>JAJTTW010000001.1:8633-608633 GCA_036971245.1 Arthrobotrys sphaeroides | reverse complement strand
GTCAAAGTCATCCGCATTGATCTTCTTGTTCTTCTTTTTGTCACTCAGGAAACTCAATGCAGTAGAGAAGAGATTTGAATCTTCGTCCTGGTTCTTACTGTCCTTCTTTGCGGTTTTCTTTGCTTGCTCGAAGTCGTCGTCGTCGGAGTCATCACGGCCCTGGGTGTGACTGCCGTATGCGGGGCGGTAGTCAGAGCTTCCATAGTTATCCCTGCGGTCGTCTCGTCGGTCATCTCGTCGGTCATCTCGTCGGTCATCACGACGGTCATCACGACGGTCATCGCGGCGGTCGTCATGGCGGTCGTCTCGTCGTTCATCACGGCCTCCATATCCAGAGCCGCCACCAGAACCGTAAGAGCCTCCGCCAGAGCCCCCGCCAGAGCCACCGTATGAACCTCCTCCAGAGCCACCGTACCCTGAGCTGCCACCGCCGGAGCCCCCATAAGATCCACCACCAGAGCCTCCATAAGACCCACCACCGCCACCGGAGCCGCCATAAGATCCGCCACCACCACCAGATCCACCATAAGAACCGCCGCCACCAGAGCCCCCATAAGACCCACCACCTCCACCACCGGAGCCGCCATAAGATCCACCACCGCCAGAACCATATGAGCTGCCACCACCACCAGAGTTGCCACCGTAGCCGCCGTCATTGCGGCGGTCGTCGCGTCTGTCATCTCGTCTGTCATCGCGTCTGTCATCGCGTCGGTCATCACGTCGGTCATCATCACGACGTCCGTAGTTATCATCTCGACGCCTATCGTCGTCCCGGCCGCCGCCGTACCCACCACCCTGGCCACCACCGTATCCACCGCCCTGACCACCACCATATCCGCCGCCGCCGCTGCCGCCGTAGGAGTTATCACGATCGTAAGACATCTCGATAAAACAATAGGTTTAATTGATAGATTTTATGGTAACCCTGACGGAAATTCTGGTCATAGAGGGGAAATACTTTATGAAGGACATGAAAATAGCGGGGTAAAGAGGGGCTTTTTATAGCTTTGGCAGCCCAGCATCCTGGGCAGTGACGTCAAAGCTGATTGGTTACTTGGCTGCCGAAAACACCGGTGCACTACGCGGCCTGGTCTTCGGACAGCTGAAAACCAGCATTCCATCGACGGAGCTTTTCCGTGTGGACCTGAAGAATGTGGCTGGCGGTTCGGAGTTAGTGCATTGTAGCTTCCTGGTCGTGGTGGGGGTGTGGTATGTTTGGTGTTGGAGGTAATGATCTCATGTCATCTTGCCGAAGACCGAGCTAGTTCGTTTTGGACGGTGCAAGCTGCACACCAGACCAAGGTAGCCCCACCGAGCTCGAGATGGATACTTTCTGAAGTCTCGATTGCTGCGAGTCTCGTGGGCGTATACGCGTAGATTGCATTGCATCAGTACCGGATACGTATCGCAATGGCTGCAATATCTACCCAGTCGCTACGTTCGCTGGTGTTCTCAACGTATAAGCGGGCGCTGAAGGCCGGGGCATTGACATTCTCCGAGACCGAGGTTCACAACATAGCCCACGATGGCATCAATGTATGGACTTACCCATCTCATATCTTTTTTCTTATAGTGAAAGACTTCAATCACTGACACCGAAATGTTCTGGTAGTATCAAATCCGCTATGCGCCCAATCTGCTCAAAAAACCAATATCGCCAAGCACATCCCACTCTACCCCTCCAAACCCTACTCCAAAGTCAAATCCCTTCTTGCCCCCAAGTCCAGCACTCTATATCACTGCCATATCCCGTTCGCACTATCTCGTTCTGAATAAATTTCCGGTTATACCCGGCCATTTTATCATAGCGACGAATGAGTTCGAAAAGCAGGGATGCCCTTTAGCGGTTGGGGATTTAGAAGGCGTATTAAGCGTCCTGGGGGGCTGGGAGACCGGTATCAGCGATCAAAAGGACACGCACGATGAAGAGGGAGAATACCGGTGCTTGTATGCATTCTTCAATAGCGGGAGAGAGTCTGGAGCAAGCCAGCCACATCGACACTTACAATTTTTGCCGTTGACGCAACCAGAGATGGACGGACTTTGGGCGAAGCAATTGTTCAGCTCACGTCCCGGCGAAAACGGGGTTATGGAGGGCAAAGTTGGTGATATGAGGGTAAGGTATCAGAGCAAAGTTATGTATAAGCATTACTTTGCGAGGATACCGGAGGAATGCAGACCCGAACAGCTGTGGAAGATGTATACAACTCTACTATCATTAGCGGAGTATACATTGGCTCACCCGGCAACGCCCGCGGATGGTGTTCTTAAAAAGGTGGATGAGCAGTGGGATTCGATATCGACGACGCAGAGACCCATGGACGTCGATGTGCCGTTCAGTTACAATTTGGCACTCACAAAAGAATGGATTGGGATCCTGCCCAGGACAACGGAGACGGTCTACGTCGTCAACCAAGAGGAGGATAGTGGAGTCGTAGTGGACGGTGTGGCTATCAAGTGTCCAGGCTTGAATCTGAACGGAACGGCTATGGCGGGCATGGCATTGATACGCACGAGGAAGGAGATGGATGTAGTACTCACTGATCCAGGATGCATTGCGACGACGGTGGGCGGTATCGGCGTACCTCAACAGGAATCTCATAAGGCATCGTTATGATGTTCCAAGAAGAATTCCTTAATCCAGCGCCTCTTTTCTAGTAGCCTGGGTGACATATATTCCAATGCATTTTTTGGCGTTTGGAAATAAGTGTCATCAATTCATTCCCATGATATACAATATTATAATTACAATTCAGGGTAGATTAGGCCCGGCCTTTCCGTATGTATGTACCCAAATGCGCCAGCTCATGGTCATGTACTCCTGCCCGCAGGGAAACCTTCACTCCTTGCCTTCCCTTTGCTTCTTCGTCTTGCCCGGTTCCTATCCTCTCTCAGGCATTCCTCCAAACGACTGCACAATTTCGTAAGCAGCCATTCTGTTTCGCTTTGTCTACTCATTAATGGGCTGTCCTCCCCAAGCCAATCGGTCTCCCCGTCTTCTCCTCGACTCCTCTCCGCCCCTGGTTCATTAATCCTTAGTGGCGACTCTCTGCTAGATCTTGCGTTCGGCGTATTTATGAGTTTCAAGTAACTCGACCACTCTTCGTAACTATATTCCCTTGGCGATTTCGCGGTGAGGTCTGGCATAAGATTCTGGATAGCATATGCCAAATCATGGAATAGGAAAGCATTCGAGTCTTCTCCGCGATCCCGCTCTTCCTTCTCTTCCTGGCGAACGAGGCCAGTTCCTATTCGTTCCAATTCTCTCTTTTCTTCTGAATCTTCAACGTCTTCACCGCGCGGTTGATTGCGCCCACCTTGCCGCCGTTCCCTTTGCGCCTCCTGGAATTTCTCGGATCCCCGAATCCTTTCCTGTCTTCGTCTCTGTGTCTCCGACTTGAGCCAGCGATTCCGTCCACCTAACTCCGGAAACTTTTCTTCAGGTAAAATAGTCCATTCTCCTAGCCACAGTGTAACGTTCTCGACAATAACGATGACCGTGTCGCCGAGGTTAGAGACGAGTATGGTCATCATCGGAACCGCAAGAAGGGACCATATGACAAAAAATGGCTTCGCGGCGTTGGATGTCGGATAGAAGTCACCGTATCCAATCGTCAGGATCGAGGTATAAGAAAAGTACAATGATTGGAAGTAGGTCCAACCTTCTTCTTCCTGTGTTAGTCCATGCATGATTGTTAGCCAAACTTGGGTCTTTATATATCAAATATCAGATGAACAAAGTAGAAGTATACCTCAGCCTCCATGAAAACCAATGCTCCAAGCAACCAAAAGACCAGAAAGAAGGCGGTCGACATACACAGGCCCATCCACTTTCGTTTTCTGTCTGCCCTATCTTGAACTTTTCTCATAAGCTCGAATCTCTGTCTTTCATTCTCAGCCCGACTCAATGCGCCGTGCTCACCACCGTCAACGATAACTTCCCTCTGCTTCTCCAACAACCGCCTCTTAACTTTCCGCTTCCCTCTCTCCAGAACCAGACCTCGAATACTGCTGACAATCAACCCGATGGTTACAATTCCCACTGTAGCATAAGGAAATAACAAAGCCCGCCCGGCCTTAGTAGTCAGCGTATAATCCCCGAACCCCACAGTCAAAAAAGTAGTATCGCAGAAATAAACGCCATCGAGAAACGCCCATCCCTCCAACTTTGCAAACACCCCAGCACCGAGGCATAACCACCCCATCAGGCTCATCGTTTGTAACATCAGCGTACGCTGCACTATCGTCAACGTGAAGTGTCTTGCGCATTTCCCAGTCAATACGCCGATATAACTCCCAACCAGCAGTGTCGCAATGAAGAAGTATAATATTGCGGCTATTATCGCATAGTAGAATGCCTGGCTCCAAGAGTGCTCTTCCCGAGGGTAGTAGTAGAGATCCCGGCGATAGACGGCTAGAAGAGAGATCAGTAGGAAGGAAGCGAGGTACCAGAGGGTTATTGTAATTGGTTGAAGATGTGTGGATTGAATACGTCGAGATAGGCTTAGGAGGAGGATTATGTTGGCTGCGAAGCCGCAGGCTAGGGAAACGGCGTTTACGGCAAGGCACCAGGCGGGGTCTGGGATTTTTGAGCTGCCGTCCAAACTAGAGCCCGATTCCGATTCGGAGGGGATATAGACTCCTAGGGGGGGTATACATATTAGTTCCCTTCACTTAGTTTTACATGTACCACATTATATTATAATGAAACATATCTTACTCACTCCAGGGTACGGCTAAAGCACATATCGACATTACGTTTGCTATAGGTCCTAATGTCGCTGAAATTATTGGAAAAGCCGTACTAAGAAAAAAATACAACCTATGGCAGGTACGTTAGATATTAGCTTCCGTTTCAATCTACGCCATGTCATTAGCGCATGTACTCAGATCAGTATACCCTTACCCAGGCATCTGCTCGTCTTCCTGGCCCCTTCGCTCCATATCGCGAAGCTCTCTTATATTCTCTTCCTCGTCCCCACCTTCATCCGGTTCCGCCGCATCCCTCTCAGACTGTCTTATCGGAGAATTCGAGCCCGTACTGTCACGCCGACTGCCGACCCCTCGAATCTCCAACCCAGCGTCGCCGTTCCTACTCATTCTCACATTTTCGACCTCTTCCTCCTCGTCCTCCCTCGAATCATGACTAAATCTCTCCCAAAAACACGACGTCCTATGCGGTCTCGAAGTACCTAATCCCGTATTCTCTTTTTGAGAATTCTGTGTCGGGACACTGCTAACGGAGCTCGTATCGCTGTTAGGGCGCGAGGACCGTTTGGCGTGATAAGTCGGAGATAGAAAACGGCTGTGGTCGGGTTGTCTGGCGTGAGACTCCGCCAGATCCTTAATAGCTTCGTCCGCGCCCGCGTCATTCATTATTATTATAGCTACTGTTTTTTGCTCAGTACCCGCTTTTTCTGTGTTACCGGTTCATTTGTGTAGGATGTGGTCGTGAAAGTTGTATTTGATATGGGGACGTTGTTGCGTCTAAAATATCACACGGTAGCGATTCTGGGCTGACCTGGGCTGAGGGTATCCCCGCAAAGTCAAACTAAAAAGGTTCGAAGCTGAGAAATCCAAAAAGTCCACGAAATGACGGCATGGGTTAGAATAAATATGCAACCAGAGTGTATAAGTAGAAAAACCCTGGGTATCTATAGATAGTCTCCCCCTCACCAAAACCGCAGCAGAACCGTTCCCAAGAAAAGCCAAAAAGCGGAGACAAAGACGAAAAGTGGAGCCCGCTCATGCGCCAGCATGCACCCACACACATGCACACCCGAAATAATCTTTGACAGGTTTCCCACTTCCTTGGAAACGGTGATTCTGCTCCCCGGTCAAAGGGTCCCAGTTTCTACGAACAGAGACTGACCTGCATTCCAGCAGCGCGGGTTCATGTACCTTCATTAAATTTTTTCAGCTCGCAGGATTTTTCTTGGGCAGAAAAGAACGATGCAGGATGACGTATTTTAATATATGGTGGTGGGGCGAACGAGGAAAGGTCTTGCGCAGGGACTGCCGGAATGAGTTGAGCGTGTGGTTTTTGGGGCCGAGTTGTCGACGGGATGACGTTCCCGCAGGCCGATGGGGAGATAGGAAAGGAAGACAACGGGGAGCCTTTTCTGGTGCTCTTTTGTGTTTGGTAGACATCGGAGAGCCGTTTTTTGTCGTGGGATTTCTATATTTAGGGACATCGAGAGATAAATCTATTGTCGTGTGCACGTGTGGCCATGGTGAAGACTTCTGCATGGCATCCTGAGGGAGATTTTGACCCTAAATGGCCGAACCAGCCCGTGCATTGCATTGTTCTGCACGTGCACAGCTGAGCCGGTCCAACTACTGCAGGAAAGGTTTGGGCTTTAACATCGAGATAGATTTTATATGACTGATAACCAGCTCGCTCTAAAGCTTCATCGCTCTATATACAAAACGGTTTGCAATTGCTAAGGTAAAAGACTCGCTTCATAACACTCACAGACCTCCAGTGGTACTTTGTAGTGCCCCCGTATATACTAAGCATCCAACGGAAGAAAACTTTCAACGGAATATTCAACGCTGAATTTTATCTTCGCACAATTTAAAGACATCTTCAGATCTTACTCTTTCATAGAAACGTGAACCTTCTCATCGTCAATGCTCTTCTCCTCGATATCACGGCTAGGAGTCACCGCCTCGAAAGCAATATCCATACGCTCTCGCTGGAAGAGGTTGACATAGATCGGGAATGTGGTTGCCAAAACGAATCCGATAAATGGAACCAACATGGCAAAATGGGTCGATTTGCGGTCGGCGACCTGAGCGAGGATTTGTGGCCAGACAGCTCCGCCACAGATCGATGAAACGAGGAAGGAAGCACCGAGCTTGGTGTGTCTACCGAGTTTCTTGATCGCAAGGGTAAAAATGAGAGGGAAGCAGCAAGATTCGAAGAAGAAGACGATGTGGAGGAACGACAGGCCAGCTGTTCCCTTAATATTCATGGCGAGGATGGAAAAGATACATGTTCCGACGAGGAAAGTGGTGAGGACGTAGCGAGGCTTGACGAATTTCATCATTGCAGCGCCGGCGAAACGACCGATGGCGAAGAGACCTTGAGCAACGGCCAGGAGATTCGCAGAGGTTGCGTGATCGCGACCGGTTTCGAGTGCGTAGTTGATGAAGAACCCGGCTACGGCGCATTGTGCGCCGACATAGCAGAATTGTGCGCCGACACCCCAGAAAAGAGTGATTTGCTTCTTCAACGGCTCGACTTCTTGGGAGAGTTCGTCAGAAGTGGCTTGGAGTTCCATATCCGCATCGGTGATTTCTGGGATCGGAGCAAAGAAGAAGGCGAAGGCGAGGCAGAAGACGAAGACACCGACACCGAGATAAACCCATTGGACGTTCTTGAGCGAGTTAAGATCCTCGGTGTTCTTGAAGAAGACGTAGGAGGCCAGGACTGGTGCGACGACAGTTCCGGTCGCCTGAACGGCTTGAGCAGTCGATAATCTGATTTCGGAGTACTTTGGAGGTCCGCAAGTCGCAAGGTACGGGTTGGCCGAAACTTCAAGTGTCTGTTCGCTGATGTCAGTTGCATACTCTATTTTCTATTCAAATGGTGGAATAGACTCACCGATAAACCCCATCCGACAACAGCCATGGATCCACAGAACCCACCGAAAGACGAATAAATACCGGAAGGCCAGAAGCAAAAGCACCCGATGCCGAAGATCACAAGGCCAGTCATGAATGTAACCTTGTAGCCAAATCGGCGCAAGATGGGACCACCAAAGCATAGTGGGAACAAAAAGTATGCTCCGAAGTACGCTCCCTGAAGAGCAGAGCTCTGGCTCTTGGTGATGCCTAAGGCGCTTTGGAAGTGGGCATTCAAAACATCCAGAAGTCCGTATGCGAATCCCCATAGGAAGAAAAGAGTGGTGACAAGGGCGCATGGAAGCAGCGACTGCCTGAGAGTCAAAGCCGCCGCACCGGTCAACTCCCTATCGTTCACCGCCGCGCGAGCAGCAATTGGGACACCTCCAGCCATTGTTGGGATATCTCAAGATAGATACTTAAATAAGTATCTACAGTTGTGTTGAGGTGAGGTCAAAGGAGGTGGATGTCGATCTTGAGAAGGCGACGGATTCGGAAATGCGACGTCTGCCTTAAGAAGCTGTTATATTTGGATATTTGAAGCTTGGAGGTCTGTATCAAAAAGATAAAGACTTCGCAGATGGAATGCTTCTATACAAGCTATAAAGCTGCTTCTGTTGAAAACCGCTGCCGATGATAGTTTTAAAAAAATAAATTCCTTGAGAGAAATTGAGGGTCATTTTATACATCGTCATGAGCACGAGTACCACCTCCTTGATTGGGGAACTTATCGTCGGCCGGAGAAACTAAGAGCCCAAATCCCCAGCGTCGTGGCCTACGCTACCCTCTGTTCGTCGAAGTTCGGTTGTATTCCCCCGCAACCCCAAAAACCCCAAAGTCTCAAGGGAAACAAAGTTGCCATGAATCACGAAGCGCAAGATAATCGGCCATGTGGAAAAGGCCCCAGATGCAGGATGAGGAAACTGGTAACTAATTCCTCACCCCTGGTCCATGCATCGCACTAAAAAGCCCCGAAAACTCTGTCGAAAGGCTTAGCTGTCTTTGGTCGACGGCTAGTCAACTAAACCTGATGTCTTGTGTCGGAGGGTAACTTTGGCGAACTGTCGCTTAACTCTGGTACGTCCGTCGACCAAAGATAAAGTTGTGGAAACGACCGAAGTAGCTACCGAGAATTGCACCCGATGATATCAACAAAAGCATCTTAGGAATGCGAGGGCACTATAACTCCGCATACCTTATTATTCGCAAGCGCGGAAATATTTTTCTGCGATCTTGGCTAGATTGCCAATCTTTGACAAGTCCGGGTTGGCCTCCGAAGGCTACAGCGAATGGCATCACGGAATTTTCCTCCATAATACTTCATGCTAAGAAAATTCAGGTTCGATGTCATACCTGATAGGCTGAAGACTTGTGCCACCATGGTACTAGAGATCTTGAGGACCTGCAGGAATGCACGAATATGTCCGATGTGTGGAATTTCTGCGCTGTTTATGTGGGAGTACACGCACTCGAGACGAGGCCTCTCAAGCGTATACAATACATGCGCACGACAGGATAGAGATCATGAGGCCGCAAATTTCTTAAAGGAACGGGAGCATTATCCTGCCTAGCCACTACATGAAGGTCAGTATCATCACAGGATCTCGACACTGCTACAAGTTCATGATATCAAATCTTCGTCCTGTCTGAAATTTGGCCAACACATGTCGATAGACAACCTGTGTGTTTATTTCGACGTGACACAGAGACTTGTTCCGTCCCCAACCTCTCGCTTCCCCACCTTTGTGTCTAGGCTTACGACCCCACAGACCGCCTCAGAACCTGTGCTCACTCTTATCAGTGGTTCAGAGAGCGCATACCCTCGATGCCCTGTCGACCGACCAAGTCTCCGTTCCGTCCGATGTCGCGAGCTCATGAATAGTACAATTCCATCGTCAAAAGCTTAACATTCGGAGGCAATGTCGGCCTCAAAGGTCTCACTTGGATGTCTGCAAAGTCTGGATCCGTGGGTTGGAGGAGAGGGCGGTGGAGGCCTTCTCCAGGAGCAAGCCTGGGAATGGCGCTAGAAGGCCCTCCCTGGTGAAAATTCTTCTCGAAGCTTTCCGTATGCGGTTAGCGCTAGTCTTTGCACAGGCCTCATCTTCAGCCGTGGTGCAGAATAAATTCTGTCGCAGGAACATCTGCCGAGAGACGATCCGACAGTTGGACGCCACAGTTTTAAAAGTCGAAGTTTTTTTGGATTTTTATTATCAATATGTCTTGAATGCGTAGATATCGCAAGCGCCATGGGAGGCCTCGAGGGGTTTTGCTCTCGAGTACTCCGTATTTGCCCGTATGAAGCGTCGATATCGCGAATCAAGACCTTTTTGATTCGATCGCTACCCTGACCTGGATTGCTTTATCAGGTAACGCAATAGTATCCTTTGATATATACGTATACTCAAATCCTTATCGATTGACTTAAATTGCGCTTGGCTTGGCTGACGGAACTCTATAGCTCTATGAAATAATAAGACATTAGCTGTGGCAATATGCTCGGGAGGCCGATATCGTAACATCGGAGCTCCGGCTCCTCCGCACGGGCATTCTTCTGCAATTTGTAAAATCGGTTCGAGCACATTTTTCCAAATCAAATTGCATTGAAAAGGAACCCAGTTTCTATAACCAAACCCCAATTGTTCCGTTCACCCTATAGGATGCGGATGGCCGGATTTTGGGGGTCGACAATTCAACCGTAGTCCCATGGTTGATTGCGTTGCATTTAGAGACAGTTGATTACCGCCCCGGTCCCTGCCTCACCTAGGGAGGAGCCGTGGTCCCTGATGACGACTTTTGTCTGATGAGAACTTAGGTGTCTGCGATATATTCTATGGGATGGTACGATGGTTCCTGGTTTGTCACCTTTGTATTTCCAGGTTTTCAGTTCCTGTTGCATGAAGAACGCGAACGAACCTGGCCAGCGGGGAGGTATTGCATTGGGGCAGTGCAAATAAACGAATTAGGGTTCGCTTTGTATTGGAGTCCGGCAATTGGGGTGGACCACGAAATGGCAAAATCCTATATTCCCCTGATGATCGAATTCGAAGAGGATATCTCTAGTTAAGTATCACAATCCCCAAAGGTACTTTCGCCTCAACGAGACCACTTTCACTCGTCAGTGACTATCGCGATATCGAAGTTCCGCGCCCCAAACTCTGATGGCACTAACACGAGCCAAAGGTATACACCGAACGGATAGAGGTCGAGTGCACGACCAAGATGCAGAAATACTGGTGCCCAGGCCCTTATAATTACTTCAACACGCCGTCAGATTCGGTTACTCGAATAAAAAATCCTTTGAAATCATGAGATGAGTACCATTACTCCGCGGCTCCGTATGTCAATCAATTGAACAGCGACGAAAGCCGAAAAGGAATCGTAAAGATAAAGCCGCCCACCAGACAAGTATACGCGACGACAAAGAAATCAATTCTTCGCACTGCATGGTTTGATCCGAACTTAATTGCTACCCCTGCACCAATACGTGTAAGGTTGGTGAGGACCCACCATCCGGGTCGCCCACAGAAGACGCTATGACCACCTCCACTCAATGGCGTGTTCAACGTCCCCCTTGCACAACCTTGATTTTCCTATCACATGAGCTTCAACAAACCTGGATGATCGCACCTTGGGCGTGCCTTCTGGCGTTTCAGCAGGCGTAGAACGGGCAAAGCTTGGGAATTGAGAGTGTTAAACCAGTAGGATGCACTTCCCCTCAAAAAGTTTATCCGGGCTCTTGGTATTTTTTCTGAGGCGATCACCATCAACTCTTCTTCAAGGAGACATTAACTTGATCAATTGATCATGGCACAGACTTGCTTCGAGGGTGGATCCATGAAAATGCGCATGAGCATATTATATCGTAAGCAAAAACCTGCATGTCTTCGAACAAACAGCATTTTGCGAGCAAATCACAGAAAGGAGGCTGCCGGTACAGACGCATTCGCGTTCCAGAAGCTGGTAAATTTTCAACCATTGTAACATTTGTGGAGTGCGGGAGGGTAACTGAATGGAAGTCTTTCATTATTTTGCTCCATACCGTTGGATGCCATGACTTCCTCTATGAACATTAATTTTTTTTGGTAGCCCCTCTAGCCTCTAGAACAAAGGAAATCGCTAAAATACCCGAATATGACCCATAAGAAAAATCCCAATCCAAGTAACAAAAAAAAAATCTATACGCATCTCTTGTTGCACTCAAAGGTCTCTTCGTTCGCATTGCTGCAGCTTTTGATAACAGCCTGCACCTCCTTGGTGTAAGCAGCCATTGCACCAGAGGCGTCAAGATCCCACCATCTTCCGCTGCCCATGTCTAACCAGACAACATCGGTCTTTTGCTTGTCGTTGATAGTTTTGACAACAACGGGTTTTCCAGTGATTGGGTCCTTAGCTGAATGCCCGTTACCCATAATTATCGTTTCCTGAGACAATGGCTCCTTTGTATATCTCTCCCTGTTGTTCAAGTACATAGCCTCCACGACGCGTATTTCCAAATCGTAAAGACTGTACGGGCTGACAATCCTGTATGCTGGGAATTCGGGAACAGTCACATAGTCGGAAGCCCCTGTGTCTGGATTCTTTCTTGCCTGTGTCAAGATCGCTGATGATGGGAAGATGAGGACTCGATTGGTGTCCATGGCCACTTTGGCCGCGAAACCAATAATTCTCGAGGCGTGAGTAGCATCGCCCTCAAGGCCCTTAACTCCCAAGAGCTTCTTCTTTCCCGTGTAGTAACTTTCGACATTATACCAAGCACCAAAATTTCTCGCCAGATAGTTGCGAAGACTGGGGTCGACGCATGTCATGTGAACCACTGAAGTCTCGTTCTGTAAGGCGTTGATGGCATCCTTGTTGTTGAAATTCTTTTTCTCCCATTCGATCATGTCTCCCCAGCCTCTGAACACCTTGCTGGCCAAGATCTTAAGCTTCAGAGTTCCGTCTCCGCCCGACATTTCGAAGGCTACAACGTTCATAAGGCTGTTCAGATCCTCGTTTCCTATCTGCGGCTTCCAGAGGTTTTTGACTCTTTTGAAGAACTCTTTGGTGTATTCACTTGGTCGGGCGTAAAAGAAGCTGGAGTCAAGTCCCTTGGACCCCCTCTCGGGGCCAGGCAGAAACTGAATATCCCAAGCAGGTTCGTCCAAGGACAGCATGGCCTCGAATGGGTCTATAGCATCGGTGAAATAGACATCAGGGTCCACGAACACAAAGTTAAATCTTTCCCTGAGCATCTGGATGCTTGCGGCGATCTAAAAGCGAAAGAACGTTTTAGTTGCGTTGAGGGCAAGAAGGTTTCCACAAGAATCGGAATGAAAGAAATCCTACCTTGACCGACCCCTTATTCATACCAACGACATCGTAGGTGAAAACTTCCGGGGCGTTGAGACAGGCTTTCTCTAGACACAATACGAAGAAGTTATGCGCCCTGTTGTACTTCTCCAGTATCTCGTGCATGTTGAAGGTGTAGGCCATGTCGTCGTTGGTGGCAATCATAAAGATCAAAGGCTCTCCGGGGATACGACCGATTGACCGAAGCCACCATACTAGATCAAAGTACGGAAGATGTGTCGAACCCGATTCATCTAACCCTTCTTCGTGATCTTGATCCGATGGGGGCTTCGCGGTATTTGGTGTTGTGGATGTTGGGACCGTCTGCACATCTGTCGCGGCTGAATCGATACCTCCTTGGACATTCTCATCGGCATCTTCGATGCCATGGAAGACACGAGGAAAGCTTGTTCCATAATTCCAAAGAAGAAAGGTTGATATTGCCAGCGTTGTCAAGCAAAACGCTAAGAACGAAGTCCGTAATCGACGCATGGTTGCAGGCGACGAGTTCTTGAAGAGATCCGGTAGCTCCTTCATGGAATCCATTTTGGAAGAAGGCGGCGTGGGCCAAGTTCCTATTTTAAAAGGATCGAAAGGAAGGAGGAAAGGAGAGAAGCGAGCGGAAACGCAGCCTACCGTCGTGAAAACGCCTAACTAAGAATGCAGACCAAGAAAAGAATAGCGGACTACATCGACGAGAACACTCGAGTTCGCAAGATAGTTCCAATGGAAAGGTCATATCATATCATGCAAGCAAGCCATGTATTGATATTAGCCCTCTTTATCTCGGTGGGGCCTGCCTATATTGCTTAAAAAATCATCGATTTAATATAAACTATTATCGCCCCTGAAATTTTCTCCACTTAGGATGCTTCCGTTTGTACCGATTATACCGGTTTCAAAGCTGCAGAGCACAATTAGCATGTCCATGTGCCCTCTTTGACCTAAAGTAACCCCACGCAGGCTTTGGTATCCTGGTTTTGGGCGTTCTCAGCCCTGGTCGAAGTCAATTGAGAAGGTGGGTGGGCAAGTGCAGGATATTCTCTGTTAGCCCAAAATCACCTCATCGAGAAGCCAACCAAGGTCCGGCTGGCACCAAGCAGGCCGGCCAAGACCTAGGCACATTAAGCTGAAAACACAACCTCGATGGCCTTTCCAATTTTCGCAGTATAACGATTCATGGCACTGACGTCGAGAACCCTCAAAAGTGTGGGAATTACTCCTCATGGCAGCCGGCAAAATTGGCAATAACACTGCGTTCTATCATCCGGACTCCGAAGTCTGGTAACGTCTGAGACGGCAGTCTCTAGATCTGGCAGCGGGAAACCCAGACGATGTGGCGCGGATATCTTCCGGTCAGATCCAGGGCAGTCGATTGCAACACCAGGGACACAGCGCGGTCTGCGATAAATTGCCAGCCTAGCTTTGCAATTTTGACACATAAAGTACTGCTAAGTCGCACTGTTCCGTGCTCACACCACCAACCCTCAGGCTCTTTGTCGTGATCCACCCTTGTTGAAGTATGAAGGTTACTCACCTATGCCTTGGATAAGGAGGGATTGAATGTTCTCGTTGGGGTTCAATTGGTCGTACCAACGCAGCCCGGCCTGCTTCTCAGCTGGCTAGGTTCGATTTGCGCTCAGCTGACCCGATTTGGACCCGCCTTTTGTCCAACCTGACCGATTCGGTAACATTCACGATATGCAACGCTGTCAACACAGCCCAACCGCAAAATTATTCCATTGAATTCAGGGACATCCCAACGTCAACGGATACTTTATCTTGCAAGGATACGTGGTCTATGGCCCTGGAGAGCTCCTCGAGGTGTCCCATACCTGCAGAATATTAATCCGACGTGATATTCTCAGTTGGCTTAATTAACCTCCCGGTCAGGATCAACATGCAACAAGGGCTTCGATGACTTGATCAGTTTACTTGACCGTATGACCGCACTGATTCCTCATCGACGTTGTGCAGGACTTCATTGCGTCATAAAAATCTTTGTCGAGCAAAATCTTACTGATCTCCAGGTTTTGGCCTAACCCTATTAGCTGACTTTCTGCTGGCATGCTACAATCTAACTTGTCAGTGTAGGTGCATGAACGACCTACGTATTCTGAAACTGCCGCGACACCCCAGGGACTTATATTAACTTTCTGATATAGGTTTATATACATGTACTTCCGGAAAATCATCGGCTGCACTCCAGTTGGTGCTTGCGGATCCCAGATGTTCTTTAGCTTCGGTCCGGATGTTCATTTTTGAGGACCTCGAAACGCCAGCAAGGCAAAGGTGAGCTCGATGCCCACGCAGCGGAGTTTATCTACCGAAAAACTTCCAGTCTCTTGATATGCCGTCGGTTATGGGCGCATATTTCCAACTCCCTACAACACCACTCGATAGAAAGTTCTAACTTTGACTCCAGCGTTGACTCAGCGAGTGTCAACGTTTAGACGCCGTAACACTACTGTCACTGATCCCACCAAACATAGCGGTTTCCTCAACGATTCCAGGTTCCAGCCCTACTTCAGCTCCACCGAGCCCCGATTGCACTTGTTTCTCAAGGCCTACGCCGCCTACCGGTTTATAGCCCCTACGCATACACCAATACCAGGCGAAGACCCCAGCCACGATAACCAGAACTCCGACCCCAACCGCAATACCCACAATTGCGCCGGTTGGCAATCCTCCCCCAGATGTTCCTCCATTCCCTGGACCTGTTGTATCGGTGCTGGCCGCGCCAGTGGAGGTAACGCTTGACCCCGGGCGGGCGGTGGGATCATTCCTAGAACCACTGCTCGTTGGGTCCGGCGATTCGATAGCTACGGGCTCCTGGAAAACGAAGAGGGGATTGGCGGCGAATCTTCGGGTAATGACCTCCACCGTTTGCCGGGCATCGGCAGGTAGAAACGTATTGATTACTGACGTCTCGTATATACATAAGGGCAGAGAGAGTGTATCGCTATACTGAGTACGTAGCGCCATTACGGTGGGGATATCCACGAGGGTCTGAGGTCTCGGGTACTCGGAAGCTGTTCGGTCTCGAAAAGCTTCATAGGAAAGCCTATTTTTTATTTTATTTTATTTTTGAAATGGTTAGCCGTGCTCATGGAAATCAGGCTACATCCCGATAAACCACTGCCCCCGTCGCAAACTTTAATGCGGAGGGCCGAAATTTACATACAACGGACAGCAAGGCCATGCTTTTAACGTTCCGGAAGTTAGATATGCGACACCACCAAATGGCGTCCCCCCGGTTGATGCTGGCAGAGAAAAGTACCCATTCGGACAGGCCCTTCCGGTATAGTAGAAATTTCGTTTCCAGGTTCGGGGGCAACACACTAAATAATCACTCCGATGCGACAGGCCGTCGGTAGAACACCCAATGTGAAAGGTAGTGGTCACATATTTGGTGCGAGGCGTATTCTGTGTATCGTAACTGATACTTCCGGGGTCCCCCCGCCCCGGCGCATTACAGGAGATCGGCGGCGCGAATGTTGATTGAAGTTGAGCGTCAGTTAGGAGCCCTCCGTCTTCGTAGGTCGCTAAAGGAGTGCGACCAGCTTCGTCGTTGTCCCAAAACGCGACGGCGGGGCCGCCCTGGCAGTTTACTAAAAGAAAGAATCCGGCGAAGAATAGAAGTAGAACCCGTAGAAGCTTTTCCGACATCTTTATATCTTGTAGGACCACGTCGTAGATTCGTCAACCTTGCGCACCTATCCTCAGTATTTTAGCGCCCCAGTCTAGCGTCGCGCGTCGCCAACTTTTCGAAATTTGATGACGAAGCACGAAACAGGAACAGCCACATGGGTTTCTAGCTTTTATATAAAAACTATATTTTAACAATTCCAATTTCCCCGCCCAAGTTGAGATTTCTGGAGGTTGGGACGCATCCTCGCTTTTGCGAGGAGGAACGTGCACGTAAGCTGTGCCGCGCGCATGCTGCTCCCCGCATCTTAGAGCCCTATATTCAGACCACGCATGCAACTTTATATGGTTAAAATTGTTATCAGTAAACCTTATCAATAGAAGCCCTTCGATTTGAGATATCTCGATATCAACCATTCGAGTATTAACTCACTATAGATCCAAAGCTACATCCAAATGCAAAGTGACAAATTTTTTATCTACAACCTCTACAAGACCCCTAAGATTGCTGAAGGCAAAATCGACGTTTGTGGGAAGGGGTCTCTCAGCCGCACCTTCATCCGGCCCTATTACTTTGAGGGATAATAATTTCTGATTAATCAACCCATGTCTTTCCCCGCCGCCAACACGCATTTTCAAACAGGCAGTGTTTTGACAGGAGGGCCCGACTTCTATTGATGGTACGTAAAGGACAAACGGCATCGAAATCATATATATAGAATGGTAGTATACAAGGGTTTGTGTGTTGACGAAAGCATCGGTGTACTACTGAGAAGCTAGTGGTCGGTCCCTGAAACCTTGCCTGGATCATGGATAGTCGATCGTGTTATCCTGCACAGCTTCTGATAAAACTGGAGCGACGATTTTTGGTTAGTATCGTTTTTTTTATACCAGTAGACTTCTACCAGAATCAATTATTGAGAGATCGGATTATGCGTACGCTTGTCAACATTAACACCGGCTGTACGTGGTCTAACCTCCAACCCACCGTCTGGTTTAGCTGCTGGTGTGATACCCTCTATACTCCTAGATCTTTTCGAACCCGGCAGGTACCAGCCTCCTTTGAACTTCCCCAACCTCGCGCGTCGACGTACGTAGTCTTCATATTCTGGCGATTGAACGTAGTCCGGTTGCGGCGGTGCGAAGGGATTCCAGGACGGCACTGGTGGTCTGCCGCCGGTACTCGGTCCTTCGCCACCATTATCGTCAAATTCATCCGGACCTTCAAGGTAATACGGCACTGGTGGCCTGCCGCCGGTACTCGGTCCTTCGCCACCATTATCGTCAAATTCATCTGGACCTTCAAGGTAATACGGCGGTGGCTCATCTGGTGAGGGATATCTGTGGTTTGGTGGTGGGTACTGGACGGGTCGCTGGGGAATGCCGCCTTGTCTAAAATCCTGGACAATCGACCATATTCCGTCCATATGAGCTCGTACTCCTTTGACATATCGTCTATCACCAAGTCGTTGGATTAGTATCCCTCGCGTCCTACTGTCTGGATCCTCGAGTCTCTCCTCGCAATAGCAGCCTATGCAATGGTAGCTAGGATTAGCATCGTTCGTCCCTACGCCCGGTTGTCAAGGGCTAGAAGGCGCTTTGGGAATACCAAAAAGTAGTTCGCATCTCTCGGCGGCCTCGTCATCGGGGCATCCGCGGGTACCGCTGGGTGATACTCTCCACGATCCTCCTCTATCCCTTTCCCCAAGCTCGCACTGGCACTCTTTGCACCATCCGATAGCGGCGTCGATATAGTCCTCTGTAGCGTCTCTACCCCGGTTTTCTACCATGCGGGCCCAATCTGGATACCACGAATCGCGCTGCTCTAGCCCGGCATCATTTTGGTTATAGTAGTCTTTTGTAAAATACTCTATAATTTCAACCGTATCCCGGCACACAGCGTCTACTTCCGTGACATAGCTATTTGGCATTGGCCGTTCGCCACCACCCTTCCTAGGATCCAGTGCTTTCGAGGCATTCCGCACAAATTCATTTGACGTAACATTGAGGGTAGGGTATATGGTTTTGATTTGCGGTCTTCCCGGTGTCGTAGTATCGGGTTTCTTGAGGGCGTTTAAACTGACGTTTAAACTCTGATGTGAGGTTCCCTTTCCCTCTCCCTCTACCCATTCTCCCAATGGTACTGTTCCGCAGGGTTGGAGGGACCCGATAGCGATTATAAGGAGTTGAGACTTTAAGAAAAAGCTGGGAAGGGGTATCATGTTGTTCTTTTTCTCTGTAGGCCGAATAGCTGATTGACTGATAAAAAGGCTACTATAAAGATACCGTCACTAGGGATTGTAGACGGAATAGGGTAGACCGTATGGTGATGACAGATTGGAATATTTTTCCAGGGATGCGGCAGAGAGATTATATGTATGCCTCGCGACTGTGTATTAGCATTGGTCGACCTGACATGCACAGAAAGCTTGTCGGATAATTCTAACACGCTGGCCGGTCGACTACTCCTAGCTGGCCTAGAACTTTGTGTGTATGTAAGTTATGTTGGCATATCGTCTGATGTCAATGGCCCCACCGATCCCATATCAAAGGTTGTTTCGAATATAACCTGTTGGTAAAGACCCCGTGTTTGATCATGATATCATGTAGTGAGTGGAACCCTCCGTGCACGAATCCGTCGAGCCAACTGTATATAATTCTTTGCAACTGGCCTCGTAAACCAGAGCATGTAACATCGATAATCTACTGGCTTCAGACCAATCTGCTCGCTTGCAAGCTTGGTCTCTTTTGCTTAATTTATTTTAACGGCTGAAATGCGCCCGCCCGCGGCGTTCTCACGAATTTAAATGCAGTGTGATCCTCTTCCAGCAAGTGGGATATATGTTGTCCGCTCGTCCGCTCGTCCATCTGGGAGGCTGTTCGTAGCATTCAATTAGCCCTTGGGTCGGTAATTAAACCATGCAACTATATAACGATAGGTCTAGCTGTGCTCAAATAGTGGCATTGATGCTCGGTACGTATACCGTTGCAAACTAGCAGAGAGGGAGGCTGTGAGTAGGTTTAGATACAATTAGGCAGCTTCGTGCACTGAATATCGGAGCGAGCGCGCGGCTGTGAAGCAACTGCTTCTTGTTATGGACGCTATAACGTTAGAGTGTTATGCCAGGGGAGTTGGATACAGATTATATAGCTTATGGTTGGTTTGCAAATTAAGTTAGGCAACTTGAACAGCTGTTCTTTTCCTGTTCGATTGTTATACAACCGACAACTTGCAAGGCACTTATAAGAAATCTATGCAATGCGATCCAATGCAATTTAAATCCGAGATCTGATATATAAACTATGTGTACGTCTAGAACCCGAAACCTTTAATTAGCCAGGGCCAAGTGCAGTCTGGCCTTCTGTTCCCCTCCGGACCTCCAGTTTAAATATATTACGCAACATACGACAAAACCGACTGTCCAATCGATAATATAAGATCTAATCTGCCTAGTGTTGCATGTTGTTATGCGTTGCAATGAATGGCTGGAAATTTGACCGTGGCGGGCATGGCTGATGTCGGAATGTGTACGGGCAGCTGCGCCTCGGTCGGAGCTTAGCTTTGGCGGAGACAACGATGCTGCGGATATCCGGGATTCCAGGGCATACGTAAGCCGTGAAACAGTATTCCCCAGATTATATCACCAATCTATTTCCTAACCGCGTTTTAAGCCTGATTTCCGGCCAAAAGCAGCAACGCTAGTCATCTTCCAAGGCGAACCGTGATCCAATCTTATTTACTGCGCGCGCGTGTCTGGCTTCGATTCGAGGCCCAATACATGCACCATGATATCGACACGGGCCTTCCGATTCGACTTTGTCTCGTCACCGTGGTTTAGCTCGGCCAGATCCGGATCCGCTAAATTCCAACGGAAAAACTGATTGACAAGATACTTTACTCCTTCAGCTTTAATCTGCCGAATTCGCTGCCTTGAGGTTGTTCCATAATGATATAATGCCCCAGTACCCCCGTCCGCCGCGGGCGGTGCTTCATTGGCCATAACGTTGTTTGTGAAACTAATACGTCGATGAATGCTGTGATGAGCATAGTTTACGACCAAATTGGTTCAGGAATGTTTGAGCATGTTAACATCCAAGCTAGTGATTGAATTATAAAGATCGGAGCGAGGACTCTGGTGATTGTAAGTTGAAGAATCAATTCGCAGGCAAAGCGATTAGCTACCGAGCTGTGCGCGTTCTAATCTTCAAAATGAAACTCCATAGTTTTCCAATTCCCGCGATGCAGCTTTTAACCTCGCTGACATATCTCTCTTCTATGAGGATATTGACCGAGGCTACTGGCAACAAGGCTGCCGACTGCAAATGCGTACCCTCTCAAAGATGCTGGCCCGACTCTCACGCCTGGTCACGGCTCAACAAGACTACCAATGGCGCCCTCCTCAAAACTGTCCCTCCAGGTATCGTCTGCTACCCGGGACCAGCATATAATCAAGATGCCTGCGAAAGAGTTAGCGAAGAATCTCGGTACCACACTTGGGTTGTCGAGTCTCCTTTCAATGTGATGCACTCTGGCTGGAATGGAAACCCCTGTCCCCCTACAAATGGAACTGAGGGTAATGCAACCGCCTGCAATTCACTTCTTGGTTCCCCGGTCTATGTCATCAACGCTACAAATCCCAGCCAGGTGGAAGCCGGTGTGAAGTTTGCAAAGAAATATAACATTCGATTAATTGTTAAGAATACAGGCCACGAGTTCCTCGGCCGGTAGGTCACATTCCAACCAATTGCGCTTCCAGATATATCCGATATCTCATATTTTCGTTGGCTAATACTCTATATGATACGTTCTAGCTCATCTGGTGCGCACTCGCTCAGTATCTGGACGCACAACTTGCGAGATGCCGAGTTCACGGAAAGTTTTACACCGAAGAAGTGCTCGAAGGTCAAACCTCACTCGGCCGTCACAATCGGCGCTGGTATGCAATGGAGAGACCTAGTGCTTCTAGCTCACCCGTATGGGAAACTTGTCGTGACTGGCGGAAACCCCACTGTCGGATGCATTGGTGGTTTCACGCAAGGTGGCGGCCATTCACCAATTGGCAGCAAGTATGGTATGGCCGTAGACCAAGTTCTCGAATTTAACCTTGTCACGCCGTCTGGAAAATATATTACCGCCAATGAATGCGAAAACTCCGAGTACTTCTGGGCTCTTCGTGGGGTATGTTTTGCCTATTAGCTAACTCCATTGTAATGGGATGAGCTGACATGATCTGTACTTTTAGGGAGGCGGCGGCACCTTCGGCGTAGTTACAAGTGCGACGATTAAGACATACCCTACGCAGCCGATCACAGTCGTCGCGCAGAATTTCAGCCTCACTTCCGACGATACTGATACCTGGTGGGACTGGATGGCACATGTCCATTCCGATATCCCTCGTCTCTCCGATGAAGGTCTCATGGGATATTCCTTCATTTACCCTGCTGGGGCTGATAAAATCGACTGGTCGGCCGCATTCATGATGGTCAATGCTACCGGCGAAGATGCCTTCGACGTTCTGCAGCCACTGTACAACAACCTTACAACCAACGACAAATATAAAGACCACATAACTTATAGCCACCAGAATTTTACTTTCCCAGACTATCAGAGTTATTTCCTGGCGTTCTTCCAACCGGACACAGTTTCAGGCACAGCGGTTCTGCCTAGCCGCTTGCTCGACCGTCGTGCGTTGACTGAGGATCCAAAATTCTTTGCCGCAACTTTAAAGAAGATGTGGAGCCCGTTCGTTGGTGCATACCTCGGACATATTGTTGGAGGGCCTGGAGTTGCTCAGTATAAAGATGTTGATATGGCGTTGAACCCTGCTTGGAGGCGCACGTATAACCACTTCAGTGAGTGCAACCTAAACCAACAATCCTGAAGCCAATCCCTAACACGACATTGTAGTTGCCGCCTCCGGATATGATACTCCTGATATCAAAGATATTGTTGTAGATAATGCGCGCAATGTGCTTGAATACAACCTTCGTAAACTTGCGCCAGAAACAGGTCAATATGTCAATGAGGTTTGTCTTCCACTCCACGGTCATTAGTCCAACCAAAGGAACCAATTAGCCAACTAACCAACACGATTTATCTAGGCCCTGTACGGAAGTGAAGGATGGCAAGCTGCAAACTGGGGAGCCAATTACCCGCGCCTTTTCTCCTTCAAGAACAAGGTCGATCCAGATGGTGTATTTTACTGTTTCAACTGCGTTGGCTCAGAGAAGTGGGTGGAAGGCACAAACGGTTCACTCTGCCGTGCCTCCTGGGCCTAGTTTGAATTAAGAGTCCAAAAGTTCGCTGCGGTTGTATTCGAAGCTGTTGCAAGTTGGCCAATTTGGCCCTAATGAGTCGGTCTCGACCAGTAATAAGAGATGTTTGGTTAGTTAGTTATTTATCATAATCATACCCGCCACCCCTGCCGCGTTCGAATAGATAGTATGATAGTCTCTTGTTATTTCAGATCTTAATTAGAACGTGCGAGCAGATAGCTTCTATTTTTAAGTTCTTTGATCGTGGTGAGAGAAATGGTTTCCATTCGATAAAAAATAAAATTACAACCAGACCACCTGCTCCATGTTGAGGCCCGGACTTAGGACGATGCTTGTATCAGAACGGAGATGAAAGGAATTTGGAACGAGAATTAGTTGTGAGAGCGCCTGAAAAACCAAACCATATGAGATGGTTTACCACGATGTCCTCAGTATAAAGGGGGCAGGGGAATACAAGCAGACTTTTTAGGCGAAAATTGTAGGGATGCTATAGCGTATCCTGAACCTAACGCCAGAAACGAAATGAGAGTGAGAAAAGCGTCTTTTTTCTCCCGCGTGCAAGAGATCTGAATGGAATTTAATATCATAAAAAATCTCCACCTTTTGCGGAGTCCTGTATAGTTAATCGCATGTACAATCCGGATCGTCGCTAGTCGGTGGTCGGAGAGCGTATGAAAGCAATATGAAGAATAAGGGCTCGATGCTGATCCTATGACCATATGAACACTAAGATCTTAAGAGTGTGAGTGTCGGCGTTTCCTATCCACCGCCATACCTGGTTAGCGAAGAGGATCATATGCCCTATCATGGCGTTTGATTAAACACTCGAGAAGTTCTTGGTGTCCGTACCTATGCCTGGATTCGCGTTCCCGCTCACACTCCTCTACGAGAGGAATATATAATTCGTTTCCCCGCTTGAAACCGATCCCTAGTAACCCGGCTAATTTCATTCCCTCCGTATGTTTAGCATCCTTCTTGTCACTTGAACGCTTGCTCTTGCTCTTAGATTTCGAGTGAAGTTCCGGGGGGCAATTCTTCGGATCGATAGGGTGGCCAACCACAAGAAGTACACGAGTGGAGGCCCTGGAATTGATCAAATATCGTTTAATCTCTTCCTCGGAGCGCGATCGCTTCCACCGATTAACCCATCCAGGACGGCGACCGGGGTGCCGCGGTAGGAAAATGGCGTCGATGTGAATTTTCGAATACAAAATGTGACAGAAGGCTTTATGAAAGTCTGGAAGCCGGGAGTTGTATACGTGGAATATATTTAGGAATTTGATATCTCCCACTTGATCGGCGCCGTTAACAATCTTTCGCGCGGCCTCGTGGTCCATGACGCAGACTTTGATGTCTGGGATAATTGGATACCTGTGCGACGGACGCGTAGGTAGTTTGACCAATTCTACCGATGATGGGGAATTCAAATCACCTTTGAATTTGACGTTGCGGCTAGTTCTCTCGTGTCTAGCTTTCTCGTGTCTAGCTTTCTCGTGTCTAGCTTTCTCGTGTCTAGCTTTCTCGTGTCTAGCTTTCTCGTGTCTAGCTTTCTCGTGTCTAGCTTTCTCGTGTCTAGCTTTCTCGTGTCTAGCTTTCTCGTGTCTAGTTCTCTCGGTGACTTTGACGGGCGCAATAGGGAAGCAAAAGAGCCCGAGCAGACTAAGTAAGAAGCAGATAGCGGGAGAGACGGTTGTAGACTCATTGCCTGTCGGAGATGTCAGCCGCAAACCACCATAGGCTGAGAAGAGATAAAATTTGAGGGTTACATACCAAGATTGCGCGTCTCTGCTCCACGGGTAGCTCGGCCACGGCTCTGCGATCGGGCTCGAACCTGTTTGGGGTGGTTTCTCGGCATCCTGAAACATGCAATTGAGGCTGCAGTGAATTGACCTGAAAGACGGATTATATATATAGTAGAGGGGACTTTATAATAGAAGGTTGCTTGGGAGTGATGAAAGGTATATGTCTTGAGGCGGAGGGATGCTTTCAATCCAATGGAGACCGAAATGACAGGGCGGCAGCGATCTGGAGGTGACTTTAACTGACTTGCGGGATGATAATGATGGCGATGCTATTGTTGATGGAGCAACATGAAAGGACAAAGGTGTTTCCTTAAATAGGTGCCCCAAACTACAAAGCAAGGGTTTGAAGGGTAGCGTGTGTCCTCGCCAGTCAAATGTGTGGTTGCAGGTTTGCTGGCACCTTTGCGAAACACAACGACTGTGTTGGTTTTGTTGCAAATTCCACTCGTTAATTAGACCCGTTCCGGTCCAGTCTCGACACTAGACTACTAAGGATTCAACATAAATCTACTATTACGGACGGGTTGAGTGCCTCACGGCTTTTTCAATTAGATTCTCAAATCCAATACACTCTCGAGCTCTCTATTGATATGTACTGAAGTTTGCCCACAAACCAAATTGCAATTGAGATTCAGAGGGAACATTTACATTGACAAAACGGGGCTCTTAATATAATGGACAGCAAGGTATTAACCTCGACCTAGAACATATCGTCCAAGGCCCTCTTCGCCACGTGCACAGATTGCACGAAGTCCTTCTCTACCTGTTACACGGCATCGGTAGGTATTTACCAATCAGTAGTCCAGGTTCTGGTGGCTCCCGAGAATGGGCGAGATTGTAGATCTAGTATACGACATCACCTACTACAACCCTTCTGGTACAAACGCTGCTAGCATACCAGAGATGGAACCTATTACTGTTTCATGTATCGATCGGTTTTCACGCATTATGTTGAGTTCATGAAAGCCTTTGAACAGCACTGAAGGGGACTATCCAGTATTGATTGATAGCCCTGCCATCACCTCTGCTGGTGTGCCTACCTCCACCAAGGTTATTTTCATACAGCGCCCATTCGGAATATATGCACATACGTGCTACTCAAAACCTGCGTCTCACAGGACCTTCGAGACTTAAGCTTCTCGTGTGCTCTAACTCTCGCATTATTCGTCAAAAGGTGTTGTTTATGTTGCAATTGCATGGTCGACAGTCGTCATTATGTGTCGAGACGGTGTAGTGAGACTGGTATACGAACTCGAAATTAATATCGTTCTGTTTCAAGGCTGATACAAAGTTGACTGGTCCTTCGAGGAACAGGAATGTTAATCATCAAAGTATTTGAAACCCATGGCCCACGCATAGGAACGTTATTTATCAGCGTTGAAGTGCAGCACGCAGCGTCGTTGAGCATCAGATATGACCTTAGGGCTAGATCAAACGAATTCGGACTCCGAAGAAATTGTACCACTTGATAAGTGTATATTTAATATTCCTAATACTGAATAGTAATTCATGAGATATCCCACCCCATTAGCCTTTTCGACTTGATAATACCGAATGTAAATATATCTCCGACGGCTCGGGAAAGTATGCGCGAAAGAACGGAAGACCCAGACAACCTCGATTCGAAAAACGCCATAACCCCTCCCTGAAATGCAGATAGTGAAAAGAAGACATAAAAGAGGAGAAGATAACAAGAAGTAGGGTAGAAAAGAGCCTAGCAATTGAGCTACCATCGGACATAATATAATTCCGGCCAATTGCGTCGTCGTGATGTAGTCGTACGTCAAAATATCATGATAATAGTCCCTCGCCAGTGCCCTCAGCAGAATCCGAGCATGTGGATACATAGGATAAATAGATAGATAATAGCGAAATTTGCGTTAAAATGTGTGAATATATGTGTGCATAGGCGCCGGCAATCTCCCTCCATGTGCATCGTAATTTCCGAGATTAAGTGCGGTCCGGCGTGGTATCAGATGAAGATCCCATATTCTGTCGAGCAATCAGGCTTCCCAAGAGGATTATTCCCACGATAATGAACGCCGCGAGGGTAACCGCCCCGTAAAGCCTCCGACGCTTCGAAGCCTTCATATATGAATCCATCGTAGGGTAATGTACCGTGGCCGGTGTGTCGCCTAGATGAGAAGGATGTGTATATATAACCACAGCCTGGTCCCTCTGCGGTGCCGTATAAGGTGGGGGTGGAACTGCACGTTCAAGGTCGTGGTCGGCATTGTTATTTAGGTCAAAGTCGCCGTAATCGTAAATCCGTGAGGTACGGCATTCAGGAGGTGGTATGTAGGCGGGCGGTGGGGCCGAAATCGCCTCGACACGATTTACGTCAAGATCTGTGTTTCTTTGCTGTGTGGATACCATGTTCGCCGATTCTTGTCCCGCAGGTGTGACATCTTGAGTATGGGAGGGGTTCGTCTGCGATAGGAGTGATGGTACGGCCGGCCTGGAATCCACGGGAGGATTTGACATTGTCGCATGCACAGCAAGAGAGATCTTGCACCGTCGGCAGACACGCCGTTTCGAAGGAATAACCACGGACAAATTATTCCGAGAGATAGTTTCAAATCAGAAGCCGGGAAAGAAATATAAATATTAGAGAAACGAAGTGTGGACTCGAAAACTGAAACGGAATCCCCATCTCTTTTTTTTTGATCCTCCGCGGCCCCATCTACGACAGCGGACATAAACTTGATTCAAAACAATCAGTAGGCGCTTAGGCAGGAAAGGTGTGTGGCCGAAACCAACTTTCAATCTGTTTGCTGAAGATGGCGGGGTGGGCTAAAAATGGCTTGAGCAATTGGCTGTTTCTGGACCAATTATATTGCTCGCTGTGGTGGGCCCCTGGCATAATGCTTGTCAGACCACTCGTTTCCGTGATTTTGGGAGCCAACCCTTGGGCATTCTTCGGCCAAGATGAGAATGCTAAGATATCTCAAGATTGAAAAAGGTCGATGCTTCACTGCACTGCAGGGGCCCATCTATAAGTTTCGCTGAGAAAAATTTGATAGAGGACTGACTTCATCGAAACTCGTAGTTCGTTTTGAAAACATCTCTCCAGCCCCGAGCTAAACTACGGTAGGCGGTCTCGCCCGAAACACTAGCCTCAATTGACGTCAGACCGCGCGGCAGCGGCTTCTCGTTTCCAGGCATTCACTTCGGGCCATTCATCGATCAGAGGCTAGTAGATGTCGACATGCATCCATCAGCCAAATATAGGTTTTGCTTGCAATCCGGTGATATACATGCATAGGAACGGCCGACAGTTGAATATACGCTCAAAGGCGGCATGGTCCGATCCTCATTGGCACATTCTCAGATGCCCAGATAACATCGAAACGCACGGGACAACAAGATCCAGTTCAGCTCATAGCTAACCACATATAGAGATATCGAAGCGAACCGACCAACAGAAAGGATTCGAACTCCATTGCAGGCCAAGAGTTTACCAGACTATTAATATTCGGACTCCACCAAAACTCAACCTCACAGGAAGAAAGACATAAGAATTCTAGCAATAAGTATACTAGGTAGTAGCACTGAATAAACAGCGTCTACCGTTCCACCTGGTTGGTTGGCAGGTCCATGCACGTTAGAATCCGCCAGCGCCTTGGACTCGCTCAATGGCACCCCTGATGCCTTTCATCCAGCCAAATCTTATCTTCGAATCTCCCAAAGCATCTGGGATTTGATCACCCAAAGCATAGCCACCCGCAACATCATCCCTTCCCTCCTTTGCTCTCCAAATACCATCGTTGTCAACCCTCCCCCAGATGTGAGTATTCTGATTCGAACGAATACCCCATAGCCACTCTCGAACTACTTCCTCGCTATCAATCATAACATTCGTCTCTTGGCTGTGATACCAACTCTGGGTATCTTGGTTCCCACTACCTTGGATCCCAATATGTCCGTCTACAACCATAAGTTTGATATGAGATGTACGTTGCTTCCGTTTAGAATGAATTGGAGTCCGCATATCCTTGGCAATATACCAGTAGACTTTCAGCCTCTCTTTCTCTTCGTCAGACGTCAAGGATCCAAATAACGAGCAAACTATTTGCTCGTTGGTGCCATTTTGGAAAGGCAATAACTCTCCCTGTTGTCGATTAGTTTATCATGTCACTGATACCACGATGTTTTAGGACGCTAGGGTAAACTCACAGCATCATTATATCCTAGAGTTAGGTAGAGCACGACTTCAACACCACGTTTCACCGCCTTCGGAATTTCCGATACCAAGGCAGATGCGTTCAAATCCGGTGTTTGGATGAATATCTGGGTCTCAGCCAGGCGAATGGCGGCTAACCAAGCCTCATTCTGGGGGACCCTAACCGATTGGTGGCCGGGAGCTTCAACAACCCTACCGTTAGCGCGGCACAGCAGTTAGCTGTCGAGAGAATAACTCACATCCAAATGGTCGCCTATTTACCATAGCCATAGGAAATGGCTTGTGGCGAGGATGAAGTATGTGAGGGTTGAAGTCCTCCAGATGAGCCTCCTTGTCGAAGATAGTCAATGTTCCCGTAGTATTCGGTTGAATCGTGGTATCTAATGAACCTTTTAGCACACGTATACAAACGTGGATTTACCCAGCTGTGCGGATAAGAACGTCAAGGTCATACTCAAATGTTTTGTCAGATCTTCGATCGTTCCCAGAAACCCCTTAACCCGCTCCGCTTCCGCCGACAAGGTGCTATCGTAATCAATTTTGGAAGCATCGGCAGCGGAGGCCAGGTGCTTTCCTCCCTCTGAAGAGAAATCTTTAGTTCTTTCGTTTAGAACCTTTGCGACTTGGTCTTGGCCCTCTTCCGTTGCGATTGTCCTTCCGATGTGGCTTGTATTCGAGGCAGTCCGGGCTTTTGGTAGGGCTCCGGGGTCAACAGTATGATCCCGTTGAACGGTGTCAGGAACGGGCGATCCCCCTGTCTCCAAGGGGCCTCTATGTCTATTCTTTAACCCCGCATGATTTAACTCCTCGCTCCGTCTAAGATGCGATGCCTCCAACTGAACAGCAAATGGCACCGTATCCTTTCCATCTCTCCCTAGGTATCTACTTTCGTAGCCCTCTTGTCCCTTGAGATAGTTCTCCCTAAACTCCTTCGTTCTTCGACTCAAACTATCACCAATCGTTTTCGCAATCGTATGATTGTCTGAAAATCCGAAACTCCGCCTTGATTCGTCCTCGTCGAAAAACTGGTGAACTCCAAGGGATGGATTGAGCGCACAGTGCCACGAGATCATAGCCGAGTCGTAAAAAGAATCGACTATAGCACCTTCATAATGGCACATCATCTCCAAGTTTGCAACATCCTGAAAGAATGCTCCAGTTAAAAAACCTACAATTAATTAACGATATCAGAACCAAATAACCTACCTGGATATTATTACTATTCAACACCGCAATCTTCCCATCCACCACCATCCACTTTGCATGAAACGTCCCCACAGGTGGAATATGAAAATTTACAACCTGCAATGAAATACCCTGCACTTCCTCAGGCTTCGGAATCTGAACCTTTTCTTCATTGTATTCTTTCTCGTCAACGTTAAGATGATTCTTCAGCGTTTGCTTCAGGTTCCCTCTGTCATAGAGAATCTTCACGTCGACGGGAGGGAGGTCCGCTTCTATCCTACGCCGTGAAAGTTCCCTAAGAGCGTCTGTGATGATGTGAGAGGCGTGAGATGCAGCCCAGAAATTAGTGGCTAGAATTATGGATTTTTGGGCTTTCACTATAAGGTTCGCGTAGTGGCGCATGATATCAGGGATTCTGTAGTATAAATGTTAACCAGTGACTCCCCTTTAGTTTGTATGTTCATTGAAGCAGATATAGTTTTATACCACCCAATGCGAGCCTGGAAAAAGTTTGGAGAAGAGATATGGCCTACATTGACATGATGGTTAAAGGTATAACGCCTGTGCTACCCATCAGGTTTGGCGACACAACACCAGCTCGCGGGTCGTTTTCCAGCGTACGCAGCACATGATAAAATATCTAGAAGAAACGAAGGTCAATAATTAACTAAAATGATGCAATGAAGGGTAGACAATAAAAGAGAGAAAGAGAGTCGCAGCAGCACGCTTCACAAGTATTATAATTGTACACACTTTTAAGAACAGCTTGCTTGGCTCAGTGCCCTCGAAGTTACCGCAGTTTCTCGCCGCCTCCAAATCCTCCTCCAACGCATTCTCGTAGTCATCCTCGTTGGATTTTGCGGAATGCTTCTGAGCAATAGCGCATACTATTACCGGTGTTCTTTGAGGGGTTATTTTGTCATAAGCTTTCGAGGGCGTTAAGTCCGGGTCCTCGTTCATCAGTGACGTTACTGACGAGTCTGAGGCACAAAGCCGTTGTACTTTTGGAGATATCATCGTTGTAAGAATTCGAACCAAAAACTGCAAGGTATTGGTCTTGAATCGGTCAATTGATAAAAAGGGAATAGCAAAAATAGGATCAGCTACTGCACTTGAAATAAAATGGCATTCTGGTTGTAGGCAGGATCGATCAAGCACATTCCCGATCCATTTTATATTCTCTGATTCAACTTATACCAAGAAGCCCCGAGCTTTTGCCGGGTCGACAGCGCCGGAAGCACTTTTCCGTACAAAAGTTTCCGGACCACAAGCTGGTATCCAACGCAATTAGTATGATGTTTTCGCAAACTCAACGACGGACCGGACGGGGTCGCACGGCTTCTACCTTCCCCCTACATAGAAGGAAGACATCTTAGTATAGGTAGCATTTCAACGTTCGATCTATTTCAACATCGAATGTCTTAGCTTACGTCTGCCACAGACGCAGGGCTGCCAAGGTTATGGGTTTTGGTGGCCATGGCTCGCCGACGGATGTGATGTCATGCATTGAACGAGGAGAATTCCGTCACAGAAGAAATTGAGAACACCCTCTTGAGCCTCGTGCGATATTACCAGTGGGGGAAGATTTATGAAGAATGATTGAAAGCTACAATTCCGGGTTTGAGAATTGGGCGTGCGACTATATCCAGCCGCGTATCCCGGATCAGACAGGAATACAGAATCCGGCACAGCACAGTCGAGGAATCTCGACGGGGGAACAAGGAAAACGGACGAGGTAGGTCCAAACAAAATCGTTAGGTACAGCAAGCAATACATCATGCTTGCGAGCGAATGGCCGCATAAAAATGCAACATTTCTCAACACAAATACTGAACACAATCCAAGGCCCATCAGCCTCCATTGCAGGGTAGCTCCAACTTGCAAATCGAATTTGACACGATCTGAGAAGAAATAAACACTCCACTTCCTAATAACCCCTATCAACCCGTCAATTTAAACCCCCTCAACATCGAGAGTAATCTCCCTCCCAACGCTAATACTATGTATCGTCTCCTCCCAAACCCCATACCTAAAGATCCTCTCAAAGACCACATTCAACGCCGCCGTTCCATAGATCCTAACATCAACGGTCTTGTCGTCCCTCGTAAAGCTCGTGGCCGCAATACCTCCGCTCACAATACTGATGTTATCAATCGGCTTCGGCGCGTGCCACCCACGCCAGTTAATAGACTCAATGATGGTATTATCAACGCTGAGCCAGTAGACGTGAATCTTAGCCAAGTCATTTTCGGGTGAGGAGGTGGCTGCGATGGGGGTGAGGAATGGGGCAGCTGAGATGGCGAAGCCTCCGAGGGACCAGCCGCGGCCGGTCTCCCAGACTTGTTCGGCGAGACCGCCGCTGACGGTTTGGAAGTAACCGCGGATGGATGGTGGGTTGGCGTCCCAAGCGTTGCGGTTCACGAAGGAGACGTAGGTTCCTGGGAGAGGGTCACCGGGGAGAGTGGCGCCTTTCTTCCAGCCTTGGCCGCCGCCGAAGGTGTACTCTTCGAGCTTGTTGTTGACGCCTTGGTAGTAGACGCTGAGCAACGATGAATGTTAGTAAAACAACGAAGCGATCCCGAAGAAGAGGTTATTAAGCATACCGAAGATTAGCTCCTCCAAACGAAATAGCACCAAGCTTGCTGTACGGCGCAGCCTTGACCTTAGCGGCATTCAAGGCTCCGTCGTACTTATTATCAGCGCCGTTCCTAGTATCCCAGCACCACTCCTGGAGCTCATATTGCGGATTCAAGTAATAGAGGCGGACAGTGTCCTGTGGGCCCCACAAAAGAACGCTGAGTGGAGTATGGATAACGGCTTTTCCGGCTGCCAAAATGGTGGTGATGGTCCATTCACCATACCATCTGGCCTGCTTGATAGAGCCGTCTGAGGCTTGGAAGTAGACGAGCTATGTTGGAGGCGCCATTAGATCTATAGAGGAGAGATTTTGCAAGAAATAGTATCAGTACTTACGTTCCACGCACCGGTTGGTGCAATAACAGCGGCATACGAGCCCCTGTAGAGGAGATCATATCCGTAGACACATTCTTCCTTGGCTAATATGACACGCATTCATTAGTACAGCACCTCTATGTTTCATTAAAAACGGCCTTTTGTCCATAAGGGCGCGATAGCTAGTAAAAGATAACTTTAAGCCATGGACTTACTAGTACCCTCCTTCCCACTGTTAGTGGAAATCCTCAGCGACTTTGGAACTAAGACTGGCATTTTGGAAAATCTGGTTCAAGGTAAATGATAATGAATTGGGTAAGTGTGGCTAGATTGCGAGAACTCGACACTGTCTGATATTGAAAGAAATGGAATAATACGAAGAGAGAAACCAGCTGTCTTATATAGAACTAAACTCCACATAGCCAACGCCGGACTTGCTGTGTATACGGCCGTAATAGCTACACGGAGCTCGAAGGCTAAGTGTAACAGATGAACCAACGACCGAATGATCCAATTGGCCAATTGACCAATGGATATCCGGATACATTCGTGATCAATCGGTTCGTCACTGCGATCCTACAGTGTAGAACCCGTTTTGGGTGCCTTGCACGACCATGCAGCCCAAGTAAAGCATCTGATAGGATGTAAACCTCTTGGGTACGGATACGCCGTCTCCCGATATTCAATTCACAACTTGTCAATCCGTACCCTTACCGGTATACCACGAAATGTGCTCCAAACCCGATTGCGAGAACACAATCGATCGACTACAACAGACGGCAATTGCAACTCCGCCTCAGTGACAACTGTTGAAGTGATCCTTTAACCCGCGTATCGATCAACACGCTGCAATCCCGACTTCGATATATCACAGGTATCACAGAAATCGGTGTTTTTCTGAACATAGTTCGCATGTAGAAGCTGTGATATCATCAGGGACACCCGACTCCGATCCCTCTCGTCCAACCGTAAGACAAAACTATAAAAAATTTCCAGTTGCAAAGTCCCTCTTTCGATGTCTTCTTCACCCGGAAATCTCCACTTCTTAGCCAGACCGGCCGTCGCACCGCAGCTGTAGAGCCTGGCACCGCGGCCTACAGGGATCCTTACTTTATATGCATATTATTGTCAGTCCAAAAACAGCTCCAGAACACGATCTAGGATTTCAATTGAGCCCGTGTCCGACATTCCCAAACGAGCTCGGGTACCTTAAAAAGCTTTCCACCCCGCATGGTATGTAGCACACCCACGGAGCCAGCCTTTGAGCTTGAGGGGATTTTTCATGGTCACACAAGACTTGGTTCTTCTGCAAGTTGCCGTGTTACGTGCTCGCTACCCCGCTTTGGACCGCCAGACTACCGAGGTGCTTACCCAATAGCATTCTTGATTGAAAACATGCCTGGCCACCAATTGATTAACTCGCCACTTGCAAGGTTGTCGACTACAGCCATTCCATACACTCACAGCCCCTTGCTTCACAAAGGAGGCAAACCGCCTCCATCCTTGCCTTTCGTCCCGAGAATTTCTCGTCCCGCGCCGCGGGTGCAGGTCCAGGACGGCGGAAATCCCGATCCCGAGTGCGAGGCTGCATAAGCTTTTAGGATGCAGATTTGAACTAATGCATGGAAGCTTTATGCAAGATGTATGTATGCTGGCCTCGCGACTAGTATGTATGTATGTGTGTTCGCCGAAAATTTTAACGTTTCTTGCTCGGTACTGCGGGTTATTCTTGAACCTGATGATAAAACTGCTGAGCTCTAAAGAAGCGGCAGTGGGCCAATTGCATGTCGATTGACGGACTATGAAGTATCGTGTCGGAATCCAATCTGGGATGTTTCGAACGAAGTCTCTTCTCAGACCACAGCGGTTGGTAAGCAGCGTACCTACCACCCAGCCACGTTAGACGTTACACGCCAGCTGTGCAAATACCAACGAGCACGATGGCTGCATGCCGTGGGTAGGAATCGAATCAAGCCGCGTTGCTCGACGTTGGCTTTTTTTTCCCATGCAGCATAGCTGAACACCCCAGTACTGTCCCGTCGTGGGGAACCCCTGCGAGGTAGCTATATCAAACAGCTACTATACGGTGCACAACTTCAAGCTGCAACTCTTGAGCTCAATTGCAAGTTGGAGCTAGAGCTCCCTTTTTTCCATGAATCAATTATATCCTGCCACATAATACAATCCTGAATGTTGTTAACTTCCAACGTTCAATCGTCGTTGGTAGCAGTCAGCCCCGGACAGATCCATAACACAATTGCGTAGATACGTAATCCTAATTACCACTGATATAACCAACATTATATTGTACAATAGTAGACATCCATACCTACCGCCCCATAGCATCCCACAAGCCCCAACATACCCCGTCCTTTCGTACCTATATACTGAAGTACTAGTTATACACAAACCTAACAAACTACACCGCATAAACTCCTTTCCCACCACCACCAACCATACCCAAAAATTTAAAATTAACTCCAAAAACACACCACACACTACCCAGTGGAGTAAGTAAGTACCTCACATCTCCCCCTCCTCCACCCTCTCTTCCTCCTCCTCCCTCCTCTCCTCCTCCCTCAAACACCACCACCACCCCCACACCGCCACCGTCTCAATAACACACAACCCAGGCATAACAACCCACAGCACCCACTCCCTCCACTCCAAAACATCCCTTACCCCAGCCACACACATCTTCCACATCTCCAACCGCTCATACTGCGATGAACTCAACAACCACCCTTCATTCCCATCATTTACTCCACCAACCCCATTAAAATACGCATAACAAAGCTTCACATCCTTTAAAGGACATAAACAGATACCTGCCTCCGCGCCGCGGGTTTTAAGGATGGAACTGGAGTCTAGGTTGTAAACTAGTAGGGCGAATAAAACGGTGTTGAGGAGGAGGAAGAGTAGGATTGTCCTTTGAAGGAAGCGGAGGGGGTTGTGGATTTTTAGGCCGAGGTGGGCGGTTATTGTTAGTAATGGTGGTGGTGGTGGACAAGGTTGTTCTGTTTCTTCTTCATCTTCTTCTAGTGGGTTTTGGAGGTATAGATGGTCGTGTTCGGGGATTGAGGGGAGTCTGGTGCCTGATGATGGGGTTGTGGAGAGGAGGAGGCGGTCGGTGATGTGGGTTGTGTATGCCGGTGGGAGGGTGGTGGATTGGGTGTAGGATGGGAGGAGAGATTCTGGAGATTGAGGACGAGGTATTGTCGGTTTTGAGGGGAGGGGGGTGGACATTGTGGTTGTTATGAGGGAGTGAGTGTATAATGTAACCCGGTGGTGTCCTTGTCTATGCTGTCGGGGCGAGTGCTGCCTTGCTGATATCGATAGTATAGTATAATCCCGATGCCCTGGGGAAGTTATATAGCTGGTGATTATAGTCCTCCTCCCGAAGATTCTTATTCTAAGAAGAAAAACTCCTCCGCACCCCCCTTCCTCCCTTATCCAGGATATATACCCCCTCTTCCCTTTCTCCTCCCAACCCAACAGTCGACGGCACGCCCCTGCGAGAATAAAAAGCCGAGAAATGTCTTTAAACCAGAAAAATTGAGAAAAAAATGTCTGAGCCAGGTTACCGCCGACGTTTCCCCAGGACTGAAATTAAGCTTCCGAGAAACAACGTGTCGACAGACGAACAAATAAGGTGATTCACCCATTCAGGAAAAGAAGAAGAATCTATTACTAGATAGAGAAGACATCGACGAGTTTAAGTTCGGTTTTTATCTCGCGAATAGACAATAAAGAGTTTAGAAGAAGCGGTGATGTTTAAGAAAACTCTCTCGACTGTGCTCACTCGGTGCTCCTTTTCGGATTCAAAACCCCCTCTGCCCAAAAAAAAAGGAAAAAAAGGGCATTACTTTGCCGTAATCCACAAAATATCTTAATCGGGACAATTTCTACCCCGTTAACCTACCGTGCATGGCGTCAAGGATTCGAAAATACGAAAGTTGTTGGTATCAGCCTCCAAACAGGTGAATTTCAACCCAAATCCGCGTTGGATCCAACATTTCTTGGCATTAACTTGGCGATACCTGACCAATAGCCCAAGATATCACCAATATCTTCGGTGACCTTAGAAGCTCTCTAGGGAAAACCATACTATACGGTCTAATATAAGATATTAAGTAGAAGGTATTGTATCATCATATTCGATTTGAAGTCAAGACATTATTTACATGAATACACCCCGTTAAACACAACAAAGAAAGCAAATTGTAACTCTTCATTAGCATACCGCTCCTCCTCCTCATCCCCCATGACCACGATGGGGGGTTGGACAAAGGGCCATTAAAGCATGTACGTCCACGTGAAGCGATCGCGAAACCCGGTCGTCCAGAATCTAGTTGTGCCGGCCGTAGTAGATGAGTAGGTAAGGAAAGAATAATAAAAAAAAGGTAACCGGTAGGAGGTATCATAAACACATAATCCGACAAAGAGAGAGAGATGGCGTAGAACATAAGAAAAGATACAGCCCAGAGAACTATGGAACCACACAGGACCCACAAGTTTCCATCTACAACCCCACAATCATTTCAATTTAAACACGGCTGGTAGATCTCCTCCTATGACCGGTCTTCTCCTCGTGCTTATCATCCGCCAATCTCGCCAGATTGATGCACATCAAAGTCGTGAGGATGAACAGAACCATAACGGTGGTCGTGAGTCCTACCATAGCCTTGACCAACGGCAAGTTCTTGTTGGCGTGGGGGTCAATCCCGGCTTGCTGTCGGGTGTAGGTCAGACTCTGCCATAGCTGGTTCTGGCGACCGTCCTGGTGGAAGTTGTTACGGTTCAGAACGACGGCGGCGATGTAAGTGACCATGAAGCAGAAGTCGAAGAAGGCGGCGATGTGGAGGAGGAGACGGCCGAGGCAGCAGAGGAGGGTGATGGAGTAGAAGAGTACGCAGACGGCGAAGGCGGACTACCATTTTTATTAGCATTCGGTTTCCTTTTTTGAATTTTTTCGCCGACAGAGAGGTCAATTGGAGGGAACTTACGGTGATGCAGGGCAGCCAGACTTCAGGTGGGACCCGAGAGCCGGCCTGGGCGTACTCGTTGACGAGGTATCCTGATATACCGAGGAGGGAGACGCAGAGACACCATTGCGCGAGCCGGACGAACCACAGAGCGGCCTTTTGGAAGAACATGTTGCTTAAAAAGAATACAGCGACAGTATAGCAATGACGTTCTAATGTTTATGCAAGGGCGATGGAATCGGTTCCTCTCTTTTGGGGCGTTTTTCCGTATCAGGCGGTGGATCTTGGTTGGTGTGCAGATAAACCCGTAGCGGCGCGGGGAGAAAAAGACGTGATCGGAATCCGGAAAGGTTGGCAGTCATGCAGCAAAGTGACGTCTTCCGATGGGTACCTTCGAGTCCGATTGCGACGGAAGTATTTCTCTTTCGCGATTTTCAAAGGATGAGAAAGTATCTGGAGAAGTCGCAGAAGAGCGATTCGGAGAAGAGCAATTCGTTAGTTTAAAACGTAAGAGATGGCCGAAAGTGGGAAGGCTGGGTGGAGGTATGGATGCATGTATGGTGTATGCGTGCATAGGGTTACTCGCTGACGTTTCCTTGCAGCAGCGAAGGGGAGAGAAGTATCTGAGAAGTACCGTACCTGAGCTATGCCAATGAACGCAATCAATTCGGCGTGGGAGGACTAGAACTACAAAGAGGTGAGTTAAAGGCGCCGATAGAAGGGAGGGAAGGAGGATAACTGGGGAGAGGGACGATGTTATATCGTCATAGGCCCTTCGCAGTCTTTAAGGGTCCAACGTCCAAAGCTCAGGCCTGATATCGATAGAGGTAGTGACTGTGTGAATGCGCCGACAGAGTCAGGAAAGAAGCAGAGGCTAATCGTATCATGCATACGGGAAACCAGGAACGGGAGAAGTGTTTAATATGACCACGACAGCTGCCCTGCATCAGCTGGTTTGTTTTCTCTCCACCACTCTATCCCACACTACAATACATTATCAACTGCGACCGGAACTGAATATTTTGGCTGTCAGCTGGGCGAAGCTGTTAGACGCTGCGTTTTATCCCGCCGACATGGTTTCCGTCGTTGGCCAGGCAATGCTCTGTGCTCCCCTGCTGCCCTGGCCGGATATGGTACTTTTTCCCGATCAAACGGTTTTGGTGTCATGTGACGAGGCAAAGATGGTGTTGAGGGAGTGCCACATGGTTTCAGCACGGTCAGATGCGCCCGTCGCATGGCTTTTCCATTATAAAGATTGATAACTGTTCCCCAGATTTATATTTCTTCAACAAAAAGAATACGCTCTGTAGAGTATACGATGGAACAAACGGGTTCCGACTGCCCGACACCGTTGAATTCTTTCGTCCAGCGTGCAGCGGTCACCTGCAGCGAATCCTCAATCAACCACCACCAGATGGTTTATTCAATAAAATAAAAAACTTCATAGAAAGAGTCTCTTGAATACTAATGACCCGAATTCATGAATAAAGCCCTGGTTTATAACGATATTGCCTCACCTCCTCGGCCTGATAACTCGCTTGTTGCTTCGCTGACGAGGTATAGCTATCCTCGATACTAACCACGCCTTCATAATTATCTTCAATGTATTCCTTGATCTCCCCTTGATAAGAAGAATTTGCTTCTGAACCTCCAACTACCTCCATCACTCTGAGAAGGTTTGTTAGATTCTATTAATATATTACATGACTACACGCTTAAGAAAGATAATTCTTACCGAGCAGCCCCTCCCTGGGAAAACTGCTGCTCGTCGCTCCGAAAGTTCCTATCCTTACTCTTGACGTACTCGAGGAAGTCTTCAACGTCTGGACTTTCAAAGGACACACCCGGAGCCAATGCAACCTTTAGAAGCATCATATATATGTCAATATCCTGCAAATCAGGAAGCGTTTCGAACAACATACCTTGTATTCAAAAAACTGACTGGCCATTTCGTTGAATTCTTTCGGAAACAACTTTCCTCTAGTATACTTTATCACTATGACTTGGGAGCGGTGAGAAGCATTTGTTAAAACTGCAAAGCAAGGTCTCCAACGTCCTTTTTGAATTACAAAATCCATACTGAGATCCTCAGCTCTCACTCACCTTCATATGATCATACGTGGCCCGCATACATTAACATCGCACTGCTTCTTCTCTCCAGAGAATAAAACTGATAAAAACTGACAGAGACCGAATCCGGTAATATCTGATTTTCACTGACAGATTCGATTTTCTTTTTTCGTCCTAATCTCTCTAATTTCCAAAAATAGTGTCCCATTTTGTGACCAAATATTAATGAGACCAGGCCAGGGAAGCCAATACGTTTTGTGATCAGGGCAGAAGTAGATGATTCAAGACATATATCATATCTCTGCGAGGATTCAAGCTCTTAGCGATCCAGTTCCGGCACCAGACCATAGTCAGGTTAGCGTTAGCGATTATTGTGTCTTGGGCACCTGTCCTGAACCAGAGAACAGCTTGCGACGACTACCAATTGACCAATCTCCTCTCGAGCTCTCGAGCTGTGGAGCGCCGTAATCAGATCTATCTAAGATTATACGATTTCAGGGACCAATACAGAATATATCAGGGTACAAGCTTAGTTAACAGCTTAGTTATCCCGCTGCAATTTCAGGCATGCCGGCTTACAAGAGCTCACGATCTCAGCGGAGTCGAGAACTCCGCGGGATGCATGTTCGACCTGCAGCTGGCGAAGCCGAATACGAGCCGCGTGTTGGAAAACAACACACCGGCTTCGCCAGCCGACGCACCAACACGATAACCTCTGAGAGTTCATCTGGCCTTGAGCACAAATCTTAGAGAATACCTGAGTAAATACCTGAATCGTCAGGTACAGGATACTCCTCCTATCGCCATTATTGATGGAGTGAAAGCGACTTCAATACCAATATCGGAACGCTGTGTTGGCGAGAGCTTCGGTCTCGTCACGTGAACTGCAAGCCAAGCAAGTTTTCCCGATTACTAATCCCTCAAACGGTCGGGCCAGCCGTTTCATTGGCAGTTGGAGCCGAGGACGGAACTTTCAGTTTCAACGCTCTCCACGGCCATAGTCCAACGTAGAAGTTCAATGAACTCGCGGAGACAACATCGAACAGATCTAGAATCACTTCGATGCAAAGGCCACGCAATAACGTCTTATCTAATACCCATATCACCCGATACCTCGGAATCTACCCCCCATCTAAGCCTCACAGACGAAGACCGAGGATGCCCGTGAAGTCAGCAAATTCCGAGTCTCCCAAGACTCTCCCACATTAGCTTCTTTCCTTCGCCAAATGAATTCCCCCGTGAACCCTTGCTAGCGCCTTCAAAAGCGACGGACTTTACAGGACGTCATTTCTAAAGTCTCCACCCCTCCGTCTGGAATTGGTGCGAAACGGTGAAAGGAAGCAGACAAACCACACCGACGGCTCGCCCGGAAGTGCGGACTTTGGGTGCATATTTCTCTTGGCTTTGATTACTACTCCTCACACCGCCCGCTCTGTCGGTGCATATGCATGATTTTCTGCTGTGAAAGGGCCGTTTCGTCGCATGTTGAAGCCGGATGCATTATCAAGCAGGACGTGATTCATTCTATCTATCGTTTGCATGAAAGGAAGGAGCGGAACGGCTGGGTATAAAACTGCCAGGATCGAACTTCAATGGACTCAAACATCATCAGAATTTTCAGATAGCATCATTCGAATACGCATTCATCCAGTGCATCACACTACAAAATATCATATCAACTTCAACTTCATAACACCGCCACCATATCGCCAATTATCACTTCCAGCTTCGACAGTTTAATCAATTACTCAGCTACTACTGCTTCATTGACCTCCTCCAGCACCTACCCACCTATTATCAGATCCTCTATTCATTCCACATCCACCCTTCAAAAGAACATCATGTCGGCCAAACTCTGGGGATCCGATCCATCCAGGACCGCTGTCATCAGACAGGTCACCGATGCAATCACCACAGTCTCCGTCCCCTTCCTCCGTGTCGGTCTCCTCAAATTCGGCGGTAGAGCCACAATTGGTATGTCCCACCCCACCTTATATCTTATATCTTATATCCAGAAGCATCCACTAACATTCACTCAAAACATCCAGCCAAATTAACATCCGGCGGCCTCGTCGTCTTCTCCCCAACCGTCCTAACCGACGAAGTAGCCTCAACCGTCACCTCCCTCGGCGGCCAAGTCTCCTACATCGTCGCCCCAGACATCGAACACCACCTCAACATCGGCCCCTGGAAAGCCGCCTACCCATCCGCGCGGGTCATCGGCCCCACAACCCTCTACCAAAAGCGTCAGAAGCAGGGTAACGAAGACGTCACCTTCGATTTCTCGTACACAGCCGAGAACAAGAACTCCATCGTCCTACCCGAGGACTTCACTCAAGACTTCGACATCGAATATTTCGACGGCCATTCGAGCCATGAGATCGCTCTGTTCCATAAGCCGTCCGGTACCGTCATCCAGGCTGATTTGATCTTTAACCTCCCGGCGAAGGAGCAATTCTCAAAGACCGACATCGATGCCACCAAGGGGTTTTGGACTAGAATCTCCATGCATCTGTTTACTTCCTTGGTTGGGAAGAGTCAGCAGAGGTTCATCTGGTACGCTGCTAGCAGCAAGGGACGGGCGAGCTTCAATAAGAGCGCGAAGAAGGTGGACGGGTGGGAGTTTGATAGGATTATCCCTTGTCACGGTGATGTGATTGAGACCGGTGGGAAGACGACGTTTAGGAGGTTGTTTGCCTGGCATCTTGCGGCGGCCGAGGCTGAGGCGAAGAAATCGAAATAGAAGAATGCAAGATTGTTGCATGTTGGAGTGGGGAGGGTATTGATCGGGTGATAGTTCGTCTGTTCGGTGGCATTTTTTGATTTTTCTGTTCCTTCGAATTCATGTACTTGTTTTTTGTTCTTGGAGTTAGGGCGGTGAAAGGCTCGTCATCAATCATCATGGGAATCGTAATAGTATATAACGTAATTAAGTAATCTTGCCTAGCATAGCATATTCAAAATTTTCTTTCTTTCAAAAAATATCGTCTGCCAATTTGCCCTCTGTAACCATAAAATTTAAAAGCGTGGGCCACTGATATGATAGTGGCGATATCAAATCGAATCAATCAATCGTCCTTCTTATCCAAATCCATACCCTCCTTCTAGAATTCTAGAATACCATCTACGCCTCATTCTACATCACTTTACGCCACTGATATCCGCTGATCTATCACATGTAATCTTTTCCCTTCCGTCTAAAAAACGGTATGAACCTGCATCCGGAGTCCGGGCGAGCCATCTCAGTGGAAACCCACCCAATTAATGCACATCGACGGGAAAACCCGGCGCTCGCAGTTCTCCTTGCCACGGTATCCTCTACCTCCCTCATCCATCAATCAGGATCTTGGGTAGAAAGATCGAAGGTAAGTATACCAAACAACCATACAAACTTTAATACCGTAGATTAAACCGCCTTCTTCGTTCTTTCCTATTTCGGCCCCATCGCGATACATCGTCTTTTCGCCTAAGAAATGCCACTCGGGGTACCAAGAAACTAGACACCCACCGATACGGTGAATGTATCGAAATAGAACACACGTCCGAATAGAAACGCCTCCGTGGCAAATAGATGCACATGCAAATCTAGGCTGTCACAGAAGAAAGCAAAAAAAAGAAGAGAAGAAACGTCTACCTACCATCTCCGGTTCTAACCTTAAAACATACCCCAGATTTTTCCTATCCAACCAGAAGTCATAAAGAGAGGGAAAAAGGGTCCTTGGTTTTTGTAGGCCTAGTGGAAGCTAAGGAAATCGCGTGCGCGGACGTATACGGTAAGAGGCACCCGTACAAGGCAACTGATCTCGTGCGCACGCACACACGTCTCGCTAAGTTTGCTGGCTGACTTGTCTCGTATTGCAATCTCGTGAGGCGCTGGTGAGGCATACGGCTGAGGTAGATATACCTTCCTCATTGGTATCTTACGGTGGTGTTTTATGGGAGTTTTTGTTTCTTGGCTGGGGGTGGTTGAAACTTTGATAGGATGTACCGGTACATGCCATGCATATGCATTACATGCAGAGATCGAAGGAGCAAAAGTCGGGAAACGAAGAAAGTTCAATTGTGGCGATATAGGCGAAATCGTGATGATCAAAGAAAGAAAAATGAAATACGTGAAAGTAAGGATTCCCCAGAGTCTCACACCGTTGCAAAGGGGGTTTCTCGAAATCGAATCTTCAAATCGTGGTGTCTTTGTAACTCTACCCTGACTCGATTCTTAGACGTGGTCTGCTTGTGTTGTGACCGGTTAACGATCCGGTAACCGGTTTCTTGGTCGCCTTCGGACCTGACTCTTTGACGAGATATTTCCAGTAGATTGGATGCGAGTCAAAATTTTCTTTGTTACGGATGGTTTAACGTTAAAGGATTCCGGACTCCGAACCCGTTTCCTTTTTTTTTTTTTTGCCCTCTTCTATTTTTGAAAGGGAGGGCGTCATCATGCTGCTATGCAAGTCAAAAAAATTCAGATCCGTTGCATCGGTGGCTGCCGACTTCACCCGCAACAACCGTATTGTTGCGTTTCTTGGGATCTAGGTAACCACTTTTTTCCTCATCTCCTCTCGGATGACTGAGAAATATAATAAGTGAGTAGACAAATAGCTGAGAAAAAGAGGTGTTATCAGGTGATATCATGTGAACAATCCATTATCATCCCCCTCTCCAATACGGCGTTATTTCGCAAATGCTTTCTTGGAATGTGCTGGCCAAGTGAATTGAATACGAAGTTAAATCTTGTGACGTTTTGAAAGCGAAAAGATTCAAATCTTGATCGAAAGAGGGGGCGGCTTCATGCACAGACATATAGACGACAGTCATTTCACATTCGGAAACCCCGACGGAAAAATAAACGGCTTTACTATGGTAAAGGTCGCCACCGTTGTAATGGTTAGGTAATGTGAAGGTCTCATCTGTGGGGTTCATCGCGATCTAGGAGGTTGGATTCTCGTTTGAAGCTGAGAATGTTCAAGTATCTTGATATCAAGTGATAGTCGGTGGGTTTTGCAATTGCGCTTGCACTTTGCACGGATACGATTGGATTTCTTCTCCACCGCAGATACATGTTGTACAACAGTCGCATTTCGCCGGACATAAGTGGGTCCTCTATTTTGGTATTATATTCGCATCGTCTCCTGTTATACGGAAGCCACAGAGATATCCATTGCGTAATGAAGAATGATTATCCAGATTAACCATTGGCCACTCTCTTCGCTCGGATAACTGAACCAAAAACTTAAACCACGCGGAAGCCATATGGCCATGAAGAGGGAAACCTAGACTTTAGGCTATCTGTGCCCAATATTCATGTTACATATGCATCGTGCAGAAGGGAAAAAAATGGGGCTCGCATATCTACGGGCATTCCAACTTTGCCCTCATCGACGGGCATCCACCAAAACTTAATCATGCTGGATCGCATTATTATCCTATTTAGGAATTCAACCCCGTCGAAAGGACCCTCTTCATTTTATCAAAGAGAGATATCGAAGATTGATGTGAACTACCGCTATCAACATCCCAGCCTTCGCCCGAAGGCTACCCTCGAAACTGGGTCTGATAACTGACATCTGGGCGCGCTTGGCGGCTTGGTGCGGCGCGACATCCGGATCCAAGGAACCACTGGAAACGTCCGTTCGCGCATATCATTTGGTAAAGCATCGAAAAACAAGACCGAGTCTAACCCTTCAGCTTCAGCTTTGTATGGCCCTAAGTTGGTTTTGTTTTGCTTTTTCTTTTTCAATTGCTTGTCCGGTGGAGCTGTTGGAAGCTTGAATCCAGAGGCACTTTAGATTTCTTGGTCGCCTGTGTGCCCAGCGATTGTGTTCTGGATGCCTAACAAATTGGTGGGGAATTGGCGACAGGCGGGTAGTCCGGACCCACTGAAGATGGGGTCATCCATGCTTCTGTTGATCGCGGGATTAGTCCCTTTCCAGCGTTCCATTCGATTTGGATATTTCCCTCTTCTTTCTTGTTGTAAGAAATAAAGAAGTGTTATCCTAACGTGACATCTAAGGCGTCTGCCTTAACAGATTTTTCACGATAATTCTGTGAGGGAAAAGGCGTTTTTTGTTCCCTCTTGGTTTAGTCTCGAGAGGGAGGCAACAACGCAGATATCCTTTAAGGCCGCATTGTTGGATTTTTGAAACTGCAAAAGAGAAAATTTCCGTCATGCGCTGGTCAATTGAAAATTTCTCTTTGCATCTTGCAAAAGATCGCAAATTCACAATCTGTACCGGGAAAAGAAAAGGAAAGAAAAAAGGGAACAGATACGGGTTCAGGTACACACATGTCACCTCGTATCATCGTCAGTTGCCTCAAAATTCCAAGACCTGGACTTGTACTGTACCAAAGCTTCGATTGCCCATGGTTCAGTCAAACGACCTACCTGCTTCATCTCTTGGCGGCATGCCGGGGAGTCCTGGCATCGCTTCTCGGCACCTCGGCAGACAAGCGACGGGCCATAAAATGGCACCCTGCGCTTAGAGAAAACACCAAGAGTTCTTCCAAGCACTTGGTATTCGGAGCCTAAAAGTCTGATGACGTTCTGTGCCAGCCCAGGGATGTTTTAGCAAGAAGGCAAGCCGCGGATCTTCCTGCTGGCCCGGCCGTGGAGGTACAGAGACCCCGTTGGCAGTATACGAAGTAAAGGTCCGCATGGTTCACATGAAACCCCCCTTGTATCCGAAGGTCGAACTGACAGACATGTGGCATTCTTGGGGAAGGCGAGGTGCGAAGCGGCGTATTTGCTGCCAATCTGGGCTGTGGCCTGGTTTTCCTCCAATCGGAATGGTGGGGTTTCGAACCCAACCCCCAAAGAGTCCGTCAAGTCAGCTTGGGAGGTTTTCTGGGTTTCGATCCCGCTCGATATCAGGAAGTTCTAGCGGGTCTGGTTCGAACGGTCCAGTAACTGCTTTCGATCAAAATCATCCACAAGACCACCCCCGAACCACATCTTCTTGGCGGCGGTGTTTCCACCTTCGGTTTTCGCGCATAATGCTCATCCAGCGAAGGTACCCAAGCCCAACCTTCTTGGAATTGTCAGGGAGTCAGACCGATTTGTAGCCACTCACTAGGGACTAGTATATCATTCTGGAATTCGAAATGTTCCTTGAGAAGGGGGGGGTGGGCGACATGGTACCACGAATGTTAGCTTTATGCGATAAGGCAACTATGCGGACTCGATGGCAATTCGCAACGGGACTAGGATGCATCCTGAAGTTTTTTCCTGTCATCGGCGACGAGAAGGAAAAAGGTGTCTACCGAGATTAGGAACCACCGGACTAATCCCAAGACCGCAAAGCTGGTTTAGTAAACAGCAGATAGGAAGGTGTGGAGATGGGATCACTCAGACTTCCAGAAGTTCGTTTATATAGCGGCGGTTCAGTCGCTGTTTCCCTCTTCTGCTGCTCAGATTATTTTCTCGATATCCCTCTCTTCTTTTTCTTTCATTGCAAAGAAGAAGAATTAACTCGACATACCGCGACTCTTCCCCTTTCGCCCTTTAAATCCTCTTTGATATAATTTAGAAAAAAACAGCGCTCGCGTGTCGCTGTTAGTCCTTGCACGACAACATGGCCGCAAAGCCAGTTTTTGAGGATTCGGAGTTGAAGCACTCTCCTCCTCCCACAGATGCCGCCTTCGATGACTACAATCACACTGTCAGCTTTTGGACGAGGATGGGTGTTACCCCGGAGTCGTTCAAGCCTCGTACGTTGGCGGATAAGCATAACCAGCTTAACCAGACATTGAAGACGAGGCACATGAACATGATTGCCATTGGTACGTCGACGCCCTCTCCGGAAACATCGCCGCTCCGGTCCCAGCGAATACTAACGTCAGAGAATAGGTGGATCTATCGGTGCTGGTCTCTTCGTCGGTTCCGGTGGCGCCTTGGCCACTGGTGGTCCCGCCTCCCTGGTTATCGATTTCATGATTATCGGTATCATGATCTTCAACGTCGTATACGCTCTCGGTGAACTCGCTATCATGTACCCTGTCTCCGGTGGTTTCTACACCTACTCGACCCGTTTCGTTGATCCATCGTGGGGTTTCGCTATGGGGTATGTATTGTGACGTTGTCCAAGCCAGTAGATGTAAGCGAGCTAACGGTCATGTCCGAATAGTTGGTGTTACTTCGCTCAGTGGGCTACCATTCTTCCCTTCGAAATTATCGTCGCCTCGGAATGCATTAGATATTGGCGTAACGACCTGAGCCCTGCGATTTGGTACTCGATGTTCTTGATCACCATCATCCTCGTTAACGTCTTCGGTGTTCTCGGGTACGGTGAGGAAGAGTTCTGGACCAGTGTGCTCAAGCTTGCTGCCGTCGTCAGTTTCTTGTTCGCCGGTCTCATCTTCACCGTTGGTGGCGGTCCGGCCCATGGTCAGTACAATGAGTACTGGGGTGCTCGGTACTGGTATGATCCGGGTGCATTCAGGAACGGCTTCCGAGGTTTCTGCGGTGTCTTCGTCACTGCCGCTTTCTCCTTCGCTGGTACTGAGCTCGTCGGTCTTGCCGCTGCTGAGTCCAAGACTCCTCTCAAGTCTCTTCCATCGGCTGTCAAGCAGGTCTTCTGGCGTATCACTCTCTTCTATATCCTCTCCCTCCTCTTCATCGGTTTCTTGATCCCATCGAACGACCCACAGCTCTTCGGTTCCGGAAACTTCATCGATACCACTGCTTCCCCCATGGTCCTTGTCGCCAACCGTGCTGGTATCCCCGGATATGCCTCCTTCCTTAACGTTGTCATTCTCGTCTCCGTCGTCTCCATCGGTAACTCTGGTGTCTTCGGTGCCTCCCGTACCCTCTGCGCCTTGGCTGAGCAAGGATACGCCCCAAAGCTCTTCGCCTACGTTGACCGTGCCGGTCGTCCTCTCCCAGCTACCATCCTCATCATCTCCATGGGTGGTCTCGCGTTCGTCGGTCTCGCCCCACAGGGTGTCGAGATCTTCGACTGGCTCTTGGCTTTGTCCGGTCTCTCCGCCCTCTTCACCTGGGGTTCCATCTGTCTCTGCCACATCCGTTTCCGTGCCGCATGGAAGCACCAAGGCCGCACTCTCGACGAGATCCCGTTCAAGGCCATCTTCGGTGTCGTCGGCTCCTGGATCGGATTGATCATCAACGTTCTCGTCTTGATCGCTCAGTTCTACGTCGCCATCTACCCACCACGTAAGAACGGTCAGCTCAATACCGCCGAAGGTTTCTTCAAGCAGTTCTTGGCTTTCTTCATCACCTTGTTCTTTTGGATTGTTGGATACCTCTGGAAGCGTGAGGGATGGAGGTCCCTCGACCAGATTGATCTCGATGCCGGTCGTAGGGAGATCGACTGGGAAGAGCATAACAGGGAGATCGAGAGGCGGAAAGCCGCCCCCATGTGGAAGAGGATTGGGTATATGTTTTCTTAAGTTGATAAAGCAAAGGGACCTTCGATATATTCAAATATACTCGAACGGTTTCCTCGGCTTGGGGGGTTAGAGAGATGAAATATACCCTTTCCCTCAACAAAGTCATTTCCGTTTTTCATCGTTCCTTATACGGTCGATTAATACACCTATTTATTTTATACCTCCTTGTTATCTTTTTTTTGTGTTTTTTGATATAACGGATTTTTTCTCTTGTACATACAGATGATTTTATTTTTTCATTTTTTTTTCCCCTGTCGTTTCCATTTATGCAGATGAATTGCTCATGCTGCTTCCTTGGGATTCGAGCGTTTTTGGTTTGAGGCGACGACTTTTTTTATACCACTGTTGGGGGGCCTCTGGTTGAGCGCTTGCATGTTGATGCAGCATATATATCATATATCAATTGATATAAGTCTTTCATCTAAAACTTTCGTTCTTGATATCGATCCGTAGGTGTGAATGTCGATCGTGCCTGTGAGAAGTGTTAGCTAAGCTATCCTGGGGATTTTCCATATACGGTATGGAGATATAAACCTTGGTCGTAGATGTCGGGATGTGGATTTACGAGGCGCGAGGGGATATACACCATGCGCATGTGAGGTAGAATATAATTGGACTAGTTGAACCCCAGCGACGTGGATGAAGGTTGGATCCCGCTACATACCCGTCCTACCTTAGACTCTAAGAGCTCCCTGAGACCCATAACATTCGATTTCGTCGACAAAGTCGTGATAGAATGCCGGGTAAGTTCTAGATTGAGGGAAATTTGAGTTATAGATCGATCGCATTTAACCGGTCCAGCCTGGTACCGTGATCTCGTATTCCGACGTCACTGAGTGGTCCGTCACTTTGTTTGTCCAGACCCCTCATTATCATAGGCTCATAGAGGGTTCGAAAAAAAAAAAAAAAAAAAAAAGGTTTAAGAGTAGGTCGTCGGAGCCGTATCATGACGCTTTGCGATATTAATACAGTCGAAATCTAGGTGTTCGTTGTCGACATCGTTGCATCGAGGCTGCAATTGATATCGAATGTCGAGGCGGGTCTTGCATGGTCGCCAACTGAAAAGGCTCTAAGGGTCGAATTCATGGCGGATAGAAATCAACAGCGACGTTTTTAGCATGCGGTTTGTATATACGTATTTGAAAATTCGAAAAGACCGGCTGCGGATTCATCAGCCAGTAAAATAAAGTCCAAAGTGTCGCCATCGATGTTAGCGATGATACCATATGCATATATGATGTTTCGTCAACCCGATTCCCGTTGAGAGGGTGTATATTTATCGCGATGCCGTTTCCCAATAATAATGTCCGTAGCGTTTGAATATTCTGGCGCGGAAGAGAAGGGATGACGTCCAGATATTACATTTATTGCGCGCTTAGTCATCCCTCCTTGCTTGACGTGAAGGATCAGAATTTGAGCTCTGGGCGAGCAGCTTAGTATCTTGGGATCGCTTGGGCGTTTCGAAGTTCAGATATCCAGGCCTTATAACGTCAACAGTTCACACACGTGGACACCGATACCGGTGCCTTGTTATGCAGTAAGTACTCTGCCGAGCCCCACAAGAAGATATTTTTAAAATTTTTTCTATGATTTATTTTACTATCTGGTATGATTTTGTGTGTAGAAATTTAGAAAAGTGACGAGTTTGGGAATTTTTCGAAACGTTATGGTAGATTGTGTCCAGGTGCCAATTTTGAATGTGGAGTCCTTCGTGGGCAGCAATTTAGGCAGACCGGAAAACGTGCGCTGCTGTCGTGTGTTGTATTCGTTCGATTTCCAACAGTCGTCCCTTCCACATGGCCACACCAGTCTCATAACCAGATTAACATTGTTTTCCACACCAGGCTGGGCGTCGAGTCTCTGCAGCCTCGAGAAGGCTGCGATTTTTGGGATTCTAGACAGCAGCAGACCTTTCGTCGTGTCTACGTGTTTATCGATATCTACCTAGTCCGCAGCAGCGAGGCAACCCAGCCAGCGATTGCATTGCGGAGTATCTTTGCCCCATGGCCAAGGATCTACCGTGACAGCGAGAGCTCTGAGTATTGATCCCTGGTGGCGACATTGAGAAAGTTCAGCGGTGCAGTGGGGTCTGAATACGAAGCATGCACACCTGTACGAGAGCCCCGTAGAATCGAATCGGCCGGGTCGATGTCGCCGACGGCTGAAGTAGGAATGTGAATGGCAGTCGGTCCAAGGCAGCGCTGCAGCATGGTCTATCGACAACTTGGCTTTTCGCGGTTCGAGACCCATTCACGCATGCATCGTAGATCCGCGGGGTATCTTTATCTCAACTGAAATTTTTTTCGCACGCCGACATGTTAATTGACAGTTGCGATCCGATGTTTTGGCCATTCGGAGTGGGTATTCGGATGTGTATTTGTAAGTCGTTTCGCCTTGCCAGCGACTGCTATAAGGTCGATATGCAGAGTCATGGAAATGCGTCCCCTCAACTAAGCTTATTTGGACCGCGGAGCCCTGTAAGGAACCCCTGCGATTTCTGATCCTGCGCTTTTGTTCATATTTCGTAAACGAACCTTGTGATGAATGTTCAAGGTTCATTGTGTGGTATTGAACAATGCAGCGAAGGTGTGAAGTGGAGATTTATAACGTTACTCCAACTTCATGACGATTTTTGCGTGCTGATATGTCCTCGTGAATCGATAGACGGCCCTCGAAAAAAAAGGTTTTAGACCGTATCGATATCGATTCCTCCCCTTTGCCTTCCGGATGTTCCAAGATTTTGTCGGAACCAATTAGTGCGGCTGAATTGCAGGACCATTGCCGGATGAATTTCTTAGTTTGCACTCTAGTCCGCCCTTTAGTGCCGATATCAATGGATTTTAATGCACAATATCTTGATCCCGCGAGTCAATCGTGTGTGCACCCACATGGGCTGCATTCAGAAAACCGGCGTCAACGGAGTTTCTCTGTGCCATGTGCGCAAACGCTGAAGTCTCCCTTTTCCGCATGCTGTTTCTATATCGGTCCTGCCAAAAAATTTCGCGCGTCTCCTTTATATAAGCATGTTGTTATCAACCGTCTGAAGTCCTTGGAACATCGGGCCACCAAATATCCTGATAATCTCGTTTGCGGGATCGCGCGAATCAAGCACGAATTGAAGGGCCCGAAAGATAGATTAGCCCGGACCGCCGGGGACCACGCTTCAGGGGTGGTGGGGGGAGAGCGAGAAATTGGCTGCGGATATTTTGAATTCATCATTTGCTCGCCCCCAAAACCTAGATGCTGCGTGCTGCAGGGCCCCACACCGGCCGAAGAAGTAAGTGCGTGTTTGGTGAATGAGTGAGTGATAATGTGCACACCCGCACGAAGCCGTATGCAGGACTCCATTCAGCCTGCGGCTCTTCGAGATCCCTCTGGTGAAGCTAAGTTGCCGCCTGTAATCAAAGGAGCCTTGACCCCGAGTGGATAGCCTCTTGCTCCGGACTTGCATAGAAGCAGCCCATTATTGCCCTCCTTTAAGAACCCGTGCTTCCCACATTCCGATTTTCTCTTGGCCCCAGGTCTTTGGATTCCATCCACCGTATTAAGGGTTCGACCAGCGATTCGGAACGAGATTTTTGGTGGCCGAGTGAGCGTTTGATTGAGAAGTTGTTCGGAACACAGCGAAACGGTCTGAGGAAGCTCGCAAATATGAGGATCTCGTCGGCTTTGGCGGCCGCATCGATATGTCTGGCGACAGCGGAGGGATTCAAGTTCCAGCTGCACAGCAGTTTTGGGAGTCCGGTGGAGGCGGCCGCGGACTTGATCAAGCGTGCGACGATTAGCACCACTTTCAAATATGCTGTAAGATCGATTGAGGGCTCTTTTTCAGCGGTCGCGATTGAAGACGTCTATGGCTAACATGATGCCATTGTTTTTCAGGCTCCTCAATTCTCCTACTATGTCGATATTCTCGTTGGTAGGTTTCTCATTCTCGCGTGTTTCCGTGACGTCGACGCCGGCAAGTTCGGATGGTTTCAAACCCATGCGCTGTACATTTCAATATCGATAAGCATCGCGAATACGAGGAAGTCAGATTCGGATGTGGTTTTGGGGAGAGAAAACTGCAGGCGCTGAAGCATCCGGACTTTTTTTTTTTATTGGGCGGCCGGCTCACACAATGGCATTGTCGAATGCATAAATGCACAAAACACCAAGCGCTGACAATGCGATCGAATCTGCAGGCTCCGCCCACGATTTCATCCGCCTACGACTGAGCTCCGATCCATTTACCTGGTTCCCAGGCCCGCTCCCGACCGCCAACTACTGCACCAGAAACCAGACGGACGAGAAGTTCGCGATTTGCGTGCAGTCCAACTTCTCGGGTACCTGTAAGTCGCTTCCTCCCGTCCCGCAGGAGGCGTCGTGCCCAGCATGCATGTTGCATGTTGGAAGCCAAAACGGAAAAAAAGTCCTAACCTATGGGATGCTACAGTTGACCCGGAGGGCTCGAGCACCTTCAAAAACCTCTCGACTTCGTTGAATCTGACCTCGTCGGATTCGAGGTACTATGTATTGGGATACTACGGACAGGATACTTTGCAAATCGGCCAGACGGAAATTGACAATGTCCCCGTTGGTATCGCGTACGATTATACCAGGACACCGCAGTTGGGCCTCGGTATTGGCGGCTCCGGGTCCAGTGAGAAGACTCTCATTCGGACTATGTTGGATGAGGATATCATCAGCGTGCTCGCCTACGGCCTCTATCTCAACGATTTCGGTATGCATACGAATTTAATATTCGCTTTTCCAAAATATATAAATTGGACATAGAACACTTGGACTAACAGTGCTATTATTACAGATACCAACAGCAGCGAGTTGACTATCGGAGCTATTGATACTGCCAAGTACGATGGCGACCTGATCACTTTCGAGTCCTCCGCTACCACAAGTGTGCAGTTGAACTCCCTCGAATACGACGATGGCAGTGGCGATCTTGTCACCCTCGGCACCAGCTGGAATGCCAATGTCGAATTCAGTACTGGGTAAGCCTACCATGTCCCTACATTAAACCTCATTACACCCATTATAATATTGTGCATTGGAAACTAACAATTCGACACAGTCTTCTCTACCTCCCCGTTGGTGTCCTGCAAGCGGTCACCGGGGACGTTGAAGCCTACCTCGACAATACCTACGGTGGCTATCTCACATCTTGCACCTACAGATACTCCGCCAGATCTTTGGTTTTCAACTTCGAGGGCGCAGTAATCACTGTCCCCGCCAGGCAATTTATCGTTCCAGCCTTCACCGTCGGTGGCTACCAGACCACCCTCCGTGGGAGCACCGAGCCCGCCTGCATTGTCCTCGTCGACTCGATGGAAAACTACAGTCTCGCCGTCAGAGCCGGCTACACCGCTGTTCTAGGCATGCCATTCGTCCGAGCCACCTACATGGTCCACGACTTCACCAACCAGCAAACCAGCTTCGCACAGGCTAAGTTTAACACCACCGACTCCGAAATCAAGAGCCTTGGTACCGATGGCGTTGCTCCTTTCGCCACCGTCGTCCCATCCACGAGCATGGATCCCAGCAATATCGCCCCTACGACCTCCTCCACGGGCGCCGTAACCGGTGGACCAGGCCAGAACGGTAATCCTACCGATGTCCCATCCACCGGCGGCGGTAGCAGCACCCCGGTCGGCGCCATCGTCGGCGGCGTCGTTGGCGGTATTGCAGTCATCGTCGGCGCACTCGTAATATTCTTCGTCCTCCGCAGACGTCAAAGGAGACAGGATAACAGCGCCCTCCCCCCACCACCGCCAATGGATCAAACCCAGCAGCAACAGCAACCACCAGCCGGTCCCCCATACGCCGGATATAATAACCAGGGTTACAATCAATACGGCCAGCAAGGTCCTTATAATAACGAACAGTACGGTCTAGCGCCTAACTTGCCGAATAAGGGATTCGCTCCACCGACTTCTCCCGGCCCGTACCCGCAAAGCCCCATGAGCGAGATGGCGGCTACACCTATGGATCCGAGCAGGCATCATAGCATGGTCAGCCCGCTCGACCAGAGCAGGCAGCCGAGTTTGGCGGGTGTAACGGAGCTGCCGTCTCCGGGGGGCCAACAGATGCCGGTTGAGCTTCCAGGAAATATGCACTAAACGGTGCAAGACTGGGTGAAGCAAAAAAATTAATCTAAAAAATCATACCAAAAAAAGTCTTGATGATAGTATCAAGAGAAGGGGGAAACAGCACGAAAGGAAACCGGAAAACAGGAGGATTATATATATTGAACATTTCACATCACAACTCCCACCATTTTTTTCTCTCACCCCATTTACGCATTCACAGCACTTTTCTTCATTTCTCCATCTCGCTATATTCCGAATACCTCCCCAGCATATGCATCGATGCATTCCCATTCAACAGACAATCATTATAATACAGCCTCACTCCCATCCGGCCGGCTCAACCTTTTCATCTGTATATTTTCCTTTTTTTATACAAAAACCCCTCATATCAATAACTCGCCTCCTAGGATATTTCCTACCCCCCATCCTTCATATCTTCTCACCCCACGTATTTTATGCTTACAGCAGGATCAAGCGGTTTTTTCTGTCCAATTTTTTGTTCATTCGATTAAGATATCACTATGTATGCTTTTTATATGTTCATGGATTTTAGGATATAATGCAACTATTTAATGATCTTTGTCTCCCTATAATGCACGTGAAAGTCTCCATCGAAAGCGTGGAATTATATCAAAAAACTGCGCGTGGAATGGCCACTTTGTTGTATTTTCTCCAAACCAACGCAAAAAGGTACTCAAATAATCTCGTCCAGGATGTATGGCAATACAGCATGGGGCCCCACGAGGGTCCTCATGCTCTTCCTTGCACTGTTACTCAAGATTCCCACCCATAACCTCGTGCCCACGTGGCTAACTAAGAATCCGGAAATAACCAGCCAACCGACCAAATCACTATACGATAAAAAGGACTTTTGAATTTCAGATAATAATGAAGATCAGCACCTTATCGAAATGGGCGGTATTACCGTTCATGGCGGGTTTGAACGCCATCAGCGCAGCTTTGGTGCCGCATTACATAGTGATCAAGGCACCTTATTACGCCGCTGTGTATCCGTATAATATCATGGTTACGGCTACTTTCTTGGGTTAGTCAATCCCAATATATATACTCACTTAACCATTTCTTACAAATGTTTTTTTTTTACTAAATGTATACGGTGATGATATGTACTAGTTGTCCCGAAGATAACGGCGCCGAACCCCATTACCGGGAAGGCCACCAAGTTCTTTTTCCTAAAGAGTCTACAAGATGTGGACGCCGCTACACTTGAGGCCGCGAGGTTCTGGTATGATATTGACACGAGAAAGTTGTTTTCCGAGACGGAGGTAGAAGATGGTGAGTTATCAAGCCCATCTCTTGAAGATGACTACTTTGATGCCCCGGGAGTTGGCGGAGGCGGATGGGGTCACCCGACGAGTATGAATCTTGTGGAATTGGAAGCCGGGGATGCTGAGAATGTGCCTGATGGACCAGTGGAGGCTCATGTCGGTGGCGGTGGGGATATTAAGTTATGGGAGGTCTTTGGGGGCAGAGGGGAGAATGCGGATTTGAAAGGGGCGATGAGGGCGGCGGATTTGGAGGTTACGAGTAGTGTGAATGATTTGGTTCCGCAGGCGTTTACGGGGGATACGAGGTTGGAGGTTAGGATGGTTGATGGGGAGGCGGCGGTTGTGGATGGGCAGTTGTGGGTTTGGCGTGAGTAGCTTACTTTTACCTTGAGTTAATCATAATGTCGTACTATATGAGTGAAGTTTACTGACTACTGTTCTACAGGTTGCATCTTCGGGCTTGATCCTGACATCCCGTTGGGTCCGAGTATCATGAACCAATTCCCACAGATGACGGCACAGGCAAAGGCGGAATTCTTCAAAGGTATACACCACGTATTACTTGTGAAACCAAAGTACGTGGACCCGGTCCAACAGACACCAAAGAATTGGGAGCCGTTGGAGTACGATGACATGAACTGTTTCCGCGTCGATCCGTGGGACGTCGTGCTGGCTGTTCCTGGTATGTCATTTCCATGATCCTTCATTTCTTTCTTTTTATTGCTCTGTCTTTGAAAATGCTAACGTCCATGACTTTAGCGGCTGTGATGGAGGAAAACCTCCCGACCATCAAGACCGGCGCGTACGATTACGAGCTCGCGTCTAGTTCTGTGCAGATTGTCAATGCTGGGGGGTTATTCCCAGAAAACCCGTCGGATTCTCTAAGTAACCAGAGCGGTCAAAGTGGTCCGTCAGGAGGATCACAGCCAGACGACTGGACGCAGCAATTGCAGATGCCGAATAAACCCAGCCCTTTCGGATCACCGGACTCGAAGTATTCAAAGTCGCCGTAAATATATCGATGTTTATGTTTCGTCTTTTGATGTAGTAGGAATAGATGAATTTCTTTCTCTATTGGTCTATATTGTAAAATGTATCGGTCCTTATTCTATTGGTTCGTCGCCGGTCTATATTAATAACCACCCCCTCTGCCGTATGAGGTTGAAACTATCATGTTTTTCTTTTCTCTACGAGAATCTCCGCCTTGTGGGAGCCTTTCTCACACATTCCTGTGATCGATCCTGCAGATTCGCCATATATATGCAATGCACACGTATGAAGCGGACGTCAGATGCCTAAAAAGGCATGTCCATGTCCTCCACGGACTCCTCTTCCTCCTTTTTCGCCGAAGCCTTACTCGTCCCGGTTTCGGCTATGCTGTCTCGGACAAAGACACCGACGGCATTGAGCCATTGTTTCTTCACCACGACATAGTGGCCGCCTTGAAACAACATGTTAGCCCGGAAAAAGTTATAGCCAAGCAAAGGGGTAGAAGACTTCAAGAATGGAAGCCAGTCCATACCGGGATGCCACAACACTCTCCCACCCTCACAGACATCAACCAGGGCCTTCATCAACTTCTCGTCCACAACGGTGTCCAGACTACCCAGGACGTTGAGCACGGGAGTCTGGATTTTGGGTTCGTACATCCATCTGAATTCCTCGTTGGGGGCCTTGAAGCCGCAGTAGGTTACGGCGAAGTTAAGGGGACCGTGGGAGGTCGAGAAGCCATCCGTGACCAGACTGACGGGTTTCTGGCGAGAAGGTTCGAGGACTGAGGCGAGGATCGCGGCGAGGGCGGCGCCTTGAGAGAAACCGATTGCTCCTATGAAGGGACCCTGGGGTTATTGAAGTTGGAGGGAGCTAATTAGATGCCATCAATGGGTTTACTTTTGAGAAAAAATGTAAACAAATGGTAAACAGTGTCTCCGTATATCGGATCGCAATTCATAACAAATAACCGTCAGAGGACTAGCCGGGAGAGATGAGGCAGTATGAAGGCACATGCACGATGCACGATGCAGTGTGATTGTGAACAGCATAACTCCCTAGTATAGTACGCAGTTATGGGTACCCCGTACTAGGATCCATAATGTAATACTTCGAGCGAAGGAAGAAAAAGGGCAAGTTACATTCTTATCCATATACTCGCTCAGAAACCTCCATGTCTCGCCGATGCCCTTGTACTCGCCAGTGGTTTCGTCCTTCCTCCACCAGGTGTACATGCCATCGGCAGCGTCAGGCTCCCCGGCTTCCTCTTCAGACTTCAGCAGGGCTGGGTCGACATCCGGGATGTCACGGAGGTAGAGGCGGTGAGGAGCTGTAGGGTAGTGGAATGCCAGGCGGACGGGAGCACAGGCCTTGACGAGGTGTTTTTCCAGGGCGCGGGTCTTTGCGTGGAAGAGCTGGCCGGACTGGGTTTTGCCGTGGAGCATGAGGATGTTGAGGGCCGGCATCGTCATACTGTCATAGCGGTCAGATCTGATATCTGATATCTCTTTTGATAGATACTACGATCGATCGATTGGATGGCTTGGACAGGATTGATCCCGACCAGAATGATCACGAGATCTATAGTTAGGACTCAGCTGCGAAGGATGCAATGTCGTGTATCCAGCGTGTCCTATCGCGGTCAGTCGGAGTCGTCAGATTGCAGGTGGTTGCAGCGGTTCCTGAGGCCGGGCCTCGTTGAGCAGGGCGGTCGGCAAGCAGGGTGAGTTGGCCAGCCCGCGGGCTGATTGGCCGGCTGCCACGTAAGTCCACCGCAGAGACAAACAAAAATAACAAATATTTCAGCGCAGTCGGCATTGGGGCGCCAGGTCAGCACGCAACACATTTCCTGAGTCCTCCCCTCGTTTCCCCGTCCATCCAGAGCCGACTAAGTCAGACTACCAAGTCAGATAAGACTGGTCGGTCGACACATGGAAGAGGCAATCAATGCAAGGACATGTCGACAAGGTTGAGCAATGCTGAGGGATCTGAAATGCTAACCGGACTGGGACGGCGGGCAGGGCCAGCACAACCTGCATCGCTCGTCGACGGACTTGATCAGATCGCAGTTGATCTTGGACCGGTCGACGTTAACCGGTCTGGAGTAGTCTGCCTGGCGGTGTCGCTGTAAGCGGTCTGGCGTGGCCGGTCTGGTCCGTTTTGGCTGTTATAAATTTTCATTTCTTCCAGCGCATGCGAAACAAAACAGGCTGCAGATGGTTCTCTTTCGTATCCCCGCCCGTTCGCCATTGGATTGGATTGGCCTGCGCGGTGGATTCGTGGCTCGCCATTCGCTCTGGAATGCAATGCGGTGCTGTGCTGCGCATCGAATTGATTTGATTTGATTCGATCGATACCGAATCGTCTATCGTCTGCTCCCTGCGGAATGGCATACGAAACGCACTACGGTTTTAGTCCCATCCATCCATAAGCACGGCCAGCGGAGAAAAGTTCCCAAAGGATGGATGGCCTTGGATGGTTATGGATGGACGATGGACGATGGATGCATTAGCTGGCCGATATATGCACCGTCCATCCGCTGCAGCAGCCGTCTGTCCATATCTTTCTTTCTCCGCCCTCCATCTTTTCCCTTCTATCTACGTATCTGTGTGTACGCACGTTATCCAAGTAAGAAGCAGGTACTTTTACTAAAGTACATGTGTACTTGGCTTCTCTCTCCACTCTTTTAAATTACTTCCTCTCTCTTTTCTCTCTCACCTGATCTTTTTTTTTTATTCTGTTCTACACCGTTGGGCCGGCCTTTCCTTTCGCGGGTTCGATGTAATAAAAAGGACCTCCTCCCATTCCGTCCTCCGGTCTCCTCAGCAACTTTTCCCCATTTTCCCAACCCCGATTGATAACTGTCCTCCAATTGCTGTGCCCTTCCGACATTTGACGGATTCCTCCTGGCCCTTTGACTTTTAGCTGTTACATACATACTACACATACCCAATACTCAGCTCCGTTGGTCGTTGTTATCGGATATTGCAATTATCGATCACATCATCCTTACGGAAGAGCCGTAGCTTAGCTCTCGGGCAATTACATATATTAATTTAATCTACTCCGAAGTTCCTCTCTTTCTCGTTCCTTCCAGGCCTGTTATCAAGCAATTTCCACTTTCCTTCACCGCTCGTATTGCACCACACCCTCACAGAACCCCCCAACCTTTTTCTTTATCGCCCGACAGTTGGCACTTCTTTTTCGCCTTCTCGCTAAAACACAATCAATCAGTCGATCCCGTCTTTCCAGCTGGGGATCCCCGGCTTGTGTCTTGCTTTGTGGTGTCTTGTGCGCTCGCAACGCAAATAATACCACAGCATGGCCGCCGACGCTTCGATATAGCAGCCCAGGCCGTTCAAGTCGCGAGACTATAATCCCTCCCCCCTCTATTCATTTTACTCTTAGGATCTTGTTTTTATTATCCTTACTCTCCCCTTTCCAATCCCTCATAAAATCTACCATCATCTTCGATATCTGCAAAAATGGTTGAACGACAGCTCCTCGGCTCCCCCTACCGGTCTCCCGGCCCGGGCTCAATCCGCCACAAAGCAGCCGTCGACCGCCACGGAATTTACTCTCCCATGCGCACCCCGTCCCCCCAACAAGCGCATCCGCACCATACTTACCACAGAAACATTTCGGATTCCCTGCGTCGCCCGACGACGCCCGTCCGACCTCCGTTGTTCCGCCACGACCTTCCATTCTCATTCCTCCCAGACACGCCAGAGCATACGCCACCCAGCAGACCTGGAAGTAGAAATGGGAGCCGACCTGGAAGCAGTGGAAGTCGACCGGGTAGCAGTGGGAGCAGACCCGGTAGTAGTGGGAGTAGACCCGGAAGCAGCGGATACGGTTCTTACTTGTCGGTTACACCACCTCTCAGAGCCGTCCGTTCGCCATCACCTCTACTATTCTCCTCACCGGTCACACCGGCTTCCACGCCCGGTCCACATTCTTCTCGTAAGGATAGGACGACAAAGGTCAGGGTAGCACACGTAACATTCTGCGACTGCACGGAATTCAAACACCAGGTCGCCACCCGCGAACCACAGATCTCAGGTCTTCACCCGGGTCAGCCACTTCTTCAATGGGCGAAACGGCCGGTACAGAGGCACGTTTCCGTGAGCTGGACGAAGGTTCAGATCAACGAGATCGATGGGACAGCGATATCTTACACTTGGGGGGACTTCGAGCGGGAGAACATGATCGTTGGGCACTATCACGATGATCCGACGAGGGCGATAGCTATGAAATTGGGGACTGAATGGGATGTTGAGGATTTACTGGATCGGTTGGTTGAGCTTTCGACGGCGAAGGGGAGTATCTGGATCGATCAACTCTGCGTTCCGCAGCATCAGGATTGTGTCAAGGAGATCATGCCGAAGATACCCGATATTTTCCGATCGATGGAAGTGGTTGTGTTGATGCCCGGTGCGAGGTGTGAGTGTTTGGAGAGGATGGTTGAGAAGATCAAGGGCGGCGTGAAGGTTGGAGACGCGGTGGAGAAGTGGCTGGGGAAGAAGTGCCATAACAAGGCCGGTCTGTCGTCCTACACCAATCGCATGTGGGCCAGGCAGGAGTTTCGGTACGCGCAGAACCTGAGATTGGTTTGGAATCGGAAAACTCCGGCGCAGTGTTTCCAGTACGAAGATCTGATCTCGGGGAAAGCGGATATCTCCGCCATCAGCGGCTACGCGACCGCGCTTTTTATGCAGAAGTTGCATGAAGGGTTCGATTTGGGGGATAAGAACGGATACTGGCTTATTCGTGACGCCACCGACAAATTCGCGCGCGACCTGAGGAAGGAGTGCGATACTTTGAAGGAGGATAGGAAGGAGTTGCCCGTTTTCTTCCGGTTGTTGATGGGGTTGCCTCTGGAGCGGGTTAGGGAGGCCGACGAGAACCCGGTCTTCGAGCTCACGCACAGTCTCAGGACCTTCTGTCGAAATCTTCGTGGTCTGGCTTATGGAACCCACATGGCGACGAATCCGCAGGACCTGGTGCTATCGGTTTGGGTCGACCTGCCGGGATACAAGATGCCCGAGGAGCCGAGGTTTTTCTCTGCATCGGAACTCCTAGATCATGCCGTTCGCAAGCTGGAAGAGAAGCACCACGTCACACTCAGTACTCACGCCCCCGCTGGGCTTTTTAAGGAATCGCCCGGTGGATGCTGGAGACCTGAGATCTTCGTCGGGAACAAGCAAATCAAGGAAGTCCGCGACCTGTACAGTACGTTGTCAGAGGCGGATTCTCCGATCTATATGCGAGACGGGAGGGTGCCGCTTCAGGTAACCGCCAACCAAGCTATCGGTCGCCGCGCATTCGTCTACCGCGACTTATACAAGGACCCGTCTCTCGTAAAAGTCGGACCTGTGATGAGCAAAGTCGTCAAGAACCTCGATGCGATCTCCCAGATCCGGCTAGGCGCCCTATGGCACGATTATCAAGAAAGACTAGCTGCCATCCTCGCACCCCGCAAGGTCAAGAAGTCCGCCACCAAAGTCAACGGCGAACACGACAAGGCCATTAAGACCGAAAACCTGGTCGAGTTCATGGCTGAATACTACTTCTTCGACAACCTTTGCAATCAGAGTCTAGACGAGGACACGCAGTTACCGTGGGAGACGCTTCAGAGTGTGGATCATTACAAGGTCATCTACAAACTCACCTGCTACCTGCTGGGTCTCGACCATGAGATTTGCAAGAAGCGGGGTTTGGAGTTGGTCATAGCGCCAGAGGAGCCAGCGATCATCGGTCTCACTAATAGGGTTACCGTACCATCGTGGCTCAGCAGGTTCGATCAAGAGACTTTAACCATCTCGACGTCGGCGAATCGGCATCGGGAGAAGGATATGCCGATGTGCATGATCGAGTTGAGGAAGAACGGGAAGGTTTCGCAGACGGATGGAAATCCGGAGTACGTTGTTACTGGGAGTTGGGTTTCTTGTCGGGAAGTTGGGGAGAAGGATTTGGGCGGGATTGCGATACCCAGAGATGTTCATTCGGTGCAGACGGATAGGTTGAGGATTGAAGGGTGGATGGTTTAGGTATATATTTCCCATATTGTCATTTCCTTTACAAAAAAACAAAAATGCGGGGTGGATTTTAAGGGAAACGAATTTCTTTTGTTACTTCTTCTTCTTCTCTTCAGGCATTGCATTGATTTCAGTTCTTTATTTTACAAGACCGAAATTGCTAGAGCTTGCTTTTTTAAACCGCTGAAGGAATTTCGGGATGATATCTCACGGAAGCATGCATGATCACAATTTATAACGATACGCATGCTGGAATGGGTTTGGGCGTTTTGATGGAGTTTTTTTTACTTATTCTAAATTGGGGATTCTTGAACGCGATACTTTGGCCTTTTTTTGATCGTTTTCGCATTTTGATATCTTGAAGAGAGAAGGAAAAGATAAAAGTCCGGACCGCAAGATGTATCATACCCCCCCTCCACCTCCATTGACATCGATCATCATCCTTCACTGCTATATTATTATTATATCTATTAACGAGTATATACTTATGAACGAAAGCTACATATTTAATGAAACATAATGGGAAGAAAAACAAATCAAAGAATGGTTTTTAAGAGAATAACGTCTTTCGATCGTAAATTTGTTAGATCACATGTGATTTCGTAGTGATGATGACTGAGTTATTACGAAATCAATTTGTAAAGTATCAGGCTGCCTACTTTTGGTATATGAACCCTTTCTTGTTCATGAGCTGAGGTATTGGATACTGGTTTTTCCATCTTTTTCCGGATTCCCATTTTTTTGTGATCAAGTAAGCAAGTAATTGGCTTGTGAAGTTGTGGTGTGCGGATGAGACATGTCATATTGATTGATAACGAGATGGGATTTTGTGAGATCACTTGTAATCGGTAGATGGGATAATGTCTGAGGTGCTCAAAGCTCAAGCTTTGCTTGACTGGACAAATTCTTAACAGGGCTTTTGTAAAGGATCATCGGGGACTAAGCCCTGTCAATTGGATGGTGAATACCGTGGATCGGGGATTTGATTGATTATGATTCTAAATGTAGATAGTGTGGAGAAGAAGCAAGGAATATTCAAGGCTGAGGGTTTCTTGGTTGGTGAATGTATTGATAAGATAGGTTTGGATGTCACCGTGCGCCGGCACTGATGCGCATATGCGGTTGCGGACTGGCTACCTAAGTCTTTCTTAGCTGGGTTGAGCTCAAGCTATTAGCTAATCTGGTGGTGTCGCGAACCCTGCGTAACGTGAGAGCACCTTTAGCTTGGGTTGACGCAGGTGAATCGGTCTGGACGCTCTCTGTTCAACATGTAGATAGCTTAATTCATGTGGCTTGACGCTCTTTTGATTTAGCTGGGTTGGTTAGATTGCTTGAGCGTTTTCAGCCTTGAACATTGGATGTTGACTTTGTTAGTGCATGGAGTAGATCTCGAGATCTCGTATTCGAAGGCTTTCTTCTAACGTTATTTCCGATGTTACAGCTGTCTGCCCAGGTACCGGTATATCTTGGACGGATTCGGTCGGAAGATACGTAGATTCGAATAAGAGGCTCAGAATAAGCCTTTTCCCTTTTGTCATTTTTTACGAATCATAACCGTTAATTCGGCGCCTGAGGAAAAAGCTGACGGGCCCTTACGGGTCTGGGGTAAAACATTTCCAACAACGTCCAAAACTTCCCACAGGAATTTTGGTGGTGATGAAAACATCAGTGCCCGCTTACGGTGTCGGTTAGATTTGTGGAGACGAAAAGAGACAGGAAAAGAAGCTTATGAAGCCGTTAGCGGCATGGATGGGTGATTAGATAATGTGTGTATGCATGTAGATGATTTTATCAGATTTTCGATCGTGGTATTTTTTTCCTCTTGAAGGAATATCTGTAGGTTTTCTGGAAATGTTCGCTGGCTTGGTTGGTTATTTTTCAACATCGATGTGCATCGATGCTTGAGTTCTCACACCCCTGGTCAACATCAACATCATGCATGGCAGCTCCACAGCCAAGATATTGGATCTGCGGTTGAAGTCACATCTTGTCGTGATGATGGATGTGGCCGTGCCCGCGCGCGCTGCAGGAACCACTAGTATAGCAGCCCATGGTCTGAGCGATTGAGACCATCCCTTTGACGTGGCCGGGGTGATCATGTTGGTTGAAGAAAATGTGCCGACGAGAGAGGGTAGTGGATGTGATAGCTTGTAAATCTTATGCGGTCTAATTTCTGACCTCATTGGGAGCTTTTTTTTTTCTTTCTGGAGACACACATGTTTTTGAAGGGATTGGGAAGTTTCTCCGCCGTCCCCCTTGTAGATGTGGGTCGAACGGAGAACGCCAGAGGTGGAAGAATGGAGTATATATAGGTTCGCGAGCCGCGCCTTGAGGTGTAGCACAAGATTGACGATATCGGTGAAGTTGTGAGGGTTCAGATCGGATAGGGTGAAGTATTAGTTTTTAGTATACGATTTCTATACGCCTGTTCTCCCTTTTTGTTAGCCTCTTTATAATAATTGATTGGGTATATCGAAGTATACTGGCCTTGCACGAGAGTGTTCTGGAGATAGCTACAACACCCTCAAAGCCTCACGCACTGGCCGAATTCCCCAGACTCCAGCTGACAAGAACTTAATATGAGGTTCCAACCTTTTCTTTGGACTCTTCTTGGGTCTCTGACAGCTACCACTGTTGCTCATCCCGCTGCGACGACTGCGACGTCCTCCAAAAAGCCAACCTGCCACCAACCATCGCCACCGCCACCATATGGTGGATCAGAATATGACCGTTCTCCAGATTGTTGGCATTCACCAGCACACAGGGCTTGCTGGGACGGGAAGCACAATCTCTGGAGTGACTATGAGGATCTAAAGAAAGTCCCCAACGGTGTGGTCAGAAAGTATGAACTCACGATCACGAACGGAGAAATTGCGCCGGATGGGTATGCGGTTGGTAAGATGCTTGTCAACGGCCAATACCCAGGTCCCAAAATCGAGGGTAATTGGGGGGATACGTTCGGTATGTATCAAATACTATAGAATATCCATATCGTCAGTTTGATGGACTAATTGGGTAAATTCCTTTTCTATTGTAGAAATAACCGTCAAGAACCGACTGACCAACGGTAACGGAACTTCCATGCATTTCCACGGTATCCACCAACTGGGGACAAACCGTATGGACGGGGCCAGCGGCATCACGCAATGTCCCATTCCGGTGGGTAAGTCAATGACTTACAAGTGGCGCGCAAACCAGTACGGAACTAGCTGGTACCACTCCCACTTCTCACTCCAATATACCGACGGCGTAGTCGGTCCCATCGTCATCCATGGCCCCAGCAGCGTCAACTACGATGAGGAGTACACCCTAATGCTCACCGATTGGTTCCACGAGTCCGCTTTCACATTGTATTATGACGAGATTCGCAATATCCCACCAATCCCAGTTTCCAAGCTGTTGAACGGGAAGTGGAAGTTTCCATGTAATTCGACGGATCCTCGGTGCTTGAGCGGTAAGGGTGGGTTCGAGAATATTGTATTCGAGAAGGGGAAGAAGTATAAACTGCGGTTGATCAACATGAGCACGACATTCATGCAGTCGGTGTGGATCGATGGACATACGTTTACGGTTGCGGCGGCGGATTTCGTGCCTATTGTGCCGTATAAGACTGATGTTATCAATGTTGCTATTGGTGAGTATATCTATAATATATATTTAGTTAGTTTATGCGTTAGAAAGGTGAAGATGTACTGACGGGGATATACTAGGTCAACGATACGATGTGATCGTAGAAGCCAACGCTGATACCTGCGAGCAGACAGACTTTTGGATCAATATGAAGACCTGCCTGATCCCTCCCGGTGCACCGCCGGTTGAGTGCTCGGCAGAGGACGCAAGGACAGGGATTGTTCGATACGATGCTAGTTCGACCAAAAACCCCCCTACGATCTCAAACTGCGGAGATCAGAAGGTCTGTCGAGAAGAACCTAAGGAGCTGGTTAAGCCCATCCTCAAGAGGAAGGTTCCACCGCCACCGCCTAATATGCTGGAAGGTTTCTATGTCAGCTCGGTGTCTTTCCCTAATGAATCAACCCCGTGGGATCAGTCGACCCAGTGGAGGTGGAATATGGCGAATAGCACCTTCTTTGTCGATTGGTGAGTACTATAGTTGTATCCAGTTGGGGTCAGTGACTTACAGCGTTTGGAATATAGGGCGGAACCAACATACTCCTACCTGGGGCTCGAAAATGGAGGCCAAAGAAAGCCGTTCCCGGAGTCATATCAACCAATATACCTAAACGAGAAGGATAAGTGGGTATACTTCGTCATCAATGCGAACTTCACGCAGTCAAGCCCAGGAAAACTCCCTGTCCCGCTCGACCACCCGATCCACCTGCACGGCCACGACTTCGCTGTCATAGCGCAGGTCACGCACCAGCAGTTTAACGCCGCCACACCTATCAAGTATGACCTGGATAATCCTATGCGAAGGGATACCGCTGTGTTGCCCGGAGGGGGGTTTCTGGTTATCGCGTTTGAGACGAAGAATCCGGGTGTAAGTCAACTTACCTAGTTAGTTTATAAGTTTAGTACCATAGGCTCTGGCTAACACCTATACAGGCTTGGCTCCTTCACTGCCATCTAGCTTTCCATTCAAGCTCCGGGTTCGCTCTACAGTTTATCGAACGCGAGAGCGAGATACTTGGACAGTTCAGCGGCAGACAGACAAAGCTGTACAAGCAACAGTGTGAACGATGGAGGGAGGATTGGGAAATCAACCCAGCGAGAGCTGGTATTCGAGACTCCGGAGCATAAATGCCCGTCGCTCTATATATCATATCGCACGCTTTCAACAACGGGTCTTAGTTTAATGTAATGTTTCGGCGGGACTTTTTTTTGGTTGGGTTTGGTGTTTTGGGACGGGCGTGCGGGGTTGTCTTTTTCAGAACTGGGGCTTTGCAAATAGATATTTCATAGGCTTATATATATATTCTAACACTCATAGGTCTCTGTACCTCATATCCGTAGCGCGTACACCCGAACCCGCCGTAGGGATGTACGAAAACTTAAAGCTCTTCCAATTCTCCCCCCACTGCAACGTAGTATACCTACTATCCAGCGCAATACCCCCATCAATCTCAACATCATCATTGAACCGCAGGAAATTTCTCTCCTGTCGCCCAATTTCCTCCTGCTCCGTTTCACCCTGCAAAGGCGGCTCGATATCCATCTGCTCCTGCGTCGTAGTCCCCAGCTTCCCCAAGTTATCCGCCTGCACCTCGATCTGCTGCTCCCCTACCTCCTCAGATTCCGGAATCTTGATACCGAAGTCTTCAAAATACTCCTGATCCATCTCTTCCGGAATACTCTGGATACTCTGCGCCCGCACCCCGACATTCGACAGTCTACCATTAACCACGGGCTGCCTCATCACCGCCATCGACTGCCTCAACGCTCCCTCCTCATCTTTCTCGTACACGGCGTTTTTACAATCCGTTCCCGTGTAAAACTCTACTTTTGTAACCGATGCACCGGGGATATCGATCCAATATTGGTTTTTGAGGGGATCGTAGGTCTTTTGGATGTTGTATTTTGAAAGGTACCCTGGTGGAGCGTTGTCTGGGATGAACTGGGCTGTGTCGAAGTAACCGAATGGGACGGAGAAGCATTGGTTGAGGGATTGGATGTTGGTGACCGCTTGTTTGGTTATCCAGTTTATTCCTTCGGTTTTGGTTGGGGTGGTGCGGAGGAAGGCGAGGGAGAAGGCGCTGACGATGGGGGAGGGGGGGAATGAGAGGAGGAGGAGTGGGAGGAGCATGCTGGGCGGTTTGAGAGGTCCCGGTTGATATTATGATACTGATCTAGGGGTGTTGAATTGGCATCACAGGTACCATGTTATTTCATGCCTCTTACCTCGTGGTCCTAATGGCAATTTGAGCATGTTCGAGGTCGTTGGAAATTATTGTGATAGTTGTGAGGTGTGTTGACCTGTGGTATTTTGAACCCGCCTATTTCGGACTGTCCCCGACGTCACACAATATGCGCCCGTTCCACGTTTCCCATCCTGAAGTCTTGCATGCATTAAATTGCGCATGGCAGTTAACGAATCGATAACCAAAATCTCACCCACCCTCAATTAACACCCTAAGCGGCCATGGCACTGTTATACGGTGTCTACACAGCTCTTTGGCAGCTAGTTACATCAGAAGGGTTCCCGCCCAAACCAGGGTTCGAGGAGAAGGATGTCCCCGATTTGTCTGGGAAGGTTGGTGGCTTTTTAACATAGGTTTCTTATATGGGGTGGCTGATGGGACGTTGAGGTTTACTTGGTTACTGGCGCGTCTGGGGGTATAGGATTTGAACTTGCGAAGGTGAGTGAGAGGGCTGGGTGTCGTCTACCGCAGTTTCAAGGATACAGAGATATCTGATAATAAGGGGCTGCTTTTAGATCTTATACTCGAAAAACGCAAAAGTCTACATCGCCGGAAGATCTGAAGAGAACGGTGTCCTCGCCGTCAACAAGATCAAAGAATCCCACCCAAAGTCCGACGGAGGACTCGAGTTCCTTCAACTAGACCTCAGCGACCTCACCACCATCAAACCCGCAGCCGACAAGTTTCTTTCAAAAGAAAGAAGACTTGACGCAGTAGTTCACAATGCGGGTATCATGGTGCCCCCGACAGGCTGGAAAACAGCACAAGGGTGGGATATCCAATTCGGAACGAACGTCATAGGTCCCTTCGTGCTTCAACGACACTTGCAGAGTCTCCTTGTCGAGACTGCGAAGTTTGCGGAGAAGGACTCGGTTAGGGTTGTGTTCGTATCATCGATCGGAGCGCACGCTGCTCCGGCTGGTGGGATTGACTACGAGAATATTGAGGCGAAGGGGATACCTCCGTTATCGATGATTCCGGGTTTGGATCCGTGGCTTAAGTATGCGCAGAGTAAATGTGCGAATACGATTATGGCGAAGGGGTATGCGGAGAAATTTAAGGATACGGGTGTTATTGCTGTTGTAAGTCTGATTCTAAATATAACTTCTTTGACAAAAACCGGAGATGAAAAGCTAAAGAGTATTAAAAACTTAGGCCCCGAACCCAGGAAATCTGAAAACAGACCTAGTGAGACATAGCCTTATGCTAAGGATCTTCGGTGTAAGATATCCCCGCTTCTTATTAGACGGAAAGAACAATCGGTATACTAATAACTTGGTTCACACAGTGGACCTTCCTATACCTACCCCGCTACGGCGGTCTAACAGAGTTATACGCAACGCTCTCCCCGGAGATCGATCAGTCAAAGAACGGAGCCGTGATCATCCCGTGGGGTCGGATAGGTCCGATGCGGTCGGATGTTATTCGTAATTGTGAGAGTGGGGGGGCGATTCGGTTCTGGAATTGGCTTGAGGAGCATACGGAGGGATTTTGAACTGTCATCGTGAGGTATCTGTGCATATCGCTGGGTTATCGTTGCTTAGATCGATAAATTTTAAAGGGTCCGGGATATGATGCTTTCGAGGCTCGGAATATCACGCAGGTAGCTCGATAGCTTGGACCAGAGGCTCGAATTAAGCCAAGTCGGAGCTCCAGTCCCTCGACATAGACAGATGACATCAAATTAAGAATTTGAGTTCAAACAAAAATAACTTCCTCCCTTCCGTTTCCCCTAGCCATCTATAAACGAGAGAAAGAGAACGAAAAAAGAAAGACAAGTAAGGAAGTAAAAGGGAACTAAAACATGTCTAAGATCAAAAAGTCCTAACTGCCGGCTACCGACGTCGCATGCTTCCCACCCCACATCGCACATCGCACGTCCGATTTGCCTCGTATTCGCCAAATGTCAAAGGCATTTCGGCAGCATCGGGTACCCAGCCCGCCTAAAGCTGCCTTGGCTTATGAAATTCTTGGCCGCAAAGGAAAAAAAAAAAACCAAGATGCTTGTAAATCTGCAATTAAGTTTCTCGTGGACTGACAGCGACAGGCGAGGTTTGAGCAAGGTGTTGCTAACGTTACCTTGGGTTTGGAGAAATACGGCTAAATAAGAAGAGGGAAAATTATATGAACTGGGTGGCGGTGATAATTCTCTCAGATGTATAGCTTGCTTTAGCTTCGGATGAAATATTCAAATATGCGGCTTGGATTTACGATCGTACGAGCAAGGGAAAACGAGTTTGGAGGTATGATTCGCTGGAAGTCTCATTGAATATTTGCCATGCCGGGTAACATTGAAAAGCTATGCGAAATTGTAAGGTGTACAAGAGAAGAAGAATAATAAAAAAGTATTTACACGCGGGAAGAACATAAAAGACATTAAGTTTTAGAAGGACGACCGGGTAATGTGCTAGTTATGGTACGTACGTCGTTGGTATCGTTAAGTTCACCGTTGGCGGCATTGGAATTAATCTGGGGGCGGTAAACTGCAACAGTCTACAACACTATTCCCATGATAAAACCCAACCTAAAGGAGGCTTATACGACTGCTAAATATATTCGTAAAAGTTGGTCTCTTAAACAATGCACGCGTACTTAGGATCTAGATGTGAAGCGTTTCACGTTAGTTTCGTTGTAAGTTCTCGATGGAAATTTGTGCATCTGAGAGTGTGACACGTACCACACCAGGCTGGGCAGGCGCATCCCTTCTTTCTGCAGCTGATGGTGCAGTCGTTGTGGCAGCCGCATGGAACACCGGTGGTGATTGGAGTTGGTACTGGGACGATGCTCTTCTTGGCCAACTTGGCCTTGGTGAGGAGAGTTGGGCAGGCGTATTTAGGATCTACATATAAGAGTTGAGAGGTTTCATGTCAGCTAATATCCGTGAGGAAAAGGGATATACTGGAAACATATAGGTAGTAGAGGGAGAGGGAAAGATGGGAAACCAAGCCTACGCACCGCAGTTTCTCGGGCATCCGCAAACTGGTTCCGTGCAGTAAACAATACAATCGTTAAGGCATCCACATGTGTATGTTGGCTTGACGCTTGTAGTTGTCTTTGTTGGTGTGATTGTGCGGCACTCATATTTGGGGTCTTGAACACAAGGGTTTCAAGTGCCGTTAGCCCGAGAGGAGTTCAGGGTGTGGCAGTACAGGAATAAAACGGGACGGTGGGGTAAATTAATGAAAATATTGTAGTTGGACTTACCGCAGTACAGTGGGCAGATGCAGTTCTCTCCCTTTGGGCAGTTAACCTGGCAGTCGTTAAGGCATCCGCAAGTTGGTCGTGGGACTGGAACGGTGATTCTGGTGACAGATGGCTTGTCGGTTATGGTTGGCCTGATGGTGATGACTGAAGGGAGGGTGATGGCAGTGGGGCCGGGGCATTCGTATTTGGGATCTAGGAAAAGATATCAGTCTACATGCACTTTGATCGTCGTAAAATTCAAACTACCTACCGCAGTACGCTGGGCAGATGCAGTTCTTGCCGGGAGGGCAGTTAATAATGCAGTCGTTTGTGCATCCGCAGACGAAGGTTGGCTTTGGAGTTGGCTTGACGGTGGTCGATGGGCAGAAGTACTTGGGGTCTGGTATACGTCAGTTCACCGTATATATGATTGTCATAACAATTTCAAGCTCTTACCGCAGAAGGCAGCGCACTTGCAGAGTCTAAGGTCTGGGCAGCCAACGAGACAATCGTTCAAGCATGGACCACAGGTCTCCGTGACTCTGATAGGAGTCTGTGTAGGGGTAGCTGGGCACAGGTACGCAGGGTCTGCATAACAGAAGACGAAGGTCGTTAGGAGGTGAAGCTATGGGTTGATATGTGTATCGAAACAATAACGTATGTACTTACCACAGTACTCTGGGCAGAGAACACCAGGCTTGTTAGCAAGCTTGCATCCATTGGTGCATCCACACTTGAAGGTTGGTGTAGCAGCATCCTGTGGTTCTGGGATTGCAATGGCGCTGGCAACGGCCAGAGAGGCAACAGCTGCGATGAGGTACTTGAGCTGCATCTTGTCGTGAATTTCGTGCTATCCGTGTATGTGTAGTTCTTCTGGAAGATGAAGCTATTGACTACGTGTCGTAATCGGAAACCGCTTGATGCCGTTGGTTGAGTGAGAACCTAGGTGGATGAAGAAGGGAAAGCAGGAGTTGGAATTGGGACCTCCAGGACTATTAAATAGAGCCATATATGTGCATTCGCAGCTTCAGTTATCTGGAACCGCAAGTCACTCCATTCACCCGCTTCCCATCCAATCCATGAAATGACATCTCCCGTCGGCCGCCAAGCGGCGAAGGCTCCCTTGGACTCGGACGCTAACGTTACTGATCAAGCCGAGATGTTACATAGGATGCCGGGCTGTGGCTCTTGTCCTACGTCTGTTGCATATGTTGGATTTTCTTTTCCAACTGGGGGGGATATTGGAAATGCGATGCTCGGCATGCAGCTGACATCCCAGGCCGAATTGATGGTCCTAGCTAAGGACGTATCATTCGAGCGAAAAATAAGGGTAGAGTACTGCGGCTCAATAGTGGAAGATTTGATATAACTGTCAATGGAGGTGGGAGGGGTGCGCAAAGGTGATGCAGGGTAACCTATAATTCCATACATAGCAGCTGTGCCTAGGCGAAATTTGCGGGGGATCCGAATAGGATGGATCAGAGGTGACCATAGGGCTGGTTTCGCCTGAGAGTTTCGAGCATTCACTTTTTCTTCTTCTTTGACAAGAATATTGTTATGCTGCAACTGAGGTATTTTTCTGCTGGGGGGAAGCCTTGCCTGGCCTTGTCGAAGCTAGCTTTCCACGATGCTTGCAGATAACATGCTGGAAGTGGTCGCTTTTCGGCCCCGGCGACAGGATGACTGTTATGGCCCGTGGGTATACAAGTTGCTCAGGTACCTATAGTAATTTCGGCCTGTCTTAGCAATCTTGCCTATCTGACCCAAACATGCAGCTGAAAATTTTCGAGAATCCGCGTACGGGATTCCTCCGCATGCACAGGCAGCATGGTATAAAGCAGCAAGCATGCTTTTTCAGAGCTGGGGGGGTTTGGAGGGGTTTGGAGAGAAATGTGCGGTCCGGTGGTCAAGAGGCAGGAAGATTTAGCCAAGCGGATAATCAGTTCCAACCAGGACACGGACCGGGAGTTCCTGCGTCGGAAACAAAATTGTTTAGAACCGAAAAGAAAACAGATTAAGCTAAGATTGGAAGAGGCATGCTTTTTCTGACTGGAACTATGTCAGCTTACGTGTTTATCAGGACGGTTGTAACCAATCGATCTGGATCGGGCGTAGATGTTTACTCCGACTGGTGTAGTGGATGGGCATTGTGGCCATGTTGGTTGTGTGGTATTTCTCGTCCACTGCCGCAACACACCGCTGCAGGAACTACGTTATTCACGGGCCAAAGGGGGGTTGCGATGGAACAGACTGGTTAGCGATGCTAACGTTGGTGGTATGTTCTGCATGCATGGGATTCGGGTCCGGTTATGATATCTGCCTGTATACACCCTCAGAAGGAAACAAGAAACCGAGTAAATTTCTCAGGGGGAGGAGGCCAGTGTGGTCTGCGAATATGGAAGCAGATCCGGCTTAGTTGGGTTAGTAACGTTATAGATAGGTTAAACGGACTATTATAATTACCCTTACGTCGACACACGGCAGACTTCCATACTAATTTCCTGGAGTGCCGGACCACGGCGGAGTCTGGTCGTTACTTACAATACAGTGCAGTGATCCCAGACTATCATATGTGCTTTGTACCCCTCTTGCTCGAATTGAAGGAAAGCAATTGGGACCGAGGTAGAATTCTGGAATCTGACCGGATGTATCGGTATGCCCGATCATTGGACGAAATACACCGACGATTGCGACAGCTGGGACATGCCTTCGTCCTGATATCTGCTGATGTTAGGCATGCACCGGTAAGCTGATACGGGATATAACCGTCGACGGCCTCCCCTTAAGACATAGACGCCCGTCCGTACACGGCCGTATAGGTCAGACGGAATACTACTCTCAAAATGCACAGCAACCTCCGTCGCAATTACCCCGGCACTGCAACCTATCTCGACCTGAACTCGACTTCCATGCAAGGATTGCAATTGAGCTTCAGCTTCAGCTGGCCAAGGCTTACGCCTTGCAGACTAGCCAGAAGTGGCCAACAGCTCCAGACCTTACATGGTTACACAAGGAAGCGAACGCCTCACCGCAACTTTATAATTCAGTGCAGTCCCGTCCAACAGACGTCCATTAAATGGCCCGAGTCATGCGCGTATGTGTCTGCTGGATTTATACGTAGACAGCAAGAATTCCCGAATGGTTGTATTCTCAACTCCAACGTTGGCAGGCAATAGAGAGGGTTCGAAAGAGGGTCTGACAGCCAGGTCCGCTGATGTCGATGCACAGGCGTGTCATCATTCTACATCTCGGTGTGTTGCACAACGTGTGACGATGTTACGTACACCTGCCGGGGAAGCATAATATCAATTTGGACCAGCCAGTCGGGCGGTACTTCAGAAGGCGGTTGGTTCTTTTTTGTGAGCTCGTAAAAAAGAGAGAAAAAGTGCTGAAGGAAATATAATAAGACCGTACGAGGTGACAATTAGGCAGACTGTTGACAGCTGTCGTCGCTAAGGTCCAACGGTCTCCTGTTGGATTTTCCGTGTTCCCGGGTACGAAGGTTCATGTTAGGCATGCTGACCGGAGTAACCCATGCAGCCATCGATGAGGCTAGAAAGATGAGATGCCAGCCACACATTTAAGATCCACGATTATAAACCGAGATCGGGGCGTGATTAGATAAGAACCCGAGCGTCGAAATCGCTGCTAAAGGTCAATATATTAGCGATCTGGGCCCCCTATGCGAAAGTATAATCGTTGAGAGGGCTGTTACTTAAGCTTCTTCATGATCATGACGTGGTCGAAGTAGAGTAATACTAATTTCTTCAACCTCCTGGCAGACCGACTAGTCCATAACTCCTTCGAATCCCTGGAAAATTCTGAAGAGTAGACCATGACACCACGGTCTGCTCATTTTTCCCACGATTTAGCTTTCAAGGGTCACATACCCCTGGCTCGGTCTATATTTGAAACAATCCCGTTCCTTTCAACTCGGCCGGGGTGCGTATAGACGACTTTACCCAATTCCGTCGCAATTCAAATTACGACGACAAAGTTAAGCTTTCGCTGTCTCTCCTCTGAGGAAAGGGTCTTCGCGTGGAGCTCACGACGGGAACGACATTCGAGGCAATCGATAGCGGACTCCGATTCTAGAACCGACGACGCTTGGCTTTGAGTCGAGTATAAAGTTTTTTTTCTTCCTTGCGCATTTCCCATCTCGTCTCGAAGTCGCTGACGGAAAAATTCGAAAATGCCATACAATGGAGAGGAAAGAAAAGGCGAGACGAGCAGCGGTGGCGGTTCGGGACGACAGGTTTTCGCTAGATATTCCTCGGAAGGGATATAGCGCCTTGGTTCTATTGCATCGCTTTAGTGGGAAGCTACCGCTTTGTCCTGCAAGCCCATGTCGGCTTTTCGCCTCTGAACCTTCAAGAAACGCGTATGCGACAGGCCTGTGCAGGGACCGGCAACGAATGGAAGCGAGATATCTAGAATGCAAATGTAAAGGAAAAGTCAATGATATCTCGACAGCGAGGAAGTGGAGTTCTTTGATGCTTAGGTCCTGGATTTAAGCAGGCGGATGAGTTGTTCGGAGCTGCATGGTGGCTGACGGGTCTTTGACTGGGCGTCGCCGCGGGCGGTTCCGCTGGCTTGGATGACAGTTTTTGGAGGGACGTCGAGCCTCGATGGTCCTCTGAATATACGATTTCCCGCCAGCCGGTAGAGGGCGACCACCCCCCCCTCCGCCAGAAGTATTCCAACAGCTGCAACGTGGTACAAGGTTCTTCCATTCGACACATGCTCGAAGCTCCAGGTCCTTGGTTTGCTTGGGTTATATCGTTTTTTTTTATAAAATTTGATATAGCTTGCGACTGTCGGCATGGGGCGAAGGCGCAGGACGGATGAACGGCGACAGCTCGGATGCGGAACCTGGAAGCTAAGCTGAGGACCCGACTATAAATTCGCCCACCAAATCGGGTCTATTGTTCTTCCATTCCTATAAACCCTTACCTTTCTCTCTGCACGCGCGACCCCGCAGAACTCTAGCTGCTAGCTCCCGTCTTTTGAGTAACTTTGAAACGTTACCGTTGGATAGAAGATGGCGTCTGTTTCGGGGTTGATAAGACTCTTGATCCTCTTCGCCTTCCTGGAGCCGTTGACGTCCATTGTTTCTGCGTCTCCGACCTATGGCCACTATCCCCCGTCGAATCCGAAGTATCCGTATGCTTCACCGAAGTGCCGTCGGCCCCTCATCAGGAAGGATTGGTAAGACCCAGCTTCAAGCCCCCATTCCATTCGTTAGGATGGAAGCTAATACCATCGCCCACCAGGAGAGCACTGTCGAACGACGAGAAGAAGGCATACATAGCGGCCGTCCAATGCTTAGGAAACAAAAAGAAAGCCAAGTCGATATCTGACATTCCCGGTCTTCAAAACCGATTCGATGACTTCCAAGGCATCCACTCGGTCCAGACACCTAACATCCATTGGGTCGTAAGTACCTCCATACTCACCCCAGAACCCCCCTCCCACCGACACCATCATCCTAACCAAAGAATACCTTAGGGCCACTTCATGCTCTGGCACCGTTACTACATCGCCACATACGAGAAAACCCTCCGAGAGGTCTGCGGCTATCGGGGCGCCCAACCGTACTGGAACTGGGTAATCGACAACAACAGTGGCAAAGACATGACCCAATGGCCCATATTTAATAACCATACGGGCTTCGGTGGCAACGGCGTTTATGTTGATGGCGAGAACCCGTTCGGAATCCTAGAACGCAGCGGTGGCGGTTGTGTGGAACGAGGACCTTTTGCGTGGCCGAAGTGGAGCGTCAACCTCGGTCCTGGTTCCAGTCTTGAGTATAATCCTAGGTGTCTGACCCGCGACTTCTCGAGGCCGATGATGAGGTGGGCGACTGCAGAACTGGTTAATTGGGTGATGAATGTCACCAAGTACGAGGACTTCGCCTTTCGGTTGGAAAACGTACCGGTTTTTACGGTTCCGAATGTTCACGGGGCGGGGCACTTTGGGGTTGGAGGTGCGCTGGGGGCTCTTGGGGATGTCTATGCTAGTCCTGGAGGTACGCGTTCTCTTTCCCCTCTTATAATAATTATGATTATGACCGGGTGGAGGCCACGTTACTATAAAATACCAAAGAGAGCGTTCTTCCTAACCATATACTCACCACCAATTTTCAGACCCAATCTTCTACCTCCACCACACAACAATGGACCGGATGCTATGGCTATGGCAGAAGAGGAAGCTACCGGCCAGGTTCTACGATGTTGGCGGGCCCGTTGTACCGTTCGACTACAATAACCTCTCCGGTCCAGACATCACCCTCAGTTTCAAGATTGGGCTGGGAAGACTGGCGCCGAATATTACGCTAGGGCAGATTATGAATTTGCAGGGGGATCTCCTCTGCTACGACTATGAATGAACATGCAATGATATGACCCGGGACAACTAGGGGATGGGAAAAGGAGTTATCGATGATTAGTATTGGTAATGAATGAAGACAGTTTATGATCCCATGACGCACGATCCTAATACCACACCGCACGTCCACTTTTCATCGTTCCCTCACTCCTCTTCATTAATTACCCCAACCTTCAATGGCAAATCAACCGGCCAGGTAGGCGGAAAGTGTATGCAAACCACCACCACGTGTGTTATTTTGAAGCTAAAACGTGTTGCCCTAATAGATGATAATAATAGCTTAGGACAATCAGAGGGAACATCTGCTTGCCTTAAGAATTAATTGCAAACAGAATGATTCCACCGCAAGTTTCACAATCCTAACACTCTTTGCCGCTCTGCTCATCCAGCACATCCAAGGCAGCCAAAAAATGTGATACAAATCCCGCTACTCCCATCAAACGGGTCAAAAATGACAAGCAGAATGTGATATAACCTCCCTTCTCACAAAAGCCACCATTTCACCATAACTTCTCCGGACCGGAACTATTACCTGGTACCCGTCTAAAGCTTCCCACACAGTTGCAGTGCCATCGGAGGGATGCAAAGTATAGCAAACAAATGGCACCCACGACGCCCACGGCGACGTTGAACGGCAATCCGGGCGAGAAGGGGTCATCCAGACATGTGGTGTTTCTATCGGTTACTTTCGTTCTGCTAGGGTTAGCTACTATTTTTGTACTATTACGGTGAGTACTAACCTCTTTTTGCTGCTTCACTTCCAGGAGTCCAATCCATATTTCCATATCGGGTATACACGTCGTGGCTTGGTTTAGAGATCATTGCACAAATCTTGAAAACTGCCTGATTATTTCTTATCCCCTTGAACAATTGCTAGCGATTGCTTGCACGAAGGATTCAATTCACTCTAGGATGAAGCATTCGCAAAAAGCAAACCTTCACACTATTACTTAAACACGGTGTCACAAGCTTATTTCTCGCTGAGAGCTCGCTAACTTATCGATCCCGTCCTTCGCTAGGCTGTACTGTCGTTACTTCCTCATCCACAGATTTGGCGTGGACGACTGGCTCATCACCATCGGTATCCTGGCCGAGTGGGCGCTCGTTATCATGAATTTCTTTCATATCAAGTACGGTACCGGGCGGCATATTGCCACCGTGGTAAGTAACTGTCCCAGCTATCTTTTCTTTTCTTTTCCCGGGGTTATTTCTTTCTTTCCCACCCCTCTATATTTTTCTTTGCATTTGTCTAGTCTCGTAGGGGCTATTATTTAATATTTAAGTATTTATTAGACTATCGATGAACTCATCCCAACCCTCCGATACTGGTTCGCGTACCAGATCATCTACCCGCTCGTCCTCCTCTTCATCAAGCTCTCCATCCTAGCGTTTTACGTCGGAATCTCGCCGCAGAGGTGGTACCGTAACACCGTTTACGCGGTGGGTATCTTTGTCATCGCCTGGTCGATAACGTTTATATTCGCATATGTAAGTTTTTTCCTTTTCTTTCCGTCCATGATTAAATGGGATGAAAGGTGAGAAAAGAAGGTTAGGTATTGATGTTGGGATAATATAGATATTCGAGTGTCCGAATCCTTCGACGGCTTGGTCGCTGGATTTCCCGAACGGGTGTGTGAGTTTGCCGGCGTTATATTACAGCACTGCATCGATCAATATTGCTACGGACTTGATTATTCTGCTCCTTCCCATTCCGGTGCTACGGCAGCTTCAGATCGATAAACGCAGGAAATGTATACCTTCAACCTTCTACTTATACCTCACGAAGAAAAGGAGAGAGGACTAATTTTCTTCTTTTACCAAAAACCCAGTTGCATTGATCGCTATATTCTCCGTCGGCCTTGTAGCTGTCGCAGGCTCAGTGGCTAGGTTGTGGTCGCTTTGGAAATACCAGCACACCGTCGACGTATCGTACGACGCGATCTTTATACTGTTGTTTTCGCATATTGAGATCAATTTAGCGATCATGTGCGCCTGTGCTCCGGCTTTGAAACCGTTGTTCAAGAGCTTTGCTACGCCGTTTAGTAGTAGGGTTGGGGAGAGTGGGGTTAAGAGTTCGGCTTTGGCGTCCGGTGGTGGGGGTGGTGGTGGGGGTGGGCATGTTGGTGTGGGTGGTAGTGGTGATGCTGATGAGGACGTTAATGGTGAACCAGCTGCGAGGAGCGCCAGTACGATTAAGAATCACGGCGGGAATCCTGTGGTAGGTGCGCCGTCTATTGCGAGGAACAGGGCGAAGTTTGAGATGGCGGATGCTCCGAGGCGGAATAGTTTGGAAGGCAGGGTTGTTGAGGTTACCGGTGGGACACCGTATTATACTCCTCCGCTTGAGATGGCTGTAGTAAAGAGTCGTCGTCCGACTGCTGAGGAGGAGGCTGGTCAAGGTGGGATTGTGGAAGAAGATGATACTGAGGGAGACGGAATTGAGGAAAGTGAAGATAGTGATTACGGAGAAGAGGAGGAGGAAGTGGGCGGCCCGTTACACCCACCACCCGCGAAATATCGACGAGGATCTGTCCCAGACCTCCAGCTGGATGGCAGCGTTGGTTTTAGTCGGACGCCGTTTTCGCCGGATTTCCAGCACGCGAGCACGATTCCCGCGAGTCTCTCCAACGCCGCCGTTAACCCCGGCGTCAACAGACCTGCTCTTAGTAAACTGGCGGGGGAGTACACGGCGACGTGTGTCTCGACGCAGAATATAGGTGACGGTGGAGCTAACGTCTCGCTCTCCCTGGAGTACTCTGGGTTTGTGCCCCGGGCGAGTATTTGGAGGAGGCCCAGCGTGGTTAGTCAGATCAGTAAACGGGCGAGGTCTATTTTTGGGGATCGGGATCAGCAGGATGAGGATGATGGGGATAGAAGGGCGAGTGAGGTGGCTATGGAGGTTAAGATTGAACATGAGGTTAGGGTTCATCATGAGGAAATGACGGATATTGAACGACAGCGGTGGGAGAGGAAGAGGTCGGTTTTGGATGCGGTGGATAGTCTGTGGTGATTGCTCTGATGGTCTACTTCTACTTTTACTTCTCCTCGTTTCCTTCTGTTCTTCCTTTCCCCTCAATGGAGTTTCTTTCTTTATTCTTTCTCATACAGTTTCGGATCGAGCAATTCATGGTGTCGGACTAGCTCCCATGGTGGACGAGTCTGCGAAGGGATTGTATTGGTTTCTCTTTCTTCTCTCTTTCTTTCATTATTTCCTTGAGGTTTGAAGTTTAGTGTTTTCATAAAAGTATCACCACTGCATTGTCATTTCACTCTTTTTCCTCTTTGTCAGCGTCAGATGCAATGTCGTTCTTATTAATCGGTGGGACTATCATTTTCTCGATGGTGGAGTTGAGCGAAAGGCATGAGGTTGAATCGGCGTTATATCCTTCTTTCTTATATTCTTATCTTGTATTAGCTGTGGAATAGAATTAACAGTCACGGCAATATTAATGGTAATGGTACTGATTAAAACTGATATTCCAAGCGTTTCGAGATATTACTTTTGTAAACGATGGTTCTATCTACAGAACGATGAAAGGATATGAGACTTCTCGAAACGTTTGGATACAGACGTATGTATCTAGGAAGTGTTACAGATGTTAACGTTTTATATCTCCTACAATCGTTATTGTTTCGAGAAACTTGGATGCATGAAGCTGTACAGCTGTGACTCTAGGGTTTAAATAGAACAGGTTATCGATGAACTCGATCCTCAATCTCGACATTAATTACTCATTCGAACTGAAGACCTTGTGTGGTATCCTCATTTGATCGCACGATAGTTGACCTAGATTACCACCGCTGGGGGAGTTGGATCTAGATATCAGTAATCAGCTTTTACTTGGACTTCGAAGCGGTATTCTAGGATATTGCGTATATATACAACCAGATCACAGGATAACTCGAAAACCCGAACTCGAAAAAAAGTTAAACTCGAGATGCCACCTACCAGAAGACCTCGAAAAGCCGCCGGTAGGGTCGATATACTTGCGAAGGATTTGGGGAAACTGAGTACTTCTAACGTTACCCCTACTACGACGACGAGGAAGACGAGAAAGAGTAAAATGGACGATGATACGGCGGCAGAGACGGGTATAATTACTCGTTCGAGAGCTAAAGGAAAGCAAGCGTTAACAGAGTCGACTGACGCTGTAAACCTCAGCGCGCCGGTTAAACGAAGAGGTCGACGGAAAGCTAGTACTCCTATTCCTACGGCAAGTAAACCCGATGAGGCCGAAGTAGCCGATTTAATCGATACCCCAGAAGAAGAAGAAATAACCACCGAAATCCCAATACCAGAACCTACAACCGTTAAAACCACCTTCCTACTAGTATCAGACACTCACGACGTTCAACCGGACAACGCAGACGACGAAGAATCTTTATTCCGCCGTCCGTTTCCCAAACCCGATGTATTCATCCACGCGGGCGATATGACGCAGAAAGGTGGGTTGGCGGCGTTTAAAAGGGCCATATCGTGGATTGAAGATGTTCCCGCAGAAGTCAAGATCCTGATCGCGGGGAATCACGATTACACTCTCGATCCTACCATCTACGACATTTCCACCTCATCCTCGTCATCAGAGGATGAAGATGAAGCAAAGAAAATTCAGAGGAACCCGTTGGAGAAGTGTAAGAAGTACCTTACGAGTGAGAAGATGAAGGCTAAGGGGATATACTACCTCGAGAATGAAGTGAGGACGTTTAAGTTGAATAACGGGGCGTCGTTGACGGTTTTTGCGTCGCCTTGTACACCGCGTGGGCCGTCGCCGCATCATGGCGGGGCGTTTAGGTATAATCCCGACGTTAACGTTTGGGAACAGTATCATAAGGCCGTCGGGGTGGAAGGGGGTGGTAGAGAGGTGGATGTGATGGTGGTACATGGGCCTGCTTATGGGGTTCTTGATGAGACGGATAGTGGGAATAATGTGGGGTGTAGGTTTCTACGCGAGTTTTTGGAAAAGGTACGGCCGTTGATGAGTGTTTGTGGACATATTCATGAGGCTGCTGGGGGGCGTATTTTGGAATGGGATGAAGGGGGGGAAGGGGAAACCATTCCGGCTGTGAGGAGGGAGGAAGAGGACGGGGCAGTTTACACAGATGCTAGGGGTGTGACGGGTGGTGTGGTTAGAGGAAGGAGTACGGTGTTCGTGAATGCTTCGCTTGTTGGTGCGGCGAGTAGTAGCTATGGGGAGGCGGCACGGTGTCCTTATGTTGTGGAGTTGGAACTACCGGTGTCACCGGTGTAGATGGGACCGTTCTTTTGATGTGTATGTGTGCATATGAAGGAAATATACGAGACTACTCACACAGATAGACGACTATGTAGCTTGGAATCGAGGGGTATCAAAGGAATCCATGCATACGTGAATTCTAGACTTTATGATGACCTGTCGATGATATTACCTTGAACGGCCTCGACGAACAGTTCATCGCCCTTCCTTGCTCTTTCCAAAAACTCGGGTTTACGGTCTTCGAACCATGTTTGGTCCTCGAAGGCCTAGGCATGTCACGTATTAGCAACATCCAACATCCGATCCGCCAACAGTTCACATCTTTCTCAATCCCGGATTCCAATAAAGATACCAAGCAGTAAGGTTAGATAAAAAAAAATGAATGGGTGAAAAATCCTCACATGTGGCAAAGTCGCTCCAAACTCGATCCCGGTCAGCATGGTATCATTGATCCACAGAGCCGAAAGCTCCTTCTCGCCGTCCGATCCAACAATGTTGTTCCAACCCTCGTATATCTCCCTAGCGACCTCCTTCATAAGCTCCTCGCCGACCTCGCCACGGGGTCTGACCCAACCGATGAGCTTGTTGTTCGGACGTCGCATGCCACCGACGTATTGGAACGGGTTGGTGTTGCGGTAGAACTCGACGTTCACGAACATCTTCAATGCTCCGGTCGCGGCTGTGTGCGCGTCTGTGATTGAACGGGCGAGGGAGTCTTTTTGGGAGGAAGAGAGGTCGACGGAGTGGAAGACCTGGTAGAAGGGCATCTTTGGGAGTGATCGATATCGATGTTGGGAAGGAGTCTAAAACGTGAAGAGGCCAATCCTGCAGATGACAATCGAATCGAGTGCTAGAGAAGGCGAAGTCGTATCCTTTGGGTCTTACTGTCTGAGATTCGATCGAGACATAGGCAGTAGCTTGATTGGAGTTGGTCACGCGAATGTATCGGCGTCCCCGCAGCTGAAGCATGAAGACGTGGCTGGGGCAAAGTGTTGTGACGCGGAGAACTGTTGTATTTTGCATATGACGTCACTGCTCTCTCCTTCTTCACCAAAGCCATAGCCATTCATATTTCCGACACCGATGAAATTGTATTCATTGGCTTGAATGAATGGGCAGAGTCACTATCGGCTTCGATGCTAGATTGGGCAAGAATCCGACCTATCGAGAGACTGTGGGTACGGCTGGGCCGATAAGAAGCTTGGTTAGAACTTCGAGCGTTGCGTTGGATAATATTCGAGGCTCAGAAGACACAAAAGGACGGACGGGCAGCTGCATATGCACGTCTACCGACATGTCCAACGGTCGGCATCTGTCCGCGAGATCGATATCCCGCAGGACCCGTCTTGGATACATCAATGTACATACATACTACTCAAGTACTGTTATAGCCCGTCCGTGCGTGTCTCTGTCTGTTACCCAACATTGGACGTGTTGGCCTGGCATTGCCCAGCCTGCAGGAGTAGGCAATTAAGGTTCGCTCCAACTTCACATATGCACATACACTCGATGGCGATAGCTATCGCTCTCGTGACTGCTCTGATCGCAATTGAGTTTCCATACCGTAATAGAAACCATCGTCCAATCCCAAGCTGAACCGGAGTCTGTCGGCCCCGCGTCTAGCCAGCTCCAGATCCGTCCTAGACTGCCTTCGAGCTCCTCCGACAGGCCCGTACAGGAACAATGGGCACAGCTGCACAACTAGCAAGCAGAGAAAGGAGTCACCGAGCATGCAGCGCGTTATCGATATCACAGACAGCTGTTGGCATTGGCTTCTAGGGTTTTTTCCCTCTTCTTCTTCTTCTTCTTCTCCTTCCTCCTCTTCTTCTTCCTTTCAACGCTATCCCCTTCCTACCGCCAACATTCCCACCGCTGAATCAGCCCCGAGTTGAAGATTCTGTTGCGAGAAGGCAGCCGTTTTCGTGCTCTCCAACCGTCCCGTCTCCAGCTGTCCTGTCAGTGCAACATTTCAACATTTCACCTAACCTTCAACTCCACCACGACCACAACCACGACCACCACACCTACCTCCTGTCGCAATCTCCTAGCTCACGCATCAGGAAAATAAATAGCCAGTACCCTACTTCTTCAATCACCCTATCCCGTAAGATAAGCTCCTCTCCGATATCTCTTGTCTGGTCTTATCTAGCTCCGTTGCAACTGCCTCCAACTCCTCTGCTCTCGCCGCGTTTCCTCAAACACAAAATAAAAAAAAAAAAAAAAAAACTTAAAAGCATCAAAGCTCTTATCAACCAGATATTAACCCTTCGCAATGCCTCAAATCCAGATCATGGCCGATACTGAGAAAACCAAACCATTCACCGTCGCGGTCTTGTAAGTTCCCTCCGGCTGTTCAAATTGTTGCTCCCCTGTTGCATTCTGCTCGGTACTGACCCGTCACCGTTACACGACAGCTGCGGAAGCAAGCCTGGCAAGAACCCAGCGTATATGCAAGCGGCAGCCGACCTTGCCCACGTCTTCCACGCCCAAGGATGGAACCTTGTCTACGGAGGTGGCACGAGTAAGTATCTCCGTACCACCAGTTCAGCTACGCTCCAATTCTTCACCAGAAGCTAACAAAGCACTATAGCTGGCATTATGGGCCAGGTATCAAAGACTCTCGTCTCGCTCTCAGGACCCAGCTCCGTTCACGGTGTCATTCCATCCCCACTTTCTGCGAAGGAACAGGAGAACTTGACCATTACTTCTGCCGAATCTCGCGACTACGGTGTTCATACCGTAGTCCCCGACATGCATACAAGGAAGCGTATGATGGCTCAAGAGGCGAATGCATTTATCGCTCTCCCAGGAGGGTACGGAACAGCTGAAGAGTTGTTCGAGATCGTTACCTGGAACCAGCTTGGAATCCACGACCTTCCGATAATTTTGCTCAATGTGGACGGATTTTGGGATGGGATAGTTGGTTGGATTAAACAGGCGTGCGATGACCAGTTTGTCGTCAACGGATGCGGTAGTATCATCTCGGTAGCGAACTCTGTCGACGAGGTTCCAAAGCTCATCAAGGAGTATCAGCCTGCTCATGGCAGATTCAATTTGACCTGGGGCAAGGAGTAAGATGGGAACTCTTTCTCTGGTTCTCTATACCTCTTTCTATACCTCTTTTCTATTGTCTCCTTCGTCATTGTCGTCTCCTTCTTCTTCTTATGACGATGACGATGATGGTCCTGTTGCTCGCTTCTAGACGGCCTAGACTTCCGGCTCCCTTTGTATATTATCATCCTGCATTTAGCTCACTCCTGCCTTCTTCCCCTTCTTCCAGCCAACGGAGTTAATGGCGAGAAAAATGAGGCTTTTGTCGTTTCATTCGTTTCATTCGGTTAGCTTTCCATAGACGGTTCGAAAAACTGGGGGTGGCAATACAATCGAATCGCAGTTATCCTTTCTTCAGCTATCCCAAATAATTGCAAGAACTCAGCTAAAGCCGATGCACAGATCGTTAAATACCTAGGTAAACAAAATAATTGAAAAGTGGTTTTATGTACATCGCTCATTCTCGTATATACTTACAGAGGTAGGTGGTATCAAAAGTCTACAAAGCTCCCATCCCGGGTATCTCAAAACACACACGCACGCACAAAAACTCAATCCCTACACTTCAACTGCTCCGCCTTCGCAATCTTATTCAACCAAAGTCCCAACCTATAACCGCCCTTAGCGATCTGTTGCCTAGCGATCATCTTATTCCTCTCATAGTACGCCCCACTGATATCCTTATTCATGACTTCGTCCGGCCCCTGGGGCAGGACATGGGAGCAGACGATCTTGTTGGCGTCCTGAGCCCAGGCCTTTGGACAGCCGATACCGCGTTTGATGGAGCCGCAGGAGGTCCATTGGGTTTTTAGATCGGCGTAGATGCCCGTTTCTAGGTCTTCGACTATTGAGGCGGCGAATTTGGCGGCGGTTTGGAGGGTTGAGCCGCCGGCGAGGGTTTCTGGGACTGTAGTTTGGAAGGATCGTTAGTTTGGGTTTTTTTGGTGAATATGTATTAAGGGAGAATGGAAAGGACGTACTATTTCGATCCCAAGCGGCGTGGAGGTTAGTCCTTGAGCTCTCGTTCCCCCAGAACACAGGGATCTCGTTGCCGCCGACGGCAAGATTCTCGGTATGCAGTGGCTGCTGAACGTCGCCGATGAAGTGGACGACGAATTTTAGTGCGTCGGCACGTTCGGAGAATGATAGCTCGTCGTTAAGGATTCTTTCCGTCTGGTTTATTCAAACTCTATTAGTCACGGATGTCAAGATTAGGATACGACGCAAAGAAACCTACATAATTAGCAATAGCAGTAACAATACACCCTTCCGGCGGACAATCCCGTTCCATCTTAATATTACACTTATGCGGCACCTGATCGTGCGCATCGATATAATGGAACACGGTCGAAAACGCGCCGCCCTCGGTGTACCGGTAACTATCAGCCCACGACGCAATATCCGGGAGCGAGCCGCCTGATAAGAGGTGGGAGGTTAGGATTCTGGCCGCTCCGTCGAGGTAGTGTTGCGCTATGTGGGCGACGGTGGCGTGGCCCATCGGACCCCAGGAGTAGGCTCCTGTGGTGAGGAGGGCGGTGGTGAGGAGGGTTGTGGGCTTCATTTTTTGGGTTATCGATAGTGGTTCCGTGGGAGGCTGATGATTGATAGGGTCGCGATCAATTGTTTCCGGGTTTATAATTCGATGGGAAGCTGGTGATTATTTATATATATATATATATATCCTCATCCCTGATACCCATATCGGTCCTCCACATGCCTTCCCTTCAAGAGAGAATACCAGGAAATGATAGCGGCGTAGATCGCCGGTTTCCAGCTTCCCTGAATGAACGAGGGTGGTTCCATGTCCCTACTCCCCTTCCACAAGTATTCAGCTGGTTTCGTAATACCATGTTCATGTTGACTATGCAAACACCCCCTCTCATGATAATGGTAGTTGACAGCTGCCCGATTAGGGTAAGTCGTGTCTTAAAGGACCATCCTTGAAGAAAAACCGCGATATCGGTGATAGTAAATTATCCCCTGACTGGTTGTTAAAAATCCGGGATATGGAGGGTGTGGTGGACGATCGTTGTTGGGTTCCTGCATCAAGCTTTAACGGCCGTATACAGCCGTATACGGGAGGTGCGGAATCCAGGCCACATTTTGCACGCTTAATAGTTCAACGACACCCCGGATCACCGGATCTCGCGGCTCCTCGTCGTATACGGTTTTAAGCATTATAGTTTTTCCACACCTGCGGATTCTGGAATCTGATTAGTCGGGATCATTTTGCCTTTACGTGGAAACAGCGAGCTTTGAAGTGGGATGGCCTGGCTAGGCTGCCGGTTGTGTGGAGTTTCCTGCCGGATAAGGCGTGCATGTTGAGAAGGAACAAAAAGGCTTGTTTGGAAGGCAGGTGGGATTGTATCTTGGGATTCCAATGGAGATGGTGTTTAATCATAGGATCATAAGGTCTATCATGGATGATTGGATGCTGGAAAGCTTTCGAAAGGGGGTTCGAATTCACATCGGTCAATTGAACCAATCAGGGGATTAAAGCGGGGCCGGAAGTAGCCGGGTTTGGAAGGTGGTGTTGGATTTTGGGAACCTATTGTGTTGTTTAAATTTATTGGCTTTGTTCATGGCCATGGGCTGGTGTCGGTTGGTGATATGATGGTCTGAAAGATAAGATTGAGAGGTTCGTATTCCGTGTTTTTGGGTCAGTTGGATTACCTAGGTTCGGCATCTCAGATCCGAGGGCTGGGTAGCTGTTTGTGGTAAAATGGGCTGTTTGAAATCCAAGATGGTACTGCTATTAATATTGAATTGAGCCTCTGCATAAGTATTCTTTGGGTTAAATCTGCACGACTATGCCCGTGCTCTTGATCTTAGGTATGAAAATGTTAAAAATATTCGGTTGTTTCAAGACGAGAGAACCGGCTAAGTCGAGCCAGCAAATAAGTTATCTACTCTTTGCGATCTGGGAGCCTCGTTCGCCATAAAGCGTGCCCGAGTACTCGAGTGTACAACCCAATACATCCCAAGGATATCTATACCATCTGCAGCACCGTTATACAGTCCTGCAGAGCGTTGTTTCTCAACCTTACTCAGGACGGTATATGTGCTCGACAGGCCGAAACCATGGGGGAGTTATGTAATAGTCTTCAGTCTATCGTTGAATTGGTTGGGGGATAGCAATGTCCAACTCAACAATATACGAGGAGGTTTATGTCCTTTATTATCAAGTTACGAGTTTATGGTGCTAACGGAGGATACCGACCAAGGCGTATAACTCCTACTGCCCACCTAGGTAAATTTACATAAAAGTGTGGTACATTTAAGCTTCAGAGAAAGCTAGCAGGCTAGCAAGCTTCTCAAGTAAGTTAAGGTGGGGACAGCCTCGTTCAACAAAGAATAAAGGTTGAGGTAGGTACGATAAACGACACCTTCGGGCCCTCGTATTCGCTTATCCTACATAACCGTCCGGGCCGGGCCCACACACCACATCGATGCATCTCCAACTCGTTCTAAATCTACGCAGGAGTCAAGCGAGTGACCCTCGTAAAGCGGAATCGCTCGTAGGCAGGATATTGTGGAGGAAGCGAAAGGTTCGCGATCAGCGGTCCGACATCGATCTGCGAACGTGCGGTTGAGCGAGTTAGTCCAACGTGCGCTCGGTTACACAAGAATAGGCTAAATGCGGGTACTTGCCTGCTTGTAGTCTTTTGGGGGACCGGTCTTCTCGTCGAGAAGCCATCCGTCGCTGCCGGTGGGGTTTTCGATGCTATGGTTTCAGTTAGCTCAGAAAGCGCTATAAGGGCGCGCACATATGTATGCATATGCTAGCGGAGGTGTATCGGGACTTACATCCACTCATCGGCACCCTGCCAATAAACAGACGTGATTTGCCAGCGAGACTCAAGCGCTGGACCCGTCAGCTGGGCGAAGAGCTTATCGTCAATTTCGACGGCGGGGTTGCCCTTGTTCTTTAGGTTATAAGTTCCATCGCGGTTCTTGGTGACTTCCCACTAATACGTTGAAGAGGATGTGTTATTAGCTCGCGTGGCACAGTATGGCCAAAGATCACTTCTAGAATAGGATACCCGACGACCAGGGAATTGGAAAGATCAACGTACAGGAGATGCCTTTTCCGACGCTGGCAGGATGACGACCCTCTTGGGGAGAAGCGATTTATCCTCAGCAAGGGTTCGGGAAACTTTAAGGCCGGTGGATACGCTGGTGATGATGTACGTCCCGCTTTGGAGGACCGGAGTTGGGGATACAGTATCGTATGGTGGCATTGTGTTTGGATTGTATAAGTGTTCTGTAGACTTCAAGTGCTATTCGTACTTCAGGATGGGAAAGAATAGTTTGTTCAATGTTCACAATTAGATTGTAAGCAAGGGACTCGCGGGCTTTGTATATATACGTCCCTGGTGGAATTTTTATCCAGAAAAGAAAAACGACAAGACAACTGGTGCTTATGGGATTGGCAGCCAGGGTTATATCTTCATTTCGGTTGATACCTATAAGCTTATTCCCCAACATTCGGTCAAATCGCACCAGCTACAGGAATTGCGCAAGATTCATCATAACTTTGCAAAATGTAACATGTTAACATCCTACCCCTAGCCCTGTGGATGGAATAACTCGGATCCAGTTCAAATAGTGCGGGAAGAACAGCCATTTATCGCGTCATGGTAACATTATAACAGCTCATTCAGCCTACTAACGTTATTTCCTTTTCTTTTCGCATCGGACCCGAAAAGAAATCCGGGGTAGTTTTGCCAGAATTTACTCGAAGAGGGCAAGAAATTCCATTCCATGGCATTGCAAAATATCCAACGGGCGATTCAACCAGGATCGAACATACAACTATGAAAGATATCGGTCGGTAGTGTAATGTTATAATGTTACAGCCAAGCGATGTTAATCCCTCATATGATCTTGTCCTCTCTCCTGTCTTCTCCGCAAGGGGGTCAATGATGGACGATCGCTTGTCAGCCGAGAATTCGTGTAACTATATTCGGGCCGGACGCCTGAATCAAGGTCTTTATAACGTTAGGGGTCTACAATAATCCCGAACTGAGGTAAGCAAATGCGACGAACGAATAAGACGTCACGAGCGCTGGGTTTTGGCTCCCCTCCCGCCAACTCTAGCTAGAGAGTGACGAAAGCTCGAAATCATGGGCAATGGAAAGAGGCTTGAAAACTAAAAAAAAAAAAAAAAGATCCGAAGATACACGTGGTTGCCACTCTCTGCCTCGAGATGTAATCGGGACCGTAACTCGTATAACGATAGACATGCTATTACCAGGGCATATAATATCGATATCACAATCTCTCGACCTCACCGGCACCTGAACCGAAGAAAAAAAAATCGCCTAGAATTACCCCGAAACTCAGAGTATCGAGGCAACGAGGCTGAGATGTAAGGAGGAATACAACAATACTATATGCAGGTGGAGAGAAATGCGTATGCAGGGTCCACTTCAAATTCTAACTCGATTCTGTAAGGCGGTGTTGTAACTTGGGAAGGAAAGATGAGAACCCCTCTGCGTTGTCCCGTCAGTCGAAGGGAGACTGTGAGAAAGGAATAAGACTTGGCACCGATATGGGTAAGAGGCGAGGGTTGCCGAATAAAGGACCGCTCCAGACGGTGCATTGGAGCCTATATTCTTTTTGCTGCATGCCATTGCATCGACATGTGCTTTTAAATTTTACATATTCCACGTTTGTTGCACCGCTGTATACACGTGTATTCCAGTAGGGTGTGCCACTTGAAGGCACTTGCTTCCCAGTACGAACTCTCCAGCCCACGGAACGGAGCCCTTGCTGCATAGTACCTCGGTGCTTTCGACCGCTCGCGATAGTTAGCCGGCCGACGTTGCGCGGCCACCCGGACTGTTTTGTGTAGAAAGACGGAACCGAGAGGTGTCCTTCTAAGCGATACACATGTACACAGATCCAGTGATTACCAATTTTTATATCCCTTAAACCAATTGGCTTTTAGGGTTTTCCGAACGGTTTTAGCTCTGGGTCGTGTTAGGAAAGGCTCGAGGTATGCCTAGAGTCTACTAAGAACGCCAGCTTGAGATATTGATTTTGTACCGAAGACTTGACAAGTATATCGACAAAGGTACTATGCGCATGCATGTTGAAGCCAAACAGTGTTAACACCGCCGCTAGCTGCAGCGGTTGCTTTTTGTTTATATAGTTCTTCAGGTACCGTTATACCCGCGTCCTACCAATATCGTCAATCGGAAACATCGTCAGGCCACACTCGCTTTCCCAGTCGTTCTGAAATACTATTCTCTATCGACTTTCGTTATCTCGAATAGACATGGCGGTAGATAGTGCGGTGGAAAGGATTTTGTGGCAATAATTGGCTGAATTGAGACCTAAATCGGTGGATTTCGAACAGTCAGTGCCTTCGGCCGAAGTTTATATACGAAAAACAAATATCTCGATATTTTGTTCTGCTCGGAGACCCGGCACATTGCGTACTCTTCCCCTCTTCACGGCTCAAAATCCACAAAATTATAACGGTTTTGGTTTGTGGTGAAACTTACGGGCGCAAAGGCTTCATCGGCGGCCATAACCCAACCGAGTGAACCGTCTAGCTTTTCAATTCTGCCGGGTTTTGTGGATTTGGTGAGTAAGATTTGATTTAATGCTATGCTATGCGATGCTATGCGATGTGATGCGATGCAACCTAGCTCTAGACGCATAGAGCCATGGCCAGAACAACATGTAGGTACATGGTTGTACAGTACTCACGTATACACATTAGGCCCATGCTGCTCGTGGGCTTTGATGTCCCAGCTCTCGGTCGTAGGTTGATTGTGGGTCAGGGCGTGAACCATACCGTTGAGCTCGGCCGTCTCGGTGCCCTCGAGGCGTACGCTATAGCCGTCACGGAGCTTTATGATCTCCCACTTTGGGGGCTCAGAGAAAGGAGGGAGACTGAAGACATGTTCGCCGTCGTTGGAGTTATTCCGTCCTACGGCTCCGTTTGAATAGTTGGATTTTATGAAGTAGATTCCCGTTTCTAGCGACATTTTGGTGTAGATTCTAAGAGTCCAGAGCTTGTGTATTATCTATACCACGAATTTCTAATCTCAATTGAAATCAAAAATACGAAATGGTTTCAGTGAAAGCTCTTATGCAAATATAATAAATATTATGACATGGCACCAGGATACAAATTCTCGGCTCTGGAGGTCAGGAAATCGACCGTCAGATATCGGTACACCGGAATCGTCTACTTTGAGTATCTTTCGAACCCCGATATCGCGCATCGGTCTAGAGTATCGGTTACGTTTTCGTGACATCAGATTATCAAGATGTGTGTTTTCAGACATAGATATCAGCTCGATAGTCACACAGTGATTCGTCCTAAGAGTGAGCGTGCAGCGATAATCCCGAATTCGTCCCAATCGAGGTCCAGTTGCGGTCGACTTCGATTGTATTCCTTGCATCAGCTGAAGTCAAGGGGAGGCGTAAGAAAGATCCGTGTCTACAAAAACTCGGAAACCCTTAACCTAAAAACCTTTCGACTGACCTAGAATCTCATGGATTTCTTGGAATTTCTCCTAAATAGTTAAGATCGTCGTCGATGATGATGGTTTCTCTTTGAGACGCATCTACCGGTGTCGTTCTCAAAAAACTTGTTTACCCCTTATCGTGATCTGGTTGAGATCCAAAGTCACCTAATCCCCAAACTGGAAAGCTTGGTGTCGTATTTTTTTGTTAGGTTTGCTGTATGCGGAAGGGAGATGTAAGGGCTTCTTTAGCAACTCTTGGCCCTGGAGGTTGCGTCTCCATCCTACATAGTCGCATCGATCCTGCATGCAGCTGGAGATTGTTTAAGCATAAGTTCTTTTTGGGAAATCTGGCTTCGTATGCTGTAGAAAGTCATCAAGCACTTGGCCAATATCGATCGAAAAACTTGGAAGCCACATGTTCGATCGGGGAAATGTTTAGCGAGAAAAGAAATGTTCCGAACATGACGAGCGAGGCCAAGGCAACTGGATTGCCTCAAAGTTGATATTGAGAGCTCTACACAGAGTATACAGATCAATATCTAGGAGAAGACAAAAAAAACGGTTCTTTCCAAACCCGCACACGGAAAACGGCGGTTTAGCATACGGATACCTCGGGACGGGATGTTGCGAGCTACAGTGAGTAATTCCGTCTTCCCGCTACTTGTAAGGGCTCCTTACTCCAATGGAGATTATGTGATAAGTCTTGCATGCGATCTTGAGCTCAAAACTTTATGCTTCACAATTGCACAGTCAACTCGTAGTTTTACTGTTTCATGGAGAACCCCAAGATCTTAGAGCGGTAAGATATTAAGCAAAGACGTCTTATCATTGCTTTTATCAGAGAAACATCGTCTTGCAGGCCAACCTCTCCCTTACCTCGTGTATCAAAAAGTTTCCTGGCATCAAAACAAAAATTTCCGAAAATAGCTAGCAGAACCACATCGACCTTGGCAAATCCAACGATTTCCTCGACTAGTACTAGCCTTGATCTTCAAGCCTTAAAAGCTCAAAGAGTTGATTGCAATTGGGAGCATCTTGGACCGGACGAATTCCAATCTGTGATTTGGTGATTAGTTTTGTGGTGGTCAATTGGCCCCTAGGCCGGGAAGCTTTGTGCTAACCTGGGACTCCGGTTGATCTTCGGTCGTCCACCCTTGGCCGGTCTCGGTTTCGATACTGGGCTCCGATTAATCTTTTGCTAAACGGGGTGAGTGGTTGGACACGGAGAGGTTGATTTACCTGTATACATTATCTCCATGCTCGGGGTGGGCTCTAACGATCCAGTTCGCGGGTGCCGGCTCCGGTAGCAGGAAAGCGTACAGTTTATCGTCGATAATACCGGTGTAACTGTCGAGAGCCTTCATGCGGTATGTGTCGTCGCCGTTTCTCTCAAGAAGCCAGTCTGGCGGCCGGCCTCCTGCGGATTGTGAAAGGCTTAAGACCCTCTTTGGTAAGAGGGACCTGTCTTCGACGTAGAAGCGTCCAACTGGGTAGTGTTTGGACTTGGCTTGGATGAAGTAGCGGCCGGTTTCTAAGGTCATCTTGTTTGGTGGTTAACTCTAGGGTTTAATTGGTCGTATGAGGTTATTGGTGGTCCTGGTATCGGTGTTAGAACCATTCTCTATTATATTCTTAACTTGTGTCGACCAATCCTTGGATTGAAATATTTCGAAATGGAATACTCTACAGGGCCCTCAAATACTAGATAAGCTACCTAGGTATTCACATACGATTCTACCGATTAAAGACGTCACAGCTCTTATGAGGTCTAGTATTCTGAGGAGAATTTTCGATTTTCAGGCAAACTGTGCTTAGATCCAAAATTGAATCCAAGATGGCCATTCGAAATCCGATGTTCGGATTCACCTCAGAACAAGATTTCCAGGAGGCTAAAAGTATTCATCTAACACTTACTGTGATTAGGCCCATAAGAATTGGAAGTGATGAGCTTGATTGTACAATTGTGCAGCTAAGCACACACGCGAAGAAAACATGGATGATCGACCAAGGAAGCGAGTTTTGCCATCCCCAAACCCCCTTAGCGTCGCTTATCAAGTGTAAAATCTAAACAACATTTTTTTCACGGTTCTAGACACGATATATGACGATCGATATAATTGTGGGTCTGTATACATGTAAACTAAGATTTCTTGATTTCTTGATTTCTTGAAGTCCAGGTCACGAAAAATCGGAGAATTGGCATTACGTTCACAATGATTTCGGTTCGTTTGCTCATACTTACGTACTACTCCGCTCGGTCCTGTTGGCCTTGGGAGTCGTCCGCCCTGATTTTACAGGATAATTCATCAGGTGCAGCCTCAATTTGGAGGATGCATACGAAGGATGGGAAGGCAGCAAGTGTACATGTAAGCCTAAAGGCAGATATAGCAGGCTGGTTTCACGATACACGTCCAAGCCTATACATGGCTGGTAATAAGATACCGTTAGCCGGAACGGTCGTTCTAGACCACATGTCAAAACGTTAACACATGCAGGAGTATACTTCTTAGGTTGATAGAAGTTCACAGATTAACCTCGAGTACTGACTAAGTAAGTACTTACTTGGTAATCACTGACTAAATTGCGTGGCTCGATGGAATTATAGGGTGCAGTGGTCATATGCTCTCGACGACACGGCACGTGTATATCGTCGAGATCGATCGTTTCTGGGCCACATTCGGATCTTAAGATCTCAAGATCGTGGCTTTGCCGTGGATACCTAAGTTAACTGTATTGGTAGTCGTCTACCCGAAGAGATACTCATAGGCTGGCTTTTGGTGATAAACCAGAGCCGTCCAGCGCCTCTCACCACGCCATAGCGGTGGGTTTGTATTCGAATTGTATTGTCGCCCAGTGCAAGGGAGGTTCAAGGGCCTGATTGCTGCGGCGGTGTTTGGTCCAGACGCTACGCTACCCTTTTCTCGTTTCTTTTGAGAATGCAGTCGAGGTCACTATCACATCCAAACTGGTATCTAAACTGGAGAAACCTTAAAGTACCAACATTTGGGGGGTTCGTGTCGACGTCCCACACCGGGATCGCGATATCGGCCGGTACTGCACCCTTGGATATATATATTCTTACCGTCGGGTGGAACGGCGCGCGAGGGCTGCGGATAACGATACACATTTCTTTCCTCGGGGTCGTCACTCGAAGATCCTCGGAAGCGGTTCCCAAAAAAAGATCAGGAAGCCAATAAATAAGGCGAACTAAGCCTTTCCGGCAGGACATTGGGGGTCTAGATTCCAAGAACGACCTCGAAATACTGGCGACTTGGGCTCAGCCTCCTGCATCTTGGGGACGTAGTAGTCCCCACTTCGCAAATAAACTACTTGGGAACGACGGAAGTTGGTTTGATAGGTGGGATTGGAGGACCCACTGAGACACAGATCTGGGAATCTTGGATCCGGGCCAATAGAACGAAGGGGTGTGGACAGCAGACATGCCTGGAAGCCTCGGCACCAGACAGGCGGGACGGTTCGATAGTGTTATCTGGCCGAGGGTCCAGCGGTATGGATAGGCACTATTTGAGAAACTGGGAGGTAATGAAATGAAATGCCGAACGTGGGAGGTTACAGGATCCCAAGATGAAGCCATTGATATTGTTGTCTCGTGAAAATATATGAGTGGACCCATACTGGAAATTACCCAATCCAAGACCCCGCTCGTAAGACACTGGTACCAGCCGTCTGGGTTCTAGTAAGGAGATAGGAAGGTGGTATCTCATCGCCCAGATGGCCTGGCTCTGGATAGTTCAAGTTCGAAGGATTGGAATACGTACCATGAACAGGATACCGAGGATTCGGACAGCGGCTATTCTGATAGCACTAACGTCGATTTAAAACCCTTTGTCTGACGAATGGCTGTCAGTGCTCGCCGGGCGGGCGATGCGCCTTCCGTTAGCTATTAGCAAGGCGGATCTGAAGGTTTAGTTCACAAGTTAAGTTGGCTTCCCAAAGCCGCGAGCCGTTCGGATTCTAGACTTCAACCCCCGCAACACATCTCAGAACAATCGCCATTGTTCTCCAACAAACAACACGGCGTTCCAACTTTCGCGCTGGCCAGACTGACGGGACGCTCTCTTATGCATTATTGTTCGCTGATATTGCTATTGATATATCCGGCCCACTCGAGGCAACCTCTGTGCCGGTTCTTGAACTCGTTTCCTGGAACAGATGCCTTCGCTTCATGATCGAGTCTTGAAGCCATATCGAGCATGACAAAATGCGCGCTGGACGAGGAATCCCAGCATTCTGTCAAGGTTCGGGTCCGAGAGCAACGTCCCGTGGCTCCACCCGCCAGGAATTGGGATTCCGCCTTGATATCATTTGCTGGCTCTCTGACGCGAAACCCTCAGGAAAGAACCCTAATGACCAGTCTCTCCATTAGTCCTTCACCACCTGCCGTCCTGAGACAGAAGAGCCAGGGAATTTGGTGAATACCCGGTGGATCCGAGGATGTTAGTTCCAACTGGGCTCGCCGAAACGGACCCAACAAAGGGGTTTGTCCGGTTCCCCGAACATGGGTCGCGAGCTAGGCGAGATGCTAAGTGGGTCTGACTCCTGGTTCCTCGGGTCTGTGGCTCCCCTCCTACTGAAGTTTTGGGAATTAATGGGCACGAGCCGGGTCGGTTTACTTCGTCTCCTCAGACAGATATCCCACGTCCTTTAGCGCTGCAATTTGAACAAAGGACCGGAATTGAGGGTGCATATGCAGTTCAAGGGTATCGACCAGGAGTGGCTTTCCCATACTAAATCTTGCCAATGTTACCGAAAGCGAGGCCTAAATTGGGGGTCATTCATACAAAATACCATATCTGGGAGGAAAAAGGGGGGTATACAAGTCGGCGCTATTGCAGTCTAGATTCTGCAGTCAACAGCATCGGAATACGGGGGCGTGCAGAATACGTCGATAAACCGTATCTATCGATAACCGTCGCCTTCGGCCCCCCGAATACATCGGCGTCGAAGGGGTAAAAAGAAAGCCGTCCGTCTCGGGGACCAAAATAGACCAAGTGCACCAAGTACACTATACTTTGGCTGTTAGCAAAGCCGGTCCCCCGTGCGTTACCGGAAATTCACGACTATCACTGAATTGTCTGCCAAGGCGCCATCAATTTGGTAGACCCTTGCCCTCGTCTCCCACACCTCCTTCAGTGGCCGTTTCCTTACGCCAAACCGCCAGGAAACGGTCCTCTGGCTCTGGCTTTTTGCAAAGTGACCCCCATATCCAGTTAGGACCCTGATGCAAAATCGTGACTGTCCTAACCCCTCACCGGAGTCAAATTTGTACAAGGAAGAAATTTTTCACGAGAGAGATTTGTTACCTGGCGTGGGAGGAAACAAGTTAGCCTGGATTCGGGCCCACACTGGTGCCAGGGGGTCCTAGAAAGGAGGAGACCCAGTCCCAAACTTTCGGAACGAGCATAGGCCTCACTCGCCTCCTATAACTTTCCGCTGCCCATCCCCGCTGCAAAGTCTCCTTGAGGAGTTATAAGTTCACCACCTCTCCTGGATTGATACTTAAGGGTCGAGCATACCGCCTCCTTGGGTCTTCACTTGATCTCCTCCTCATCACCATTCTTTATCACTTCAATCACCAAGACTAAATATATCACACACCACCTCATCACATCTCATCACATCACACCAAGTCAGCTGAGCTGTGAAAACACTACCGAAAAAGATAAATTGGAAACACGACCTGAACCAACTGGGAAATCATCTCGACTCGACTGAAATAAAAGGAAAAGGCAGCCCTTCTCCTTTCACATATCATTTACATATACACATACTCGCTTTTGGAGTCATCTCGTGGCTCCATAAGCATCAAATATCCCACAATCCAGCATCCCACATCATCTTGATCAAGGCATCATTCAAAATGATTATGTCTTGCATCCCAACCATCTTCAGACGCTCCTCCAAGGGCGAGATCGAGAAAATCGAGAAGACTGCAACAAGACGGCCTTCTCTCTTCTCACTCAAGAGTGCTAAGAGCGCAAAGAGCAACAGGAGTCGAAACTCCGGAAGCTCCTATCAGAATAAGCGACAGAGCCAGGTCTATGAACTCACTGATAGACGATGGTACATGTACTCCGTCACACAACCAGACGGGGAAGTCGAAAAGCAAATGGTAGCGTTACCACCAGCAGTCGCCGAACGACTAAACCTGAGCTTGAGAGCCGATGAGGATTCCGAACCACCATCGCCTCGCACGGCCTCTCCTTCTATTCCAATCCCATCGGATCCATTCCCAGTTGAAACCTCACTTCCTCCATCTCCAACATCACCACACCACGAGAGGCAAAGATCAAATGCCACCTTCCTGAGCGGCTATCATGATCGGGATCACCACTACGAGGACACCATCACAAGACTCTACGACGAGGATGAGATCTGGTAAATCCTCAACCAACAAAAAAAAAAAAAACAAAAACCAAAAAATGATACCCACGGTCGCTGCCAACCAATCACGAGTCCCATTTGTTATGAAAAAAACGATTCTCTTTTGGTGTTCATCCTTTCCCTTTCCTTTGTTTTTGCTTTGTCACTGTCGTCTGCGGGATAGGCTAGGTTGGTTTAAGGATTGCACTTTTTTTTGTTTTGCTTTTCGTTGCATCTGTACATACAAAAGAACATGTATACCTTTTGGGAAGCGGGCGTTCTCTTTTCAACATCAATTGCCATTTGTATATACTTTAGCGAAACTTGCATCAACATACCAAATAACAAACCATATCATCAAACATTCAAGTACCTTCTAAGTCCCGTTGACTAGTTAAGCACTCCGTCCCTTATACAGGGTCTTCCGTCAAAAGTTAAAAAGCGCCCTGGACCCTGGCGAACCAAGTCGACCGACTCTGAACCCTCCGAAAACCAGCGGTTCGCGTTAATCTATTCCCGACCTCGAAAAAGCCCCTCCCCCCACCAGCACTTCAGTCCAGATTCCGACGGAAGAAAATCTTAAGACACGTCTCAGGTGAAACCTACCCACTCACAGCCGAGAGCAGGACGTTGTGCAATTCGAACTCCTGGCAGTTACGAATGCATGCGTTGATCATGGATATATAGAGTCGGATGATATATCTCCACGCCGTAGGCATGCGGTGTCCACGTTTATTCCCTTTATCCCGCGTACTACATGATCTCGATGTTATATGTCCGGTCTTCGGGGCACACAATCGTCAATCATCAATTGGTTTCCAACGGTTGGTCGGAGAATCGTAGGCCGTATGCATGGACTATAGACCCGGGCAATGGTACCAAATTGGATAGGTGTGGTTATACAACAGCTTTTTGTAGTGACGGACGAAAATAGAAGAAAACCGAATAATCTGGTACTTCGGGAAAACTTTTTCCGAAGTTCTACGACGACGGCTCATGGTGTAGTAGTAGTGTGAAAAAGAAGTAGCCAGTAATATTGAAGGGCCTGTGGCTGTTTCGGGTAGTGTGATTAGGGATTTGCGTTGCATGTTGCATTCTCAACGGTACATAACGACCTCGCATTGGGAAAGCGGGACGTTGGTACCTTAACCCTTTTGGAGTGTACATATACATCTACGGCACACGGAAATCCCCATGTAGTATGTTGCAGATTTGATGCAGGGACTAGGCTCCATTCAAAACCTTTTGGCGGTTACAGACTATCGATAGGCTTTTCGAAGATCGCTCTCAAGGTCGGCTCGACTACTCAGCTCGTTTAATCCTGACCTTTCTCGTTCGAGGTATTCCAGCCCGGCGAGGAAGAGTGGCCGACTGTGGCGCGGAGCATTCTACTACCACAATGGAGGTCCCCGTTTGATTACGGGTCTACATCCACAAAAGCAGGGCTAACATCTCGATTTACCACACCGCAAGGTTGAAAGATCTAGATCCATTGGGATCTCGATTCAACTCGTGGAGCCACACGATTTGCCTTCAAGAGGCTGCATTATACATTAACATCAATGAGCGTACGTACATACATACATTTCGCTGATCATGTAATTAATATATTTGCATAACGTGCGTTGGTTGTATCCACTGTTTCTTCGTCGAGGACGTGGTGCTCGGGGTGAGAGGGTTCCCGGAGTACGCTGTCGAAGATACGGTCACGGTGCTCGCAGTACCTACAGACTTCTTAGCACATGTTGCACTCTTCGATTTTGCCTTCGAATAAAGCTGGTCGATAGTACCCTGTCCATGTGATGCCGGGCCAGACCCGTGCCCGGCCTCGAGATTCGAGAGGTCCGTCCCCACATGACTGTTCAATTGCATGATCATGCTCCTCCTCCTCCAGATTGCCACGATGATGTTGAGAATGAGGATCGCCGCAACGCTTCCGATTACGATGCCGACAATGCCTCCGAGGCTCAGCTTGGGCATGTTAATTTCCGTGCCGGACATAGGGTTGCCCATATAACTGGCGTCCCACAGCTGATCACCAGTCGCAATGAGCGCTGATTTACAGGCTTTGGAGTCGGCAAGTGTCTATTTCGAGAAGAGAGGGGCAAGTCAGTATAGTACCCTAGTATATTTTATCACAGACACTATAGCGAGATACACCAGACATACCGCATCGTCAGCGCATAGGCTCCGCATGGCAATTTGATTCGCAACAGTCTGCACTTTCAGAGCCACGACGCTAACATTGTAACTCTTCACCGCCCAGATACCGAATACGATTGCACAGGTAAACCCAGCAATCTGAAAAAGAAGCTCAATGATCAATGCGACGAGTGCGCGTTCCCGTCCCTATTCGCGACGCATGTTCCAGATTAGCACACCAGCAAAAGAAAGAACCATTTCCCGTTTCGCAACACCGCTCGAAGCAGGCGCAGTCGCATATGCATATTTGCAAAGGTTTTATGCATTTTTTGGGTTAGGTACTTACGTGTTTTGCCTTTATCGTCGCTCTCCGATTACTTTCCCTCCAAACGTTATTTACTAACGCTGGCGCATATTCACTCCCGTGGTGATCAAAAGCGGACGGGGCGGGTGACAGCGGTGCGGGAGAAGCGGTATTGATGGTTAGGGTCGGAATATTAATCTTCGGCGTAACCTTCTCGCTGAAGCTCGGGCCCGATGACGGCCCCCGGTAGTAATCGTACCAGGTGTCTTCAATCCCCATTTTTGCAAGTTTAAGCTCAAATGGTAATCAAAACCAATCGTAGAATCTGTGCGAACGCGAACGATCCGGACCTTGAAAGCCGCTGCAGCTAATATCTCCGCGTTGTTAAGCGGGTGGCTAGCGCAGTACCATTCGGCCCACGTTGAATAATGCAACCGCAAGGGCTGATGTGAAGGATCGAGAAGACTATAGAGGCTTACGATGCAATACAGACAATGGACTCCGGGAGCTGAGGTTGCTGCGGACTTTCTCGTTCATTTAAGCTATCAGAGGTTCGGCTCTCTCGCCTGGAAGCCCGGCCGAAGAAAACGGGGCTCTTTCGCCATGCCGGGCTTGGCCTGGGCCATGCTGGGGTCAGATGCTCATGACGGTTTAACGGGCGTGATAACTACATTATGTAATGTGACGAGCTCAGAGTCCTTTGGGGATAGGCAGCAAAACTGGATAACACCGCCCCAGGGTAGCTCGAAGAACAGACGCAAAAGGTTGATGTCGGAGTGTCGGAAGTCGAGAGAAGTTGCTGCGCCTTCTTCGCTAAAACTTCAAGGCGAGATTTACCCGGATAATCGGGGCCTTAGCTCGAAGCTAAGCTGCAACAGTCTGCGGTCGATGATCGAGCACAAGACAATAACGCTTGAATCACTGTCGAGAATACGAAGCATTGTATTCGAGGCGCGAGGCAGAGTGCTAGTTAGTAAGCTCAGTCATAAGCAAGGTATCAAGATTTCATTTAAGCATCGAATTCCCGCTGGTTTGGGAGAAATACTTATCTCTCAGCCAGAGCTGTTGTATTTTCGCAAAGCAACACGGTTCGACGAGTCTTCACACCAGCGGTATGCGTCACATGGGCAATCGATACTGCTGCCTAACTGCCCGACATATGCATAAAACCGATATCCGGCCCGAAGAATTGGTCCGCTATCTTTTGAATTGATCATAAAACGGCTCGGACTAACTTACTAGCACAGCCCACAATGTACAACCCCCCGATTTCGTGATATGACACCAGCTAAACGGCCGTATTTCAGTACCAGATACTCGAACCATTGATGCAAATATACATACAAGCCTCTTATATTATGATATCCGATTGGCATTTGAATTCAACAATCGCGGGAATTCTCAGGCGACTTCGCTTCAAAGGCGTTAGGGCGGTCAAAGGTCACCGCTAAAATTCTAGGCAGCTAATCTGCAATACAGGCCAATCGAATTAATCTATGGATGCGGTTTCCTGACAATAAAGTAGTTTATTGATATACCCTACACTTGTGGCCGACTGGAGTCTGGGACCGAGACTAATATACCCTAAGCCGTCTCTCGGTGTGGCTACGCGGTTTCGTGAGCTGATTGTCCTTGGCCTCACGGTCAGAGTTTAGCCCACGATATATCGATATAAACCGCTTGTTTCGTGCAGATAGACCATTATAAACCATCAACTTCACACTGCAGGGGAATTAGAGAGGCAGTGGAGCCTGTCAATGGTTCTCAGAAGAAATAAGAACGATTCTTTCTGAAATCATAATGATATGGAGATTGTACGAAGAAAGTGAAACTAGTAATACAGTAACATCAAAAATGCGCATGAAGATCATTCGCTCAAGAATACGAAGAACCAATGATGTCCTTGAAACAATGCCTAAGTCCATCCTATGGAGAAAAGAATCTGTACGTGCGCCCGTATTCCGAAAATGCATCCAAAACCTACCACACAAGGGCCCCGCCAAAACGATCAAATTGTGACTGCAGTAAGACACTCAGAGTACACATGAAAGGACTAGTTCGACTTCCCGACGCATCGTTGCCAGCCTAATTGGAACAAAGGGTGGTCGTTGTTAGTTTCATATGAATATGAGAATAGCGGTCGAGGGAAGAGATCCAAGAAAGACTTACCAGGCAACCCACAGCCGAAGCCGACAAACAAGTAGATAAGGAATATGACGACAACCCAAAGAAGAACCATCAACTTCATGTTCTTCCACCACATCTGCCTGCGCAACCTTCTCGCTCCGACTCTAAATCCCCGAGCGCCTTCCCCTAAACGATCGGTCTTATCCACAAGAAGGTCGATTCTCTCCCCACGTTGGAGAACTCGCTCGATGTTCTCCGTCATGATTCCCCTCACGGCATCGATTTCGTCTTGAACATTCCGTACGTTGTTGCCACCAAGATCCTCCCCGTTCCCAGCGGCATATATATGAACTTGCTCTTTCAAAGTTTTGTTGAATTCGGCGCAGCCGTATGGAGGAGCGTCTTCGATCATTGCGGGGGTGTATTTGAGACCGAATACTTCTTGGATCTTCTGCAGAAATCCAAAAGAAGTCTTCCTAGCTACTGATTTGTCGGTGACGAGAAGGAATGTAAGCGATGACGCGGCTGTAGAGGTGGAAACATAGTTGATGAGATGTTCGCCGTATGTGTACGTGAGCTTCTGTGGCTGATCATGGGATATTTTCGGGAGAACGACCGAGGCTATTTGGGCTACAGATGAAGAGTTTCGGGAGGAGGATGGAAATGGTGTGTATTCTGCGAGTACGGTGGTCTTATGGGCGACACACGCGCTATAGAACGGAGTAAGTAACCAATGCCCGAACTGAATGTTGAGGAGGGAGTGGAACGAACTAAAGCAATGGAGGAGTCGCCATGATCGGCTTCGTAGTGAGGTCTCCGCGAACCCCGTATTACTTTAGATATTGGGACCGCAGGCTATAGCAACTTTCAAGCACCGCGATATTAGCTTAAAGAGGAGTGTCGAGAGGTCTAGAGAAGGCGGGCGAGTTTGGCGAGGGGAAGAGGAATATCGGGATGGAGTCGCAAGTGGATGACGATGACTTGCGTTCAGTTGGTCTGAAAGCGTTCGCTTTGTGTCACGCTATTCCAAAAATAGCTTGGCGGCGGCAAAATACGACAGGGGACAACGCAAAATCCCTGCTGCAAAAATTTTCGATCCACCTTCCCGTCGAAGGGTCAGTAGATGTGACTCTTTGACGCTTCATTCGATGGAAGATTTCTGGAAATTACCTCAGTTCTCTCTTTGGTGGCCTCATTAAGCTCCCCGCGATCGCAGGTTGGAGTCAAAACGGGAATAGAGGGCGGGATTCGTGCCTCAAAGATGGTCAATGATCTATATATGCATTCTCGAATGTAGACTACATCAATCCTTCCACAAACATCGGTGAGATGGCCGAGTTGGTCTATGGCGCCAGGTTAAGGTTATACCTTAACAAGTGACATCCTGGTACGGGTAACCGTGCGTGGGTTCGAATCCCACTCTCATCAAGATCATTAACAGCTTCGAGTGATTTCGTGGCTGGTGGACTTTTTTTTTTGTCTGTGTCTTTTGTGACTAGACACTAGTACCTGTGGTGTCTCTCTTTTTAGCCTTAGTTCCGATGCTGGGGAGTGTGGTAAAGCTTGTTTTGTAAGGCTCGTTCCTGTTTTTTTGGTGCCTCTGCTATCAAACCTACTTTTGTGCGGGCGCGTCTAACAAACGTTGCCTATGAGTTGTGAATACTGATACACTGAATTCTCGCATGCTGACGACAAAGTTGTTGCCAACAAACGGCTATATAATTCTATAACTTTACCAACCTCGAAAGCCCTTCCTTATCCTAGAGACTACGGTAGTGATTTTCCTTATAGCGAGTACGTGCAAACTCGACTGTAAGCTAGGATAGTTGCCCTCGATCTAGATCTAGAATACCCTAGCTAGGCTGGTATGCCGAGTGATTGTAAATAGGCGGTTAGCCCGAGATCCGTCCAAGACTGTCTCTCTTTATCGCTGCCGATCCAGACCATGCCCACCATCCCTGCAGCATTGGCTCCGACTCCCTCACAACCCTTACTCCTCCTCGGAATGACCATAATCCAACGTCCTGTCATTACTACATTGTAGGCTTTCCCTCCAAAGCTATCGAGAGCTTCTTTAGTCAAATCCACAATATATTTATACTTTCGCACGATCTCTTCAAGAAACGGGTTTGCTGAAAGCGCCACCACAAAGTGCTTGTAGGGGATTTTTGGCACAGTCACGGCGTCATCTGTTGGATACCTATCATGAGCTTTGGTTTGTGATATGCTATATACGGGACATATTCTGACCTTGCGAAAGACTGGCTAGGTCGGGGAACAGGCTGAATTCTCGGCCATCAGGCTTCGGGAAGACTTGCATGTGTTTATGGCCTTGGGAAGATCCAGCATCCACGCCGCAGTTGTAAATCATCATTGACGGTGTCTGAGAAAAAGCCTCTAAGACTCGCCATGCTGAATCTAGATCTGACTCTGTGAGGTCATCACTTTGTAGTTCAAACTGGTTTGTATGTAGCACAAGGTGCGGCCGTGGGACGCAAAATTTGGAGAATATGAGGGTGTGTGTTTCTCCGATTCTTGCGACTACAAAATTCGGATCTGGATCGGCGAATGGCCCGATAGGCTTGCTTCTTCCGGGTGCGTGGCGAGATAGAATTGGCTTCTTCAACAAGGCTGGTGCCAGCCTGAATTCAAACTGTTCGTCGTGTGTTGGTAAGCCATCTGCCTGCACCGCAGCCTTGTGATAAGGGACATACCTGAAACCCTTCATGCTCTATGTATTCGGGATTAGACAGTCCCCAAATAATTTCCCCCGAAGCGACGAGACTGTCGAATTTTCGAGTGGCTATTTCTTCGAGATCGAGAGGTATAATGTCATTTACCATTTTGGAAATTACCACTATCCTCCACCCAGTTCAAGGCGAACAGATACTCTCTAGCTAAGGAAGTACTACTTATCTATTCCTACATGTACCTGGTTTGCGGGGGTGTCTTCTTTTATATGGCAAACATCGGTGTGTTTAGCGTCAATTCACGGATTCCATATGCATGGATCTACCCCGAAGCCCATAGACTTGCAAGGTATGCATATCCGAAACGCAAAACGAGATTTTCGATAATTGTCCCATGAGGTTTTCTCATTGCATGGTGATGATCCGCGACACCAAATGCTGTTCGAGTTTTGTAGCTGCATGTGGTGTTTCAATCCTCCATATGTCCTTCCCGATCGAAGGCTTGCAATGCAAGGTTTGCAACTTACGAAGACGGATCCTCTGACCTCTCCAACTACGAAACGAGGCCGGGATGCTATGCAGCTCTCGCGTTCACCCCATATTTCCAGCGCAAGGCCCTGCGCGACCCCGCTTAAGGTAGGTAAAGGATCTGTTTTTCAGCCTCCTTTCAGCTCCTAAGCTCAAGCTTTATATGCCGTGGCCTTCGCTTTTCGTATCCGCTATCCTCTTTGAAGGTAAGCCGCGAACGCGAACATTCATATTCGAAGCCGAAGTCTTACTAGAGCTATCAGTTTGCCAACTTATTTTATGAATGCTGTCTACGAAAATGGCACAGAAGTCTGCTAACCTGCAGCTTACACAACTTTCCGCAGCGTCGAGTAATCAAACAGCGCAAGCACGGCCACCGCCAACTCGTCTCGCGAGAAACTACGTAGCTGTGGAGCGGAGGGAATTGGATTTTAGCCAGTACCCGAGTAATCTCGAATCTCTTGTACCAAAGATCCATGACGTTCAGTACTCTCAAGGAATCCTAAGGAATGAAAAGAACTTTTCTTCCCATACGACATGTGAAATCTTTCAATTCGCTCAAGGCCAAGGGACACTACTGCAGGACGTAGATGACAAGGGTGTCGATAGGTATCTATTTGTGAGGATTTCGAACTATGATCCAGTCTAGAGATCTTGGCTAATATGCCGGTGAAACATAGGAAACAAGTAAAAGGGCACAGACTCTACCCATTGAACTGGAAACGCATGTTGTGTAGGTTGCCTATCTGCGCAGGCGACGACGGACTTATCCGTTGGCCACTTCTGAATTCTGGGGCTAACGTATAACTGGGACGTAGCTTCTGTTCACTCATCAAACCCGATGGGGTTGGACCGAACTTTCGACTACAAAGCTCACTTAGCATAGGAGCCACACAGAAGCTGCTCGAATATTACCACATATCGCCCCAATTTCTACCATTTCTTCTCGGAGAGCCGAACTACGGTGCACCTGGGAGCTTTTCTACTTACGATATCGGAGGTTATATTAAGAAAACCGGTATTAACTATCTCCTGTGACATATCAATTTTTCACCATTAATCCTAATATCTTCACATATCAGAATTTTTCTGCCAGCATCCTCGGTGGAACATCCATGAAAACCAGCAACCATGGAGTGTATATATGTCTTACGATTTACCCGCGAAACGGGTGTTCTACCTGGTAGTCACCGGCGCCGATTGCCCGAAGAACGCGCTTGTCAAAGACCGATTGTTCCAGTCCTTCTGTCGAAACGAAGATAACGATGTTGCGCGGAGGTCACTCTCGGATCCGTTCTTCATTCACACATTAATATCCCACGAGTCCCTCAACGACTTAAAGCCAGTGATGACGGTATTACGGACTCATCTGTATGACCAACTAGACGAAGTAGACGCCTACGCGAAGAAGCCGTCCGATCGCATAAAACTGGAGAAACTCACGACGGAGTTGCACATGGTCTCGCAAGACGCGGATTCTCTTCTAGCTAGCTCAGATATGGCTATCATGGTTTCCGACCGCATGCTAGAAGCCCACCAAATCATCCAACCAATTCTCTTCGCCGAATCTAAGTACGACGAGTACCACAGGACAGCCGATGCACTGGCATATCTGCGTCATTCCGCGCAAACGCATAAACGGTGGTTGACAAGCTACAAGAACCGCAAGGACATAGCAATGAACCTTGTCTACAACCTAGTCACGCAACAGGACGCCTATACCAACATCTTGATTGCGCAAGAGGCGAAGCGGGATGGGTCTTCCATGAAAATCATTGCGGCTCTGACAACATTTTTCCTGCCGGCGACGTTCGTCGCAACAATGTTTGGGATGGCGTTTTTCGATTATCAGGGTGGTGTATTCAGTGTTTCATCGAATACTTGGATATACGCTGCGGTGACCGTCCCATTAATGGCCGTCACGATTATGGTATGGTATATGTGGGATAAGATATCTGAGGGGCGGCATATGAGGAAACTGCCGTTTATGCGACGCGGAAGCGTGACGAATGATATTGAGGCATTGAAGAGCGAAATTGTGCAGTTATAATGCAACATGTACGGAATAGGCCAACATCAGGAGCGCCGAAGGTTTCTATACCAAGCATTCCTCGGACACCAGGCTTACAAGGCTAGGAGCAAACCATTTTCTGACATCTATGAATGATCATTCCGGAATACGAATGATACACAGATGGGAAGGCAGAGTGGACCGAAGGTACAGGAGTCCAGCATACGATTTTTAATACTTTATGTATATCGATAAGGCTGCGGCATTGTGGACTAGGGAGAGTTCGGGCGGCTCTCGAATCTATCGGATGCATTTCACAGGGGCCAATCGACAGGAGCAACTACACCACCTTGAATACCTAACTGCGTATAATATATCCTAGGGTACCTAGGGTCAACCGTGAGGAATCTTTCGTCTTGTACTTGGAGAGCATCCTCTAGTTGGAGATATGTTAAAAGCCTGTTGTTTCCAGAAAGTTTCGGTCAACCGGTGCTGTTAACCGTCGAGGAATCGCGCAAATAATCATATCGCCGGGTTGCATTCCGCGTACATGGCATGTGCCGGCCTATCATGAATTTTTGGGAATGGTTGGGTATCCGGAATGGTTGGCCGGGAACACGATTTAAGATACCACACCAACGCATTTTTCGAGGCGGGAAAGTGTGTTTTATCCTGAAATCGACCTCAAGGTCGGCTGTATTATATTATATCCCTTCTCCGGTGAACCGTTCCCAACCCGGCGAGTTAGTCCGACCGCCACATTCTTAGGCGTTAGTAGCTCAGGTACTGAAAATCCAGGGAGCGGTTGTTTTGAACAAGACAAGTTTATTAATTTCCTGTAGCTGTCAATTTCGTTCAGCCAGTGGAATTCAAGCAAGGGAGGCGCAGGCTTCTGGAACGGAGCCACCATAGTAATCTAGGTTCACATGCCCAACCTCAATTCCATAGATTTGATATCATCACTATCACTTGCGTTCCGAAAATTGAAGCATATAAATATACTCTGTATTCCGGCGAAGTCTGATAGATAGACCCACAACCTTTGGACCTGCTCCCAAGATATATTGATATCAATTCCTTAACATCGGGAAGGCACTGCATCGTTCTAGACCTATCTCTTAGTACAAATCTTGCAATCTTTACAAAGTTCTCTTCCCAAGACCATCGAATTCTGAGGCGGCCGATTCTATATATATATATATATATATATATTTATAAATTTACAGAACCAAAAATGGGTGGCCCTGTACCATTCTCTATCAGCTTCAAGCTTAACGGCATAGACCGCGGGATCCGGGCAGCCGTACCTGACACTTTGCAATTACCCATTGAAGAAAAGCCGCTAGACTTGCCCATCGACTCAAGGTTGATCATATTCGCACAACCAAGCCTGGGCCCTGGTGATAGGGACGCGAATGTAAGCCTCATCTTCATGAAATCCTGACATCCCCCATACCAATATTCTACGGGCTCCAACTAACGTTATTGGTAGTGGAATTTCTTCATAGTAGGAAAGGACGATCTCGGGGCCTATTTCAAATTGCAGTGTCGAGGAGGGCCAGCGCTGCAAAAATTCAACAACGATGGGTCCCGTTCACTCATCGTCCCCAAGCTTCTCAATCAACTACCTATTATTGGTGGTGGTGAGGAATACTGGCGCTTGATTAAGCAAGGCCCCGACCAGTATATGTGAGTAAACTCGAGGTGCTATACTGGTACCATCGTCTTATCTAATCTTACAAACATCGATAGAATACAGTCTACAAAAAACGGGCTCGTGTGGAGTATTCCCAGGAATGGGAGGTATGTTGGTGCAGTCCAGACTCAGCCATACATACGAAATGGAAGCCCCTTCATCCAATCGTTCACCCTCACCAAGGTTACTTTCGACGGAATCAACGACAATCGTCCGTTCTAGTTGTTTTTTGCGAGGCTATGCTTCGAACAGGTTAATAATGCTAGCCTGCTACTGGTTTAGGCCCTCCGGTGGTCTTCGTATACAGGCGTAATAATAGCATCCAAACATTTTATACAGGGTCGTCTAGCTTGTTGGGGTTTTCGTATATACATATCTTGTATTTTTAGCATATTCGCAATAGAGTCATGGAATACGTCTAAGATCTCGCAAACGTGAGCACGATAGTAGGCTGTGAATGACGCATCAGGATTTACTAGCTCTAGCGAAATTGGGGTGCCGCGGATCTAATTGTTGGGCTCAAAGTGGCGATATATATAGATGCCGAGTTCTTGTCCTAGCTAATAAGCCTGCGGCCTTGTCCCAACTCGTGAGCCCGCAGCCTTGTCCCGACTAATGGTGCTGGGGCGCTTATTAACCAAGGGTATATACGTATACGTATACAATAGTGGCATCGTCCAGACTGCCTCAATCCCCCATCTGACTAAAACTGTATGGCTGCCAGAATATGTAATGATCCATTCTAGGCATACCTAGGCGTGCCTAGGCGTTCGGGAAAATTTATAAGACCGGCGTAATTGTAAGCTTATGGACGTCGATAACTGAATTCAACTTCGGCCCCGCTGATATATAAATACGGGCTAACAGTGACCCCGAACAACCGAGATGATGAATCCGGCCGTCTGATACCCAGTCACTTCGTGCATTAGTACGAATTAATTAATGCAGACTCCGATGATCGCCGAATTCCGAGAACATGCGATTCCGCGGAAACATCCATAACTCTGACCAAGAATCCGATATCCAACAAAACGCACGTGGTTGGCATGTACGTTTCGGCCCAAAGACAAGGCCCCCAGGCTGCGGCGATGCAGTCATACGACTAGCGCATACCCTATTGTCATCTAGTCGAATTCGCGAACGTGGCTAGTTGGTAGTAGTCAAAGTGCAGAATATTTTGGATCGTGTAATCGACAAGCCTCGATAACGTATAACCTCTGCAGGCGACTGACCCAAAATCTGCACTTCGCCTAACGGCCACCACAAAAACGTGGGTTTCCCGTGGGTTTCCCGACGCCGCGAGGGCCCGAGCTCACACGTCCTCGGTTGGTCCTTCTCCAGATGGCAGCCTAAGTGTATATATATATAAGTAATTTTACTTCTATATATATTAAAAGAGCCAATTTAGACGCGGGGAATATATTCTCGATTCCGACGATGACATCACGGCCGAAGAATATTTAGCAGCGCTAAACCCGGCAAAGACGTGCTGACAGAGGAAACAATGCACGTTGATATTTGCTTTGTCATGAATGACGATAACGGCGGTGTCGAGGATGAGAGGGATTTAACTCCTCATCATAAGATGACGATTCTTTGGACCAAAGAGATCGAAGTTCGGATATCTGTATGTGTTGAAGGGATGCAGGTGAGCTAGGAGCTCCTGTGGAGTCGGAGATAGGCGGTGTGGGGCCCTTGTCGGTTATGGTCGTCTCCGCACATTCTGGTTGAAAAGGCTGAAGCTTAGGTGATACCGACCCGGATTTCGAAAACGGGCGCCTGAGCAAGAAGATCTTGTGGAAGCCGCAAAATCGAGAAGTGAATTCGAAATTCTGAAGTTGGATATTCTTTTCCCAGCCGGTCGGCCGACTCGCCCGTCTCGGCCAGAGGATCCTTTATATCAAGGCGGATCTCCCCCCCTTCAGCTTCGACCCTTGCGACTCCTGACACCCTTGCATATTGCCAAGACAGAATTGCGAACGACCTTTCATTGCCCAATTTCTCCACGTCGTCAAATACACCTATTACGATAGGTCTTACGGAATATTATCGGCGGCCGACGGTTTCGTAGAGTTGCTAACGACGGCTCTTTGTGGCTCCTTCCTATTGTCAAACTGGTTCAATCCTCAGGTGAAACTGACATAAAGTCTCATTCTCGAATCGAGGCCACATACGGACAGTGACAAAGGAATCGTTTCAAACCTCCAACTTTCTTCTTGAGAAGGAGCGTGGGATTCTGTCTCAGGCTAAGCTTTTTGGATAAAACCCGGCAGATCGGTTTCTTCAAAAGCAAACCGCGTCGAGAGAGAATTGCGAGATACAAATATTGCGCAGCTGCAACCGATCCGTGGATACGTGCATGGTTTCGGTACATTGGGGTCACTGAGCCCTTGTCTAAGTGGCACCGTTCGCTTTTTCGACGACACACGCCGCTTCTTCCGCACCACCCAGCCAAGTCAAAGTTGCGAGGCGAGTAAACCGTTCCGCTGCCCGTGCATATCGCATGGGCGCGTTCGTGCAGGCCCCATGCCAAAAGAAAAGGGTAAAAAGCATAAGGAGATCTTAAAATGTAGTCGGTGTCGGTTGGACAAACAAAAGGTATGTTTCCACCTTTGTGGCTTGCAAGCTTGAATCGATCTAGACACAACCAAACCGGGTCCCACGTGTGGTTCACTAATCGGCATTTAGTGCTTGCCAGAGGGGAGAACATGGCCTGGAACGAAATGCAATAGGTGCCAGGAGCATGGATACCAGTGCTCGCAGCCGTTGAGTGCCAGGAACGAGAAGATAGAGCGTGAGGCGGAGGAAGAGGACCTCATTCGTCCGCAAGCCAAGCTCACCAATTCCAGTAAAAGGTGCTTCATCTAGCTTTTAAAGTGGGAACTCTATTAGAGAAGACGGCGGCTAAGTTTCGTTGATACGCCACAGTAGCAGGCGTTTTCATGACCAAGATGACTTTATACCCTCTTTGTCATCATCGATATCGTCTGTTTCAACCCCGCCTCGAACACCCGAAACAGATGACCTTGATGCTGTGAGAAATGCCGCCCTTGCCATGTAGGTCCTATGAACAGCAGCGTCCCGTAATGTGGACCCCGAACTAAGCTTTGCTGTTTCTAAAGGAGATTATATGCGCCCAGACGGTCGCCTATGGCAATGATACGGGAGCCTCCAGCCTATCGGATCATAGACAGCAACTCGTCCCGTCTCCAGGAAAGATTTGCAGACTTTTGGGGTAGCCCGATGACATTCTCGTCGATGTGCAGCCCCGAGTTCGCAAAGATGATATCGACGCTTTTCCATGTCGACTCTCAGCAGATTGCATTAATGGTATGTTACCGTACCGGTTCCCTGACGAAGATTGTCAATGCAAGGCGCAAGATGTGCCGCAATTTGGGGGTCAAACTTACGTTGCATTCTCTTGCAGGATGATATGACTAGCAATGCCGTAATGGCTTTCAGTGCCGGTATGTCGTAGGGCAAACTTTATTTAGCCGCTATATCAACATGTACAGAGTATTAAAGAACTTACCATACGTCTGTCCGATAGGTGATGCAGCATTAACGCAAAGCCCCCACTGGCCGGTATTCACGAAGATGACCCACTCGCACGCTATGAGGGCAATGACCTTATTAAGAGATCGTCTGAGGAAGACGTGGCCGCACTTGAATGATGCCTCTGTCGTTCTGACAGCATTTAACCTTTTTTGTTACGGGGTAAGTCCGGACACCCAACCCTGCGAACGTTAAATGTAACTGGGGAAAATCGGATACGCGGATGAGTCCAATATGCCACCCAGAAACCTGCCCGGGTTCACCAGTCAATGGTCAGATTAGCCGTGGTGGCTCTTCTCCAGATAAACCGGTGTTTTGATCTATGACACCAAAAGTCCTATAATTATAAGCCACAGGTTCTAACAAGGCACCCATGGATCTAGCTTTGTGTCTCCGACTCTTCGATTCTTCAGTTCATGACGGCGATAATTCGAACTTATCACCAGTCCAACAGCGGATTTCCCTTGAACGCTGAGATTGTAACTGGGGATAATGGTTTCTGGATCGTACGGCTATTTGTAAGTTTTCCATTAGTTCTCATGACTTTTTTCCCCAACAACTATACAACTTGGAACTTGCCGATGATTGACAGTCTACTAACACTTCATTACGTAGATGGCGAACAATCCCGACGACCGCGGGCTAATAATGCGACACGATACGAATACCTTCGAACGGGAGAGGGAGATGTTCGAAGATAAGTCAGGGTTTTATTCCTCTCGTCAACGAAGAGGATCGACCCCGGACCAACCTGCGGCACCAATTTTGGCTAGCAACGTCGACCCGGTGGTTACGTTGACAGTCTCGGATATTGCCGCGGAGGTCCATGTGGCAGTCAACCCCAGCAGTCCTTATTCCTCGCCGCCAAGCTCAAGTCAATATGATCAGGAGCCTCTGTACGTCGACACTGATGAAAGGATATGGGATATGTGAAAGACTGGCCAATATAGCCATCTTAAGTGCTGAAGTTCGTAAGTTCGTCTCGATGATATGTAATCACCGGAACTCTCGGAAACCAGGCTCATATGATCATACTTTGTTACTATAAATTCTAGGTCTACGATGTTTTCATTGATTACTTATATTACTGGGATATAGAGAAGAGATAATGGGAGGTTTGCTATCTAGTCGGAAAAACATAGACCGGTCTAGAACTGTTTTTGTTCAAAAAGGTAGAGAGCTCTGCACTGTCCTCGCAACCGCGAGCTTCCGGCAATTGCACAGGAAATTACTGACGTACTTGCCCTCGCGTCCTCGCTATAGTTTTCTAGCGTTTTAACTTCTTTTCTGTCCTATCGCCTTACCTAGCGTACTGCCGGCATTTTTTACCAAGTGTTTTGGTCTGCATTGCATTCTGCGTCTGTATTATATACCGGCAATAATCCATTTCGTCTTTTCAACACCCACGTTTCGTCATGCAACAAAGTGGATCTGTAAAAAGTTTTTCCGATAAAACGAGGCATTTTATATTACCTTGTCCGGAAAAAACAAATTCGATAGATAGAAATTTCTCGACTCATTCGACCTTCGCAGAAATCTTACCCTCCGAGCCGGCCAATTTTTTCCGGGCCGGTTTGGAGGAACCACCCATTTGGCCTCGTGGAACCGCTTGATTGGTGTTCCTGACTATTAACCCGAAAGCCTTTTGGTTCCTGAATCTCTCGCTTAAGCTTAACCCCTGACATGAGCTTCGGCCTCGCCATCTGGGCTCATCAGCGACTAGCCAATCACGGCTCGATCGCAGCATAGTCAATAGCTGGCAGGGCGGATTTTGGCGGGAGGAGGGGTGGGAAAAGCCGCCGTTTGGAGGACCCGAAGCTCCTGTGCATGTGTTTTCTCAACAAATCCTGCAAGCTCCTGCGCCGCCAACTCATACCTATCTGGATTGTACCCTTGACGAACTCTGATTCCGCCTCAGCTCTGCTTAGCTCGCCTCCTCTCAAACCCGGAGCCCTTCCCGAGCCTTATTAGATATGAAGAACCAATGATATCGCAGAGATCCTGTACTCCTATTTGGATATGTGACACTTTATGTACGGTTTAGCATCTCCTCTCAGGACCGGAGAAGAGGCCCAGTAGGATGGATCCGAGAACCGGGTTCTGTGGGAAATACTCAGAGATATAGGCCCGGGAGGCGTTCCCTTCGATTCAAGCCGTTGAGAGTAAGATGGCAGGACCAATATCACTCATGCAATGATAATGCACTCGTGTAGGTAGACCCTAGCTCCCTCGTTGAGTGGATGTATGCCGGCAGTAGGTTTATGCAAAGTAAATCCGTACCTTGCATCTGATAGGGCATGTCCCTGTTGGGCGAAGGATGGCAAGGGAGCAGCCGCCCCCACTGGCATAAAAGTGTCTTTTGTCGGTATGCGTGTCTGAAAACTCAAATTCGTAAGCAATTTGATAAGGATACCCCCTCACTTTGACAGAGGGAACTGTGAGGACAAGTATCCACCCAACGCCACGGATTGGGGTATATAAACCTCCCAGGCCCCGTGGTTGATCACGTTGCATTATTCTAGACTTGATTTCTCATCGCAATCGATCCAGGTAGCATCGTTGCAAAAGTCGAGAGCTCGACAATTACACTCCTTTATACCGAATTTTTGTTTAAGCCTCGGAGCGAGACCCCGACCTGCTATCCTAAAAGTTATTATCTGGTTTTGTTATACCAAAAGTTGCTCGAACGACGCTCCATATAGTGAGGTCATTGCATAAGCCCAGCAGTTACTCCAATAAACCGAATTGAATCGCAATTCAGGATACCCATTCCAATAAATACCACCTCGAATCGTCACAATCCTTAGCCATCAGTCCCTACCAAGATACATCCGTTCAATCACAAGTATTGAACGCCATCTCTTTTCGACCAGCGGTCGTTAGATCTTTGATTTTTTTGTTAGCTGCTTATACCGTATACCTCTCTGCTTGTTGACAAGCTTGCATCTACCATGCATCTCCCAACGTTGGCCACCGGGCTCTCCGCCCTTACTCTCCTATTTGGAATCTGTTCTGGGCATCCAGTGCCCGGAGAGATTGAACAGAGGTCGAAGAGTTCTCCATTCAACCCTTCAATACCAGTTCCTGAAGTAGCCCCACCGAAGTGTAGGTCCCCTCAATCTGAAGGATGATATTTAGATGCCAGATTTTAACAAGACACCAAAATCAGTGCCATCGAATATGACAGCGAACGCCGTTGACGGAAACCAACTCCGTGCTAGAGGCACAGTGTACCGGCCGACCGTTGGATACTTCGCTGGGTTCAATGTAGGGGCTTATACCGTAAGTTTGCCCCCTCATAGCAATTGCGATCCTTATGAGATGTTGTCATAAGAACGTTGCTATTCCCATTGTGTCCGCTGTGGACCCTGTTAACACGAGATCTTGGTTCCTGGATATAGAATACCGGCGCCTGCAAGTCTCTCCAGGATTGGAGGGATGAGCTAAAGAAGGTCAAAGCCTACCGAAGCCCTCACTTCTCCTTCACCGTTGTCAAACTATTCACCACCAGCCAATGCTCGGCTCTGAAAAACTGCTTGCAAGCTGCGAAGGAGGTTGGAGGTATCAAAGTGTGGGCTGGAATATGGGCCACACCCCGCTCCACTGTAAGTCGTTGCGTTCCTGTTGCATTTTGTGAACAGCAACCCCCCCTTGATCCATGAGGGTAGATCGTGTTACTGTGTTGGGAGTCATCTACTAACGTCCCGTCCCTTCCACCGTTCTAGTTTGACAGCGATAAGAACGAGCTGGGTCGCCTGCTTCTAGGCAGCAACGGCAACCTTGTTCTTGGTGTTTCCGTGGGCAGCGAGGAGCTATATAGAGGCGCACTGTCCTCCGGCCAACTTGCTGGGTATATCTGGGTACGACGATAACCGATTCTGCCCGCAATTGCGTGTGTTAAATGTTGGTGTACTGACTCGTGGGTCTGATGTAGGATGTCAAGGGGATGGTACAGAATTCCTATGGCAAAACTAACGTCCCAGTTGGGACCAGCGACGGGATTGGCCCCCTTCTCAACTCGGCCAACCAGCCTGTCCTCGACGCCTCCGATGCTGTTTTACTTACTGACTATCCATGTAAGAGTTAACTTCAGACTGACAATTCGGATTCGAATGGGAGATTGACAATACACACTTCTAGATTACGGAGGCTCTCGAGTTGACCAGGCCCTCAAATATTTCCAGCGCGACTGGTGGGCCCTCGGTGCCAAAATGAACGGCCGGACGTTGATTGTTGGAGAGACTGGATGGCCTTCTAAGGGTAAGACCATCGGTCAGGCTGTTCCAACGGTCCCCAATGCCGGAGCCTACTTCAGGGCGATTGCTTGCTGGATGCGAACAACTCGCAAGCCGTTCTTCTGGTTCTCGGCCGTCGATGAACAATGGAAGCCTGGTGGTCTCGCTGAGACCCGCTTCGGAGTTTCGTGGTATAAAGGCGCGAAGAAGTATAACCTATCGTGCTAGTCTTCTGTAGAGTGTTAGCAGAAGCTCTTGAAGTTCGTTGGGTTAGCGTTATGGTGGGGGCGTTAGTGATTTCAGATCAAAGTCATGACAGACCGTATGATCATGTGCATCCGCTTCTAGTAAAGGATCATTTGATCCGATGAAGCCGTTCATGATTTCGCGGTGCATCGGCACGGTCGTCTTTCTCTTCTTGAACATCCATAGGATGGATGTTGGACCTAGGGTCCTTTTTTCTCAAAGCGCAGAAAGTCGCTCTTGCCTGGTTACCACGGTGTAGCCGGCTGTACATATTCATTCCCTTCGACTAGATAGAGTTTTTCTCTTTTCCCTTCTTGTCAATGCATTCTTTTGCTCGGGCCAACGATCCGCGAAGGTCGATTGGGCTGGATTACTCCCCTGAGTCTAACCCATCACATCTCTCGCTCTCGTAGTTCCTTGCTAGCCTCGAAACGATTCTATTTTAGGCCAGAGCAACTAGCAATTGGATCGCAATTCTGAAGCGACTGGGTAGAGCCGTCAATTCTACTTCCCGTCGTATAGAGTACATGCAATGTCACCAACCATTTCACAACCATTTCGTGGCGGAGTCCGTATAAAATGGCCCGTCTCAAGGTTTTGTGTTGGAGGTGTGGTAGAATTTCCTCATTTGAAGCAGGCCGCTCAAGGACCAAAACCCCTGTCTTCCCTTTTTCGAGAACGTGATGAAACAGCGCCAGTTCGACCTGTTGCTTCCGTCCTGAGACCGCCTTCAACCATGGGCTAAAATCCTCTTCGAGTTGCTCGCCTTCGTTTCCCTTTCGTTTAGGTTCCTATGAGGACAATCTTGCGAATATAGGGCTCGTTCCGAACGTATGGGAACGGAATCATATAAGGTTAGAGGACCCCAAACAGGCGAGCGCCTGTAACATCGCATGTTACAGATATAACGAAAGAGTGAGGCTGTGTAGATGCCGCTCGTTCGATACTCTCAAACGGCGGACCCAGAAAGCCTTTTGCGAAGGCGGGAATATTCTGGAGATCATCCTTGACACAGTCCTGGTGTACTGGTTTCAGGCCTGCACGTGGTGGGATAGGTTTCGCCAAGGGGTGGGACGGTATTATCCATTCGGCGGTTTTTTCGACTGATGTTGGATGAGCTCGATATTAATGTTGATTGAAAAAACAATTAGGAGGAGATTGCCTTTTTTTTCGGGCTCGGGTCCCAAGAGTTCAAGCATCTTTGTTCATGATATTATAACACTATAACAATTTGTGTGTTATACGACAAACCCACTGTTTGTACGAAATAGGATAAACCGACCGACGTCTGTAATGATTAGAAATCTCGCCTATGTCTTTTGTGGATATTGCACAGATTGGCTTTCTAGGCCAACAATCCATATCCCGCATATAGTTATTGGCCATGATATCATGATAGCATCAATCGAAAATAACACCGCAACATGTTGGCATGCGACTTAAGTTGCAATTGTTCACCGTGCGCTGTTGTTGTCCGAACAAGGCCTGTGGTCCGATTATGGATGTGGGTCCCGTCTATAACTTCCTGGGATCTGGAATAAAATTCCGACCGTCGTCAAAGCACACGGGCGAGATAAGAAGCTTCCCAGTTAGTCGTGATATTATGATTTTAGGGACTTGAGCTGCGCCTCCCCCTCTGTCTCGAGATTTTAACTTCTTCTCGGATATCAAGAAAGCTTGAAGTGTTTGCTTCAACTGTGCTTCGGTTTCCTCCAATGCGATGAAGAGCGCCGGCTCAAACGAATGGTGGGGCCTAGGTTTTCCTGATAATTTAGCCAACCCGTTCAAAGATCGCGGGGCCCCTTGCTCCGGTTGTCGGCAACATGAACAAAGAAGGGTTATGGGGTTCGAAAAAGCATTTTTGAAAGAGCGGCAAACATTCCGACTGTCCGATTATCATAATGGCCAAGATGGCATGTAAAATCATGTTGTCTGTTTGATAGGGGCACATGAAAAGGGATGATATGGATATAACAAGCTTAGGACAAGCTTAGGACAAGATTGACCTTATCGGCAGCGCTATCGGGTAGAGTTACACCGCGTTCGTAAGTCTGACTACATACGAGAGAGTTCTTCGATGTATTCACCGAGTTTGACGAGAAATTCTACTAGATGGGAACGGACGGAGGAATTCATGCAGCGGCGACTTGCTTGTGTCAGAATTGCTAGATCTAGATCGAAACCTGCCCAATGACCTAGACAGTACGTGCCTGGCTAAGCCGTTTCGTCGGAAAGACAGGTCCACCCTTCGGGCATGGGAAAGCGAAATCTTGAAAAGGAGTCGGTAAGCGGTTTTGTTCAAGCTTCTCAGGGGCTTTTTTCGCCGCTCTGCCTCGATCCACGGAACGAGAATGGCTTCTCCGTAGCTGATGCAGTCCTATATCTCGTGATACTAAGCACCGATATCATCGGAACCGTCCATCGGTGTTTTCCAACGCAATCTTAATAGATTAAAAATTGCCTCTTTGAGAAAACCACGAGAGACCACCAACTGTTATCGAGGTTCTTGGAGAATAGGAATTTTTTCCTATAGACGCGGGTTGAAATTACACAGGATTGTTCACAATGGCCAGGTTGCTGTGTTCCAAACCTATTTTTGGTGGGTATGCTCCGGGGTCGTTGTCAATTGGCCTCATTGACCGGACCACAGTGATCTGATTGACGCCAGCCTGGCGCTCAACTGCTAAGCGGGGGCACATCGGCGTTAACTATCGGATTTGGAAGTTGGAAAATTCTTCCAACGTAAGAGCCTAGTATTTCTGTTGTCATTATATTGCAATCTCAGGACAATTCCATCCGATATTGAAAAGAGAATGGGGAACGAAGATACGAAACCAACTTAAGACTGTTATATTGTAATTTTGTAAAATTATGTAGGTGAAGTAAAATGACTGCATACATGATCATATGAGCTTCGTCGATGTTCGGTCCTTCTATGCCATGCCGGCAAGCGGTGCCCAGGCCGTCAAAGCAAAGTGGGAAATCCTGCACGACATCAGCTTCTTGCGCTCCTGCAGAGTCATTTACGTATTTACCTGTGCAAAAAAAGGTCTGACAGTGCCGCTGCCAGATCTCAGCGCCTGCTGATGACCGCGCTGTTGGACTGACTGGCAAATCATACGGCTCAGGGGCACCGCTTCGAATTTTTTCTGCGGGCACAATGGCAGTGCCAAGGGATGTCTGAGATAACTTCAAACATGCTAACAGTCTCAAACGGCCCAGAAAGGGTGGAATCCTCCATGCTTTTTCTGCAGGAACACAACTGTGGGGCGGCTGAGCATCAAGGTGCTCGGATTGGCCGGCCAGATGCGAACACCAGCGGGCCCATGTCGGGACTTTTGTATGGGCACCGGATGCTCCAGCACAGAACGAGTGAAACTCCCCTGCACGCCTCACTGCCAGGGACAAGGCCGGCACCAAAATAGTACAGGTTGTATTGCTTGTTTTTGGTTGGACATCTATCAGGAAAACCCCAGAGCAAAATGTCGCAGCATCATGTACTTAAGACGCATGAATTCCTATGTTCACAGATGTTTCTACTCCTTCTTTCCCCAAGCGTCCCTTCCTCTTTTTTCCGACATTCGTTGTCTATTTTTTCCTATACTGTTGTTTGGCTGCTTGTGCAGTGACACTCGCTCAATCTTTTTCAATATCCAACAACTCCAACGCAATATTCGATCTTCTGATACTTCCTGGCTGTGCCAATTTTGACATTTCTGCCTGGCCAGACAGTTTATTTGAACAATCGTTATCATTTTATCATTCAGGTCTATCGTTACATACATACTACTACAGTTTGAGTTTATAAACCGATCAAAATGAAGGGAACCATTCAAATCCTCGGAGCTTTGGCTGCAGTCCAGGCAGTTTCCGCTACCTACATCGACTGGACACAACCTTTCAATAGCTACGACTGCGGTGGCAAGCAATGCGGTGGCCGTAACAAATTCGAGCCTCCAAGCTACTCCAACGAGAAGTGTACCCCACGACAGAACGATGGATACGACTTTGAGGATGCCCCAGTTGGTGAATTGCCAAAGTACGACGGCTACGACTTCAGCGGCTACAAGTGCGAGCAGAGCAAGCTTCAAAGGAGAACAGGACGCGGCCGTGGAGTAAGCCAACCAAAACATCAATCCTTAATTTCAGACTGCTAACAAATCCATAGAACAAATGTGCTTCCTCCCACATCGAGCCAGAGGGCTACACTAATGAGATCAAGGGTGACAAGTTCTCCCTCGAGGAGATCGATGTCTCCTTGGAATACGAGTCCGTTGTTGAATTCCACTACGGTATGCCCGACGGCTCTAGCTGCAAACAGGTCAGCAAGTGCGGAACTGGTATCACTCCCGTCAAGAACACCCAGTGCGGTGGAGCCAAGAGTGTGAAGTGCAAGATCCACAAGAGCTCCCAGAACAAGAAGAAGTGCAAGTTCAATATCCATCACATCAAGTTCCGTTGCAACAAGCCCACCACCACTTCTGCCGCCGTTCCAACCACCACTGAGCCTGCTCCATGCACTGAGTACTCTTGCACCGCTACTGATACCACCACTGAGCCCGCCCCAACCACTACTGAGGAGGGCCCATGCACTGAATACTCTTGCACTGCTGGTACCACTTCTGAGGCTGTTCCTACTACTACCGAAGAGGCCCCATGCACTGAGTATTCTTGCACTGCTACCGATACTACCACCGAGGCTGTTCCTACCACCACTGATGAGGCTCCTTGCACCGAATACTCCTGCACCGCTACTGATACCACCACTGAGCCTGCCCCAACCACGACTGATGAAGCTCCATGCACTGAATACTCTTGCACTGCCGGTACCACTTCTGAGGCCGTTCCTACTACTACCGAAGAGGCCCCATGCACCGAGTACTCTTGCACTGCTACTGAAACTTCCTCTGAGGCTGTTCCTACTACCACTTCTGAGGCTCCTTGCACTGAATACTCTTGCACCGCCACTGAGGCTGTCCCTACCACCACCGATCAGGCTCCATGCACTGAGTATTCTTGCACAGCTACTGAGGCTGTCCCTACCACCACCGATGAGGCTCCATGCACTGAATACTCTTGCACCGCTACTGAGGCTGTTCCCACCACCACCGACGAGGCCCCATGCACTGAGTACTCTTGCACCGGTGTCCCAACTTCCGAGGCTGTCCCAACCACTTCTGAGGATGTTCCCACCACCACTGACGTCTATATTCCGCCAACCGATGTCTATGTTCCACCTGCAAACACTAGCATCCCATACGAGACCCCCTCTCCAAACGAGACCGAGACTCTTCCCCCATCTGGAACTGATGTCTACACTACCTTGCCCAGCGTTCCAGTTGAGACCGGCTGCCCACCAGTCCTCCCACAGTGTATGGAGACCTGGACCAAGATCACCAACTGCATCAACAGCGGTGACGTCAAGTGCCTTTGCCCCAACCCAGAGTACATCAAGAGCGTCGCTGAGTGCGTTGAAGCCTGGGGTGTCGATGACGATGAAGTTTCCAAGGCTCTCGAGTACATGCAAGGTCTCTGCGCTGAGCAAATCCCAGAGAATCCAGCCATTGTCACCTGCGTTCCTACCTATGTCACTCTCCCACCAGTCACCACTGGCGCCTCTACCATCACCGTCTCTACCACCGTCGTTGTTCCATGCACAACCGCCCCACCAGAGGAAACTGCCCAGCCAGGCTACGTTCCAAGCTACACCACCGAGACCGTTGTCAAGACCGTCACCGTCTGCCCAGTTAAGCTTGTCACTACTGAGCCATCCAAGCCAGTTCTCGTCCCAGGAACCATCACTGCTCCTCCATACGTCCCACCAACTGTCCCAGCCACCTACCCAGCCACCGTTCCAGCTGAGGCTACCACTCCACCAGTTGACTATGTCCCATCCACCATGGTGACTGCCTACCCAACTGCCCCGGCCCCGGTTAACAGCACCAACCCTAATCCACCAATCGCCACTGGCGCTGCTTCCTCCGTCAAGGCCTTCAGCACCGTCATCCTTGCCGGTGTTATTGGTCTCACTGCCTTGATCATGGCTTAAACTCCACTTTCCTTTATGATTTGAATTGTTGCACACAGACCTGAATTACAAATGGTCTCGAGATTTCCTTATAAACTGTCACCAATTGCATGATACATTCTACCCACTTGCCTCCGCCATACAGAGCGGAACTGGAGCATGGCAAGACCTAATATCTACGACCTGCATATAGACAGCAGATATTTTATTAAACACGATTTACTTTCTTATCTGCTGGAATTGATTTTTTTGTACTATAACACTCACCGGATACACTCCTTTGCATAGCGATTGGGCTTGGGTTTTTTTAACTTTTTTTTTACTTTGATAGTTTGAATGTTTTTTCCTATCATCTCCTGATATCTAAGATCAAAAGAAATCTGATATTTAATAATACCCTCAATTATCTTAACATCTTGAACTGCGTTCGCGTGCATAGTATTGGCTAGAAGTGAGCTTTGGAATTTGAATTTCCCATAAAGTCTAGGGTACTACAAGGCCGTTTCGAAGAGCGCTGTCGCAGCGCTTAACGACGGAACAACTGCGCGAAATGCAACAGGCCAACACCAACGTGCTAGCCTTTTTACAACCAACTCCAACACGTCCCAAAATAGCACCTTATCTTCTGGGATTCTTGACACGGATACGGCATTATTCTGCAAACCCTGCAAAACATGCAACTAAGATTTCCAAGATTGAACTAACATTCCAGGCTGTTGGCGAATAGTGTCCTTAACGTCTTATCCTAGCCGATAAGAAAGGACAAGGTGTACCTGAGTTTTGAAAGGAAGCAACAGAGAAATGCGGGCAACAGTAGGTACCTGGTGCCTAAGGTAACTTTTGAGCGGCACACATGGCTTTGCGACCTATGCACCTAATAACAGAACTTCTTCTCCCTTTTCCCGTAGTCAAAGCGATCTTGACGTTCATTGTCGCCTTCCTTCCCATGACGCCCACCATGGCGAGAGTAGCCGTATTCATATCCCGCTTCCTCATCGCGGGGAGATTTAAGCCTAAACGATTGATGAGAACCCCCTCTTTCTTTGAGAATAATCTAAATTGCGTCGTTAGTGACACTTAAGTCCAGCAAAGAGTTGTTAGTGAGGACTTACTCGGTGGCCCCGCGCCCCCGGTAGCTCTTCCACGGTCCAGTATTGGTGATCTTCCGTTCGAATTCTAGACCGTGTTAAACAAACATACATTTATATTCGTTAGCAATAACCTGTTTTTTCGTATGTAAGACTTAATGCGGGTTGTAATACGTGAACGAGCCCTGTTCCCCGTATACTGGCTCCAAGATCCAATTAATCGGGTCACCATAATCATTTAGGAAAGCTACGATGGAGCCATCCTCCTCGCCGGTTGGCGCCCCGACGACGCTGAGGATCTGCCCGGATTCTGTCTCTTTGATTTTCCAAGGCTGTACCGTATATAAGTTCGGTTAGTCTCCGCTGCGAAAGGAATATTGATGTCTGCACGTGTTTATTCCGTGAACACGGGGGGCTTGATCAACAGATCCCACTTGCGTGCAAAATTCGGGGTTACTTATGAAATAACTGACCTGGAGAGGCCTGATCCCGGGGGGCAGGAGGTAGACTTGCTTTGGCCTATAGCTGCGATCTTCGACAGGGTGCCTCGAGACATATCTGTCAATAAAAACATGCGAACCGAAGATATAGTAAGAGCCTGGGGGCACTCGTTGGTGTGACATTTTGAAAAGGGGTTTGAAAAGGCAAAATTTAAATCGGTGATGTTAGAGTATGAGTGTAAACTATTGAGAGAGTACTAGCGTATATAGTCTTGTCATCAAAACCTTTAGCTATGACCTGCCTATCGATGGTGCGGGTGGAGGGATTAAATAATAAAAATGTGGTATTAGCACCGTATAGCCCTTCGCAATCAGCCTGTCTCTCGACTCCATTGTTCCATACAGCTCCTCGGTGTGGAGCCTCGTTCCACTGAATTGCCTGTATTCATGAATTTGCTCGTATACCCAGAGAAATCAAGAAGCAGTATTCAGGTGGCTGGGCCAGAACCCCTCATGAGCTCAACTCAGCTGCATGTGTACCAGAAATCTAGTTTCTGTACAACTGTGCTATACGATTATTTCATCCTAAGTTCCACAGCCTGGAGACGAGGATCTTAACTTGATTGTATTGTTTCTAGCTAACCCAGTTTACTCGGTTCCGAGACGGGCCGTGATGTCAGTGGCTTCATGTTTCCCTGGTGGGAGGAATGCATTAATGCCGTACCTAAGATTCGGTATACATTGTGCTCCCGACCAAACCTATCAGATTATCAGATCGGGACAAGCAGCCGAGCCGTCTGCACACAAGTTCAATTTTCAACCTACAACATGCGGTACACAATATTGAAATTCTGTTGCTAGGTTCAAAATTAACGCAGAAAACAAGGAACTGCCTGTTTATACCTGCATATTGTTTTGCACTTGGTACGAGAAGGCAATACATGTATGCTTATGCGGTTACTCGGGAGCGGGAGCTGCCGATATAGCCGCCTTGGAAATATGACGAAGGGAACTCGGGATTTGATCGCACCAGAGATAGGCTATTCTTATATGATTATTATAGGTCTTATAAATTAACTTTTTAGCTCTGCGCAACTATTACGGTATTTTAGCAAATCTCGAGGCCATAGTAGCGTCAGAAGGCCGGTTCCTACCCGGCCCGAGGTACCACAAAGTTTCTTTGAAACCCCTGAAGACCGCCCATCGGTGCCACAGCTAAATCTCGCTACCTCCCGCGTTATCGATACGAGGAGTAATTGTCTTACCATTGTACAAAGCCATGGCGGGGTATGAGAGTACCCAATTAAGTCCTGAAGACGGGCGATGTTGGTTTTCCCCTATGCCTTTCGCCTTACTTATGGGTGATTTTGATTTGCTGGAATTTGGTTCCGGGTTATTGGGGGTTATAATGACGAATTAAATCACCAAATGGCATAATATCGCGAAATTTCCAAAGTTCGACTTGGCTTCTCGAGCTCGACCGCAGTGAAGCCATGACGGCAAGTATGTGCGCGTGTTGGACACCCAGCTTCATGCCTCCAAATAGGTATTCACACCCAAAACAACCTGAATTTCGGTTTAAATTCGACTTCAGGATCCAGTATACTGAAGCGTAGCAGTCTTCAACTGACTTTCACGTCTCGTTCGCAGTACCGCATGACGGTAGCCGTATCATTTTGGATCCCTGACCTCGTGGCCTCCTCGGCGCTCAACTGGCGCCCAACTTTGTGTTGCACACTACATAATGCAACAGCGCCTACATTCGAAGCCATCCCGATATATATAATATCCCCAGGTAGTTCTGAGATCTTCCTTCCCATGGCCAGGAAGCACACAATACCAATGGACTTCAACATTTTGTGACACCCCAGCCGCCTGCCATATGCGGGGTGTACGCAGATTTGGGGTCGTCTGAACTAGAGATTGCCACATCGATCAAAATGAGGAGCATGGCATGATCATATTACTGTTATTGAGGGTATCGACAGGATAGCCTTTAGCTTCCCTTCCTTACGACTTGGTCCGTTCATGAGTACCTCGAGTATAAGTATTTCCCATTGGTGACCTTCTATAGTAATAATTATTTATAGCTAGGCTACCATCCTTTAGAGTGTTCGTCCTTGCAAATTTGCAATGCCCAAGGGGCCACAAGAATTTGCAAAGCCGCGATGCAATTATAAGGAAAAGTATAAGTCAAAAAAGAAACCTGGATGATTCGCTGACCGGTTGCATTATATAGTCAACCAAGTGCATGCTGCTCAACCAAAAACGCCGGCTCTCCAGTCAAAATATAGAAATTATAAAGAAAGGCAATAACGGGTATCATTCAAAAGTCAATTCAAGGCTCCGAGCATTGGCCCCATCCGGATTGGCATCCTGGGCCGCAGTGGGCGTTTGTGACACCGCTAGATGTTGCAATTCAGTTAGTTACAATGAACACATGGGTATTCAGAGCGATTTGACGTACCAATAACCGTATTGGGAACAACATTGTCCATCGTAGGGTCCGTCATTGCAAGTAGTACCGAAGTTTACACCGCAGCGGCCATCGGTAGAGGCATCCGGGTTGATGTTGCACGTCCCGGGGACCGAGAAAGCGGGCTGGCAACCACCTCCGCAATAACGAACGGAATTGCCACTGTGATTGAAAAATTATCAGCGACGCTCGATCTAGTATCAGGAGAAGGGCAAAGCTTACCAATACCCAAATTGGGAACAACAGGTGCCACCGGCTGCCTCATGGCAGATGTATCCGCTGCTTCCGCCGCAAGTCCCATCGGGACTGAGATTCGAGTTGGAACACTCTCCGAACCCACGTTGACAGTTGACGATACAATGGAGAGCGTCTCGTCCGCAAGTGCCGGATCGAGAACAACACGGGCCGAACGAAGATCCAAAGCAACCGAATCCGTTGGCTGGGCCGCAAATACCTCGAGGATGAACTGGAGGGGTCGTCGGCAGAGTACTCAGAGTACTACTGGTAGTCGTAGTGCTGGATGTATCGGTTTCACCAGGTTCTGAGATAGCGCTGGAGGATGCCGAAGTCGTGCTTGACTCCAGGGTCGTACTGCCTGGCCGTGTTGGGATGGAGTAATACCAGGGACTTGGAGGGAACCCATAGTACTTCTGCGTGGACGAAGAGACGCTCGTTGTCGTAAAGGTCGAAGTTAGAGTGGTCCCTGGGTCGGTAATCGTCGAAGTTTCCGTGAAAGTGGTCGACTCGGATGTGACAGTTGACGTGAGAGTTGAGGTACTCCCAGAGACCGTGATTGTCGATGTGCCCGTGCTCGTGGAAGCAGTTGCGAAAGTACTACTTGTGTTAGCCGTCGTTGATGTTTCGGGCTCAGATATAAGGCTTGATGTCTCTGAGCTAGTAGGAGCAGTCAAGGTTGTTGTCACGGACGGAATGGTCGTGGTGGGTGTGACAGTGCTGTTTCCGGCAGTCGTAACAGTTGCTCCGGTGGATGTTGAGGTCTCTGGTTCAGAGGTCAAGCTCGACGTCCCCGAAGTGATAGAAACAGTTGTAGTCGATGTCCCAGAAGTGACCGTAGTGACGGAAGTCGTTGTGGAATTCGCTAGAATACCGCTCGAAGTAGTTTCCGTCAAAGTAGACGTCTCAGGCTCAGACACGAGGCTCGAAGAAGATCCGGTTGTAAGTGTGGTCGTCCCAAACGTGATCGTGGAATTCCCAGGATCACTAATTGTAGCTGTGCCAGTGGACGTAGAGGTCTCTGGTTCGGAGATCAGACTTGAGGTTTCTGTAACCGTTGTAGTCCCACTAGTAATCGTTGTGACCGAGGTAGTGGTAGAGTTGATCGGGACCGAGGCTGTTGTCGTCGACGTTTCGGGCTCGGAAATCAAACTGGAAGTCTCAGACGTTGTTGAGACATTGAAAGTGGTCGTTCCAGTTGTGATAGAACTTGGAACTGTTGTTACGAATGTCGATGTAGAGTTCCCTGAATTCGTAATCGTGGTTGTACCAGTCGATGTCGACTCCCCAGAGGTTGTGGTGAAGGTCGAGGTCGTGGTATTCTCTGGGACCGAGACTGTGGATACGATCGTGCTGGTTGAAGAGCCGATACTACTCGTGAACGTTGACGTCGTCAAATTTCCTGGAAAAGACGAAGTTGTCAGGTTTCCTAAGATAGATGAGGTCGCAGTGGTACTCGAGGAAGTGATGGTAGAAGTGAGACTCAAGGATGTCGTCGAAGTTTCTGGCTCCGAAATGAGACTGCTAGATCCTGTTGTTGTTGTTGTTGTTGTGCCATTCCCAGATGTGGTAGTTGCCACAGTCAAGGAGGTAGTCGTAGAAGTTTCAGGCTCCGAGATAAGACTAGAAGTACTGTTCGAGGTCGCAGTCGTGGTGAAATTCGCTGACGTGGTTGAAAACGTCGTGGTGAGACTGGTTGTCGAAGTCTCTGGCTCTGAGACGAGACTACTGGAAGCTTCAGTTGTTGTGGTATTCGCGGAGGTACTACTAGAATTGGTGGCACCCGACGAAGTGGACAATGAAGTTGTGACAGTGATGGTAGCATTGAATGATGTAGTCGTTGAACCGGGCGATGTCGTCTCAGGCTCACTCGACGATGTACTCGGGAGCGTAACTGTCGTCGTTGAATTAAAGATAGTGACTGTGACGTTGCTGGTCGTCAATGAAGTGAAACTTGTCGTCGTGGTTGAGACGTTGAAGCTAGTCAAGGTAGAGAAGCTGGTAGTTGTTGGAGAGGTCTCTGGAGGCTCGCTAATCACTGAACCAGACGAAGATGTGGTTGTCTCATTCAATGAGGACGTAGTGAGCGAAGTAGTACTAGTCTCTGGCTGTGTGGTTGTATTTAAGCTAGTCGACGGTACCGTCACAGTGGTTGTCGTTGTAGCATTAACTGAAGTCAAGAGACTAGAAGACGAAGAAAGAGAGGACGTGGTGCTAGTTTCTGGCTCACTGATCAAACTAGAGTTTGATGTCGGAACAGTCGTGGTCGTGATGTTCGTAGTTGTGAGCGTGGTGGTAGAGGACGATTCACTCGAGCTCGAAGGAGCTGAGATCGTGCTGGTGCTGGTATTAGTTACCGTAGAAGTAGTAGCGAACGACGTGCTTGAAGTCGTGGTTTCAGTTTCCGGGTCAGAGATGATGGAAGAAGTGCCAGTCGATGTTCCAGCCGAGGTGGAACCAGACGTGGTCAAATTTCCCGTGGTGGCGCTATGGTACCCAAATATTAGTTTTGATATAATAGCATTGAATGTTTAGTGGGTGAAGTTAGAAACATACCTTGATGTTGTTCCAGTGCTAGAGGTGGTCTCGGGAATTGAGACCACAGACGACGTCTCCGTCGATGTCGACGCCGTAGTCACAATCGACGAGTTGGAACTGAATCAGATATCGATGTGTCAATTTCAGTTTTTATGGAAGAGAAGGGGAGGGAATGATATCTTATACATACGCCGTAGTGGAGATAGACGAGCTAGAGCTACCAGCAGAACTTTCTGTCTCAGAGCTCGAAACAGCTGTCGAAGTGGACGTAGCGGTCGTAGTTTCCGTCTCCGGAAAAGATACAACCGAAGAAGAACTTATACCTGTAGTTGTAGTCGAAGAGCTGTGATGCCAGTCGAAGTTAGTGGCTATAAGCACCAAGTATACTGATACTTAGGTTCTGATATTTTGATGCTTACCTGGAATTTGTTATCGTGATCGTGAGAGTTGTGACTACAGTTGTAGTGCTACTGGTAGTGAAGTCTATCGTCTCACTGGATGAGGAGGTCGTGGTCTCTGTTTCCGGAGCAGAAGTCACAGATTCTGAAGAGCTAGCAGTGGTCGTGGTTGTAACTGTAGTTTCAGGCTCGGTGATGACAGATCCGGTCTCTGAACTACTGGTGCCAGTAGTGCTATTCCCCTCAGAAGTCGAGGTGACCGTCGTAGTTGAAATCACAGCGGTAGAAGTAACAGGTTCAGAGGTCACGGAACTAGTGGAAACAGAAGTCTCGCTGCTAGAAGTCCCCGACGTGGTAGTTTCCTCTGCAGAGGTGACGGATCCAGAAGAAGAAACTGAACCAGAGGAGGAAACAGATCCAGAGGAAGAAACTGAACCAGAGGAAGTACCAGAGGTGATGGAGCTGGAGGAAGAAACAGAACCGGACGAGGAAGCAGAAGTGGTAGAAACAACAGAGGTAGTAGCAGTACCTGGGTCAGAAGAGGTCCCATGAGGAGGGTAGTATGGAGGGACTACTGAGTCCGGGAGATAGTAGTAGTAAGGCTCAGGGTTTGCATTGGCAGAACGCTTCTTGGGAGCGTCTCCGGGTTTGGAAACGAGAGAAGAAGCGGCCTTTCGACCAAAGAGAGTGAGGCCAGTGGGGTTACGATTGACCAACTGGACACTGGTGACCGGAGTGATGCAGGTCATTACAGCAAGGCCGAGAAGCCATTTCCCGGGTTTGAGAGTGATCATTTTTGACTAAGGAAGGGTTGGTTGGTGGGTGAGCGAGTGGACGAGCAAGAGACGACAGGGAATGAAGATTCGGAAAGTGCAAAGGAACGAGTCGGAGAGGGGCATTTGAAGGGAACACTCGGAACGGAGCAGTCAGGGAACGGGAAGGAGGAACAGAGGGCAGCGAAACGAAGCTTAAAGCACAGAGCACCTTGGTAAGGACATCGAATACGTCGGTATCTAATACCTAGGAGAGAGAAGGAAGAGATCTAAAGGAAGTACACTCCCAAAGACGGCTCGATATCACAGTGCATGGATGCATGAGTGGTTGGGATGAAGGGAATGCTCATTGTTGAAGATGAACGAAGCCGAGGATGAGGGACGGTGATGGACGGATGCCGAGGACAAAGGGACGGAGACGCTTACCAGCTTGACGTCAAGAGGAATTAAGATCCCAAGACCAATCCAATGAAGAGGTATCTATCAAATCCAAAGAGATTCTTACCGAGAGGCCCAACGGTGATGGTCTAAGTGGAGCTGATAGATGGGGGTTGATGAAGAGGAGGGTTGGAGGTGAAGCAAAAGAGATTAAGCGATGGGACCTAGAAGAGGGAGGGCAACAAGCTCAGGGCAGATTCAGGGTAGTGTCGACACCTGCCAGCCAGCCCTGTCGACGACACTCCAATCTACGGCGTTGAGTTCGGTCTACCACAACAGCAAAGCTTCTACCAATCTTTTACCCATCTTAGCTTCAATCCTACTTCCTAGAAGTCCCTTCATTCAGTATCTGGACCTGTAGCCTGTTTTAAAATACCCTCCCTTCTTCTCAGTAGCTGATATAGCACCCCCTGGAGGCCAGAACTGAGCTGCAGAGAGAGGCCTGAAATGCCAGGCCAATATCCAACATGGCACAGTGCGTTGCACTTTCACGGCATATGCAATGCAATGGGAACCCTATTGCAAGATCTCAAGATCCGTTTTCAGATTAGAGTCCAAGAAAGGGGTCAAGCTTTGGTACTAATCAGGGGCCTTTTATGTCTGGCCATCCTTCCTACCTTCATCCCTTTTCAGCTGCTCGACGGGTTTTACATCTAGTTTATCAAAATGCTAGCGTGGGTATTGCGCAATTCCCACGCAGAGCCATGCCCAAGACCCCATGCGTCGGGAATCCTTAAGACAAAAACTTAATCTCAACTTCGATCAGATCCGTATCATGATAACTCAAGTTCCCGGTGTTACGCAAGTCATCTACACATCTCATCGTCTAAGATCTCGCTTCCGCGGCGGGAAATAGATTGCTCTCCGAGAATCGAATTTCGGCAGACGGATACCCTGGTCATGTTCTAGATACGCTCCTGCGTGGTCGTATCCCTAGAGCCAAAGCACTGTTCGATCGAAATGAACGAGATTCGATTATCTCGATATTGTATTACACGAATTCTTGCATCACCCGAACTATGCATCTACCCATTCGTCTTGATCGCTTCAAGGAAGTCGATATCGCAGACACCGCATATTTTACCATTTGCGGCTAACAGTCACTAAATATATCACAGTTAGTCAAGCACTATCAAATATGCGCGAAAACGAACTAGACGTCTATGGTGGATATATCAAGTACGGTAATCGAGATTTGGAAAAGAAGGCCTCGAGATCTAGAGGGACACTAGATATCAGGTCACATCATGACGAAGTCACAGCGTTTGATTTCGCAAACTTATTAACTGTAACACGTCACAAAGCAAGGCCCTCCCGCTTCGCACGCGATAAAATCGTTTCTGTATCACAGGACGTCGCCTGAAACGTGCCCCACGCCGGAGATGACAGGAGCCTCCGCACCCGAGGTCCGTTTAACCATTCGTTCTGTAGGCCCGAAAATTTCAACCGAAGGCCGTACTCAAGTCATTCGTAGTTAAAATGAGTAAGGATGCTACTGTAGACGGCAACCTGCAGGTTGATTACGTATCCCCGGCCAGACGAGCTAGCTTTGAATGGGATTCGATGGGTTAAGCCGATCTATACAGCACGTGGGCTGTTGACCGAAGGAATTTCGAAATCGAGCTATTGTATATGGCCTATATGGCTTTTATCCGTCGTCGCAATCAACCGTAACGAAGGATACAATCTTGATATCGACCTTAATATCATAATATATACGAAGTATGAACTATGGTAAAAAAACACACCAAAGTTTTCGCCAGTCCAATGCAAGTAACTTAAGAAAAGGAAGGTGATAGTACAGTAAAAAAAAACATTATGAATGAAAATGCAAGGGATGGTATATGAGATTCGTACCTTCATGAAATATATCTATAGTCTACTGAAGTCGGCGTAAAATGCAACCAGGTTCCCCACGATCTCAGTACGGGGTGTGTCGTATGTGCCAGGCGCTTCCAAGAAGACGCCCCTCCAAGGCCATAACTATAATCTCACACCTTAACCCACCGAATCCACTTCCTCCTCCCCTTCCCAAACCTCTCTTCCGGACCCGTCTCACCCGCCGCCTCATCCTCATACGCGATCTTCCACCCCCTCAACAATAACATAATACCCGCAGCCACAAGGTACATCAACCCCGCAAAGACCTGTGGATACAAGTAATCACTCCTCTCCACCCCATCAACCACCACCTTCCTCCTTAACTCCAGCCCAATAACCTCAGAAAAAGTCAAAGGAGCAATCATAAACAACCATATGAGGTTTAGTCCCGAAGGTAATTGCTTGAGCGATACTACTTCGGCGGTAACCGGTGGAACCGTCGTCCAGAAGGTACCACAGATCGCACCGTTGATCAAGGCGAAGAAGATGAGAACTCCGAAGGTCTTGGCATTGATCCAGATAACGAAAACTGTGATGGCACAGATGAATGTAAGGGCGCCTGCGATGTTGATGCGGCCCCAGGAGTCCGAGTAGAGTCCGACCAGTGGTCGACCGATGGCCATTCCGAGATTGAGCATAGCACCCATAATGCTACCCTGAGATTGTGTAAGACCGACTGAAACACCGTAATTGGGAAGTGAGAACAGAATCACAACCTAAACACCAGTTCGTCAGTAAATCGGATTTCATCCCAAGCTCTAGAGATCCCAGGAGGCAACCTACATATCCCAACATACTAAAAGCCCCCCACCCAACCACATACATAAACTCAATTCTCTTAATCATCTTCAAATCGAACATCTTAATCTCCGGATTAATCTTCTTGTTCCTGTCCTTTAGGAAGATACTGCACGTGACATTAACCACAAATGCCACAATAGCCGTTATTCGGAACGTCCACGCCAGACCAAGTTGCTGAAGCATAGCGTTAGTCCCTAACGAAAACGCGAGCCCACCGATACCGCTGCCAGCGGCAGATATCCCGTTCGCGACGCTGCGTCGCTTATTAAACCATTGCGGTAATATCCCAACGGACGCAACGAAGAGCATTCCCATACCAATGCCGAAGAGACAACCTTGGGCAAGGTAAAGGTGCCAAACTTTGTAGGCGAAGCTAGCTCCGATTAAACTTGCGGCTTGAAGGACGCAACCGATGATCAAAGCTACTCGGCTGGAGAACTGGCGAGTAAGGAGATTTGCCAGGGGGGATATTAGCATACCCCAGCCGGCGGTAACCTAAATAGATAATGTTAGAACGCCAGGAGGTCTTCAACCACAAATTAGGAGCATAGTACATACCCCCCCAACGAAAGCATAATCAAACGCCGTAGCCTCCCTGAACAGCGGTGGATCGTGGGTCAGGTAGTATGATAGGTAGACGCCATAACTACTATTGATACCCCAGGTACTATCAACCACGATAACGTCGGTTAGCAAAAACCCGGAATCAGTTACACAAATGAGTAAGGTTCCGCGACATCGACTCACCAAGCATTGATAAAGAAGTTACACATAACACAGACCCATCCTAGAATTACCACCCAAGGATTATATAATTAGCATCCCTTTCCCGCACCGAACCCGGGTTTTGAATATATATCACATACCGTAACCACCATCGGGAGGCTCGCTCTCATCCGGTTCAACCCCGGCAACTTCCACAGTCTCTCCTTCACCAGGCCCGTCACCGCTACTCCGGATTTCCTTACTGACACCTTCATTGGAGCGTTCGCTATTCGCCACCGTTGAAGCGCCATATTCGGCTCCGGCCTCAAACTCCTTCTCTGCTTTCTTCTCCTCAACATCGGCCGTCGGCCTATTCAAATCGATTTTTGAATCCATCCTCTATAAAAGAAACCCTCCTCTTTCTTTAGCACCCTCAATACCGACCTGACCGCAAAAATCCACCGCAGGAACCTAACCCCCTGTCGCACCTTCCAGAATGAACTCCAAGAAAACTAGAATGGTATCTCCAAACGGGGTTTCCTTGTCTTTCGTCACACAAAGAGCAAAGGAAGCTATATTGTAACTCGGATGTATAACCCCAAAAATATGACAGCCCGCGGATAAAATATACCGTCGTGAAACCGTTTCACAGCAGAAATAAGGTCAGGTTCCGTCGACGCTTGTACTCGGATAGTCGAAAAAACGTCGTCGAGAACTTCTTAGCTTCGGCTATTGGCGTCTTGGAAAATTGCACGTAACTAAGTGTTGAAATAAAGGTATACCGAGTAGAATGGGTGTCGGATATGATAGGAGAGAAGATGTATAGGCTCTGGACGGATCAATTGGCCCAACCTAGTCGTATTTTCTGGGGAAAATGTTGGTTGGAGTTTTTTTTTTTTTCGGTTTGGCAAGGAACTGGAGCGCGGCCGAATGACGTTCGGCGGCAAGAGTGTGAAGCCCAAGCTTCTAGCCGAACGTATCTGCCGTTTGGTTCGGATATCAAAAAGTCGCGAACGGGAGACGGTTCAGCAGTTTGCCCCAGAGTTCACAGAAAAAATGCCAAAACCTTCAGGAAGAAAGTCCTCCTTCAACTACCTCCGTAGAGTCAGGGAAAAAAAACACCACGGGGATAGTACTATAGTTCTTATATGCGAAATGGGAGTCACTATCACCTCCAATATTATTAAGCAAACTCCCTCATGTTTTCACACGTTCGGTTGAAAATAAAAAAAAAAAAAAAAAAATAGTGTAAACTTCGCCAATGCAACGGCGCTGGCGGCGCTCCACACTTCTTCCCATTCTCGCATTTTCGGACCAGCATGGGAGTATCAATCAGGTAATAAAAACCTCCCAGCTGCCCTACTCTTCACTATCTAGGTCCCATCGAGTCAATGCTCGGTCTCGGAAGGCACTTGCCGGTCAAAAACCGATATGGAACCTTATCAGCATTGGCCCAAAGACCTGGGCGTCCGACCTTAACCGGGACCAATTCGACCCGTTAAGTCGATAGAGTATCCGTTTGAACCAGGTACGCTGCATGTATGTCCGAATTCTTCGTGGACCTGGAGCACTTTCCTACTGGGTAGGGTCTGTGGTCCATGTGCATGCACATGCGCATGTGCACATTAGCATGAGAATTAGCTGTTTCCTGCCAAGGTTCATGAATTCACATCAGAGCTAGCGGGATCTCTTGTCGAAGAGGGGGTAGAGTCGGCTATTACTCAGCAAGTCCGGTTGGGCCGGTGGGGTATCTCCGATGGAGACGAATACCACACAGTCAACACAGCGTATGGGACTAGATCTATAGAATGTTGGACGTGAAGGATTCGGGTGACTGGGTGTATGCAGGACTTGAGCTGAGACCAAAGGATCTTTAATTATAAGCGTGACCGCGATCTAAACAGTTTAGATATTTGAATATTTGATTTGAACATAAATTTAAACATAGACCGAAAGCTGCGAGGCCGAGCTATTAATTGGGACGGGAGAGGAAAAGCAAGACAAGCATAAAGCACAAGACAACCACCCCACCTCACTATGCGTGTAGAATCGTCATAACAACATTAAAAGCGAAGTAAAAAAACGCAAAAGGGTAAATAAATACGTTATGAAAGGGAATGAATGAAATGTGATCTTGACGCAAGCTCTACACTCCCGGTGTGTCACTATCCTCTGCTTCCTGTTTCTTGTTCTCGTTGATAAACCTGCTCCTTTCCCTGAGTTTTCCTCCGTAAAAGAATATGACCCAGGGGATTGGCATAAGGGCGACGGCGATACCGGCGAGAACAGTTCCTGCGTGAGGGATACCTAGGTCCCGGTACATCACGAATGTGAACAGTGGGAACGCAGAACCCATACCATAGCGGACAAGGCTGTTGGCACCTAATGCGGAAGCACCAAGAAGGTCGTCATATATCTGAATCAAATATATGGCAGTAACGATCTGTGTTTCCACAATGTAAGTATGCAGACTTTTTGTATCATGTTCTATAAAGAGAACTACTTACGAAGGTTGCGACAGCGCCCCATCCAAACAACACGCACCCAATCAATGGGACGATCACGTTGATATTGTTCTTTGCGGTCCAAGCCCAGATAAATAGTCCAGCAGGAAAGAGAATCGATCCGACCAACGCGGCGTATAGCTTCTCTTCAGGTTGTATTGGGGCCAATCCTCGTGTGATGCGAGTTTGTCGTCTAGGTTGGTAAACGTAGCGTTCCAGGAGTACGCACATGATAGATGCGATAATGACCCCGATGGCGAAGGAAATGAAAGCATTGCCGATTGCCCTTCTCGAAGAATTATACTCAAATATCATGACATACGGAATCGACTCAAAGAAGGCAAAGAAAACGGCGAAGCAAAACCCATTATACCTATTAACGGCTCGAGTTAGCAAGTAGTAATATCAACAGTATGAATAGCAAGATACCTACAGTGAAACGAAGCAGACTATAGGCTCGAGGAAGATCATCTTTACGGGGCGGAGCAGCGTAACCGTAAACAATAGTTTGAGACCTTCTTTCGGTGGAGGCTTCTTGATAGTCTTCCCCTGCCTTCGAGCTTCAGCGATGAGAATAGCTTTCCCATATGTCTCCCGTGCAAAGAGAACACAGATGGCGACCGGGAGGATCAGCATGCACACTGTAGAGGAGGGGATTATTAGTTCAGCTCTCCTACTCGCTCGCATAAAGGGGGTATACTAATGAACATTGTCCATCTCCAGTGTCTACCCTCTGCTATGACGTAGAAGCCAACCAAAGGACCAAAACCAGGGCCCATGAAAGCCATCATTAGGAACAGACAGCTAGCGTTTAGAGCCGCACCGTTGCCTTTAAAATCCCAGATATCTGCAACCGTACCCGCACCAACTGCGAGGACGGATGCCCCAAACATAGCGGAGAAAAACCGGCATACCAAGATTGTAGCAAGGTTCTGAGCGTAGGCGACACCAAGGGTAAAGGCACCAGCAATTGGAAGAGCAAAAAAGTAAACAGCACGGCGGCCAATACTCTCTGAGATAGGACCGGCAATCAAGGGACCTTTTCGCGCCAAATGGCATAAGTTAGCTCTTGCACCACAATAAACATAAATATAGAATAATAGGAATACAACTTACCGAACGCCATCCCTAAGACATATGTGGTAATACCAGCCAAGGCCTGAGTTAACGATACCCCAAATTGACGTTCGATATCAAACACTGCAGGGGCATAGACACTTGCTCCAAAGCTCCTATATCGCTCTCACAATGATTAGCATGCAAATTTATTCTGTAATACTGCATACTTCTGTCATAGTTTACAACAAACCCAAAGCGGATCAAACCATTATATTCCAGCAAAAGAGAGAAGAAACACTTACACCACGAAGCAAGCAAAAGCCGGTACCATAGTCCCGTACATCCTCTCCATCATGCTCCAATTCCTGGCATTTCTCTTATCGTCCGGCCCGTCAAAACTCAGATCGGCCGGATCGACAAGGTCCTCTTTAGACGCAATTCCATCGGAGTTGGCACCCACAAACGACATATTCGCCGCCCACTCGTCGATATTCCCTGGGGCCGCCATCTCGATATGTTGGACCGGGGTATACTTTTTCAAAGAGCTAGGGTACGCCAACTCAAACTCCTCTGCTGTAGCAAAACCAACGCCGGAGGACTTGCCAGTTCTGGTCAACGCCGGTACGCCGAGATGAGCTCCTGTTTTGCCGGTCTGATCTGCTTCGACTGTATCAGACGCCGTTCCTATCGGTCCATCTGCCTCAAAGCTGGAGGTACTTTTGGACAAAGGGTAGTGAATTTGAGGGTAGGCTCGAAGAACGTATCCGAGCTTCCTTCGACGGTCGGTCGATGGTGAAAGGCGGTCAATAAAGCTGGATGGTCTCTCTGCCTCTCTGGCTTCGGGCTGGCTCGTGGGATGATTGGAGGCACGGCTCTCTGGACGGCTAGAGCTGCCAGGCAGCGGAGGGGTGTCCATATTTATACACCAGTTATAAGTGAGAGGTAGTGCGCGTGCGTTAGGCGGGACGAGATCGAACGATCCGTCTTTCCGAGAGTGATATCCGATGCTTACTCTCACGGGATCCACTTGAAAGCGAAATACTGGGAGGCAAAGATGAAAGGGTGACTAGTCATGACAGAGATGGAAGGATTAGCAAAGGGTTTCCATCCTGCATCATCACCCGTTAATTTTTCTCTTTTACCGCCGAGCCAGGGTCCCAGAACGACCGCGAGAGTGTGCACGGGTCATGAGGGGATCAATTGAATGCTTGGTTGCCTCACTGGTATGGCCCCGGCCGGCAGGGAAGAATGTACGGGTACGCCGCAGATGGCGGACTAGTCAAAAATTCGGGTCAATTGCTCACTTACCGAAGATTAAGCCCGTCGATAATATAACTGAGGCTCGGTGGAGAAACGAGAGTAAGAAGAATCGTCGATCGATTGGTCAGAGAGCACCCCGGCAAGTCAGGCAGCCTTGGGAGGTCTCACAATCCGAGAATCTGGCGAAGCTAGTTGAGCTTAGTATCAAATAATTAAGCAAGTACTTAGTAATTAGTTGAGATCAAGAGCTGCCCAGGCCGGTTAGGAATGCGACGATGGTAGATATTGGTGGGTAGATAGAGCAAGGGACAGAGGATGTCGATGAAGCTAGATGTTTCCGTCGTACTAAGTTGAATATCATTTTCCCCAGCAAAGGGGTGGAAATTGAGTGTCGATGGAGACGTGGTGGAAATGCGAGAGCCGTTCCTCAGGAATGCTGCTGGAGGGATGGCCTAATCGGGGTGTCGACAGGCACCAGTGCGCTTCTGTTCGCGTTTTGTGTTGAGTGGGTCTTTCCCGTTTGGTCGTGTGGTATTTTTTATGTTGTTTCCCAAATGGGGTATACTTCCCGTCACAGTAATAGCCGATATCATGTGCTGCGCACTTCGACTACTTCGACCACTGCGAATGCTCTATCAGTAATCAGAATAATATTACACCTGACGCTTGATCTGATGCATAGCAAAGCTTTTTTCCAGGGGTTCAAACTATATTATCCCTGCCCATCGAATACTTCATAATATATCCTCAATATCAAAAACAGGACACGATAAAAGTGAAGGAAAAGTAGTCACGCTTAGCAGGATAGGTATATCGACCTTTCCATTGGATGAGTAGTTTTCGTTCCTGTCAATCCATCCGATGTTATATAAACTGGGTGCATATTCGGACACGTTGATCCAATGGCTAGATAGTATCAAAAACCGAACATGCCTCCTTGGATAGAAGATTTCCAACGATAACCAAGCTCCCGTCGTCGCACGTAAACGTATTCCCTCGTACGGATTTTTAGCCTGGCTTGCATTGCGGTACGATGCGAAACCATGATAAATTAAAATAAGAAATTCTTTCGTGTCTCTAACGGGGCACAAGTAATTCTACGCGTCGTTCGCGCGAGATTGTCCCAACTAGAATGCAAATATGCAAGACAGTGACCCCACAGCACGGTCCCGATATCCTCTGGCGTGTATTGATCTGTGTACGGCCACTGAGTCGACAAGGTGGGGCCTACGCTCTTCGGAAGCAAAAGCCCCTTCCCCTGCAGAACACCGACGATCTGAAATATCTCGTAAATAGAAAAGCGGAGGACATGGTTAGGATTAGGAAAGGTACCCCTCCATCGCAAGGCGGAGTATCTCGTTCGTAGCTGTACATTTCGTCTGTGGCAACCCGGACCCACAGCATGATGCCAGTAGGCTCGGAGGCCTGCCCACTACAGAAGGCTTAAAATAGTCTACCCAATGACTAGATCTGGTGCGTGTATAATTCATTGATAACAAAGGAAAGGAAAAAATAGTGACCGTAGACGTCGATATCTATGAGGGACTAAGCCTTTGGGCTTAAGTTCAGTAGGACAGGTGCTGGCTAGGTTACGGGACAACTTTCAGCAATATTATAATATAAAACAAGAGATATTACAATATGCTTAACGTCTTGGATTCAATTCGAATATCCAATTAACAACCACGTTATCACATCACCCAAGCCACCAGTACCAGATAAACTCACCATCATCACTATCACAAAGTTTCCCTTACGCTTATGAGTTAAAACGTTTAAACCAACAGACTATACACACCGACCACACCGACTCCTTGCCTCGGAACACCCATGCATTCCGCACTCAATCGGCGTTACACTATAACGGACCCCTTTCCCCTCACTCTTTCTCGCTACGCATGGATTAATTCTTAAACTAGCGAGATATGTATATATGCACGTATACGCGTACGTACGCCCAACTTTTGTACACCATCGGTAGACACCGTCCTGTGCGACGTTGGACACCCAGCGCCGCGATGCAGGTAACCCGGATTATTCTTTCGAATTTCCCAATTTCCCACTCTTTACAACTTTTTCGTTAGACGTAGACGTCCCGTTTCCGAATACAAAGTATCCTATATTCGGCCTTAACATGTACTCTCAAAGGTAAGATAACATCGTAGTAAATCCATAATAGATCGTGAGTACTTGGATACAATTTCAAACTAAACTTAGCTTTGCTAGCTACCAAACAGCACGAAATCCGAGAGTGTATCCTATTGTTAAACCCTTCTAATCATAACTTGCTAGCTATACACCCTATCAGGAAAGTTCTCCGCAACCGGCTGCCAGCTGGTCCCGAAATTCTAAATCCCGTAAATCCAGACCATATACCATCCCTAGTCATCAACCAACATTACCTGCCTTGGCCACAACTCTTCGCCACCATGCATGGCCATTACGTTCGCCCGTTCAAGTCAGTCTATAACGGATTAGGTTCCGGCCTAAATCACGATAATGGGATCGACGCAAAACTGTGGCGGCATATTGCCCTGCAGCCCGTCCGCCTTCAGTTTCTAAATAGATCTTATTATCGTAGTACAGTTTTAAATCACAGATTACTTGAAAAATTGAGTCATATGAGGGTTTGCATATAATCGTTGATTCAATCCTAAGCTACATGACGGGGAATATGTTTTTTGTAATAATCGGTGGCTGTAGGGGACATCGGGTTTGCATGAATAACGCCTTCATAACTCCGCTGAACTCCTAGTAGTCGATGTGAATAAAGGAGTAAGGAAAGACAGGATTTGGTTTTTCCGGGAGAGCGGGTTGGTTGGTGGGTTGCGTGTGTAGGATTGAATAAAAGTTCGTAATCTTGAAGTTATGTACATCAAAGGTCATCAGATGACGTCTTCATGGCGCGAAGGTCGTGATGAGTTACAAATGAGATTCTTGGTGTTGGGGTTGGCGTGGGACAGGTATGTTTTGAATGAGGTGAGATAAAAGTGTCGGATTGGTTGTTGGGAAAGCATTGTTCGTTGTGCTGGCTGTGCTGTGCTGTGGGCGTCGGAAAAAATCCAGAACCGTAAGACCGCGCACAAAGTAGGGGTCGTCGCTCAAAATTGATCGCTGGAGGACATCTGGACGGGAGAATGAAACAGGGACGCGGAACGTGATGTTGCTTATTCGTTGTAAACAAAGACTCGCTCGGAAGAAATCGGTAAGAACTAGGGGAAAAAAAATCAAGAAAACCCAGAAATATCAGCAGTAAGGGTATAGCCCAAGGGCTTGACCCATAGCAAAAATTCAGAGAGAGCAGTAACATAAGGGAAAATACCAAGTAAGCCGCTTCCTAAATGCATTATATGCGGCTTAGGAAATTAATGACCTCCTCCAGTTTGTACAGACCGGACCATCATCCTGTCGGGCCTTCCGCCGCCGAGAAGATTTATCTATATCTCCTTGGGGGTGGTGGCCTGGCAGGAGGCGGACTCCTCGAATCGTGGCTCGCGAACCCACTACTGCTCGACGAGTGACTGAAGTAGCTGCTGCTAGTATCCGTGTACGATCTGCTAGTCGTAGAGGTAGAGCTAGTACCAGTGTACGAACTGGCGCCGGTATGGCTGTAATGTCCAGCGACTGCGCCTTGGTATTTTGGTGTTTTATATTCGTGCTTCGAATCGCTCTTGGAAAACTTGTTGAACAACCAGGCAGCACCGAGACCTCCAAGGAGTGCTTTCCCGACGCCACCGCCACCATGTTTCTTCTCGGTCGTGATTGTGGTAGTCGAGTGATGGCTGTGACGGTGACGGTTGGCAGCGAGGGCTCCGCCAGCCATTGCGAGGGGAATGTATGATTTCCACGTTTTACGCCCTCCTTCGGAGCTAGACGAGTCCGAACCTCGCTTTCCAAATGCGGCGCATATGCCATAGAGGCAGCACCAGAGAAGAAGAAGGGCCAAGAGACCGAGGCCGCCGATTACACCTCCAATGATACCACCGATCTGGCCAGCCGTGAGGCCGCCGCCGCCGCCAGTAACGGGGACGGGGACAGGGACAACGCCAGTTCCAGTTGGTATAGCTGTTATGAAAGAGCCTGTGGTGGTGACAGGGCCCGTTATCGTTGGTTGAGTAGGAGGGAACAAAGTGCCAGTTGGAGTATTCCCGGGAGTATTTCCAGGAGTAATACCAGGCGTATTTCCCGGCGTATTCCCCGGAGTATTCCCGGGAGTACCAATCGGGGTGTTTCCAGGAGTGTTGATGGGTTCTCCCGGGGTAGTGACAGCAGCACCTCCATCAAAGCTGACGACAACCAGTGTAGGATTCGGATTGAGGGTGAAAGTGAATTCGGCAGATGTAACAGCAATATAGTTTGGATCACCGATGGGCTTACAGTTGAAGCCTGTTTGGTCGGTGGTATCGTAGACACATTGCTCGCCTGGTAGACAGCAGTATATGGAGCAAACCCGGGATCCTGCTTCGCAGTATTGTCGTTTCGTCAACTCCACCAGTGGAGCTGCGACTGCGAGAGAGGCCGAAAGGAGAACGTTGAAGGTCGTTGATATTTTCATTTTGAGGATGTGGTTTGAGAAGAAGGGTTAAGAAGTCGATATGCAGGCCAGTCCGTAAGCTTGGTCAGTCCCGTTCGGGATGTGGTAGCTTCTTTGAAGGATATGTCACTCGAGATGTGATTTGATACTCTGGATCGAACGAACGGCAGAGTCGGAAAGGCGAACCCAACCGCCCTAGAATTGCTGGAAGAGTGTATCTGCAAACGGTGCACAGCTGGAACTTCAGCGACAGAAAAGATTCCTATGTCGTTTGCGATGTGAATTCTGTAGGTGGTATTGGTCGGCAAGCGAAGGAAGGAATGTAACTGGCGACCTGAGCCGACTAGATGGGTCGTCGTGATACAGCGAACGGCTCCGCTAGACAGCAGGAGAAAGGCGAAAGCGATACCGGTGCTGGCACTGATGTCGAAGCTGATGCTGCAATGGAATAGTGGATCTGGCAGCAGCACCACGGATGAAAAGGGAAGAGAGAAAGAGGTGATGCAGGACCCGGCGGAAGAGACTAGACGGGAATGGGGAGAGTGGATTGAGAATGTCTCCAGCTGGAAGCGGGCGATGGCACGCAATTAATCTGGATTCTGCGGTGTCAACAGAGCCACGACCCTCACAGGCGGCAAATAGAGGCGGTTGCTACGTCGTCGGGCTGAATCCCTCGAGACTACGACACAGTGCGAGCTCAGATGGCCGAGGGATGAGCCAAAGTGGAGTTCTGCGACGGGCTGACGTCTGGGCACGTTGCTATGCGGTCGTCTGCGACTTGTTTACAGCCGAAAGTCGGGTGGTTGGGCTGGCAACACCCCAATTACATCTCCTCTTTTGGAAGGCAGCCCCTCCATTTCCACGGCTGATGTCATCTGGCGCCTATTCCCGTCTCCACTCAATTACTTCACTCTGTTTCTCACAGCCTGCCAGATCGTGCACAGCTTCAAGGAGGAGGAGAAGGCGAGTATTCTATCTAGATCTTGGAATATTCGAGGAATGGCCTTAATTCCATCTACGGAATACGTACTTACGCCATCATTGCAGAGCCCAAAGAATTTTTGGGCGGATGCCATGGATGGTTGCATTGCTTCGTTGGCAGACCGAGCTAATGACCCCCCCATGTCGAATCCCTGCCTGCATTATCTTATCACTCGATCGGTTTCGCATTGCGCGATTTCCCGTTCTGGTCTAAAATAAACAATTGAAGCCTCATGAGGAGAATTAATTCAAGTACGCAGCTGGTCTATAACGTTTACGAGATAAGACTTTGGGTTATTAAGGAAACCATATTCTATTAAATTTGTTCCAGCCCTATCGAAAAACTGCTAGTTCGCTGACACCAGGCGTACACGGCCGGGTCGGCAAAACAGCCCGAGATTCTAGGTACATGCTCAGAAAAATTAACAAAACAAAAGTAGGTTTCCCGCTTTTCTAAATTTTTAGGGCGTGGCGAAGGTTAACAGGATGAGGGTTCGGGTTATCGTAGAAAAGAACAAGAAGAAATCAAGTAATTGGCAGTATCGAAAGTATCGCAGTTGTGTTTCCCACACCTCTTTTCCATGCAGTCGACATAAAAGGAGAAGATATCTGATTATTCAATTTTCAGCGCTCTGATAACTGTAGCAAACACGGAAAGTCACTTCTTGGATGGTGACCAAGACGGTGACCGTGTGCCCACAATAAATTGAGTCACCAGGAGAGCTGCAGACACGGAATGTCTTTGGGGTGAGGCCGGTGTGCTCAGTCTCTGCCTCGATATCGATAGGGGTGAGTTGCTTGAAGATTAACTGCTGGGCAACGTAGTCTTTCATATGGGATTGCCCCCTCAGCACCTAGCAGGCGGGGGATTCCGGAGAGAGGCTACAGTTGACAAGATCTCTCGCGTAAGCGCGGTAGCACTGCCTATCGATATCGGAAATAGGGATATGGCGGCATCTGAGAGTGTTTGGGGCGACTATTTTTGACTTGATGTTTTCGACTATGGTTTTCTTGGCGAAACGATACGAGACCAGAGTGTCACTGGTAAATTGACGGTTGACGAGGAGGAGGGCTGTGGGAATGGGAAACAGCCTGACTATAGCTGGACAGCGACAGTCGTTTCTCTCCACGATATCTTTGCCTGGGCAAGTAGCACAAGTCCCATGAGGTTCGTGATACATGGTGTCAACGTAATTGCGGATTTCCTCTTGCCTCATGACCTTTTTGGCGGTGAATGTCATGTAGTCTTCTTGCGAGAGATTTAGTTGGGACCTGAGATACCGTCGGGTACCCCTTCGACTGTCGTGGAGAGTCCTGATGGTACAGTCGACCAAAAGGAGCTCCAGAATTTTTTGACGAATCTCCGCAGGAAAAGACATGAATCTTCAACGTTTCGTCAATAGTTAGCTTGGGAACATAGACGATAGGTGGATAGCGGGATATTTCCCTGTGGAAGTAGTGGATACTTACCCTAGCTTCGGAGATTGGGTTTGATGATTTTCGAGAACAAGCGCGGTGGATGGAACCTCAGCATCTTCTAGATTGAGAGGCATCTTGCGAGCTTTTCTAATATAATGAGGAGAAGACGTGATGAAAGAACCGATATTTTAAAAACGGCCCGATCTGCTGAAAAGAACGGATGTGATGAAAAGCGTCGATATGATAAAAGGAAAGAAGATGATGAAAAGAACCGACAGGATGAGAGGTAGGTTTGCGTGATGAGGCGGGAGGATGATGAGGATGGAGAGAGGGTGTGGAGAGTCGGATTCGATTCGAAAATTTTTAGAGGGTTGGAGACAGGTTGCTTTTGTTATAACCTTTCTCTAGGCGGACGTGCACGTGGATTGTCCTTGACGTTGAAGTTCTTTGCGTGTTTTATACGATCCCGTGACAAGCGTGTGGGAATCTAACACTCAGCTTCGTCAGCGACACATCTTCAACAGAGCATCTTGCCATCCACAGGCATACCGAGCGAGAACACGCGGATTCCAACTTACCTTCATTATATATATATTTCCAAAAAAGATATCAGCTATAAATGGCATATACGACAACCTAACTATCACCCCCAAAAAAGACCTCGTTGAATGGCTGTCATCCAGAATCAGCGTGAACTGATCCTGAAGTCCAGGTCAACTTCAACTCGGTAGCCAAACGCCAAAAGGTGCGGCTATCAACCAGCATTCCCCTGGCGAACATCATTCGTCTATCCACGAGTTGTGCGCGAACGTGCGGCTGTCTTGGTGCCACTCCATCCTCTGGCCATGGGCTGTCTCCAGCCATCTCAACATCTGCGTGGCTAAGCTTTCGAAGAATGGAGAGTTGCTTATCTTCAGTTGCTCGCAGGAGCCAAAAGGAATACCACGGACCCGGTGGAGCTGGAGTGAGCGGATTCGCAATGAATCGGATGAGATCACGTTCAATATATCTTGAGATCAAGGAAGTTCTCAACCTCATCATTCCAGTCCTATGCGCGCGGACCAGGAGAGAGTCGGCCTCATAGTGACGAGTGACGATGATGTGGCGAATATTGTCAAGAACCCAGCGTGGAAGAATCATTATCGCCTTGGAGCAGCCAACGTTTTTCCCAATGAAGAAGAAGGTTGCATTTTGCAAGAGGTCTTGGAGTCGCGGATTCCGTCGGATACCGAAGTACCAGGGATCGAATCTCGAATCAAGAGTGTCGAGCCCGATCGTGACTGGCTCGAGAATCGCCTTGACTCGGCGTAGGTTATCCCTGTGAGCGCGTTCGATACTTGCGGTGAATTTCTTGCTAACGAGTAGTAGGTTGGCCGGAATTCGCGGCAGCTCGACCGAGAACGGACAGATTCTCTGCCTGGTCGACGTTTCAGCAAGTCCCCAGTGTAGGAGCCTCTCCTCGATCCCGTGCGTGGGGATGTCAGTCAGAACCAGCCTGTCAGCCGGTCCGCTGGTAGTACCAGAGAGCCCTATTGAGGCCAAGTGATGGCCCATGTCGCCACGGTTACGGAATACGAACATGACCTTGCTTTCTCTCTCCGAGTCCAGGACGAGTTTCATTATCTTCATATTCAGCTCCTTAGGGAGCTTCTCGATGCTATTGGTACCGTGGACGAGCCGTCAGCACATATTCTTCAAACGAAACCCCTGTCAGACCCCTCATTGGGACACAGATACGTACAGATCAGGTTTTTTGACGCCGACTACTGGTGGGTCCGGCTGAGTGGTCTCGAGGCCCGGCTGTTGGAGATCAAGCCCTCCATCGCTGCCCTCGTCACTGCCACTATCGGTCTCCCACTCGCTGGAGGACGAGCTCGGATCGGCTGACATTGTCAAAGGCAAGTTCGAGGGACTTGATAGAATCTCGATTCAAGAGGAAGTTGATGAGGGGGTTAGGGAGGGTTGGATGGAACCAGCAATGAGAGAATGTTGCAATGGCTTTGATGAGGTTGATGAGTTTGAAGGGGTTGAAAGGGTGGTTTTCGGAGTAAAGAATCCCTCAGAGGGCTCCAGCCAGGTTACGCTCATAAGGCATGCAAAGGGCCAGCACATATCCCATTATTGAGCGCGCAGGCATTAGGTACACATCTACTGCCACTAGGTACCCAGGACCTACAATATCGAGCAATACCGACCCCCCATTGTGCATTGCACTCTCGGGAATACAACCATTATGAAGCCGTTGAAGAAGTGAGGGATGAACTCAAAACATAGGCCTATATTGGCATCGAGGATTCCGATTCTTGGATTCCACGGGCTGCGTAACCTATCGTCAATCGAGGGTTTCCGGTGACTATATTACCGTTTGTAATTGGGAATCTAACCTTATTACATCTTGGGGTTGACCCATGGTGACGCCTATTGATAGATACATTCGTCGGTTATCTATCTATCTACCTAGTCTAGTTCCCAGACGCCAGGTATCTACCTACCTAAGTATCTATCTAGATAATCCCGGTTCGGGGCATTATTGTTGTCTGATTGGATAGTACCTACATACATGTAGGAAGGTTCAGACCACACCAGCCTAGGACTAACTACCTAGGTACCTAGCTACTTAGATACAAGTAGGAGGAAATAGCAGAAACGAGCTTTGAGGGTACAAGACTTTGGGCCTTGCGATGGCTGGGTATGAAAAGACCCTTCAGGTGCCGTGCAGTATCCTGTGAAAGCGTGTAAGTCCTGGAAGCAGCATTATGAAAGGAAATTTACCTTCGAATCCCCCTAATCGTGCAGCGCCAACAGAAAAACGGGACGTATATGCAATGGTCCCCTCGACGTTTAACTTGGCCTCTCGGTACCGTTCGGTACTGAAGCTCTCCCCACTTGGAGCTCTTATGTGGCTTGCAGGAGGTTTTCCCCGTACCATATTGAGCGGTATGCCCCGCAACTTCTCGAAGATCCGGTGATCCTGCAGCCTCGAGAGCTTTGAGTCGTTCGCCAAGAACCCAATCCAAAGATGTAATTACTTCATTGACGGGCAACTTGAGGGTCAAAACTTCGATATCCCTGAAATGCTCCATAGCGTCGCTGAGGAGGGTCCACAAGATTTTGTATTGTTGGGATAAGGTAAAGTTTACCTCGTTGTCGGATACTGGGGACCTCTCGAATCTGTGAACGTTGTAGCGGTCAAGAAGGACATAGACCGCCTTATCTCTAACCCATTGGGGTATTTCAAGGATCCATCCGCCATGGATGTCCCACCCAGCAACGATGAAGCGAGCATTGTCGCAAATCAAATCGAAGTCTGCGTTTCCGAGGTCATGAGCGACAAACTTCGCGTTTTTGGTCTCATAGTCGGCGATATGAAGCTTCAGGACATTTTCGATTCTTTTACGGACGAACCCCCCAACCTTCTTGACGTCTTCTGAGAATGTTTTGTCAACTATGAGGAGGCTTGGTGGAGGACATTCAATGTAACAAGTCACCGCGACCTGGCTGTGTTCTTCGATCTCTTGGTCGGTAGCGTAACGTGGTTCCTGGTCGGAGCCGAGTGAGAATTCCTGGTGCACATTGTGGCCAGAACACGGATCGGGGGATCGTGAGATATAGTCCCTTCCAAAGACGAACTCTGGTGGAGCGGGCGGCTCGGCGACGTTAGGGTATTGAGTTGGGTCCTTCTGCATGAGGTACGCTTTCAAGTCCCCGCCAGACCTGAGGGTAAAGGTAACACCGGTCCGTTGGAAGATGACTTCCTCGATGATCTTCTGTTGGACTTCGGAGGGGAGTCGTCGAAAGAAGTGGAACTCCCTGGGTCACGTACCCGTCAGTCATCGAGTTCATCGATCTATTCAGCCTAGTGGTAGTACATACCCATTCCCATCGTTGACGGCGGTGATGTTTGGTTCCTCCATTCTGCTGACGACTGGTACCCAGAAGCTTTCGAAACGATTGAAGGGATGTTGTTTGTGGAGATGAAGCTTTTTTTTTTTTTTTTCCTTCAACATTGAATCTTATATTCGGGATTGCAACTCGAGCGGTGCCAGCTTCACTGTGATAGCCGTTGGAATACTGTCGGCGCTCATGATATCATGGGGTTGGAGCCCTACGGCATGCAGTCAAATGCGTCTCTATGGTCCTCTATAAAGCTTCGATGCGTTGGAGAAAAATCGCAGCCTTATGGTCAGATCGCTATCTGTGCAGCTGATATTCGGGAGATTCAAAGTATTCTTTCAATGACATATTAACTTCCTCAATGACTATGGAACTAACTATCTGCACTCTTCGCGCTGTTATAAAACTATTTGCTATGCAGCTGTAATGCAAGAATGATAGCCTCTAAAACTGGCCCCGTAAGGATATGATGGACTAGTCTCGAAGTTAAATTATATTATTGTCTTCCTCTCTATATTTTATATATAGGGCTTTTATGGATATTGGTATATACTCTCGATCGAATTCCTATTCTCTAGCTATCCCGTCAGGACCCATTTAGCTGTGTGAGAAGTTATCAGTCGACAATGTCTTCTGTTGCATTTTGCGTGTTGTTCGGCCGATAGACGTGCCCGGCTGCCTACAGACCCCTGGCCCGGTCGTGAGACTCTCCCCCACAGCATTCGGAGCCTCCGAGTCCAAAATCCCAGGAAATCCTCCTTTGCTAACGAATAACCGTAACGGGCCGACCATTTCATCATAAAATCCCAGGATCACGTCTTCACGCATAACTTCGAGATCTTAAGAAATACGACTCCACACAAGTAAAACTTTCCATGCTCAGTACGTAATAGCACACCACCACTCCGCAGGATTCGGTAACCGGAACTAACCTGCTTGACAGGACGCCCCCCACTGCAAGATAAGGCCGGCCAAGTGAGCTTACTGAAAACAAGATACGGGAGCCACACCTTGGTCCTTTCTTGGAGGTCTTGGTCGAGGGTTCCCTGTAGATCCGCCCGATTGAATGCAGAAAAAAGTCAACCCACCATTTTGCGATGCGGTTCTCTCGACTGCGGTACTGTGGATATCGATATCGGTTTTGGTACCAAGTTAAGGTTCATCAACCGAGCGAGAGATCGTGGCAGACACGCACATGGCCGCCGACATGAGGTCTTAACGTGGATCTGGGAGACGTTGGCCAATGAGGACTATCCGTGGATGCGCACGTCAATCCCCCATGGAATGTTGCATTCTGAAAGCTCTGGCAATTGGAACGTTTTGGCCCCCTGCGAGGCCGTACGAAGCTCTCTGGGACGGAGGCATATGATAGGATGGCAGATCATCGCCGCTTATCGACAATGTATAAAAACGGATGGGAGTCTCGGGCATGGAGTCTAAAATACCCAGCTCCAGCCGAAAACTCTGGGTACGAGACAACCGAAAACTCTGCTCGCAAGGAAGTTTATTCCTGTACTACCCCGGGCCTCTGTAGGTTTATTGGTGCAAAAAGTCACTTGATGCTACAATCGTTCCCTCATCTCAGGGTCCTCTTCATACGTCTTCGAAAATGGCTGTAACTGCCTCCCTTACACCGGCCGAAGAGCGAAAGAAATCGTACGACGTCAATGCGGACACTAAGGATCTTGAGCGTGCCGGATCGGACGGGGACACCGCTTCGGATCTTGTGGCGCTACAAATTAAAGAGGAAGCGAATGCAGCTATAAAGTATAGGTCCTGCTCATGGCAGAAGGTTAGGGTTGCCCGAAACACCGGACATCCGAATCGTTAAACTAAACGTCGATTAATACGTAGACTGCCGCCCTTCTATTCTCCGAATATATCTGCCTCGCCATTCTCTCTTTTCCCTACTCCTACGCCATCCTGGGCCTCGTCCCAGGTCTAATCCTCACGATAGCTGTCGCCGCAAGCGTCCTCTACACTTCCCTCGTCCTCTGGCAATTCTGCCTCAGAAACCCTCAACTCCGCGATGTTTGCGATATTGGCCAGAAGCTCTTCTGGGGCTCCGAAATTGCATGGTGGCTCACAGCAGTAGCCTTTATTTTAAACAATACCTTCATCCAAGCGCTGCACGTCCTCGTAGGCGCCAAATATCTAAACACAATCACCGATCACTCAGAATGCACGATCGTATTCGCCGTTATCACCACAATAGTATGCTTCGTACTCAGCATGCCCAGGACCTTCGCGAGCATGAGCCACCTGGCAACCGGTAGCGCATTCTTTACGTTCATCGCAGTGCTATTGTGCATTATCTTCGCGGCGATTCAAGATCACCCTAATAAATACGTTGAAGGGGTGGAGCCAACATGGGACGCATTCGCCAAACCAGGAACGACATTTGTGGCTGCCATGGGCGCTTTCTTGAACATCAGCTATACTTTTATTGGCCAGATCGCTTTACCAAGCTTTATCGCGGAGATGGAGAACCCGAAGGACTTCCCCAAGGCTCTTTGGGCCATCACGATTGCGGAAATCATCGTCTTCAGTCTTGCCGGATCGATCGTTTATGTTTACGTCGGAAACGAATACTACACCGCCCCAGCCTTTGGAAGTCTTTCTACGACGTACAAAAAGGTCGCTTACTCGTTCGCTGTGCCTACCATTATCTTCCTCGGCGTGTTATACGCCTCGTTGTCCGCCCGCTTTGTGTTCTTCAGAATTTTCCATAATTCCAGGCATAAGAATGAGCATACATGGGTTGGGTGGGGCACGTGGGCTGGCATTCTGTTTGTTACATGGGTATTGGCTTTCATTATCGCGGAAGTCATTCCCTTCTTTTCGGATTTGCTAGGGTTAATGAGCAGCGTTTTTGATAGGTGGGAGAAGCTTTCTCGTCGAATACCGTTGGGACCACCGCTAACGCCCGTGTGTGTGTCACAGTTTCTTTGGCTTCATATTTTGGGGCATGGCATGGATCAATCTACGACAACAAGATTATGGAGAAGGGTGGATTCGAAAGCTCACGTTTACCGAAAAACTTTCTCTTGCGCTCAACATATTCTTGATCATTGTGGGATTGTTCTTCTTGACAGCGGGGACATACGTAAGTGGTATATTCGTTTGGAGGGGGGCTTCTTGGTTTGTGGATTTGGAGGCTAACGCATCTTCTGGCACAGTCTGTGGTGGAAAACATCATAACCGATTTCAAGACAGACTCTTTGTCTGGTGTCTTCACGTGCGCCTCCAACGGGCAGTAAAACGGCCGACTGAGTTAGCCAGTTTCAAAAACATTTATCTTTCGATATACCTACGGAAGAGTTTAGAAGGCAACTGTACTGAATCTAGGATCTATGAGCCAACTTCTTTAGCTGCATCATCTGAGGCCTTCTACGATAGATAAGAAATAATAAGATTAATATTATTCACGAATGTACCATAGGCCGCAGGACCAAGTACGAATTCGAAACAAGAAGGGAACCATGGATTCAAGACATAAACTCGGGCTAGCTAGGATCGAAGCCAGTTCCTTCTTAAATCCAACTTTGTTCATTCAAATTCGCAAACTTATCCCTAGATCTCCGCCACCAACACCCTAGAACCATGTGCCACCGCAACGTCCGCCGCTACATTTGCTGGCACACCGGTACCGACAACCATGTGTACCGTTGCCGAGACAATTTAAAAGGTCGTTGTCGAGGATTCAAAGATAAAACCTACTTGTCGAGTCACCCATGCTTCATGTGTCGGGCTGGGTATACTGTTTCACCAAAACGAGAACGAGAGTTAAATCAAGAAGCAACACAAGAAGCCGTAGAAGAGTCCGAGGAAAAAGAAAGACAGCAAGAAAGGCAGCTAGAAAGCAGGATCGGGACATTCGAATGGGTAGGTGTTTGAGTTCTTAGTCTCGCGTCTCAATGACTCCGTTAATTTTGTTTGAGAGTTTGCTAATGTAGCCCTCCCTGTCATAGTGTTTCCCATCGGCATCTAGGCCAAAGGAGTAAATATATTGAATGGGAATATACCGATCTATAAATAAATTATATGTTTCGAGTTTTCGAGCATCCGGATTCAACGACGGAGAGTTATATCCGACTTGGCAAGCCGCTGCTAGTATAAAAACGGGCATAAGAGAGTGTGTAATATTGATATCGTCGTTATCTATACTTCATCTCATCGTTTACTCAAACCTCCGTGCATCATCCCACAAAGTGTGCGCTTATTAGATATCCTTCAAAGTCACTTAATTTATATTATCCACCGGTGCTACTGAACACACAGCGTAGCCTAGACTCGTCCCGGTATTGCTATACTCTCAGGCGTGCATGCTGTAGAGGTATCACAAAATCGCCGACGCGGATCCACCATGTGCTACCACCCCGTCAGAATCCAGTTCACCTGCGGCCACAAAGCCAGCGACCACATCGTCTATGAATGCAGGGGCGAAACGTGTTTCCCTTGCAATATTATTTGGCAGGCCGAGCACTTCAAGATCGAACGGTATTGCCCGGTCTGCGCGATAGCAGGGCGAATACTACCATCAAAGTATAGCGATGCTTATCTTGATGATGAATTTGAGTATCAAGAGCTCATCGGTCTTGTTTGGAGAAGATAGAGGGCAGAGCGCCAGAAGAATGGTTTTGAGGGAGGGAAGGAAACGTAAGGGGAACTCAGAGCCCAGGCTCAGGAATGACAGACATCGGATACGGGTGTATAATGCCCGTGTTGATCTTGTTATATTTCCAAAACAGTCACGATCTACAAAAGGGCCGCTTCCTATTGGCCGCAAACCGGCGGACAGCAAGCCACGAAATTTGAAAAGGAAATGAACTTCACCAAGTCGTATTGGATCCCGAAGCCTTCCGTCGGTGTCGAAGGGTAGAGCTCTAGAGGACACTCCGTTAAAAAAAATACTCAACATCGTAGACACCTCGTATTGAAATTTGTATTTAAAGTCTCTCGATAGAGTTAAAAAGTCCCTTGCATTTATTTCCCTGTTGCATTGGAAAGCTGTGTCGCCTCGGGCTGTGTCACACCAACACTGCGCTTTGGTAAGACGAGCGTCAGCATTCTCTGTAATCTGTGCCGTCCCGCCTCTTAGCATGGCGCATTATAGCTACCTGGGGTAACGAGAATCCTCACAAGGCACTGACCGCTTCGCTGCTGCGAATTGATTGCGGATTGATCTCACGCGTGCCAATGTGTCCATCCGGGGCTGATCGGTCGGCATTTGTGATTTATAAGTGTTAAAAGATCTTCCTGGCGTCTACTCTCAGACCTTCGAGGACACTTTTTCTTCTACCGCTTCACGATTAGGTATACATAGATCTAGATATATCCCAGGCAAGGTATCGTATTCAACCCTCAACGGTACACCGCGAGAGATTGATACTCGGATCCCACCGGATTCAACAAAACATACCCACACGTGTCCGCAAATTAAAATGCAAAATTTACATTTGAACCCCGCTACAATGTCGACGTCAATGGCTTCGATCACAACGGCGGAGGACTCGGAGTTCGAATTCAGGGCACCAACGCCTCGACCGTCGACAAATCCCAGCATGGAATACGCCAGGGCATACAGTGCGGATAGCGACAGAGCAGACAAAGAAACATATACCTCTCACGTAGAAAGAGTGGATGAATCGACATTTTCCTCGCGGTTGCAACACTCGCTGAATTCGATTTCGCATTGCCTACAGACAACCTGTTGGGCGGCCTGCTGTTGTGGGTGTTTGCCGTGTATGTGCGTGTATTCGGCATGTACCGGAAAGAAGCAGATGTGGAATTGAACGGGAGAAAAAACGAAATTACTCCTATCGTTGGCGCTTCGTGGTATTTTCGTACGTAGCCATTCGAGCCCCTCAATTGATCAATCCTCGATCCTCGCGCGAGACTATTTCTTAACCGAACCGTGAACTTTGTAGGATCAATATAAATCCACGGCCAGGCCACACTTATACTTAAAATACGAAGCACGAAGAGCCCCAGCAGGGCCGAGCGACGTCGCGAGTCGGGCTCGCGAGGCTTTGCGAAGCTACCTGCCCAATCCGATCCACATCAACGTTCCACTGTACCTTACAGGGCTACGAGATCGAGATACACCCACCCCTTTCCAGCTCCGCCAAAGCTCGCAGTATCTCCAAGATATCCACTCGATATTCAAAGGAAATTACCGCTAGAACCCACCCGGCACTGCCCCTATAGCTAGCTTCTAAGCTTTTTGTTAGGAGATGCAATTCGGCTGAAATGAAACCAGGATAACTCCGTGAGCCGGCCGCGACCACACTAGACGTCTACTGGCGGCCTATACACGAGTCCACGATGGAGCCCCGATGGAGCGAAAACCCATCCCAAGAACCCGCCTATCACCGGAAACAGAACTAAGCACGGCCATGAAATAAAATCCTACCAGGTCTCATCCTAACATCGACGAAAAGGGTGGAGATTCTACGGATTTAGGGCCTCGACCAAGACGGAGCAAAATATGCTGGACACATCCACCAGCTTACAACGTGCCCGACAATGCGGCGGTGGACGCACGTCTCATTTCCACATTTTGTGCCGGCGCGCCCGTCGTCACAAAATAAGCTTTTGTGATAACTAGGGCTTCAGGGATATCTTGGGCCCACCTGAACCTCAGCAGGCCCAGAATAGGGTTATAACATACCAATCTGGCACAGAACCATTGGCCCTTGCATGGCTTACGAGTTCACTCCGAAGCCCAATTTGATCCACGGCTGGAAATCTCCCGATCTGTCAGGAGTGCAGGCGGCATTCCCCATGCACAGAAGGGGAATCCAACGAATCCAGCTTTTAATATGCCCATGACAGTCAATAATCCACGGAGTCCTCTTGGGGCCGACTATTAGTTAAAAAGAGCGGTACCCCGTTCAAGGTTCTGACAACTTCTAATACAACAGCATTTTCATAGAAGCAATCAACTTGAAGTTATACAAGTTTTCGTTTTTAAGATTTGCTCTTCGGAAAATGCGGGTCGATACACGTTCTATGCTGGTAGCGGTCCTGGCCGCCGTAGCCTCAATACCGTCTTCCTTTGCAACTCCAGCAGCGGGTTATTGCAAAAGCAAATGCTCCTCAAGTCAGATTAACGCCTGCTTCAATAGACCCCAATATATGGGCGACACAAAGGCATTTTGCAGGAAATTCCTACATCTTCCAGGCACCACAACTATCACCAAGACAAAGACTATTCCCGTCAACGTGTAAGTAATTACCCATTTCCCCCCCCTTCCACGATTGCACATAATCGATAAATCGTGTAGTTCGATTTTGCCCATGCTGACTACGAAATAGGTATTATACTAGAACGACGACCAAAACCAAAACTGCTGCCACCGTTGTGATCACACGAACCAACACCGGGACTACAACCGTTGTCAACCAAGAGACCTCGCTGACAACCAACACTGACGTATCGACTGTCTCGTCGACCTCGACTATCCTGGTAGTATCCACGAGCGATGTAACAGAGACGGATTACGTTACTGCAACTAGCAATGTTGTCGAAACCATCACCGTCACAACCACGGACACTAGCACGGACATAGCTACGGACACAACGACGTTGACAGTGATCTCGACTAGCACCAGCGGTTCTACTGGTGGATCGAAGATGAAACGTCTGGATGCTATGGCCAATAATGAAATACATATTTTCGGACGTGCGAATCAACCCAAATACAGTTACGCATTCAAGATCCCGCCTTACCTACCCCAGGACTTGAGACCGCCACAGATCACTTCGGCCTGCAAACAACTGAAGCCTTGCGCGACGAGAACTGTTACAGTCACCAAAACCACGAAAAAGCCGGTCTACAAGACCGTCACAAAATTTGTTACAGTGACCCCGTCCTCCTACAAGACTGTTACGGTTATCCAAACAGTCCCTCGAACGAACACGGTCCAACAAACAATCTCCACTACAATCTTTTATACCACTATTACCAGCATCACGGTTACAGCACAAACGGTCACTAAGACCATCGCCACTGAGGTCCAAACCACAGCTACGATTACAACGACCGTCGAAACAGACACCGTTACCGCGACGGCAAGCGAAACCGTTAGCCAGACGGTGACCCAAACAGTGACCGCAACAGTGGCATGCAGTACGGGGATCGCACCTTGCGATCTCGCACGCCCCGAAACCTGCTGCACCGGTCGTTGCGTTAAGTGGTTCGCGGTTCCGAACTGCTGCGTTAATTCAGGAGAACTTTGCCAGATCAACCACCCAGAAGGGTGTTGCAGTGGAACCTGTTACTGGGCTAGCGGTGACCAGAATAACCCGGTTTACCGTTGTCAATAGACACCTTCATGATGCAGGCTCGGTTCTAACCAGCGGTGCCTTTCATGCTATTAATTCTTGCCATATATACCGGTCGATGAGGAGGCCGGAGGCTCATTTACTACGCCTATATATATTTAATTCTGAAAAGCTAAAGTTCCCGGAGAAGCCAGCCAGCTATCCGGTGAACACTCTGCTACTTGATATATAAGTATATACCAATAATGTTAATGTTCAATGCGTTGGATTCGTTGTATTTTTCCCAAGCGGATGTAAACGCTACAAATACATATCGAAGTGACATCCCAGACTACGAGGAACCACGATATCAATTTGGCGTAGTGCCCAGCTCTGCAGGGCAAATTGGATTCTGTAACCCTTCAACGACAAGACACTAGTGAAATGAACAAACAACTCCGTATCCCAACCCATGTCCCATAAATGCCGATATCCGAGTCGAATCAAGCGCGAGGAAGAATTCAAGCCCAAACGGAAATGTTCCCTTCAGTAGATGATTCTCTTCAAACCGGGTCTTTGAAAGGGTTCACCCATTCATCACCCTCCGGAGTGCTGCTGATGCTCGATTGACGCCTTTCATGGCCTTTCGTGTACCCGTGAGTTCGCATGCTCAGGGTTCTCTTGATCTTCTTGATGGTGCTGGTTCTCCGTGGGGGTAACTCGACGCCTTGGTCTAGTTTCGCTTGGCAGCCTGTATATTCTGGTCAGCATTCAGATCCGACTTGACGAGTATATACGCATACGTATAAAGAGCTGGAGAATAAGAGAGAGAGGATATATCTATCTTACTATTGCAATATTCCGGGACCTGCTTTCCAATGTCCTTGATATGGCTGCACTGGAACTCGCCACATACCCGGAGGCTGCCTTTCCTCTGACAGCCACAGTGGTAGAGTGTGAAATCTTGGATGCACATGATGACGCCTCTCCGCGAACGGGACGTGTGATAGAACAGAATAGAATGCGAGAATGGGAAAGAAAAAATTCGTGTGACGGGATTAGATCTCTTATCTACCCAGCCGTCAGTCCAGTGTCAGTTAGAGCACGCTTCGCAAGCTTTGTCAGGCAGACTAAGCTGGCGCAAGACCCAGCGAAACAAACGGTACCTTTGTTCCCTCATTAAGGAGGTTCTTACCGAACAGGGTAGACTGTCTTGTGAGCCAAAAGACGCAGGACAGGAAAACCCGTCCAGCGGGGTGTGGCAGCTCCTTGATTTAGACGGTTGGCGGTGGTGCTGTTTCGCTTAATTCCCAGGCTCGAATATGCGGTCAAGACGTCTTTTGCCTGCAGATATCAGCCCCTGCAGCACCGAACGAACCCATGATGATGGCGGCTTGACGTAACACTTCAAATTCGAAGGATGCATGCAGACTCACCGAGTGACGCTGTGGCGGAAGTTTTAGACGTAACGTCGGGCGCAGAGATCCTTCGGCTGCCTCATCTGATATCGATGCTTAATTGACTCACGGATTGGTCGTCGACGCATACGATGTTTTCTTTAAATTCGCTCTTCCCAGCAACCAAATTAAAATGTCCCAGGTGGACCGCTAGCTAGCGTCTGCGGCTGAGCTGAGGCAAGAATTGTCGACAGAAGACTAGAGGTAGCGGCATATTCCGGCGCCCAGTTGCATGAGAGTCGAACCACTGTAAAGACCGTTCGCGGCCACGTTGGATACCTTCGATACCCGTCGTTCCAAGCCCAGTACCGTATGTGGCGCCGGCTTAATCGAGGGTCACCGCGCCTAGAAATCGAAGGATCTGTATTTCGAAGCGACTTGGCTCCGTTACACAGTCGAAAGCGTAGAGGCTTTCGAGATCCTGTATGTCTGGGCATGGTTCTCGACGGAATCGGTCCGATAGAGCGAGCTCAGCCTCGATGTATCGCGGATTATTGTAACCCCGCTAATTGATTAAGCTCATAGCTAGCGGAAACAATACACGAAGGTCTACATGCTTGGTATCTAAGGGGGTTACCTACCCGTCGGTCTGTGGGATACATATTTGTGCGTTCCTAGACATGTCACCCGTGGCCGCAGCTTCTGGGCCATAGGGCTGTGACGCAGGTTTCAATGTTCCCTTCCCGTTGTATGTACCGATCTAGTCTATCGAGATACTAACCGATGTTAAGTATACGGCTTGCGACTAGGCGAAGTATATGCGAAGTGCGGTCCCACATGCGCACGGGACACTGGATGACTGTCTTCTATTATCTAATTCTCTATACCCGCCCCCATATAGAGAAGGGCTATCTTTAGATCTCCTCGAGGTCACACATCCCTGCCTGGTTGAAACTTAGGTTCTACATGCACATACAATAGATCTCGATACCCCTGTGGATGCCCCTCATATGCTCATGAGTCTTTTACATAAGCAAGAAAGCGGGTTCGCTTAGCAAAGGAGAAGGTCCCCATTGAATAGGTCTATTTGCTCGATACGCCTCCGCGATTATCCTTATCGCTAGTCTAGGAAATAATATCCCGAAGGAGCGACGTCCGACTGCTCGCCCATGCATCCGTAGCGGGTACCTTCCGGGTATATTCCACTATTGTAAACCATAGCGGTTCGGTTCCTAAATATAGATATATTCCGCAGACCTCATAACCCCATTCTCCATGAGCCTGTGCATGAGAATCCAATCACCAGTTGCTTCGAGCCATATCGGCCGATCACCTGCCTTCGCACTCCCAAGAGTATAGCCTTGGCTCTTAACCGATGACAAATACTCCAGCTCGCTACTTCTTTCCTCTAGCCGTTGAACACGGTGCCTGCTTTCCTCTTGGTCATTCCTTCGAGACTCATGCCGGGTACCTCGAGTCCCATGCCAGACCTCAAACCTCAACGACCTCTATTGCAAAGTTTTCCCCATCAAGAGTAACCGAAGTTCCGTACCGCACTGACAGCCTAAGGTCCGTCCTTTCCAGACGTAGCGGTAACGGGTTTCCACCATTGCGATCGGTGGTCTGAATCAGTCGGTCCAATGACTCGCTTCTCGATGTGCGAATCACCGTAGATAGAGTGCTTGAGTACGACCTCGTCGAACCAATGACATTGATAGCACCAACAATGCAGCTGATAAGCACCAGCAGACTTGGTATGAGGTACGCAATGAATAAGCTCCAGCTGTTATACTCGTATACCAGCACAGGCTCACCCGAGCTCCCTTCGAGAGCAATTGTCAAAGACGAGTGAGGTACCACGAGTGCCAGAGGCAACAACCTAGAGCCGTCATATACCATTGTTAGCAATGTCACCTCATTAGGTGTGTTACTTTTTCTTATCACATACCAATAGACAATCGCATGGAACGCCATGACTGGGCTGAACGCCCAAAACCCGATATCAAAGAGCGCGACAGGAGTTGTGCGGACCTCGAATGCCTTGTCCAAGGTCCCCATTTTCGTTCCAAGCGTACTTTGGAACCGACTCCAGAACAATTGAACTAGGGCTATTCCCAACGAAAAGGAATAAAGGAATCGCACAAGAAACGTAAGACCTGCGCCGATTCTTAGCGTCCATTCTTGATCTGTGGAGGAGCCGACAAGGTTTCCATCATGGCGTAGGTAAAAGGAGTGATGCCCAATTGCGACGACTATGCCTGCGACGAGGCTTCCAAACATGGATACCACTGTAATCAAAGACATTCCGCCTTGGTGAACCTAACCCCGATGATGGTTGGCGAATATGTTCGAAGTCGGCTTTGAACACAATTATGTTGGACGAGGCTATCGCATATGTCGCCGTCGTCCCCTTTCCCGACGCTTTGATAACGACGATGCAATCCATTGCACATTTGGCGACCTGAGCAGCGCTGTGCGTTTCGGTCATCCAACAATATGGACAAGGACTATCGCGCCAAGGAACCGAATCATAAGCGCAATAACCTCCAATCCTTTCAATCCCATTCACCAGGCCTGTACCGTTATCGAGCCCTTTGAGAACAATAGGCACGAACGCTAGGGAAATGGTCAGAGTGACATTGTACTCGTCCGGGTCCCATTATGGGCCCCTCAGCCCTGCCGCACCCCTACGATACGACCTACGCAATGTAACAAACCCTCCGCGGCAGCTTCGGGGTAACATGGACGGGAGATCAAAGAAGCTGCGGGATCACCTGTTGAACGATAAGGACTTTGTCGCATTGTTGGGAACGATCCAGAGCGATATCTTACGAGAGGTTGAAAGACTCCGGAAGACAGAATGTGGCGTGGATGTGGACGGCGTGGAAGAGCACAAAGAGGCGGGCCCAACACAGGAAATCCAACAAAGTCGGTCGGAAATCGAACGAGTGTCTGTGGGGGACAGCCAGATAGAAGACAAAGGACGCCCAGCGTCAGATGACGAGAGTTCGGATGAGGAGGCCCCGATAAGCAATATCGTGAACTATACAGACGACGGAGAGGACCCGATTCTCATTGCCAACTGTTTTTGCTATCTGGGACGGCACCGCAGCGCAAGTATGGTGGAGGAACTCGCAAGGTTGCAGTGGCCCAAAGGCACCAACATCGAGGTCATTCACCGTGATATCGATAAGGATCGGAGGAAGTCTGGGAAGCAGAATCGGGGCGGGAAGACTTCTAGGATGCGTAGAGACAATGAATACGACGAAGACTAGATAATTTTGCTTTTGCTGGAATACCTTGTGGTGACGGATATCCGAACTTCGAACCAACCGTGCTCGCCTCCTTTAGTAGATAGCTTGCAAAATAATTAATTCCAGTACACAGTCGGCCTGCGAGATAATTCTCACACCAGAGTAAATATGATATCGGGAAATATATTTTCCACCGGACGTTGATCTGGAGGTCGCTCCAGATTAGCATAAAAGGCGGCCTTCGTCCCCCCTCAGACTCTCCCAATCCTTCTCCACCCATCCTCAACCAGTGCAATATCCTCACACTGGCAAACCTCAGAAACCTTCCTTATTCCACCAGTCTCTGGTACTTTCCATTTCTCCAAACTCTCATCTTCTCTACTCATTCCATTATATCTATCAAAACTCTACTATCCTCATCATTCCCATACAATATCATCGCATCTTTGCAAGAACCTGTCTTAAAAACTCTCAATCCTAAATCAAAAAACTCTCATCTTCACAACCTCAGTCTTAAAACCACAAACTTGAATATTCCTCTACCAAATCAATATCTCAAGCATGCCAGAAATATCTCGATACTCTTCAAATCCTTAAACTCGCCATATCAGTCCACATCCTCAGCTCAAATCAAGTTCCATATGTCACCAAATCTCAACCTCGCAATGTCAAATTCCAGTTATATATACCACCTTCACTTCTCCTCAAGCCCAGAAATATTCCCCAGAAACTCAAACACTCTTCAAGAAACCACTGCTATCCACAAATTCGGAAATGCTCAACCAAATCAGTTCCATCCCAACCAACTTGAATCAATCAAACACTCAGCCAAGCACTCAAAATGCTCTAGCCAACCATATTCACTCTCATCAAATACAAACTTTGCGGTCACGTCATCGCCCCAAAAAATCTTGAATCGGTTTTGCTCTCAACTTCCACAAAATCCGAAATCCAATACCTCGAGATTCCAAACTTTCAATGCAAGTCATGTAGCGAAGAAGACAACTTTTGGAGAGCCCCTCGACGATTGCCAAAAATCATCTAAGAGACCAAGAACTCTAGAACTCTACGAAAAAGGCAACCAAAGAGATCGGACTTTGTGACAAATACATTGCGCAATTGCCTGAATCCACAAATACATCTGGTTCTGGTGTTCCCCTGTGGTCTACCAAAAAAGTCCATTGGTTTCCCCGGCCTTGCTACAAATCGATCGAGGCTCGTGAACTGTCAAGACCATTTGGACTCTGATCGCTGGGAAGCACATAAAAGAAGCCTAGTATATTCCCACCAATCACTCCAGGCCTTGGAAAGTCGCACGGGAATATATTTGTCCTGCTCTCCATCTCATGTGTGGCTCCTGCCGATTAGCACAAAGCTTGGAAAATTACGATGTATTGTGCCTCTCGGTCCCCCCGATTATAACACAAATGAAACGAAATGTCTTATGTCTGTCCGGCCTTGACCGCCGAAAAGTAAATTTATCCTCGTCGGTTGTCCTGGTCAGTCTAGAATTCTATCAGCTTTGCGTGTGCCTCCTGGTACCTCGCGAGGGGAGGTCATCTACAGTCGCATAATATTGTGTCTGGCCTCAACTCCCCGGATTCAAATACAAAAGTGCTCTAGTTGCATTGTGGTCTTGCGAGTCTGCGACTATGCGATGTGGTCTTGTCTGTCCGTCCGCAAACAAAAACACCATAATCTTATCGTCGTGCCTGGAGCAGCACGATCGATACATAGATTTTATTGTGGTCCTCCTGGTTCGCGACGATGCGAATGTTTATTTCTTTCGTCTACGTCGATCTGGTCGCAAACCGGTGAATCCAGCGTTTCTATTGTGCCTGGCTCGAGTGGCACGGTAGATACCTTGATATCCTTGGGAACGTCCACATACAAACAAGTTATCCTTGGGAACGTCCAAACTACTTAAGTTATCCTTGGGAACGTCCAAGCAGTATCTCAAGATATCCTTGGGGGCCAAAAAATGGAAGATATCCTCGGGAACGTTCACACAACTAACCAAGATATCCTTGGGGGCGCCAAAAACATCACAATATCCTTCGGAACGCCAAAAAAAGCGAAAGGATCCTTGGGAACGCCTAGTCAACGAATTTATCCTTGGGAGCGTGTCGACTAGAAGTATATTCTTGGGAGCGTATCAACTAGAAATATATCCTTGGGAGCGTCTAAAGAGACCAAGTATCCTTGGGAACGTTCTCATATCAACAAAACATCCTTGGGGTCCGGTTCGCGCTTCAAAAACCAACGGGCCCAAGCTTAACGTATACCACCTTTATATTGTGTCTCTGCTGGGTGGGCTCGTCGATTCGTATCCGGTACAGCTCTTACTTCGACAAACCTCACGGTGGGATCATCACCCATCTTCATGAGTACTTTATTCTGCTGTCAATTCTGATCCCTCATCCAGCTTTTGACGAATATGTTTCATGGTTCGGGTCCTGCTTTTGTCGGAGCCGTTTAACATGTTCTATTGGTGTGGGGTTGCGAACTAATATTTCGATATGGCCCCATCGCCCTCCGGTCGGTCCCCAGCTTTCGTTCGAAAAGGTTCCCCGAAAGGTTAGAAAGAAGTATGTTTCTGCACTCGAGACATTGTTACGGCCGGGTCGTGCAAACACTAAGACACTGTATTCTCCCCGTCGGGCTGTTCAAAAAGCTCTTTTGTTATATTGTGGTCTGGTTTACGAGACAAAATCGTGTGTATATATCGGATTAGATAGAACCTGATGGTTTCTAGGATGAGACCGGTATATATATACTTAGAGTCAATTGGCTCAGTTATTTGTAAATAATATAGTATATAGCCTCCATAGTTATCGAAGGAGAACGCTAGAAATACAAGAATTCCTCAACTCCATGTTCCAAACCTCCCATTAGATCCCCCCGCCTTAAGAATAAATATACATTAAGAAGTATTATTAATATTTCAACTCCACGATGGATCCCGCCATGGGAATGGTAAGATATATATAATCCCAAAAACAACCCCCCTAATCCGCCGACAAACTGAGAAGATAGGCTGCCAAATCCTCAGTCACCATGCAATGCGCATGAGCATGAATCCCCAAACCATCACTATCAAGAGCATCCACCTTGGCTCCATAATCCACAAGAACCTTGATCGCTGGAAGATCAGTTGCGTGGTTGAGGAACCTTTCCATATCCAAAGCCGCCTTCCTCGTGGCTACAAGGAGCGGCGTAAAACCCTTCCCGACTTTATCTTCCAACTGTGCACCCCTATCGATGAGCAGCTTGATCGTTTCCGGGTCCCCGGAGTATCCGCAAGCGAAGTGGAGCGCGGTCCAGTTGCACTCCACCGGTGGGATGTTTCCAGTGCTTATGGACCCTCTTGATAGAGTCCGTGCTAGTCCGCCGAACTTCCCCCTTCTCGGCTCCCCGGGGGCTTGGGTATACGCTAGTATCTGTCCAGCCTTCGCGGAAATATCCGCCTTGCGGTCAAGCAGTAACTCAACGATACTCGGGATCCCAAGCATTGCGAAAAAGTGGATCGCGGAAAACCCGTGGCCTGTGGAAGATAAGCTGGAGAGGCCCTCCATTATATTCTTCTCCAAGGCCCTCCACGCTGCATCGTTCATGTAGCGGGTGATGTGCTTGAACTTGAGACTCTCGGCGTCAAAGCTTCTGTAATACGCCATAGCGATCTTTGCGGCCTTATCCTTTAACCCGAGCATTTGATTCTGCCCAACCTCCCGGAAGGTTTTGAGGAAGTCTTTGAGGTAAGGTTTCTGGATTTCGACATCGGGTGTGGGGGTGACCGCCGCGGCGGGTTCAACAGGTGGATCCTGTTCCTGTACTTCGTCCTTCTTGATACCGGTGTCATCCAATTCGAAGGCTTCGAACCGTGGGGGGATGTACGAGTCCATCCTAGATCTAGACTGGGGTAGAATACTAGGAAGCGCACCAGCGAAGGAGAATTGTGTCGCCGGGGTTGTAGGCGCCCGTGAAGCAAAGCTGGTACTGCGGGATACAGAGTAAGAATGCGTTCGCGATAACTGGGAACTGTTGGAGCGGGATATCGAGTTCAGAGGCCCAATTGCTTCGAAATAGTCGTCGATAGGATCGTCTACCAGAGTCGTCCGCATAGTGACAAATTCCTTCTCATCGGGTGCGACGTGGTGGATGCATGTGTATAGATTCCATGTTCCCTTCGGTATGAACCTTCGATATCCCTCTGCGGCTTCAGGGTCACCCTGGCTTTGGCAGATGTCTGCTAATAAGCCCACAGAAGCGCGAAACCGTGGGTCTTTCTTCCCGTGCATCTTCTTCCTCTTTTCGCTGGCAGACTTTGCGCACGCCCTCGCCTTCTCCTGGAACCCTTTGCCCAGATACACAAGGGCTAGTTCGTGCAGAATGCTGGACTCCATCCACTTCAGCGACTCATCCGTCGGTGCGACCGTTTGGAGTGCCAGAAGGAGAGCTAGCGCATTATCCCACCGCCGTTGTTTACACAGCGTCTGGGCGAGATAGAATTTTATCTTCATCGTAGCCCCATCGGAGGGATTACTCCTTGCACCCTCGCTAGCCTGAACGGCCTTTGTGAAGAACCTTTCGGCACGGGCGTAATCCTTCTGTTCGAAGTACTGAAGACCGGCCTGGAAAAGGTTAGTTTTGAACCCGCTGTCTATATCCGAGGACTCAGAACACGAGTCCTCGTCCATATCGCTGCTCTTTTCGCTGTGAACCGTTAAACCGGGTTTGAACTTATCAACAACCGGCGAAGTGGCATGAGTACTCGTTATGCTTCTGTTGTCGAAACTGGGCTTCCTAGTAGCAGCTTCCGAGAAGCTTTCGCTAATAGCGTCTGCGGTAGGCGCATTAATCCATTCCTGAACCCTGCGTCTCTGCGCCGTGGTGAAATAATTCGGCGTCGCAATAGCAGATTCCCGAACAGACTGCTTCTCAGCAAGGGTGGACGCATCCGATATCAATAGCTCCGCGGCCCCCAAACATGTCTGCAAATCCTCAACCACGGTTTGTGAAGACGACACTAAGGCAAAGGTTATCTTATCGCCAGCCTTGGGCGTCGGGAGGTCATTCTTAGTTCGATCTAGCAGACGGTAGATATTTCGCACGTCGTCGCTTAACTCGTCGAGCCGTACCGAAGTATCCACGTTCATATCATCCGAAGCGAGCGACAAGCATCTGCAGCGTTCGGGAAGATGTCAGCCTTACAAGAACCTTTTATATCTCGGAATGGATAGCCTTACACGCTAATCATCTGCAATGAAATCTGCAAATTCGCAGTGTGCGACTGCACTTCCTGCCTATAAAGCGTCAAGACGCCCTCCTCGGACGTCAACTTTAGATGCTTCCCAAAGCTCCTGAACACCCTCGTCCTCCTGCTCGTCTGAACCCCGTCTAACACCACACTCATCTTCTTCAACGTTGCCCCGCAGTGATCCAGGGACACCACAACCCCCTTCCAATACTGTCCAAGGTGACCCGTTCCATGACTGGCCTCCTCGAGTATCCTGTGACGTTTCGGATCACTGAACGCCGTACTTATCGACTGCAAAACCCCAGATAAGGCTGAAATCTCCCCGCGAAAGGAACTAATGGTGTTGTCGACATTCTCGAGGGCGTCCGCCAGCGTGCCAACCGTCTGGCCTATCTGGATGCAGAGGGATAGTAAACCAGCAACCGAAGCGGCGATTGAAAGAGGATCCATCTTGTTAAAACATGCGCTTCTGGTCTTTTCCCGCTACCACAATTCGCCTTCCATGATGCGTTTTTACATAAAAGTGAAGAAGGTGACCAAAGGGAATGAAAAAGTCAATGAGGATTTGGCAAAGGATTCGTTTTTAAAATCCGCGAGAAATCCGGCACTCGAGTGCTTGTATGCTCCCCGTTCCGTCAAGACGGGACGAAGGGGCACTGCCATAGCCAAACGGCAGGAAAGACTCAGCCTCGCTCGCGCTGCTGCGTTCTGATGATTGTCCCCAAGTTCGCCAGTGAGGATGCCTTGATCGCAAACAGTGCAGGGGCCTAATCTCTGCCTGGCATAGCGCTTATCGAGGGTTCTGCAACGCTGAAAATACAACATCGCGGGGACAAAAAGGGCGCGACGGCAGTTGGGAAGTGTACACTGTAAATGTGAATTGCGACGTAGAGGTATGAGGATATCGCAGTAACGATGATGTAAATGTGTACTACCTACAAGTGGTGCCACTTTGAAGCCTTTTCAAAACGAGGCTCGGGTTTTAATCGTATTCAGGAAGCACAAAATCTCAATCAAGTCCGTTCTGTTCCCAGTGACTGTTTGCTGTTTGGACATGCAGCCTAGTTTTTCCGGCCCGATCAAGGATCCAAAGTTACTCTTGCAGTGTCGACGCATAGAATTCCATCCGTATACCGCTTCCCTCTTTGTATCATCCCCAATGCAAGGCTATTAGCATAATCCGATATTTAGACGCACGTGAACTCCCATCCCATCAGTTCAAAGATTACGTTATTCACACCATCAACCTGCATGACCTCCTCCATTGTGCTATAACCCGCACAGACGTTTCCCCGCAAGAACCGAACATCGTATATGCACCCCTCAATCCTCCTCATGCATCGATTCGATTCACGGTCCAAAACCCGGTAGGCCATTACCTAAGTCACCAGACGCCCTGCAATCCCCGGAACCTCCAAAAACCTTGGAAATCATATCCCACCACCCCGGTTTTAACCCTCAGAACCTCAATCGACATCTCCTCAAGTACTCAAGTACCTACCTACTACCCCTCAAGATTACTCGATTATGTGAACATCCAATTAACCACATGACCAATGCAATATAATGCAATGTGCGATATCACAAAAGATTCTTTCGTCCGGATTCAGACCGTCTCTTTTGTGTAACCACACCCGGCTGGGAGTTGCCATGTGGAGGGGATCACCGGGGATACTGCCCTTCGGAGCCGAAGCTTGGTCTGAAAGCTTAGCGTGGTGGAAAGCTTAACCTTTTCACAGACTCGGATTGAAAGGACTGGACGGGGTATGTCACCAACAGGGAGAGGATTCCGTTCGTCGAACCGTTCAATTGGTAAGGGAGATACTCAAGAAGAAGAATATATACGACTCAAAGGAAATTAGAGCATCAAATCATAAACATCGGCGAAAGAAAGCAAGTGAGAGGAGGTAAAAAAAAATAACAACGTCGACCAAAGATAAAAAGGCATTGCAAAGTAATTGTAGCTTGGTCCTCTGGGTGTGTATATGTACCGATTAAGTATGCCGGTAAAGCATTTGAAAAAGATAATAAAAGCATAGCCCTCAAAGACCAAAGCAGAGAGGGGGGAGAGGGAAAACATAAAGACATCAATCACATCGCCCGCTGAACAGATATATCAAGGAAATCATCATGGTCAATATGCGTGCATTTCCAACATTTTCGCGAATATAACGGAGGGGGTTAGGAAGGTGTGTGTGATAAAACGCCAAATCGCTTCCGCTCAACAGGTCCAAAAAGCAACCGCTACAACCGCCCATAACCAAACTTTTTCTAGTCCTAGAGTCCCTTTGGCGTCGTTCGCGGGGACCGCCGCGTGAGACCGGGACCGTCGTGTAGCAACCACAGATCGCTTCCGAGAATGATGGTGATGATGGTGATGATGATGATGATGTCTTTGCCTTCCCTCTCCCGAAAATTGTCACGAGCCCTCCTCGATAACAAACTCGTCATCCTCATCCACTACCCCTCTCCCGTTAGGATCCCCGCTCCCAAGGTATCGACTATACTCCGCTATAGCCGATGACCTTAATTGTCAGAATGGCCATCCACTGTCGCTGCCGACTTTATCATCCATCCTCGGCACGAACCCTCCGTACATCGCCCTCTCATAGCCACCGCTGACGGCGTACTGACCGTCATATTCCTTGATCTCCAGCAGGCTGTTTCCGTACCTCCTATTCTCATCCTCATCGATCGCAACCTTCCTGACGAGATCCTTAATAAAGTCTCCGCCATCAGCGATCAACTCGTCGAAACCGCCGTAGTCGCCTTCCTCATCTGGTGGCAGTGCACCGTTCGTACTTCCGAGCCCAGATCCCCTTCTAGCCCTCAACCCGTTGACCTTAAGAGCGGCATAATTACTAACGAGGTTCCTCAACCCTTCCTCCTTTGAATCCCTCGATCTCGGGTCTCGCTTCGGTTCATACGTGTTATTATACGTATACCGGATCAACTCGACGATATCCCCCCTCCGTGACGGGATAAGCTCAAAGCTATGCTTCAGCTCGTTGCTCAAATCGCTCAACGCCAGGTGCTTGAGATATTGAATATTGTACTTCTCAGCGAGCACGTAGAGACCCGCGAGGGTGATGAAGACGTTTGTGAAGTCGTGAGTTTTGGAACTGTAAGGACTCCCACCCGGACCCGCGGGACTACCCGGACGAGGGGGGGAAAGTTCACCACCACCACCGAAGCCGGCGAATCCACGGCTCTGCTTCTTCTTCGTCGTGGTCGTGGCGGCCGCGGCGGCTGATTTCTTCCTGTAGGACTCAGCATCGCTCACATCTCCGCCCATACCGCCGACGAGACCGGCTAGCCCCTTGTTGACGTTGCCAGGGTAGAGTTCTCGAGGACGGGGGACGGGGTATCTGCCCGTGTAGAGGTACTCTGAGAAACAGGCGAAGCAGTCCTCTTCGACTTCTTCGAGAACCATCTCATTTGTTGTCGCTTCGCGCATGTGGCTTTCAAGGATGCGCTTGAGGACGTCGGAATGGGCGGCCAGGAGGCATTTGTGGATGCCGAACCGGGTCCGCGAGGGCCCTATGAGGAAGTTGAAGACATCCGAGTTGAGGATGCTAATTACGATGTTAGATTATTATTTATTCTTCCCGATCATAGAGATGATGAATTCATGAATGGACAACAACAACGACGATGAGTAGAGGGGAAAGGGGGAATACGTACTCCGCATAGGAAGGCATTCGGGTGAGGTAGGCGAGGGAGGACATTTGGGAAAGAATGATTATTCTAAGGTGCTACTCCCACGTAGCACAAAGAACCCCAATTGAAGGTTTTCCTGAATCCCGTGATGGACTGAAATTCTGCCTGATTGAAAACCTGCCGGCCCTTGCCTTTCGGTCGTTGGTCGCGTAAACAGACTGAAAGGACCGGAAAACACGCTATGCAAGGAAAATTAAATGACGAAGCAAGAAATAAAAAAAAATCACAAGCGGAAAAGACAGAGGCTCCAATTGCTGATGAATGAGTATGATGATGGATGGATTTCTCGGCTCCGAATAAAGAGTGTGAGAGGAGAGTAGTTCAACGGTTGATGTTGGAAAGGGAAGGATGGGAAGACCAGACCAGCAGCTGGGACCCTTGTCGGGGGCATTGTTTTTGCTGGGTGGATTGTTGTCGTTTCCTTTCGTTGGACCAGCCTCCTCCTTTCCTGCCAGCCAATCGAAAGCGCCCTGCCCGCACAGAGGTTGAATACGAAATGCAGAGGCCGAATGAGCCAGTCGATGGGCTGGCTGTTTGGGGTCCACGTATTCTACTCTACTCTATCGGATTGCGTGGGAGGCAGCGGGATTATCTGAAAGACGGTACTGCAGACGGGAGGCAATTATCAACTATCACGGGCACGCTACATACGGCGTCTACATGTACATGTACGCTCACGTTCACATGGCCACTAACACCGGCAGACTGGCCAAAGTACAGACTCAAGCACTCGGTCTGGACGGTCGATGTCGGCCTGATATGATACGGTCCCGATATCTCTCTTTCTTTAAACAGTTTCATCCAGCTGGATCCGGTATCCAGTTGGAAGGCTTTCCTATCTTCCCTCGTCCCCACTAATCGAACATGCACAGGAAACCCAGCAGAAGCCTAAATCCTTAATCCTTTCCTTCGGTAAAAACCCACGTTTGAGGTACAAAAAGGAATATTCAGATCGGGAAAAATATGAGAAAAGGTTACGCCTGCCAGAAATCACCGACGTCAAGGAAATTGGAAAAGAAGGAAAGAAAGGGAATAAAAAAAAGAAAGGAGATGGAGTTCAGAGAAAACGACCAAGTAGGAAAATCATGAAAGTAAAGAAAACCCGTCAGGACAGTTAGCCACATCCCTCATGATATTCGTCGCAACCTATTACATGGACTGGTAGGAAAGCTATCGTCGAGAATATTGCTTGACAGAGAGCATCAGTAGTACCTTGCAGCGCAAATTAACCAGCAAAACGATATAGAAAAAAAAGTCGACAAAACAATAATCAACAGAGAACTATTAGTAAAATGTCGCGAACAAAAAGAGTATTCAGATTTCCTCCAACGCCCTGAGAAAATAGAAGAATGTTGAAAATGAGTAGAAAAGGAAAGGAAAACGTTGGTTGTATGTACACGCGCGCCTCGAACCGCTGCGTAGATATATTATATGGAGGGGAAGGGGACGAAAAATCCGGGGTATCTTGGGGGATGTGTCGCTGTTTCCCCATAACTAGCCCCGTTTGGAAAAGATATATAATAATAAAAAAGAAAGGAGGTATGCTCGAAGTATGCGCGAGATGGTGGAATAATACGGCGTTGTAAAGGGGGTGCTTCTAACAAGGGCAGTCAAGAGGTGTATATCTCGCTGGTCTTAAGCTAAGCTGTAGAATACCTAGATAGAATCAATATCGAGGTGGTAATCAGCAAACTTCCGCCCCGGAAGGTTTGCAAAAAAAGAGTAAAAAGGGAGCTTTAGTGGTGATTGTACCAATTCCCAACCATATGTTGATTAAATGACTGCGCATCCGTCCCAATCGGTTGATATAATCCACCGCCAGCCGAGGGATTCCCCACCGCCGCGGCGGCGTGCGGAGTAAAACTCGTGTACCAGCTCGTGTGCCCGTCCATGCCCCCGTACCCTCCGTTCGCGTTACCGTTCGACTGCTGTCCGGAGTTGTTGCTGTTGCCGTGGTTGTGCTGGCCGTGGTCGACTTCCATCATGGAGAAATCGATGGGCCCGTTTCGGGTCGGGCTGTTCATCAGAGGAGGCATCCCGGAACCAGAGTTCGATCCGAGAGATGTATAAACTTCAGCGTAAACGGATTCCCTGAAGTCGGTGATTATGCTCTCCCGAAGAGCAGTGATCCATTGTTGCCTGATATTCGGATCGTTTAAATCTAACGAGTCGAGCAAGGAAGGATGCGTGAGGCCGACAAACTCGCCGGACGGGCTGATAGTCGGGGAGAACGGTGCAAACGGCGGAGTAGTAGGTTGAGTATTCCCCCCGCCGGGACTGGCAGGTGCAAAGTTGAAATTCGGAGAACCGCCAGCCGGCTGTGTCGCATTCGCCATACTCGGTGACCCGCCAGACTTGAAGGCTGAATTCAGAACGGACTGCGGTTGCTGCTGCTGACCCTGAACCTGTTTCGACTTATCCCGCGAAGGCGGTCGCTGATTCGTAATCTTCACGGGACCGCTCGACGAATCCGATCCCTTCTTCTGAGCACTCGGGGAGGACTTTGCATCTTTGAGAGGAGCCGGGGGTGGGTTCGCAGTATCTTGATAATGCCATTCCGTGAGTTTGTTCTTGATTTTTCTGATGTAGTCAGTGCTGTTCGCGGACTCCTGGAAAGTCTTGTGTTCGAAGGAGACGGCTATTATCTCGAGGTTTCCCGCATTGAAGCCTTCGTATCTCTGCGCGGCTTCCCGCCTACATTTTTCCCCGTCCAATGTTAGCAACTTCACAGTTTACCGAGGGTAACGGTTGTATGAGCGTTTTTTTTTTTTCGTCCCCCGCTGCTTTCGACTCTACAACCGTAAAACCACGAGCTATCACAAGATTTTAAAAAAAAATACACGTACAGTAGTTCCTGTGCCCTCCGCTGTATGTCGACGGTGATGTCGCCTTTGGGATACGGTCGCTCCTGCTTTTTGGAATATCTGGAGTACCGTCTCTGCTGCATCCCGCCACCCAGGCCTTGCGGTACCGATGACCCAGTCGAACCTTGGCTGCTCGCCCGCATCAGGTTCGGGTTCGTCGCCATTTGTCGTCCGGGTCAGACGTTACTGGAGAACAGACAGAAGTATAAAAAAAAGGAAAAAGGAAACGAGTTAAAGAAAGATAAAAAGTGTATGAAGCTGTGTCGCGAAGTCGGTCCCGATCTGTCGATATTCCCCCCCTTTATGCAAAAGTCCAGTTGGCGTCTATTAGAGAGTCGTAACAGTAGAGTGCCTGTTTATATTCCAAGTCGCAAGAGAAGAACCGCGGGAAGTATTTTTTTCGGAAAAAGGTGGTGAAAATGAGTAAATAGGACAGCTCCCGACGCTGCGTCTTATAAGCTTGCCAGAATAAACCGACGATGACGTGCAGAGTGTGTGTGAGAGCGAGAGAGAGAACCAGAGCTGTGCGACTGTGCTTCAGAGTTCGGATCCGTCCGTCCGCCCGGGTAAGGATGATTACGACAGGTTGAGAGACAAAAATACTCGGACTGTGACTGGCCAGGCCGCAGCGATAGGTCCCGGAGCCAGCGAACGAGAAATCCGACTGGGGAAGACGAAGGATGGCAGATAGGGAAAGTTGCGAGGATTCAGAAACAGCGAGTAAGGCAGATGCAAACCACCAAAAGCACAGGTTGCAAATGCGGTTTCAGTTTCACTGGGTTCAAGCGACAGCGTGGAAAGGCGGAGGGAAATCGAAAAAGCAGCAGTCGAAAGGGGAACGAGAGGGCGAGGCGAGATAGAATGGCGTGCGGTGTCTCGGGAGGTGGAAGCCGCTGTGCGTATGATTGGGGATATGTATAACAGAAGGACGAGGTATGTACGAATGGTCGTCTTTCTATTTTTCCTTCCTCTCCTCTGTGTGATTTTTAATGCTCAGGGTCGTCTACCACCGTCGAGGTATCGGTTTCTCGCAACTTTGCCCGAGGATGTGGCCTGTTCGCTGCTTAGACCCTCGCTAGAATTGCCTTTTTGCGGCGGGGAGACGAGGAGGACGAGAAAGCGAGCGGGTTTCAGAGGTTCCTTTTTTCGATTTTTCGATTTCTGGAGTTTCCCCTGCCGGATTACCTTTTTTATATGTGGGACGGGGCTGAGGGCGTCAGATGGATAATATAAGATACGGCTGTCGAGGGAGAAAAGAAAAGAAAGGGAAGGAAAGGTTATCGGAGGGTGGCTTGTCGGTATATTATAAAATCAGTCAATGTCGAAGAATACGACGCTGTGCCGAAATATATCTCAGCGGGAATTCGAATTCGAACGGGGTGGGAGAAAGAAAGACGGAAAAGTGGGGCGACTGTCGCCCGGCCTCGCCGAATCAGACGTCGGGATTCGAAGGGCGAGATCAGTGCAAACGGGCGGCAGAGGCAGATACCTTATATATACCGCTGGGGAGGTATACTGATATCTCTATAAGAGACTGGAGATGTGTCTGGGGCAAATGCTCGGGTTTTCGCTGCAGCGTCGGAGCAAAGGGAGTGTTTCTGCTAACCCCCCCTGAATACAACAATAGGACACTCCACGGGAAAAGAAGGATTATCGAGGGAAGTGGGATAATGGAATCCGTGGCAGTGGCTCGACCGACGAGAGGAAACCAACTGATATCGGGACGGCGGCTGTTGGGGAAAAAACGAGCCAAGTGGTAACCGCCCCGGTACGTACAGCAGTCCCTTCTATCACCGCAGTAGATGTGTGTGTGTGTGTATGTATGGAAAGTAATAATGTCCTCGTCTCGAGAGGGGACGACTCGAAAAGGGAGGAGGAAGAGGAGAAGGGGAAGGGCTGGTAAGTCTCCTTGTCAAGCAAGTGACATGCCACTGCGAAGGAGAATTAATCCAAGGCTCAGGCGTGCTGGACAGTAAGTGAGCAAGTGATTAATTCTTAGGTATCGAGTCGACGAGGTCAAAGTGGAGCTGAAACTGGGTGCGAAAGGGCGGAGAGATTAAAGCTATGTGAAAAGCGCCGTCTCTGATTCGATCGATATCTTCGCTATCTCGGGACCTTCTCGCTCATGCAGTACCCGCGCAGGCAAATGTACGGGCTGTACTGTACTTCAGACCTCGAGCACGCTCGCACGTATATGTGTATGTGTGTGTGTACCGTGCCCGCCAGGGGTGCTCCCAAAAGCAAGGAGTCGAGGGATATAATCAAAGGCAGAGAAGGAACATCAACATTATATTAGACCGCGCCATCCAGACGTCTTGACAAGGGTAAAGCAGGTATAAGGTTGGTGGGCTCGCCAATTGTCAAATCAGATGCTCCCCTCCTTGGCCTGTCCTGTTAGCCCCGAAATCTGGGAGAACTTGCGGGGCTGCTGGAAAACCCTCCAAGACATCTCGCTCCCAGACAAATGTTCCCTTTCGTGCATATTACAGAAGGCGCAGCGAAAGGTACCGATCTTGGGTGGACGACGACTGCTGGAGCTGGTAAGCTAGCTGCTGAGGGACTGCTGGGACGTTATTAACTTGTCGATATTAAGACATTGACCCCACAGACATGCACCTGCGAGAGGGGAAACGAGAGAGCCGGAGGGGAGGGCAAAGACATGGCGTTTATGACCACGTGAACAGTTGTCTTTGGCCGATAACATAATTCTCATCTAAGGGAATATACCAGAGGAACATCCTCCTGCGCATTGTCTTCCAGAGATCGGAAGCGGTTAGATATATCCTTCTTAACTCTTTGGAGGAGGTCGCCCTCCCGATCTCCGACGATGAATGCCCATTTCGAAAAGGTCTAGGGCAGGGTCCCGTCCTTGATCTCTTTCGTGATAAGTCGGAGATACTCACTTACCGGATTGACTAGCTTTCACGAGGAATCCTCGTTCGATGTCGGGATATGAAGGGCTTCTTCTTCTATACCGCTACTAGATCTCATTCGAAACTACCGTTTCTCTCCCCCCCTTGCACTTGACATCTCGCGCGCTGACCTCAGACGGATGGAGCCTCACGTCTTCTCTCCCTGCGGCCCGATCAGATACCCGAATCCAATCATCTCGCCTTCTAGTTTCGTCCCATTCGTCATTTCTCATTCGACCAGAAACCTTAGATACCGACGGAAATGAAACTCTAACCCTCGTTTAGCATGCAAATGGAGAGACCGTGCCCACGGAAAGCCGTCGCCCTAGCTTGCCTCCCTCTCCTCCTCTCTCCTCCAATGGATTTGATATTTTGTATGCGTATACGGAGGCTAGTACGTTCCGTAGCGTCTGTACGGGGGCGTTTTTCTTTTCCCTCTGCTTTCTGAAAAAGTTTATCCGGTAGAATTAGCGAACAGTTATTTGCCGGAAACTGTGGGCCGAATCGAAAGTAGCTTGCTTGAGCCTGAAAGGACCCTCTATCTTGGGATACTTTGCCTGATCAGTTCTTGGAGCTAATCAGAGTCGAGACCCCCAATTGAAGCATGGACGATTCGTTGATATCTAGCCCGAGTCCTAACTAGCTGTCCCCCTGAAAAAGCGTGGTGGTATAATCCGAATCTTGTCCGCGATGCGTATAATCTCGAGACGAGAGGTTTCGCAGGAAGGAGGCTTGATAATTCGCAATCGAGGCTCAACTGGTGGAACTGGAGGGCACGCACATAATGCAATCAGGTCAAACAGTTGCTGTAAAGGTTATTTTCCGGGGTACATGCTTTTCCCGTATAAATTTCCAATTCCGAATGTTCGTCCCGCTGCTGTATCAGTAATAGTCTCGACCTCTCACTGCACTCTCACTCGCGATCCTGTCGTCGTAAAACCCACCCAGCCGCCCCACATGCTATTGGTGCCCCCGATCAGTCGACCCTTGATAACCTGATTTTTAGATTTCCGACAGTCCTTTTTTTTTATATTTATTTTTTTTTAATTCTTTTTGCGAAAATCAAAGATGTGGTAAGTCGGTTTGGCATTCTTGATTGACCGATCGCATGAGACCGCATGAAACCGAGACGACCAGGGAAATCCTCGCGCGGCATTGAAGCATGAGGCTTGAGAGGGGTTGCTTGTGTCTCTGTTCTGTGGCTACCCGTTTCCGGCGAGTACATACGGGCTTCTGCAGGTATGCAAGGCGAAAGGGCCAGGCGAGCGAGACCATAGCTCGCAGCTTTCAGCTCCAGCACGGAGAAAAGCTTGTGTGCCAGAGGGCGGAGGCATGTCAGAAGGCCTAGGTGTGGAGGGTATAGTACGCTTCTAATTTTCTCGAAGGTGATGTAATTGATCATATGAATGGAGAGTGCCGAAGCCGAAACGTTAACCCTTCGATCGTGCGGGAAAGCAAGGGCATGTCTTTCAGCAGCAATCTCATCTCGTGCGATATTTGCATGATGTGAATATGAAAATGTCAAAAAAGGGTGGAACCGAGTTCTTTTTTTTCGTCCGTGACCCGTGAAGGTCCGAGATCGATATGGGGGTTTCCCAAATGTCTTGACCTGCCCGGAACTTAGTGGTCTTCTGAGGGAGAAATCCCCATGCAAGGCGTCCAGAGAATGAGATGCGAATGGCCTGTTAACTTAGTTCCCCCCATTCAATGGTGGTCTCCGGTACCCGCATTAACGGATCGAAGCTAAGTGCGGAGAAGCTAAGAGGGGACGAAAAGGGCACGCATCCCGCTTCCTATTTCTCCCACTCTCAAGCGTTCCGGTTTTCCCCTTTTCGAAGATTCTGAGGCGAAGAGGGAAGAATTAAGATACGGGTCTTTCGACAAAAGGGTGGCCTTGTTTTTCCCTGTGAATTGCAGAAAACGCGGGGAAACTGCCAGAGAGGGAGAATAAAGGATCCCGGTATGAGTTCAAACGGTCTGTGACTGACTGACTGACTGAGTAGAATCGGGGTAAGCAGAGAACCGTAGTAGCAGTCTTTTGACGTTCAACAGCTTCGCAGACGTACGCAGTCGAAAGCGCATGTATTGTATCTCGCGGACGCAGGGGACATGGCACTGCTTAAATAAGTTATACAGCAGATTGGCCGGGAGCATTACGGCATCAGCGACTTCGTAATGTGCATCTCCTCCTCTGATAGAGCCCAGGAGGCCGCTGTGTATTCTCCCTCGTCTTCATGAGCTCTTCGCTCTGGATCCTCCTCCTCCCAGCCCTGCATGTAATGCACATACACATGTAAAATATGTATGATCCGTGCTGTATCACCGGCCGGTGCCCTTGATCCCGAGTTCTGCCATACTTTCGTTAGTGGCTAATATATAAGCGGCGTTTGGGGTCTCGTCTTATCGATAGCGGAGACCGCAAATAGCGTAGTCCGTCGAGGCGGCGGGGAGGAGCTCCTCCGCCCCCCCTTCATGCTTCACCGCATCAAGTCAACATCATCGACAGGACACCAGTGAGTGGGAAAAGTAGGCATCATCGTCGTTTCCTGCCAAATTAGCGTTTTTCTTCTAATATCCCCGCCGCTAGAACGGTGCTCCTTTCAGACGAGGAATCCCGGTGCAGAAGAGTCCGAGTCAACGTTACTTACGCAGGTAGTAGCTGCCAGAAGCTAGTGACCACATCCCCCCAAACCATTCTCATCTCTGGTCTTTGCCCCTCATTGCATCGCATCTCTCCGTTGTCTCTCATCCGGATTCCTCTGTTCCGATCGAGATCCCTCTGCGACGAGTTCCGGCCGTTACCTGTTAGTATTTCCCTTTCTTTCGGAGCACTTACCCTTTATCTGCACCCGTTGCTTGCTTTCGTTTCTCCTGTGCTAAACCTTATCGGTCCCACTGTGTCCTGTTGCTTTTATCTCCAAGGCCTAGACCTTGTTCATAGCGGGCCTCCGTGCGGCGTCTCGACCAGGAGACATCCATCCTTGTGAACGCGCCGGCCGTCGGGGACAATTGGACATCGTTGAGTCCCAAGCTGTTGGTGGTCTACGTAGTCCTTCCTAAAACCTTACCGTTTCGTCGCATCTTTTCATTTCTTCGACCACTTTAAGCCTTTAGAGTTTTTTTTTTTAGACTTCTAAGCATTCTTTTAACGCGCAAGGAGAAAATCTTCAGGTACGGTTTTTTTTTTTTTTTTTAATTCCTCGGCTCCGAATTCGAGTTCAGGTTCGCAGGTCGGAACTCTGCTTCTGCTCCTCCTCCTCCTCTCTCGCCCGATATCTGGAGCGCCTCCAATTCCTCCACCACCCGAAGAGCCCTCCGCTCGCGCGCCGCCGCGCCCCAAAGTAAGGGACCCCGCCGGTCCTCCTGCAGTCTGACGGGAAGTAAAACAAAGTCTATACGGGGTTACACATACGTTACATAATCCAGAGTTTCTTAAACGGAAAGAACAAAGGAAAAAAAAGAAAAGAAAGGGAAAGAAGCATAGTCAAAGATGAGCCAGATCACAGCGACCATGATGCCGCCGCCCGATATGGCGTCCATGGCCAATCGTGGCATGGGGACCATGGGGCGGGATTACAACATCCAACTCGATAAGGTCGAGAAGTACCGTCGTGAGGGAACCTGGACCGATGCGGACGAGATCGAGTGGGCGAAGAAGAAGCCTTTCCCATGTGAGATTTGCGGGGACCGAGTTAGCAGTCGGGTAGGTTTATATCTATATCCTTCCCTCGTATCTATGATATCTTATAAGAATATTATGCTAAGCATTGTGATTGTGAAAACTATCGTCTAGGCCAATTTGAACCGGCATATAAAAACTAGTAAGCAATATATATATCCTTATGAGGGCATACGTGATATCAGTATTCTGATTGTTATAGGGCACTATCCGCACCAAGAGCACGATAACAAACGATTCGCCTGCGATATCTGCGGCAAAGTCTGCAAAAGAGAGTACGTTGGCACTCTATAACTCTAAAATACACAAAGAAGGAAAAGAATTGGATCAGTTAACTCGACACCTACAGAGACAATGTCGTCAAGCACAAGAAACAAAAGCACTCGATCATCAGCCACCAACCCCGTCAGCGCCGGGGTTCCGCCAGCATGAGCCACAGGTTCTCATGGCACGGCGCCGGTGGGTTCGCGGGTATCATGCCCGAGGGGATCAATTGGCAAGATCCAAGGTTCACGCAGGTCCAAGAGCACCCGAAGCCCCCCAAGAAGCAACCGAAGGAACCGTCGAGCGAGGAGGAGAGTGACAGTGATTCCGAGATTGATAGGGGAGGGAGGGAGAGGAAGGCGAGTGATGGGGATATGATGAATTTGACATCGGATTTCGGGAGGAAGGTCTATGTGGCTGAGGATGTGAGTGGTTCTTGATACTTTTTTATACCCGGACCTCTGGATTCGATATTCGAACGGTATGATACGGATGCTGACGGGATTTGTACAACAGCTCCCACGACAGCAAGTCAAAGGCCTCAAGAAATACTACACAGACTATCCCATGTAGGCTTTCACGACCCCCATCTACCGTATTCTACCATATATTAACATGATACAAAACAGCCTCCCACAAGAACTCCTCTCCCATTACGCAGATTACTACTTCAACCCCCCTTCAACCTCCTTCCACTCCCACCTCCCCTTACTCCACAAACCCACCTTCAAAACCGACACAGTTCTAGCCTCCTTCCTCCGCGCAATCTGCTGCATCGGCGGCCTCTACGACCCCACTGACCAAACACTGGGACGCCAACTCTGGGAATCCGGGTGGAAAGTCATGGAGCGTTGGGTTGAATGGGGAATCGGTGACGACGAGGATACCGAGGAAGAAGATTCGGATAATAACAGTGCTACTCTTGCAAAGATCAAAAAGGAGGACCAGGAGTTTGAACGTATGAGGGAGGAGGCGGAGATGGGTGGGACGTTGACGGTTGAGGCTGAGTCGAAGAAGATGGCTAGTAGGAGGACGAGGGAGAGGAGGTTATGTGTCATGCAGGCGTTTATTCTATTCGAGTGCTTTGGAGTTTTTAGTCGGGAGAGGGAGTGGCATAAGAAGGGTAGGAGGATACATGCCAGATGCGTCGAGGTGAGTTAGTTATTCCTTTTTCTTACCTTATATGTGAGGGGGGTATGGGGTAGTACATGCTAACTGGAGAGAAGATTGCACGAGAGTACGGATACTTCCAAGACGACCTGACGATGGTCCCCACCATCAACAAGCAGGAAGACCCAAAGGGCTACCTTCGACAGGAATGGGAAATCTTCGTCGAGAAGGAATCTCGCAAGCGGTATGTCATTTCTCCCCCTATTTGAATCCGTAGAGTACTAATGGGGGTATGTATAAAACAGCGCCGCCTTCTGCCTCTACCTCCTCGACTGTCATCTCTCCCTCCTCTTCAACATCCCCCCTCTCCTCCGCCCCACCGAACTCCGCAATCTCTCCCTCCCCTGCGACGAAGACATCTTCAACGCCTCCACCCCCGAAGAATGGGACTTCACCCGCCGGGTAAGAGTCTACGAACCAGTCCCCATAATGTTCCTCAAAACCCTCCGAGGAATCCTAAAGGGCAACATGAACGCCGTATCCCAAGAACTCAACGACTTCTCCTGTTACATCCTCGTTGTTGCCGTCCTTATCGAAATCACAAAGATATCTCAAAAGGTCGCAGTGGAGGAGGACGAAGTCTACGATGACGGAAGACCCAGAATCATCGTCTTCATGCCCCCTGAGAGACAAGAAGATGTAGAGAGGTTAGACAAAGCAATGTCAACCCTACGAACCCTCTCAACTCAACGAGACGATTTCTTCGAACGCCACATCGGCGTATCATCCCCATATCAGCCATTAAGCGCCTACTCCCCAGAATCAAACCGCTCACAAGCACTCTCCGACCCCACCCCTAACTCCGTCGCAAACCTCAGCGGGTGCACAAAATGCTTCTACATCTTCTGGCATCTATCCCACGTCTTCTTGGTCGTACCGGATAGATTAGTCCTCTCCGGGGATGTACCGATAGACATGCAAGGCTGCCTTAACATGATCGTGGCCGAAACTCGTACAAGACTTGAAAGAGACGAGGAGATGGATCTGAGTACCCTTGAAGGGGTGATAAGTAAACTCAGCCCGCATCTGCTAGCCATCATGCGGTTTTTGGAAAACAGGAATTACGACGAAAGTCGTACGGAGTTTCCCGCTATCGTTGCGCTGGCGTTTAGGGCTTGCATGGTCATCTGGGAGATCATTGTTAGGGTTAACTTCTTCAGTATGGGCGGGATGGTGCAGAGGAATAATGGGGATGGAGATTCGGTTATCGAGGCTGGTATCGGTGGGAATGTGATCGTGGGGAGTTTGGAGGGTCACCCTGGTAGGAATTGGTCCGTCAGCGGACCCTCTGGAGCTGCTGCTGCTGCCGCCGCTGCAGGAGGTAGCGGAAGCGGAGCGGGAGACATGCACAGGAGCACAACGAGTCTGATAGGCTTGAGCAAGAGCATAAGTTCTAGCGGATTGCTGCCCGGCATGAACGGCAGCGGGAATACCGTCGGAGAGATGTTTATCGGCGAGGTAATGGAGTGCATTCATCTCCCCGCTACAAACGATGAGATGCCGCAGGAGCGGGCGGAGACGAAATTCCTCAGGTGGGTTCAGGCTACGTTTGATGAGATGGCATCGTGGGATGTGGGGCCTGAGGTTAGCAATGCGGTTGAGGGTATTGTCGAGGACTGGGATGCTCTTGCCGGGAGGGCCGGGCATGATTAACTGGTTTTCAGTCTCATCTCCATCTCTATTTTCCGTGCAGGCAGGTATATCACGATCATTTGGTTGCATCTTTTCTTGCTATTTTATATACGGATGAGTAAATTGTTGGAAAGGTATTTCTGTATATATGGAATTCATGTCTGGGGAGTTAAGTTCTCGCTGGAGGGAAAGGGGGGAAAGGAAGGTCGTTTCTGCAAGCTTGCCCACGTTCATTTTATTTGGTCTGTAAGATGGATGATTCCGAAAGCGCATTTATCGCATGATAGCTCTTCTAACTTTATATACCGTGAGAGGAAACGATTTAGAATAAGTAATAGGTATGTAGTCTATAAATTCATCCAAACTTCGCTATGTTTTCTTTATACAAAGAGGCCGTTCGTAAGGATTACAAGTACTGTCTATTTCGAAATGATTTTGCTGTAAAAGTGAAAGGTAAACAGTTAGTATCTTCAATCTAAAGAGTATAACAAGGGATTGAAAAAGACTTACCTCCACGGATGCTCAACCTCGCCGTACTGAATGGCCAACATCCAGTTCCAGAAGTTCTCGGCCAACGGCCCGGTCTCCTTCCCAGGCGACAACGGGATCTTAATCTCCTCCCCTCTCCAAGTGACAGCTTTGACAGGGGACACGACGGCAGCAGTCCCAGCTCCAAAGGCCTCCAACAACCTCCCTTCGTCGGCGGCCTTCTTCATCTGCGCCATCGTATACTTCTCCTCGCTGACCTTCCAGCCCTCGGGGATCAACTTCTCCCTGGCGAGAGCCAATATACTCTCCCTGGTCACACCTTCCAATATCGTTCCGTCCAGCGGGGCCGTGATCAATTCCTTAACCCCCTCCTCATTAACCCAGGCGACGAACATGTTCATTGTTCCGACTTCGGTTACATAACCTTCCTCGCCGAACAACCACAGGTTCTGCTGGTACCCCCTCTTGGCCGCATCAATCTGGGGAACAATGCAGGGTGCGTAATTGGCACCGAGTTTCCGGTCACCTACACCACCCGGCCAAGCTCTCACAGCCGATTCGGTGGCCTCGAGGGAGATGGCTTTGAAACCGGTTGGGTAGTAAGGACCGACCGGACTGGCAATCACGTACAGAAGCGCTGAACCCGGTGGACCTACACCCAGTGTGTTCTGGGTACCGATCATGGTGGGACGGATATAAAGCGAGTAACCTTTCTGCTTCGGAATAAACCTCTCCTCGAGCTGTACGAATTTTCCGATCAAATCCGTGAACTTGTCGCCGCTGAAGGTTGGGAGGGCGATACGGGACGAGGAACGGTTGAGACGGTGCATGTTACGGTCCGGGCGGAAGAGACGGATGCGGTCTTGGGAGTCCTTGTAGGCTTTCATGCCTTCGAAGCAGGTGAAGGCGTAGTGGAAGACGCAGGCGGAGGGGTCGAGGGATAGGTTCTGGTAGGGGGTTATGCGGGGCGCTAGCCAGCCGTCTTGGGCGGTCCATTCGATGGAGAGCATGTGATCTGGAGGAGCAGCAATTGCATAGCATGGTCATGTATCAGGATAAGGTGTTCGTAGAAGTTTATAATGTTCAAATGATGTATAGGAGTGTAGAGTGAGCGGTACCGGTGAAGTTGCGACCGAATATCAGGTCCTTGGACTCGAGCAGAGGCTTCGGCGAGGAAGTCTTCTCGACGGTCAGCGCGGACGGGTCGATGTCCGGCGTGCCCCTGGCAATTGGCGCCGGGGAGGCGCTGTAGGGTCTGCTGCTATGGCTGCAGAGGGAGAGGGAGGTCCACCGGACGGCAGCCGGTCGCAGTCGTCTGGCGAGCATCGCGTGTGCCGAATTGCTGCAGCTGCAGGGTCTACTGGCGGTGGCGATGGAGATGGGATTGGAGGATGGCGGTTATTGCGATGGTGATGGTGTAGTGAGGGTGACGGAGGGTGCTGTGAGGAGGGGTGTCGGGGAGACCGTGATATATAAAGGACCAACCACCGTGACCTCAACCGACCAATTCAATCCAGCCCAATTCAATTCTGCCGGGCCGTTCTTTTAATTAACTTCCCAGCAGCCCGCCGACGTTGGCCGAAGGAAACAACCAATGCAATAACCTTATTAACCTTGTTCTCGGTGAGTGGCAGACTGCATTGGCTAGCTTAGCTTGTTTAGCTGACCGTTGAAAGAACAGGCAGAGCTCGGCTGGTTTGATATCGGCCGGTGACGGAGATGTTCTTGTGCCCCCGGAGCATAATAACTTAACTACTGGACGACCTGCATCTGCATTTATCCTTAAAGGTTATTTCAGCATTGCGAAGGATACTCGCTGGTCGCTTATCTGCGGCCGATGCTGTTATACGATTGAACAATCGGACGAGCCTGCCCGCCTTATCTTTGCAGGGGGTCCAAACCTCGTGCACACTGTGCCGATACTTGTTACCAGGCCCTTTTGCTGCTGCATGGTTGGTTAATACGGAAGTAGCTATACCCGTTATTAGTAGCTGCCCTGCACGTGGTTGGCGGGTTTCCTGGCAATCCATTGACTTAGGTAAGCCGCTGGCCCATCCAACGTTCTCGGATATCGGTATCCATACTGATAACTACCCTTTATAGTTTGCACGACAGTTCTAAACTTGGCTATCACGGATTATTGAGCATACGAGTCCCCTGACGTTGGCCGTCCCGTCGGGAATGCACTTGTGGGCTGGAGGCTGCGTAATCCAACATCACAGCCTGGCTTCTTTGCTTCTCGAACGACACCAAACGCCCTCACGCCACTATAATATATCTCTCCCTGGAGCTTCGAAGAGCCTGGAACTCGAAGGCAACACTACTATCACCATCTACACCTAAGGACGCCAGTGGAATATCAACGAAGAGTCTAACGTATATACGGAAATACACCCGCGAGGCGGAACCACGGTCCAATGGCGGGCCTCTTCAACGCCGCCATCAAGTCGCTCAGCACCGTCTCCCTTTCCTCCCAGTACGCCCTCTCACCTCAACCGACCTCCCATTCCGGCCCCTGGAAAATCTACGACGGCAAGAAGAAATCCACCGGTCAGGCATGCAGCGTCTTCATCTTCGAGCGGAGTTCCCTCAACGCCCCCGGCCAATCCCTGCGCTCCAACCACGGCCTCAAAGCCGCCCAGGATGAAGTCATCGACCGGCTGAAGAAGGAGGTCAGCCTGCTGGCCAGGCTGCGGCACCCCAACATCCTGGAGCTGGTCGAGCCTGTCGAGGAAACCCGGAGTGGGTTGATGTTCGTCACCGAGGTCGTCGTCGGCTCCTTACAGTCTGTCCTCGACGATAAGAGCCGCAGCGGAGACAGCAGACACCGGCGGCGGCAGGACGTCGACATCGATGAGTTGGAGATACAGAAGGGGCTCCTGCAGCTGGCGAAGGGTCTGGAATTCCTACACGAGAGTGCCGGGTTGGTCCACGGGAACCTCACGCCCGACGGTATCTTCGTCAATGCGAAGTCCGACTGGAAGATAGGTGGCCTGGCCTTCTCAGCCTCACATCGAGGGGAGTCGGTAGCGCCGTCGGGCACCTCACCCTCACCGTCGCCGTCGCCGTTCCCAGTGGACCTCGTCAATCTCGCTGCTCAGCACGACCAGCGGTTACCGTCGTCGGTCCAGCTCAATCTCGACTACTGTTCGCCGGACCTACTCCTCGATTCATCTATCACCCCTGCTCTCGATCTCTTCTCCCTCGGCCTTCTGATAATATCGATCTACAACTCCCCCCACGAGTCCCCCCTCAAATCTCACAATTCGCCGACGAACTTCAGACGCCTTTTCAACTCTTCATCCTCCATCCCCAACCAATCGAACAATTTCCTATGCAGCAAGGCCATACCCCAGGCGCTGGTCGACGATGTCCTCCCCCGACTCATCACGCGCCGGCCAGTGAACCGTCTCACCGCCAAGGAGTTCCAGGAAGCGGGCTACTTTGACAACATTCTCGTCTCTACCATCCGTTTCCTGGACAACTTCCCGGCGAAATCTGCGAACGAGAAGAACGCCTTCATGCGGGGACTCCCCAAGGTCCTGCCTCAGTTCCCGACCGGCGTCGCGCAGAGGAAGATCCTGCCGATGTTGGTCGAGGAACTGAAGGACAAGGGAGAGCTTCTGCCGTGGACGCTCGCAGCCGTGCTCACCCTTCTCGAGGGGCTGCCGGCTGGAAGCCGTCTGATCGGTGAGAAGGTCTTGCCGGCGTTTCGGACGACGTTCGACCTGCACAAGAAGAAGGACCCGACGGCGGCTGAAGTATCGTCTTCCGCTCCTCGACCGGGTACGGAGCGCGATGGACGAGATGCGGCCTTAGCCGTCATGGTCGAGAGACTCGCAGTTCTACGTGAGAAGTGTACGTTGTCTGAATTTAGAGAAGACATTGTCCCGTTATATCTTCTCGCCCTGGACTCCCCTACATCTCACTTGCAAGGTCTAGCCCTGAAATCCCTCGGCCAAGTGCTGCCGAACATCACCTTCAACAACGTCAAAACAGATATCTTCCCCGTGGTCTCGACGGTCTTTGCGAAGACCTCGAGTTTGGGGATCAAGATCGCTTGTTTTGAGGCTTTGAGGGTGTTGTGCGGTGGAAGTATTAGCACGGACGACGGGCTTTCAGGGGAGATTAAGGGGAACGACGGCAGTTCGGTTTGCCTGGATAGGTTTACGGTTCAAGAGAAGGTGGTACCGTTAATCAAGGGGATCAAGACGAGGGAGCCGGCTGTTATGGTAAGCGCCTTTTACTTGCAAGCTACAGCGGTTTTGATACTAATATTATTATAGATTGCTGCTTTGGATTTGTACATGCAGATAGGCTCTCTCGTAGATACGACGACCCTGGCGACTGAAGTCATTCCCTCGCTGTGGGCCTTGTCGTTGGGGCCGCTACTCAATCTTCAGCAGTTCAAGCAATTCATGACAATCATCAAGCAGCTATCGAACAAGGTCGAACAAGAGCAACTGAGGAAGTTAGCCGACACAGCCACGGCGGAGGCATCTTCTCCGGTCGTGGAATTCGGTGCTACGAATGGGGCCGCCAAGAACGGCGTCGGCGGCAAGCCCGTCGAAGCTGAGGATTTCGAGGAGCTGGTGTTTGGGAAGAAGTCAGCGGTTGGAAGCGACGGTGGCGTATCCCCTGATCCTTGGGCTTCGGCAGGCGCTACTGCTGCCGTACCGAGCAAACCAGCTGCTGCACCGAAGAAAGACGTTGCATCGTTCTCGTGGTCTACGCCTGCACCGACGTCGTTTTCACCGCCGCCGTCGGTGAGTAACAGGAATTCCATCACCCCGGATCAACAATTATCCGGGTTTGGAACATTGCAACCGAACAAACCGGGTGGTTCTTCTATGGGATTGTCGCAAACACTGCAACCGTCGAGACCGGGGATCGTGAACTCAAACAGCTCCGGCGCGGTCATGGGTGGATTGGGGCTTGGGATGGGAAATCTGGCTATTGGGGGTACATCAACTCAGAGTAGCCATACCGGCTCGTCGTCGATGCAGTCGTTACAACCGTCGAGACCCTCCGCACCGCAGCAAACACAGAGCACGGGCGGCATTGACTGGAGTTCGGCATTGAAGAAGCCATCGTTCCCAAGTAATAATACGACGACTACAACGACGAATACCACCGCAGCGAGTACCAATGCTAGCGGGTGGGGGGTTATGCAGCAGAAGCAGGAGTCGCATCCGACGATACTGTTCGGGCAGACGAGGCAGCAGGCTCCACCGCCGAAGCAGACGGAATTCTCGGGGTGGGGGATTGCACCGCCGCCTAGTGCGCCTGCTCAACAGGCACAACCACAGATGTCGACATTCGGTGGGGGCTTCGGGCAGCAGCAGCAGCAGCAGCAGCGGTCCGCTGGCTCGACGGGGATGGGCATGGGTATGAACATGGGCATGGGCATGAGTATGCAAGCAATGAAGCCGATGCAGCCGATGCAACCGGCGAAGAACCCGGGGAAGACGGGACTGGATGCGTACGAGAGTTTACTGTGATTGTTCCCTTTGATTTGCTATCGATGCTTCGTAGCTACCGCTATCTACTTAAGTATGTTTGTGATATTGTTCTGGATATCTTCGGGGCACAAGTGCCATTTGACAGCGATTCAGCGGGATTTTATTTTTCCTTCATCAAAAAGCATGCTATGATATTACTTGAATACCAGCCATCTATTTTAGACCTATCTATCCATCCATCTATCAAAGAACCCTTGAAGTCGTATTAAAGATCTCGTCGAGGGTGTTCGCAGGGCCGCTTCTTGGCGGTCAAACCTCACAGCACTGACCTCATAACAGACATCCCCTCCACGTCCCACCTCGATATCAAAGCATCGACATCGAATCATTCACCGAGGACCCTCACCTCGTAGAAAACCCTCCCATACCCTCTTCCCGGGGCATATAACATCTCCACATCATGTCCCTCCCACCGCCAGCTATCGTGGTATCGCTCATCCAGAGCATACGCGCCCGTCCCATCCTCTGGGACGGGTACCAACGCAGCAACGTCATCAACGAACAGGAGCTGGTACTCATCAAGGCGGTTGATAAGCTGGGCAAGGAGAAACGGGTACCCATCGTCGAGGGGGATCTAGTGGGGTATGCGAAGCTGATTGTGGGGGATCCCGGGAGCGGGGAGACGGGATTGCTTGAGCGGTGCGCGAGCGGGAAGAGGGCGGCGGAGCCGACGCAGCATTTGCTTGCTTTGGCGGTGGAGCTCTGTGAAGGTATTTTATTCCTTTCTATCGTGTGTATTAGGCATCTTGTATACGATGCTGGTGACTATATGATTTGTGGAGATTACAGTGTTGACGGGTATATACAGACGTCCCCTCCTTCGTAGCCACCCTTAACTCCCATAAGGACCCGTACACCCACCTCATGACCCTTCTCGACCACGGCGAGGCCCCGATCCCAATTCTATCCTCCAGCCTCCTAACAACCCTCATCTCCGCCTCGCTCTCCAATCGCACCTCGAGACCCACCCAAACTGCTCTTCCGACGCTATTCAAATACCTAGCCACCACTTCTGCCTCGTCGGAATCAAATCTCCAGGATTTGGCAGTACAGAGCTATGTGCTGTTACTCCGGAACTCGTATTCTAGAAATACCTTTTGGGAGATGGGCGATGAGACTATTAGGGGTCTTACCAGTGTTATCGAAACTGCTGCGGCGGGGAGTAAGGGCAGTCGGACTACGGACGTTGGGTTGGGTGGATCATCTACTCTCGCTGCGGCGGGGGGTAGTGCTAGTTCTGCTGTCTCTGCACCCTTGTTATCCGGTGCGGCTAGCTCGACGGCGAATAATCTGAAGCAGGGAGGTGTGAATCTACAGCTGCTGTATCATGTGCTCGTTGCGATATGGGAGTTGAGTTTTGAGGAAACGATCGCGGAGGAGTTGAATGAGTATGTCCATACCCCCTAGTTATCATGTAAAGAAATGACTAACATTTATGCCAGAAAACACGACCTAATCCTCCCCATAGTAGCCCTCCTCCGCTCCGCCCTAAAAGAAAAAATCCTCCGGGTCTCCCTCGCCATAATCACAAACCTAATCACCAAAGCACCCTCCACCAACCTCCCCGCGCTTCTACTAGCCCGCGCGCTGCCCCTACTAGCCACTTTAAAATCCCGAAAATTCACTGACCCAGATCTAACAGCCGACTTGGAAACCTGCGCATCATCCCTCGAAGCCTTCCAGCTAACTCAGACAAACTTTGACGAATACGCCACGGAAATCAGGTCAGGTCACTTATTCTGGAGCCCACCGCACAAGAACCTGGACTTTTGGAAGAAAAACGCTAGGAGGATAATGGAGGAGAATAACGGGGAGCTGGTGCACTGCCTTGCCAGGGTTTTGAGGGAGAGTGATGATAAAGTTGTGCTCGCTGTTGCGGCGCACGATGTCGGTGTGCTGGTTAAGGAGGTTCCGGAGAAGAGGAGGGTGTGGGATGGTGTTAAGGTCAAGGCGAGGGTTATGGAGTTGATGGGGGATAGTGATCCTGAAGTGCGGTATGAGAGTTTGAAGGCTGTGCAGGAGTTTTTGAGGTATGCCTTTGGGGGGTGATTGATTCCTTTCTTTTACTTTTCTTCTCTTTTCTTTGTTTGTTATGGAAGACAGGGATTAGTGAATGGTTGGTATAGATGTTTCTTAATTGCGTTCCATCGATGGTTTTGCATTAAATTATCTTTTTGCTTTCGGTTTATTTTTCATCTCGGGGCAGCTCTCTTTTTTTGTAATCGGATTTGGATTTGGATTGGATTAAAGGGCTCTTCTTTAAATTAGCAGGTATACGAAGGCCGTAAATGTCATTCTTCGATGGAACTATGTTCCTATTGGATATCAGACAAGATGACGAGAGGCTTTCTTAGGAAGTATCTAATCGAATGTCGATGTCATAGAATATAGGACAGGGGACTAGCTACATGATCCCGTTCATGAATTCATCAGGTTTCTATCGCACAGTAGTATATTCATAACCCCGGAAGTACAAATATTCGAGGCAAAAGCAATCGGGGGACACAGAGACGGGTAGAGGAAGAAATATCGAACACGTTAAAAGTACGAGAAAGAAGGGGGAGAATATCAATGCGGAAACCCGGCGTGCTCGTACCCTTCCTCCCAATACGCAAAAGCCCTAAATCGTCTTCTTAGTCTGGGCTGTACCCAAACACCCGCAACCTTACCCGGTTCATCTTCATCTTCACCTCTCATTCTGGCAAGATTCAAGACCCATTTATTTTCCCACTCTTCGTTTCCTAATCCGTTTCTCAAGGCTTCGCCCATGGTATACCCGGTCCAGCTATAAAACCAATCAACGCAGATGATGTACCATTCGCTGGGGTTGAAGAGGTGTTTGTGGTGGAAGAGGGCGCGGGAGATGTCTGCGGCTGTGTAGCAGGGGGATCGGATGATTGAGTCGTAATGGTTGCGGTAGGGGGAGGGGGATTGCGTGTCTGAGACGAGTTTTAAGAGGATGCTGCGGTAGGGTTCGTCGATGTTATTTATTACGTACTGTGGGTGTAGGGTTAGTATGGTTTCTCTTTTTCTTCTGATATACTGTAGAGAGGGAAAGGTGGAAAGACTAACCAATCTATCCGCACTCGAGCCCCCCACATAACCCAAAAACCTTGCTCGGGATAGCGTATGTTCCGCAAAAGCGAGCAGCATCATTCTGTGCTCTGACTCCCTCGTTGGTGGGAGGAAAAGATCATCGTCATTAAAATCGTCCCACGGGTTATTGCTACCATCTTTATTATTACCTTGACGGGGTTTATGTTGCTGCTGCCGTACCATCCACGGCTGCGAGGGTCCGGAGTGATTTGAGCTCTCCACATCCCCGCCGCAGGTGCAGGTGGTAGCAGTCGAGGCTACGGTGGTGATGGCTGTGGTGTGTTTGTGAGACTGCTGGGGGGAATTTTCTGGTTGCTCTACAAGAGCAGCCATCCGGGAGCGAAGGAGACCCGATAGGTACGGGTACAATATTGAAGAAAAGTACTTCTATCGGAACATTCCGGAGACATCATATTAGCTGTGACACGATAGCTATCACCTCACCGGCTAGGAAGTTATCTAGGTAATGTGTGAAAGGTAAAGGAGAACAGGCAAGGGAAAGGTTGTGTCAGGGTAGCTAGCACGTACGCTGGTTAGGAGGCCGGTCCGTAGGTACTTCCACGTCGGCCGCAGCCAGGCTAGCGGATTCAACAGCCGGATGATGGAGTACTGTGCGAGTCTCCTGCGAAGCCAGCCAGCCGGATATGGCTTTTCCGGCGAAGAGGGCAGGGATGGGGAGTCTGGAATTGGTACGTTGGGAGGTACAAGATAGGGACCGGTGAAGCTTGTACAGAGAGCCGTAGAAGAGATCATGCAGGCGGTGCGATCAGGGTGACGAGAGGGCGAAGCAGAGGAGGAGAGCTCCGATTCGCTGGAGAGGAGAGCCGGACGATGTCGACGAGGTCTGAGAGAGGGATAGCTTGGGATGAAGTGATGGAGAAGCAGCAATGCCGCGATGAAGATGGCGATGGTTGTAAACGTGATAGTGGCAATGACGGTGGATGGTTGCGGTTGTAGTGCTGGTGGTGGTTGTAACAACGGATCCCGACAGGATGTCGTTGAAGCTGGTGGCGGAGGGGACGTTGCAGGCCCCCTCGCATTCAACCATTGCATACCGACTGCTGTTCTTCCTCCAATTCCTGCTATCTCGGCCTTTCCTTTTTCTTTTCTTTTTTTGAAAAGGCGATAGCAAAGCACCTATATGATTCCGAATCCCTAGATAATGCTGAGATGAACTGGGTGAAGTTTACAAGATCCGTCGACGCCCTCTCTTTGGCGATAGAACCCCAGTGTGTTGGAGGCGGTAAAATGCAACAGTCCGCATACATCCACCACGCTCGACATGCCAATTCACTTAAGCTTCAGAACATTCCGATATCTCTCTGACGAACGATAGAAACTATAGACGCAGATGTATCCAGTGCCTAGGGGAATTGGACTCAATTGGCCACTATTCAGTATGCAACATCTAATTCCTTGAATCAAACCCTTGCAAATATAGCAGCTTAGATAATGCGTATATGCGCTTCTCACGACAATGACAAAAGCAGCTAGACCTGTGTATCCCATTCTCACAGGTCGGCAATACTAGCCTTCGATTGTATGTCGATAGAGAAAGATCCAGTGGCGTCGGCCTGATTGTCCTGTTTCGTATACTAAACGGGAACTGCGAAACTGCTACTGCACTGTACATTGCAGATGTCGATATCTCCGGCCCTTCTTTGATAGGAAACTGTTTACTAAACGAAGCCAGCTGACGGCTTGATCGTTCTACAAGACTTCAGTATGCAGGTATACATAGCATGCACGAATCCGCCACTCCTTTTGCCACAATCACGAATCATTGTTGCATGTTGTCAAGTATACACACTTAATGTATACGACTGCGTAGAAGACCCGATCTAGAACATACTCTATCACAAAACCAGACCCGTCCTAAAACTCAATTGCCCAAATGCGAGCCAGCATGTTCGATGCTTTTTCAGCCGCCCCTGAATAGTTCTAGCTATCGATATAAAATATGATATCGATCAGGCGCAGGCCAAAGAATATTTAATGCACCTGCTGTACCTTGTGTAACGTGGCCAAAAAATTACCACAATCTCAACCCAGCACAAGAACGGATAAAAACGTATAAACAAAATCTGAGTTCCACCGTCTCTCACGGCTGACGGAATCTCCACTTTTTTGATTTTATAGAACTCCAAATTGCCAATGATGGGTTCGATCAAGAGCACGCTTTGATCGAGCCAATCAGATCGTGCATCGGGAAGTCCAAATCAATGACGTCAGTGTGACAGGGATCCAGCTCATTCCGATGGCATGACATTTTGCTTCAAACCCTCTATAAAACTATCCCGAATACCCCCATTCAATTGAATCCAACAAATCACATCTTCAAGATAAAAGAACTAAATCTCCAAAATTTAAAAACGTAAAAATATACTATACATCTACTTCCACATTCTGATCCTCCCCAAACTTAAAATCACACGTCGAAACGAGGGAAACCCGCCCCGCAGTTCCAAAAATGTCACCCGTAACTTACACCTACGAATACAAATCCTCCGAATCAACCACAACCCCACAGGGTTCCTCCTCCCGAACAGTCCACACGACCCCCTCCGGCACCACCGTCACCAGCACCCAGCAACAAGCCGGCGCCCAGCCCACCACCCAAACCCAGCACTACCCCGCCACCGGTGCCGGGGACCAGGGTTCCCGAACCCTGTCCAGGGAGGAGGCCGATAGGAGGTACCTAGAGGCCATGGAGGACGAGTACGCCAAGAGAGAAGGTGGAGCTTAACCTGCCCCAAGCCCGCTGAGAGGGAGGATTTTAGTGGGTTTTGTCAGTGGGTATCTTGGGATACGGCGTTACAGATTGATCTTTGAAATGTCTTTTGGGGGTAAAATTTAAAAATGAAATTTCTTGCGATGTTTCTAGCACCGGCTTGGGATATCCTCCTCCCAATACAGTCTTTCAATTCTTAAATTTAAATCCAATAAATTACTTGTTCTGAGACTATTCCAGAATGAATTCTTCAATCGGGACTGAATGGATTCTCGCTCGTATATAACACGGGGATATCGATAGGAATACGACACAGACAACACCGTGCTATCCAGTCGGTACAAGTACTAATCTAAAAACATCGGACTAAACTTGCTATTCGACGCTATAATACTTCTTATCAAACAAACCACTCCCTTTGCGAGGGCCTAGTCTCTATTCCGTCCACTGTCCGTGTATAATGATAATCTCACGGACCCTAATAATCCAAATTTGCAATCATCAGTCCTTCTATCTCCCGAAACACCCAAACATACTGAAGAGCGGTCATACACGCCCCATACACACTAATCCCACACAACCATTCAATCCTTCCAATACTCATGTTGTTTACACTTGCACCGGTGGAACACACCTTTCTGTTTAAGCTTTATCGACCACTCCGGCTCCTCAATATCCGGCAGCACAAGTGAGCTGCGATCGAAATCTGGAATTCTTTCCGAGTCTTCCCCGTTATTCCGGTCCTGCTGTGGTATCTGATCGTTAGGTCTCGCGTCCGAAGTGCCGTCCGCATCATTCGCTCCCTGTTTCCGGGACGTCTTCGTCTTCGGATTCTTTTGCTTGTTTCTCAGCGTACCGAAGCTGAATATATTTTTGAGGGAGCCTTTAATACCTTTTTTCTCAGACGTACTGCGTTTTTTCTCAGACGGACTGGGATCCTTTGCCGGTTCCGGTTCATCATCAGCGCCGTCGAGCCCCGTTGGACCCCCAGAGGTTCCAAAGGCTTCAATCTCCTCCCTTCCGATACCCAAATAACTACTATGACGTGCTTTTCCTTTCCCCTCCCCACTCTCATCTTGCATGGGTTCACTCTCTTGGAATGAAAATGGTCGGTGGCTCTGAGGGCTGGTAATACGAGGAGGACTGCAATGGTGCGGTGGACTCGGTGCCGGCCGTGTCGGGTGCGGCGGTATTCCCCGCGTACCCGATTGTGTTCCTTCCGTACCGGGAAACCTGGACCCCGACGAGACTGTTCTGGGTCGAGTCGTGGGCGGCCTACGGCTACTCTCTGAACTCTCGCGTACTACCGGACTATTCAAGTTCGCCGGCATGCTTTGAGCGTTTCTCAAGGCAATCACTCTCTCCTTTACTGGCATTGGAGAACCATCTCTCGGTGGCTGGGCTTCAACCCTAAAAATCCAATCTTCTTGCATACCAGTCAATTCCGTCAGACTGTATTTGAAGACAGCGGGCGACTCTCGGTATATATCCTTGAATCCGATCCCAAATCCAAATATAAGAGTGTCACCACCAGCAAAGAGAACTTCAAACGCCGATAGTTTGATTATGGGGATCTCGTGGTGCTTAGGATATAACAATTTCGTCGTCCTATCATCCCCGGTATAGTAATATTGCTCTTCACCCACCTTCGGGGTACCGTACTTTAAGCCGGATGATTCTCCCGGCGTATCGGAATTCGCAAATCTCTGTAAAGTTTTAGCACATCGGTAACCTACTAGGGCTTTCGGAACGTAACCGGGGTCGTGTTTTGTGCGATACCGGAACGAGACGTGAATGGCTTCGCAAGAGGTGTATTGGCTCCACGGCTCCCAATCGAACCAGTGTGGCCGATAGCGTTTTGGAGTACGAACATGCTTTTTCCGATGCCCTGTTGCATTCCGAAGCCGGGTCAGCATGCCCATATCCGCGGCGTCCGACCCAGCCTTGTCAATTTTGCCTGATATCCAATGATATTTGAATTGAATATCCTTCAGGACATTCGCTTTGGACTGTCGGCTCACGTAGTCAGATACGCCTTTGCCGACGTGCTTTTTGCTGAAAGTCAAAGATTCATGACACTCAGTGATCAGATATAAGAAAACGATGTCAGACAGTTCATTCTGATCTGGGTTTGTGAAGGAAATCTTTTTCGAAAGTTCGTGCGAGAGTTGGCCACCCCCGATGTTGACATGAGATCCAGTGAACCAAACCTGTGTTAGCCGTTTAGTTGACTCTATCGGGCGGAACATGAGGAGGGGAACGTGAGAAATCCGATCCTCGTCGAGCCCGAGGGCGTGAAATGCGCATTCGATCTCTGCGTAATTCGATGTTACCATTATCATGCTCAAAATATATTTAAAATGGCTTCAGTGTGCAGAAACATGCTTACCTTCATGCAACAGTAGATGCCGGAAGTCGAAAGCTCCTCGGGCCCATAATTTTCTAGCATCTTTACCCCCTTCCGCTGGTTGCTCCTCGTAATTTGACCACCCAATAGTCTCAAGGCAGCCCAAGAATTTTACGGAGACCTTGGTAATAGTTATTCCTTCTCGCTGCCCCAGGTCCCAGGCCAACGCCGTACATCGTTCTCTCCATTCTTCGTAGTCGTCTGTGCCTCGGAATTTCCCATATCTAGGATCAAAGTAGGTATCGTATAGTGTCTCGAAATGAGCCATCCCGGCTTTGTTAAAAAGCCCGATTTCAGTGATCAATGAAGCAATTGCCCGGATAGCGAACGCGCCATGGGAGAACCCGAAGAGAAACAACTCATCACCGGTCACCCAATTGTCTATAGGACCGATTAGCCTGAACAAACCGGAAAACATTATAGAGCTCTAGAGTGGCTTACCGGAGAGATAGGTATAAGCATCGAGGATTGTGGTATGGAGGCTTCGATTGAGCCCAAATTCTGTGTGAAATACATCAGCCGAAATTTCAAGGTTGCGCCACAAATACAGCACTATATCGGTTACCTTCACCAGCACCGCATCCACTCAAGTAGAACACTTGCTGTCGCATGTGGCTTTCTTTATGCTCAGCTGTCAGACAGTCGGAAATACGCTTTAACACTGTCCTTGGAATATGGGATCCGCTATGAAGCCCCAGAGACATCGGCCGGGAGGATCCAGTATTGGTAGCTTTAAGCCTGAAGTCAGCGCAGATGATTTTGAAGAGGAACCTTACCCGGGGGATTTGACCTACCATCTAAGATAAGAATAATCTTCTTGGCCCGGATCGTGGGTGAAAGCTTTATGGGTGACGATTTCATAGTCGGGCTCTGTTCCGCGTGTGGCTTTATATATTCATGGAGCCTGTCAATTACGGCGGTCGGAGAAAGGCCTTTTGCTGACTCCTTGGTGAGTTGCTCTTTCGTTTGACTCAATTGCCGCCGGAGATGGCTGACTTCCGTCTCAAGGCTTTTGATCCGGTCAGCAGAGTTGGGGGTGGCGGTACCATTCTCAATATTCGGGAAGACTCGTGGAAGATCGGTGTTGATTCTCGGGAGGTGACGAGTAATTGATACGCGGCTATGGAGGCTAGACCTGTCAAAAGGAACTGGGCCGGGACTAAGGACCCGGGGGATATACGGGGGAGAAGCTCCACGGAAGGGTCCCTGAACATGCTCCGGCTCTTCGGATGTTTCCTTTTGTTTCTCGTCCATGAAATTGTTTGCGCCAATCTGGGACGTAATTGCATGCGCAATAGGTAGGGATAGGTTAACATTGGGCTCGTAAGCCCATGGGATACGAGGCGGCGAGTACGATGGAAGAGTTGGAAGAGTTCCTGAAGTACTACGGAGGGTAGCACTCGGAGTTAAATCTGGGAGATTTTGGCGCACCGTCCCGGTGGGCCTAGGTATCTTGGAAGCCGATTCGGGCGACGGATCTAATCGAGTAATGTTGACTTGGCCATTCCCTCCGGATCCAGAGGGTCTCCGGGGACGTGGGTTGAAGATTGGGATAGAGGAAGTAGAAGGTGTCCTTCTCCGCTGACTGTTAGCGGCACTCCCTGAATTCGAAACAGGCCTCGGGAGGTAAGAAGGCCGATCATTAACGTCCTCCTCTCTCTCTGCTAGGGGAGGTGTCTCGCCACCGTTGGTACGTATGCCGTTATGGTTGCCGTTGCCATTCAGGTGCATATCGTCACCGTTAGGGTGCGAGCCGTTACTGTTCAGATGCAAGCCGTTACCGTTCAAATGCAAGCCGTCCCAGTTGAAATGTAGACCATTGCCGTTCGCTTGAGTATTATTGCCGTTAAGATAACCCCCGTCGCTATTAGTATATGCGCCATTGCCGTTGATATGCATGCCATTATCCTCGAGATGTGCGCCGTTGCCATTGGTATACGTGTTACCGCCATTGGATTGGACGGGGTTCTGTTGTGATTCTGAAGGGTCGGAATGGCTCATCGTCGAATTGCCGTTCTGTATGTTTCCCCGCGTCTGGGCAGTCTCAGGCAAGTCGGAATCGTCCTCGGGAATACGAAGTATCGTTTGTATAGTGGATATCCGAGGTTCTCCGGATGAAGAATTGGCCTGATCTTGGGCATCGGCGGGAGGGTCGTCCGAAATTTGGCTATTGGTATTGGTAGTAGCGTCATCTTGTTCCCCGCTTTGATACTCGGCCTGATTGAACAAGGAGACGATCTTTCGAACTGACATGGTGAATTTAAAGTCTTTTAATTACCCGTTCGCTGTATTTGAGACGAAATGAAGCCCATGCAACTGTGTATACCGGCCATATACACATTCAGTGCGCACGCGGGTGGATATCGAAGCCGGTGATGAGGTAGATGTCACCGTATCAAAGGTGGGAGAATGGCCCTCGATTTCATCCATTTTCCGCATATTTATCCCGTAGATGTCTACGCTTCGATATATACAAAGATTGATCATGAAGATGGACAGGAACATCGGGCCGGAAATCGAGGTGTATTTCAGTGATGTGTTGATCGTGTGTTATTTTCCGCTTGTGCGCATCAGCGGAGATCAAATCGGAATCCCTGTACGACCAGCCACCTCTCACCAGCCACAGTCTCACCAGCCACAGTTCTATCACGAACCTCAAAGTTATCGACCAGACTCCTCAACCACGTTCAGCCAGCAAAACCTCGCTCAAGATCGTCTACGAATGCATTAACTTATACTTTAATCAATGAGTTAGATACTAAGCATAGCAAGTCATCTACAGTTAGTGAATCTATTATCGTCGACGGCTGAAAAGACGGGCCGGTGTTGTGCCAAGCGTTCTTTAGGGCAAGGGCTTTTTTCGTTGTGTCGCCTCGCTTGAGCCGGCGCACGTGACCTGCAGCACAGAATTTTTTGGTGTGGCCGATTTCGATGGTGTCTGGCGAAATATCCCACCGCTAAGCTTCAAACCTCCAGATTTCATATCGTCAACTCTCCCCATCTCGACAATCTTCGACACCATCATCCGACACCCCCCCACCTACCGACAAAATGAAGTACATCTACTCGAGCGAGTCCCTGACGATCCCTGAGGGCGGTATGTGGCTCCCAATCGTCGACATTTGAGTTGCAGAGTTGTGGATAGATATATGGCTTTTCAAGATCGAAAATATTGAAGGAAGAGGAGGAGGAGGGCAGGAGGAAGATGATAGAATGGCAACTACCGTAGAAGGACGTCAACTAACAGAAAATCTCGCTCTCCTCCAGTCTCCGTCAACATCAAAGCCCGTGTCGTCACCGTCACCGGTCCCCGTGGAAAGCTCGTCCGAGACTTCAAGCACATCAACATCTCCTTCACCAAGCGTCCCGGCAAGCCAATCATCGACATCTCTCTTCACCATGGTAACCGAAAGAACATCGCCGCCCTGAGAACCGTCAAGTCGATTGTCGAGAACATGATTACCGGTGTCACCAAGGGATTCAAGTACAAGATGCGTTACGTCTATGCACATTTCCCAATCAACGTCGGTGTTTCCAAGAACAACGAATCTGGTCTCTTCGAGGTTGAGATCCGGTATGTGGAATCTGTTATTTGAATTACAATGCGACAGGATGCCTTTTTTTGGTGGAAATCGACGGGGTAAAACGACAAAGTTGGCTATGGATCAAGATTTTTCGCCGAAAGAGATTTATGGAACAATCAAGATAGGACCTTCCGAATGAGCTGGCGGCTTTAGCTGTCAGGATATGTATTGGTCGAAATCTGGAGGAAATAGCCAACTTGTCGAGCCCTCGACCGCGATACCACTGAATACCTGTCTGATGGGCTTTTCGAACCGGTATGCTGACTTGCTTCGTTACCTAGTAACTTCATTGGCGAGAAGATTGTCCGAAGGGTCGTCATGCACGAGGGTGTCGACGTTGAGCAGTCCAAGAACGTCAAGGACGAGCTCGTCCTTTCCGGAAACTCCCTCGAGAACGTCTCCCAGTCCGCCGCCGATATCCAACAGATCTGCAGAGTACGAAACAAGGATATCCGAAAGTTCTTGGACGGTCTGTACGTCTCGGAAAAAGGCAACATCGTTGAGGAATAAATTTGGCCTTGGTATTTTAATTAACGGAACCTTTATTTTCACGATGACGCTGCATTTCCTTGTTTTTATTATACTCTTGTCGTCTGTACGGTCTATGGATATCTCTAATGCGGGTTTTTCATCCCTTCCACCTTTTTTTACCTTTTTTTCTTTTTTTCCGGGGAGTTATCTCGATACGATGACGACAAGCATTATCTTCATTGCAGAACCTCCTCCTGCTCCACCTTCTCTTCCACCCCTCCCGAACCCTTCCAACCCTCTTCCTCTTATATATTTCGCATCCTCATCAGCGGAAAAGGCGCACTCAGTATATAGTCCCTTCGCCTTGATAGAATCAAGCATTCATGGATCCTCCCGGAGAACGCTATTGCACAACCGTAGAAAACCATGATATAATTAGTAAAATAAACCTCGTTCAATATATGTCTACAGAATACAGCGTTATCCACCCTACCGTCGATAGAATCTCCGACGTTCCAGGAGCCAATCCTAGCAAATATATCCAAGCCTTGAAGCTCCAGTATTTAGTATTTGTGACACGCAAAATCACACCAGCCAATCAAGAGCATGTGTTGAAAATGTTGGAAATATCCAACGTGCTAGCAAGGCTGTCGTTCGATGCATGATTCCCCTGAAGCTTTCGAACTCGTCTGCGGCTGCTACTTCGAGGGCCCAAGACGTGATATCGCGCGATTGGGAGACAGTAGCCGCCCTATAGCCGCTATTCGACAACCGAATTCGAATAGTGCTTTTCTCTCAATTACTCCAATTCGATGCCATGCTCGATTAATTTGACCAGGCCCACTCTCACCCGCAGCTGAGAATTGTCGAATTCGAGCCCTCGAATAAAATGCAGTCTCAGCGGCCAACATTTCTTTCAATACCTCTTGAACTCCGAAACGAGATATATTCCTATCTTCTCCTCTTCGACGCACCACCAGAGGCCTTTTCGGTTCCAGCTCCCCTGTTCCACCGCCCCTGCATCGATATCTCCATTCTCTGCACTAACAAACAGATCCACGACGAAGCATCCAGGGTGCTTTATTCGCGAAATACATTCCCAATTGTGCTGGTGATACTAAGCACTAGGTCCTATGGGTGGGATAGACCTCATGGACAAAGTTCGGATAATATCGGTTATCAGTTCTTGACCGATTACATCTCGTTTTGGGAGAGATTCGTGCATCTCGCCGTTTTACCGTACGGGTGAGTATCTACACTATAAAATCAAATGATTGGTATCCTTTAGCCTCGCATAATAAGTATTTAAACTGATAATGATTCCTTCGCACTTGACAGCCACCACGAACTCAGCGAAACCCGCACCTACAAAATCACCACAGACCCTTCTGAGGTAGATGAATGGACGCACGACATCAGCTTACCGGCTCCTCCAATCCCAGCTCCACGGTATTGCCACCATATCTGCCGTATCCAACTCGTCCTTCACGATACCAGAAGACCCCGGCTCCTCCAACAGCCTATGACGGTATCAGATACCGTCCGTTACACTCTCCAAACAGCCTACCAGCCGCTTGCTCACCATCTCAAAAGTCTACTTGACACGGCTAGCTCAAGTCTCAAAATCGACATTAACATTCTATCGACAGAACACATGCTACACACCAACAGGAATCTCGCGCCGGGTGATAGTATGAATCACTGGAGAGCATACCATTCCAGACGCACAGGTCCCGCAACCGGCTACCACGCCGACGAATACTACTTCACTCTTTACGAAGACCTGGTACGGATGATGTGGCCCTTTACCACAGGGAACCGGCAGTATAAAATTCGAACACCGATGGACGAGGTATTCGGGGATCGAGTATTGCCGATTCTAAAGACTTGTGATGAGCAGGCTATGACGGATCGCTACATCACGGATTTCAAACCGTACTTCCTGGCGAGCGGGTGTTCTTGGGTATTGAAAGGAGGCAGGAGGCTTGTCGGGAGGATATATGAACCCTGTGAATCAAAGGACGGGAGCTGCTGGGACATTGACGGGAACCCGCTCCATTCGAAACCTCTCTCCATACCTGACTAATACCCTTTACGGTAAGAACACCGTCACCGTCTATCTCATCATTCTCGAAGCATCCATGTGGCTGTGCATTACGTCGTCGTCACTGCGCTACTGTTCGTCTCGGCCCTTTATAATCCCTTTTTTTTCACGTCCAGATAGCCTTCACGGGCTGCGTGGCTCAGCTGGACTGAGCTATGTATGGGTACGTCCCACATTTCGCATTTATTGGCCTCGGGTCGGGGGGTGTTCGATTCGGGCCACGGCCATTTAGATTTATATAGTATTAGCCGCCCTAAAACTGTAAAAACATGGTTTTTCGGACCCCTACGTGGGGTCACTTTTTTTGCATTTCTAATTCCTGAGCGTGCGTATATATCTCAGTAGTTCAAGCATAAATGCTTTGCTGACGAAGTATCCCTAGCCCCGTCAATAAGTTCCTGATGATAAAAAATACCGTTCCCCATACTTCAATTGTGAGTACGGTATCAATCCTCAGATTATACTAGGCGACGACGCAGCCAAACTTTTTGAAGCTCATCATTATCAATTGATATCAAGTATCTTGACGCTGTGGTTGCAATTAATTAATATTGGTTAGTAGCAAGCCCGTGAGGGATAGGAAAACCAGATTGGAAATATTCGAGACGGGCATGGTTTGCGGATTGAAGAACGGGGTATCCTGCCAAAAAGTTCCCGTTGTCGAAAAGTATTATGAAGTACACTTAGTACATATGGTTTAAATCATATTAGTATGTTCTGTTGATATGTTGCATTGTGAAGTCGACGTCCCGCTGGTGCACGTGCAATGCATATGGCTGGCTTCGCTTATACTTACCACCGCTTGGCAGGCCCACAGGCCGTATATATTCAAGCCTGTCCGGTGTATCCTCGTCACGTCCAGCTACTTGACAATCAGAAACGAAGAATCCTCTATTTGGGTACACAGTCCACTTAATGAATACGAATTGAAGGAATCTTTCACCAAGGTCTCGCTATGTGTTCTCGGTACGATCCATTATCTAACCATACAAATTAAGCTTCAATAGTACGTATACTAACATATATACCCCTTATAACTACCAGACTTCTTTCACTGCCAAAAGAGCTACGGGAGGAAATATTCAGCCACGTTCTCCACCCAGTAGTTTACTTCTACTTCCGACAAACCCAGGCCCCAGAAACGCTCGCCCATGGGGACAAATACCTCGGCGCGTTATGGAAGGGGATGCACTTGTTATACCGGATTGGACCGATCCCACACTATCAGTCTCTCCTGTTAATTCACCCGACGATAACGGACGACGTCAGATGCATGGAAAAATTGCTTCGCCCGCGAGTAGTTCAAACAATCGAGTCCTCAATAGCACAAGATGACCCATCAGATGAATACATAACCTTCGTCCCAAATCTTTCCCCCGAGTTCGTCGCAATCATCAAAAATGCAAGGTTTATCTTCGATACCGCCGCTTGTTACGCGGTTGACTTGCTTGAGATGTTATCCGAATCCAAGGCTATCGTCGAAAACATAAAATATATCGCATTCCACGGATGCGACCAAGAGCTTATATATGTTTTATTCGACACCTGCGTACCGGAAGCCGTGGCTATTTTCTGTTTCCCGACACCATTCGATAGGTGGTCTAATGGCCAAGAGATGCTGTTAAGGATCGGGAATGCTGAAAATCGATTGAAGGATCCTATGGCATTTTCGAGGTTGGAATATATTATTGGAGGCTGCTCTCCGTCTGAAGTCGAGAAAACGATGTCGCAGCTACCAGATTGTCGGATTCCCTTGAGACCTCTTTGCACGCGAAGCCGAATGACTGACCAGGAACTGGACGGACGGGGCAGGGCCGTATTTATTACGGAAGCGCATGACGATGTGCGGGGGCTAAAGAGACGCACAGAAGAGATCGTTATGGTATACGAATTTGTTGAACGGGAACCCAGCTTTTTGAACATCAAAAGATTATTTCGGGATTCCCCTTCTGATTCGTCTATTCCAGGTGTATCCGACTAGAGGCAGGAACAAAGGAAAACAAGGAAAAAAAATTGTAATCGTTATTTTAGTACAATGGGCCAGCGTAAAGAAATAATTGGGAAATATAGACAAAGGGCAGGAACCAATATCGAAAAATACCAATGGACCGCTCCCGGCTAGGCTTCTAGCCATACCATGTTTCTGACTGTACAACGGACCTTCACCTTTTATAAAATCGCCATCATCATCGTCACGGCACTGTACAAAGCACCTTGCGGTATATTTGTTATCTATTGCCTTGTTCCATATATTCCACCTCTTTCGATGACTTTCTTCGCCTCCACTAACGCCCATTTCTTCCTTCTCTCCAAGTCGGCATCGCCTGAATCCTCCTCTTTCTCCAAGGAGGCTACGGCAAATTTCAATTGCTCGACAATCTTGCCATCTAGTTCCTCGTTCGATAGAGCCTTCTCGTCAAAAGCCAATGGCAGATCGCCTCTGGCTTTCAAGATGGCGTTCTGGATCGTGTACATCGAGTTCGCAGATTGACCGGATGGCGGTGGCAGAATTCCTTCCTTCTCTAGTCTCCTTCGAGCCTCTTCCAACGCCCATGTCTGGATTCTATCCAATATCAAACGCTAGTTAGCCGACAAGATCGTCCCCCGATAGACCAATTTTATAGGATCGGGTGAAAGGAGATGGCAACATACGAGGTATCAGGTTTATACGCCAGCGCTACACTAAACGCCGCGAGGGACCCGAAGAACCCGTACCACATGATCTTTTCCCACCCTTCATTCGGCCGTGCCTCCCCTGGCGGAACACCCAGAAACCACCCCGAAGGTTCGTCATATGGCTCTTCATGAGGATGGTCGTGGTGGTCATCGTGGCTATGAGAGGTCGAAGCAAGACTTCTGATCGCTGGCCGAGGTAGAGTATTTGGAGGTCGGATGAGAGAAGCGGTGGCGGAGGAGAACGGAGAACGGCGAAGGGAGAGGGGTATCCGAGGAGGCATTGTGCGGCTTTGTTAGGTATCGTAAGGCGAAGAGTCCTCGGGTAGATGAAAGGAAAGTAGCTGGACAATTGAAGCTACTCGTCGATGGACCGGGGAGGATTATATCGCGGGTCGGGATTGAAGGTGCATATGGCGATATGCCGGCTGTGGAGCTGAAGGTTTGTATGAAATCCGCTTGACGTTGTTGGTCCGGCTATTCTCGTCCTGCCGGATAAAACGGGCAGGTTTTGCCGAGTCCTTATCCGTATCGGCTCAACTTGACATGCGCCGAAATGTAACTTCAACTTTTAAAGCTTCGACACGGCGAAGTTGTTTTTAATTGGCTGCGGCATGTGCACAGAACGATAAGTCAAAGGCACTGGATGTCCGCGGAATACCGTATTCTCGTATACCGACGTTATAACGTTAGCAGTCACTCCCACCTGCATCCGCGTGTAACCTCTTGGCCAAGTACCTGAGCTGGTATCTGTTCGATTGCCTGTGGAGTTTGCATGGAAGAAACTCCTCTATTCCTAATTCGCATTGAAGCTGGGCCGAATCTTATTAATCATCGAATCCTGGTCGACGTTGGCTTTTAGAGCTGCACGATTCTCTCTTTTAAAAAAGATCTCTTCGAGAATTCGAATCCTTTAATCAACTGCACTAACTTGGATTTGAGTCTTTCAAAATGGCGTCCCATCTGCCCCGCCTTGAAAATTTGGATGCGCTCTCTGACATCTACAAAGATCACGCCTTTTTGATCAATTCCGCCGTTGGATACGCCGTCGCTCTATTTTCGATTGTCTACTTGTGCAGGGAATACCTGCCCATTTCAATCCGTCGGAAAACGGCCTTTGGTTTGCCGCCAAAGGTCAGCAACATTAGCGACGAATTCCAATACTCCAAAGATCAGGAACCTGGACAAAACTTCCAGGTAAAGAGTTTATGGATATATCCTGTCAAAGGGTGCAGAGGTATTGAAGTCGCATCTTCGAAAATTTGTCACACCGGGTGAGTAGCCCTAACGGCTGTAATGTTCTCTTTGCGGGCCCGCTTTTCAAACCTTGACCGACTGGGAATATGTGCGGTCTCGTGACTTATGACGCTGACGGATGCGGTTGCACAACAGTCTGCAATATGACCGACAGCTCATGTTTGCTAGCTGCAGCCCTGGCACCGAAGCCTGGGTCTTTGCCTCGCAGCGCGGATTTCCCAAGATGGCCGTAATTCACACATCCATTGATCCCGCGAATAACACTCTTACAATTTCATACCCTGCCAAACCTCGTTTCCCAGCGTCTCTCATATACGGGAATAAATTTCGAACATCATTCACGATACCTTTGAACGTGAATATCCTACCTGAGCACAAGTTGGCAAAGTATCCGGTCAAGAGCGTGGAGATATGGAAGGAGAAATCGGTTGGATATGACCTGAGTGTACATATTCCACAGGAGCTTAAGGATGCTATCTTTACCAAGAACTATGCGAAGGTGGATATCGGACTTTTTGCTGTGGTAGATGGGAGAAATCGAGGTATCAAGTATATGGGACCTCCCGTTGAAGTGCTTGGACGGCCGAATACAATAGGATTCGCGGATTTCGTAAGTGCTATTATATCTCCGTTATCTGGGTTTAATGTTTTAATTTGGATTGGTATACTCGCAGGCCCCAATCCACATTCTTGGACTTGCGAGTGTTAGGGAATTCAATGAATTAGTCCAAGGCGAAATCCCGAATCTTTCCGCCAGGCGATTCCGACCGAACGTGATCGTTGGCGGCTCCCCTTCGTTCGACGAGGACGACTGGCAGACAATCAATATCGGTAACGAAGACTATCATGTTATTTCAAGGACTCCGAGATGCAAGGTTCCCAACAATGATCCGGATACCGGTGGTAAGGACTCAAATAGTAGATAAAAGCTGTCCCACAGGTTTCTAACATCATTTGTAAAGACCGAAATCGTAATGAGCCCGATGTGACAATTCGTTCCCGCCGCAACATCGACCCTGGTGCCCCGCTCCTGGGATGCATGGGAATGCACATGGTTCCATTTGCCAAAGGTGAGCAGTGTTTTGTCGCTCTGTTTCCGATATACGAATGCTAACAAGAGCTATTAGAGGGAAACATCAACGTCGGCGATAAGATTGACGTTAGATCGCGGACATCGGAGCACAAGTGGGGTAAAAATCTCTGGACAAAGATTGAAGCCTAAACCAGTGACTGGGAAGACCTCTTATTCAACATTGGATCTCCGCCTCGAGAACCGGTTTTCTATAACCATCAACTTCTAAACCTTCGCCATTCGCGAATCACTTCAAGCTTCCTAACTGACCACTCCGAACCATTGTACGTACATATTATTATCCTCTAGTTTAGCATATCGTATTTCCCAAATGTAATTCTACCTTCAATCCCACACTTTTCAAACACTTCTTTCATCGCTATCTTGTCCGACTCGTCTGTCACGGGGATATTCCTCCTGACGGTATCTATGGTGCTTTCGGGATCCCAATTGAACAGGATTTTCGTCTCCGGGGACTTGATTCTAATACAGTTGATCATATCCTCAAGCCAGTGCTACCGAGATAGAGTTCTGTTAATCATCGAAAGCTGGGTGAATATCCCCCAGATATATTACGTACCGTTAGCTTCTGGTTCCCTCTAACCCCCCACCCGATAATCACAGCATCCCACTTCTCTTCCAACAGTTTATCTTCAAAGACTTGAAGACTTTGTTCTGGGGCGATGAAGTATCCGATAGCATCGTACCCTTCTTGGAGGAGGATCCTAACGGCGTTTTCCAAACCAGACTTTACCCTTTCTGGCGGCCAACCCCAAGCTGGAAGGGTATGATGGTCGTACGGGAGGCCCGTGAAAAATACTTTCTGAGGAGCCATTTGTCGGAACGATTTTGTTAAAAAGAATTCGATCCCACAACTGCAGAGGATCTCGATTTCGATCGAGGAAGAGAACCGTGATCGAATCAAAGAAGTCTTTATGATGACGTTACCGCAGCAAGTCAGGGAATATTGGAGGGGCTGTAAACGGAATATACCACCCCAGATATAAAGCAATCTGCACTAGGGATCATTTTTCAATCCTCTCAGCCGAAGCTTAACGGGCTGAAAGATCTCTTAGATTGTCGATATGCAATCAGATCCGGTCAAGCGCGAGTGCTGCGGAAAGCCAATTATCGTAAATGATGGACGAAACTCGCAGCTTCCTTGTTTGTGCGACTTCCTGCTAGAAACACCAGTGCTTGATTGGTTTAGCAGCGGGAGCTGTGGGATTTTTCGTCCGAGCTAGTTCGTTCTCGAACGATGAGAACAGGGGTTTGGGCCTGCGTTGCATGAAGGTATAGGGACGGATTTGAGCGCTGCGGGGTAGGTTTTTAAGCAGAGTAAAGGCGCAGGATTCGAGTATTCAGCCCAGTTCGGTTCGAAAGTATCAACTTATCAGGTTCCTTTATAGAAGTACTTCTATATTTCGATCAGAAAATATCACTATCTTCTAGTAGCAACATATCCAGGGCGATGCGACTTCGTTAGATAGAACCTATTCTAATACGATATCAACATAGATAGCCCAGCACGGGTGGTTTTCTATCTACTTCATCTAGTAGTCGCTCAATTGCATTGCAATTGCGAGGGGACGGGCGTCTGAACGAATAACACATTTCTGTTGTCAAAATCCAACAAATCCACCATGGAAAAGAAAAAAGCACCCTTCCGAACCTGCTACGAAGAGGCCTGCGAGAAATTCAGACAAGTGATCCTGAACAGTCTCAAAAACAATCATGATAAGGAACGGCAGATCAGTCACTTGAACTCCTTTCTGCAGTCCAACAGCGTAGACGACTGTGCGGAATTCAATAAACTACAGCATGAGTGCAAGAAATTATCGAAGGAAGGCGACGGGGACCAAGCGGACAAATTGCTGTCTGCGTTGAATACGGTGAAATTACTTGGAGATACAGCGATATCTATGGCGCCGGAGAGTATCTCGATCATTTGGTTTGGAATATCTTCTATGATTACGGTAATGAATCTAAGTTCGACGCGTATACTTTCAGCCGCTTGCTAAGAGACAGCCCTAATTATCTCCCAATATGTATAGGTCGCAACTATAAAACTCGAGATCCGTCTTTTGATATGCAATACATGCGAGAGCATCACATCTATGGTGGAAGATTGCCTACGATGGGAAATCCTGGACAGAGAAAATGACAATGCGGCGGGTGATTCAGAAGCTATAAATGGGGGTCGTCAGTCTTTCCAAACCGATATCTGGGAATCCGGGGTTACGGATCTCCTTTTCAGCATTTTCGACTTTCTTTGGCATGCGCAGCCGCATCGTGATCAAAGTCGATTGAAGAGTGGGTCGAAACCCAGCCTTGCTGCCTCTGAGATGGGGGACACTGACGGCAATATCGCGATCTATAGGATTTAGGTCAGCCATCACAGAGACTTTGACAAAAGACCTCCAAGAAAGGGTCGACCATCTGCTAGGAGTACATGAGGGGCTCGTCAAGCTAGCACAAGCACAATTCCAGGAAGTAGTTCTCGAAAACGAACGAGGTATGAATGTATCATTTAATTTTTTAATGCAAAGCTAACGATAAACCCAAATAGACACTCGAGCACGTATTCTCAAAATCAGAGATGACCTCAAAAGTTCGCAAATCCTTGTTCATTGTGTTTTTCCATTCTTTTGCTAATTCAGGCGGATAGAATCTGTCTCGATTGTGTCGCAGATGCTGGAGAATCTCCAAAGCAATACCTTATATGAAGAACTAAGGATCCAAAGGGAAAAGGTTTCCGAGCCCAAATCGCACATGTTACACTTTGAAGCTTTGAACGACCGTGCAAGCATCATTCTTGAGCAGCGCAAAGGTCACGTCGCAAACTGGTTCTTCGAAGATCCGGCGTACCAGGCTTGGAGGAGCTCGGATAATGAACCTAATACACCGAGACTTTTATGTTTAGAAAGTCCTCGAGGGCATGGCAAAAGCACCACCATGCTGTGTCTGCGGAAAAAGATAGCGGAGTCCCTAACTGGAAGTTATCCCAGCCACATAGTTCTTTATTTCTTTTTTAAAAAGGGGGATCAGGAGATTCAGAACGCAAAAACAGCACTGCGAGCTATAGTATATCAACTTCTCACCATGGATGAACTTCGAAAGGATATCACGATCCTGAGCAAATGTGTGGAGATACTTAACCCGACTTTTGGTAGATCTCCAGAGGAGGTTGAGAAGATGGTACCAAGGCCCGTTACCTACGACCTCACGGACATCAAAGGTCTCTGCGAAATCATTCGACAGATCGGTAGCCTACTCCCTCGAGTATATCTTATGGTCGACGCCTTGGATGAGTGTCAGGATCGCCTTGAGAAGGGACTGGTATCCCACCTGATGTCGATAGTTCGATCTGAGGATACTCCAATTCGCCTAATCCTCTCGGTCCGGAATACAGTAGATATAAGGCCAGAAATGACGCTTTCTGGGTACCCCGATCGGGTACACCAGCGACGACCAGAGCCAATCGCCATCGAAAATTGGATCAGCTCCATCGCCATTACGGCGGAGAAGAACTCCTCCGATTTGAAAGCGTATCTCACCCACGATGTCAGCGACCTTCTAGGTCGCCGGATTGACCGTGAAGTATACGCAGAGTACTACGCCCAAGAACTCCAGCGAATAGTCAGTATAATCCACCAAAAATCGAACGGGGATTTTGCTCTCGCGCGAATGATCATTGCAAATCTACAGCAACCCTCAAAACTTTCTCTCGAAGATAAAATCCTCAGACTCCCAGGAGCGATAGGGGAGATTTATATGACAGCCTTAGAGTCACTCAAGACTGAAGAGCAAGAGCTAGTCGTGACGGCGCTAAAGTGGGTCGTCTGGGGAGTTTCCGCACCGACAGTAGTTGAAGTTTCAGATCACTATCGAGAGATATACAGAAATGCCGAAGATAAATCCTGGAATGCTCGTTCTCCAGAAAAGGATAGATTACCACCAAGTTCAACTCAAATGACATCAAAATTCCCAGACATACAGGACCCAAGAGAGGAGCCCGAGGTCAAGGAGGTCATTCACCACCTCGAAACAGTTGGCCGGGATTTCTTTAAAATCGATAAACATACGGGACACGTTGCCGTCGACATCTCCATTCGAGAATGGATTCAGGATGATAGCAAAACATCTTCAAAGGCCCTATCTCGGAGAGGAAAAGGGTTTGACAGGTATCGGGATGAGGGCGGTAACACGGTCTTCAAATTCACGCTCACTCGTAAGTAGCCAATGTATAGATATATATCCTTGTGGGAAGTATCTACTGGCAGAACCCCCGGCTTTGTATCATGGGGAAATTTATAAGTTTACTAACCACAGCATTACCTGTGAATATATAGCGTCATTCGTTCGATACGGCGATAGTTTAACGGAGCTTTTTGGTGAGAAGGAGGCACATATGACCATTACCGTGGATATCCGTAAGTATCTATCAACCGTGACTGAGCTTTCGAAAACTACACTTCAGATTCTCTTATATTGCTTGAAGGCTCCAAACATACTACACATGCTAATTTCAACTACAGTGCGTGCCCTCAACAATCCAGAGTTCCAAGAAAAGCATATGCCCTGGGAGCCCGAATGGATTAAATCCTTAGATACCCCGCTGTACATGTCCCTCTACTCGGATGGTCCCCAAGTTCCCGAATCCCGCTCCAGATACGAGGTCGAATACTGGCACGAGCACCTCAAGGTACTTGGCAAGTGGTGGTCAGAGGATTGTCTGGATGACCCTTCCTGGTCGGAGCTCTTAAAAGAGCTTTCTATTTTCACAGAACCAGAGAACTGGTACCGATGGGTGATCCAACTTAGAGAGACATTCCGTCGGTCCCTTAGAATGGGCAAGTCCGAGTGGTCTTCAGTAGATCTTGATGCATACGACAGGCAGACCGTGCTTCTAACAATCGAAAAACTGGCTACTGATGGGCCAATTCAAGTAGCCTCGGCATTGGGGCTCAATATTCTGATCGACAATCTACTTGGCCCGACAACAAGAAGAAAACTGGGGAAAGACGGGGCAGATGATCCGGAACCCAGTTGGTTCTCGTTCAAAGACGTTAAAGAGAAGATAAAACTTCCTCGATTTGCGACTCTGGTCAAAACATTCCAACAAGATGTGGCCGCCATTGGTCTTTCAGACGTGGATATACCGTCAAAGTTGATGGACAGCATTCACAAACTTGCCCCCGTTCAACTGGCAGCACAGCATCCAAACACTGTTGAATGCCTTATCAGACATGGAGCAGAAGTTAACACCGGCCCTCAGGATATATATGATGGCTCTATACTACTATCGATGCTTACTTACGCCCAAACAATGGGCACGGGCTCCTCAAACGTTATCGCTAGTGTCCTAGAAAGCGCAAAAGTCCTAATCCGAAACGGAGCAAAACTAGACGCCAACATACGCGATTGCTATGGTTCGACGTTATTACACCATGCCGCTAAGATACACGACCTCGAATTCTTTAAACTCATATGCTTCTCCATCGATTGGGACGGCTTGCCCGAAAACAACAAATCCGAGACACCTCTTCATTTTCTTTTCTCCACCCGTCCGGCAAATAATACGGAGCGGAAGGTACAGGAGGTTCTGGACATCTGCGAAATCTTGGTGCAAATGGGCTCGAAACATGCGACTATCCAGGAACTTGTTAACGCACAAGATAAATTGAGCCGGAGCCCTCTCATGAACGCCGTCGAAAACGTGTTTGTGGAGGGCATCGTCAAACTCATTAAGCTTGGAGTCGACATTCATGATGACGACGTAAATGGATATACTTGTTTCCACCGTCTAGCGCTCATAAATGGTGAGCAGGGATTACTATGGAGCCACGAATCCATACAAAAAACCGCAGACTTACTCTTTGAGAAAGGTCTGGATATTATGAGAACCGATCTTGGAGGACGGACAGCGTTCATGCATGCATTAGAAAATAGGGCACACGCAATGGCGGAGTGGACCCTAAAGAGATTTAGCCAGTGGGGATACGAACCCGATAGGGAACACCCGTTCATTGGCACGCGACGGAACGGAGATGGCAATATCTTACATATCATGTGTAATCAAGGTATTCGTGCGGATATCCTGCCGACGATTCAGAAATATATCCCTCAGTCGGTCATCCAGGAAGCGATGAGGGGCACCGACATGTCCGGAAAGACGCCATTGATGTTTGCTGCGAAGTACGGACGTAAAAACTCTTTCGTATACCTCAACTGGCTACTGGATTATGGTTTGAACCATGAGGTCACTGGCGTGAGAGATCACAGTGGCTGGACTGCCTTAGATCACTTCATGCTTGCGAGAGGGCCTACCGCGCTAGGAAATCGAGCTCGTCGCGCGGACCATGACACGGAAATCGCAAAAATGTATCCCGATGCGTTCTGGCGACTGTTTGAAGCGACTCCGGCGGATAAAAGATCGTCAATCTTCGAGATTTCAGCGTGCCGCGAGGATTTCTGGGACGATATTGATCACCTTGATCCAGAGCAGCGCTTAGTACTCGGGAAAATCGGTGGAGAACCTGCTTATGACGAGCACATGTGGAGAGTAAGAGATGTTGTTGAGGCCTGCTCACCCACACAGTCACCCTACTCCGCAATCCCGCCAGTCCTGGACCAGCCATACGCGGCACGCTTACCTTCGTGTCTTACCTCTCCATGGTTTTTAGTTCGAGGAGGCTCTGAGGATACTGCAAGCTTATCCACCGATGGTCTCCATTTATCTATAAGTATGTGTCGACTATACATCATGAGACCGTGCTTCTCGGGGTCTCGGTCGCTTGGCAGCCATGGTTCGTGGCCTATATATTATCTAAAACTAACTTGGCTTCGTCACTTTCAGGGCACAACCCGACACTACCCAATTGGCGCAAGCTGGTAGTTATCGCCAGAGCTGATCACCCGGTTCCCATCTCGCGAGGTTTCTATTTCGAGGCGACGTTCTCGTTCCGTCCAGCTGATTTCGGGTGAGTCTAACTAAAGTATCATTCGGCAGTCAAATGCCGTTCTACTACTCAAGCCATCACATCTAGAGACTAATTCTTCAAATGATATCAGCGGAATCAAAGTACCGGATAGGTTCCGCATATGCCTTACGGAAAGGCATGAATACAACGAACCAATGTTGTCTGTAGCCTTCCGGACCGAGTCCATTCGGATACATGTCGCTGGCAAGCACAGCCCTTTCGAAGTCGCACACGGCACGGAATATTCCCAGACTATGAAAATAACAGTAGGCTTGGGGGTAAATACGGAGATTCGACAGGCCTGCGTTACCCTTAATGGCGAGAAATTACCATCTTATTATCAACTAGTGCCCGGGCGTTACTTTCCGACAATATCTTTAGGGCCCCCTTGCGAGGATTGCACGGTTAACTTTGGCTCGTCTCCTTTCCTCTTCGAACCCGCTAATTCAGTGGGTTGGGAGGCGGCACCGGGGTTGGACCCGGCGCCCCTGGACTTATCTAGAGCAGAGATGATGTTCCAGCCTCCCGATATCATCGGTCGGTCAATGCTTTATGATAACTAGTCTGGCAGCGGTATACACCGATGATGGCCCCAGGGTAGTATAGAATATATATTAAGAAGACAGGGGCAGGTACATATTTCCTACTTAAGGATGATATCTTACTATATATGCATGTAAGCTCGATATATGGATCGATAGGATTAATATCTGTATGCCACTAGTTATCTAAATTGGGATGGGTAACTGAACAGATTCTCCCTTTACTAAAGACCGAGTATTAAAGCATTTGATTTGGCCAGTACAGTCTCGTAACCGCAGTCTTGTACCCGTAACCGATTTAGCCAGAGATATTGACCTGCACAAAATGCAACACTACAACTGCGTTGAGGCGCCACCCCTGTTCGGACAGCCAAGACCGTCAGCGAGGGTCGATTGGCATGACAACGCAGAGTTGACACCACAGCGCGGCTGGCTGGGATACAGACCCAAGGATGCATACCTATATGACGACAGCGACGAAGGAATGCAAATGCTAACCACCCCGACTTCCCACACATCTACTTTTCCTGCTGCGATGCCCTGCTTTCTACCAGCGTTCACCTCATCATAGCATCGTCGGTCCCATCCTTGAAGATTTTTGTCCCCTCCAACTTATCATTAATCGTCGTACCACAGGCTCGAGCTTGATTGCAATTGATCTTGAGGCTGGTTACATTGCATTGCTTAGCTTGCTTGAATTGGTGGGTCCTCGTCCATACCTGCACGGTGCCCCAAAGGATAACCCAGCGGTACTCCGCTCAGCTAACATCGCTTCATTTCTAGATCTCCAACCGCTTGTACCACTATTATCGGTCTTTCCAAATAGGCATATTCTCAGCCGTCTTCACAGCTTATAACCAACATCACTACAATGCGGACCTTATCTCGAGCCGCCCGGATCGCCTCGATCTTTTCCATCGCAACCCTCGTGGGGGCTGCAGAGCTATCAGAAAGAGAGACTTCGCCCTTCTTCCCGGCAATCCATGCTCCAAATTCACCGGATCGAATCTTCCGCCGCCAGAATAATAATGGAAACTGCGCCCAAAACACCCACTCCTGCGCTCCGATCTCATATCCCGCCTTCTGCTGTCCAAACACCGCCAGATGCGCTCTAGACAATGCCGGCCATATCGCTTGTTGTCCGAACGGAATTGTCTGCGTCGGGACGGTCGCTCAAGAAGGCGACCGATGCAACTCCGGCTACTATGAATGCCCGGATAACCTGTTCCAGGGAGGATGCTGTCTCAACAATTACGAATACTGCTCCAGGAATCGCTGTGTCGGTGCCAACGATGCGATCAACTCCATAGTGGCTGTCGTTCCAGGACTTATCCTCTCCGGGGCTGGCAACGGCGTCGCAGTCTACAGGACAGCTACTAATGAGGCCGGACAAAGAGTTACGGTTTTGATCGGAGACGCCGGTGCAGTGTACACCAGCTACATCGCAAATCCAGCCGCTGCTGCTTCCTCTTGGGTTGGGTCGGTCTACACTCGCATATCTGACGGCGTTACATCGGGTTTCCCGATACCCACGGTATCCGTTATAGACGATATTACCAGCGATTATGCAGATTTTAGGAGCAACCTGGGAGGCTGGTACACAAGCTTCACATCGAGGTACGGACCGGGGTACACCAGCTTTCTAAACGACGCGGGGCAATACGTAACGACAATTCAGACGATCATCAACGGGGTTCCGACGCAAACGGCCGTGACGGTGCAATTCCCGGCCTTTGTGCAGGCACAACAGACGGGTAACGCCGCGCCTAGGAGTATTAAGCTGGCATTCGGAGGGGAGACGATGACGGCGAGAGGATCGATGTTGATGCTGTGGGTATGGGCAATTGGATTGGGCTTGTTCACCGGCCTAGTTGGCTGGCTATGAGGGTCTTCTTTGGATCGCTTCCGTTCCTTTAATATGCCCAGAACGATTGTTTCCCCGAGCTTACCAGATTCTTGTTCCATGTTTTTGATTTCCGTTTTGACGTATAGTACGATTTAGCATGTCATGATACCATTTGTTAGCACTTCCCTGTCCCTTTTAAGCTTCTCCGTTCCTTGCTCTCCATTACAAGTCCCTGGCGCTTCGATCCCGCATTAATACATAAAATGACGAAGCAGTACTGTAATTACACCCTTACATGATGCAGATGTTCCATAGCGACTTCAGCCCAAATTCTACACGATGCATTAAATCGCTCAACGGAACCAAATTTAGAGTGACAAGCTAGCGGGTATTGGGTGAGTCCCCCGTTGAGACACACGACATCATCGACCGAAGTTACCTGGGAGATCGAGTCGATGCAAGTGATCGACGTCGAACAGCAACAAAAGGTGTTGCGCTCCGAAACAGGATCACCGTCCCAACCCCTCGGCAACCCACCACGAAGCCTGAAGCCTGTTCTCTGGCCATCACGTGCACTGCGTAGACGTTATAATTAGCGGGATCGGGTAGGCGGATAGCGGACCACGGAAAGGAAAGGTAGCAGTGACATCTTCCTCTAAAGCCCCTGGAGCCCCGAGAGAAAAGGTTGCCCGCGCAGGTTCATACACAGAGTTCGCACCGTAAGTTTCGAGGGATACGAGTCGGGGATTAGAGTTATCTCTCACACATTCGTTTCTATAAAAAGGGTACCTGGTATATACTACTTATACTACTGGAGATATCGATATGGTAGATGGTTGGTCCCACCTTTTCCGTATTTCACTGTATCAGATTCTTCAAAGACGTTTTTCACTAATACCGGAAATTATAATGGGGCAGAGAACCTTCTCACACCTAATGGCCCGCCGAAGCCTAAGAAAGTCGTAAAGAAAAAGAAAGAGGTTGCCGATTCCTGGGACGACGACATTTCCTCCGATGATGAGGCCGCGGACGAAGTAGCCTCCGACGCTCGTGGTCCTCCCCTTGCCTCACCCGCCCCACCCCCAGCCCCACCGGCGCCTACGCCTGCCGTCGCTACACCATTCGTTGGGGGTGATAGCAGCTCAGGATCGTACTATGCCTATGACCCAGATACACATTCGAGAGCGGGCGGTGGATACAGCGATGCTAGCTTCGAAGGACAGCGGCAGGCTAAGACGGACGCTGTCGCCAGAAGGATGATTGCCAGCGCGTTGGGGGTTAGGAGCAGAAGCACAAAGGAACAAAGAGAGTACGACGCTAGTCTAAAGAAGAAACATCAGGAGGAAAGGGAGGAGCAGAAGCGACAGGAACAGGAACGGGAGAAGGCCAGAGCGGCTATTTGGGACGATTAAACTGGCATTATCGGAATAGTGAGACGGTATGGTCAATTGATTGGGTATCGGTTTGAGTTTCGTCGTCGAGGTGTAAGATATCAAAATATCGACGGAGAATACGCTATGTGTGTACGTCTCCCTGAGTCAAGCTACTCATTTCTCCTCCGCGGTTTTGCACATTCATTTCCCGTTCTCGCGTACTCGAAGTCTCAGATCTTACGTCTACCTTGTCAACGGCGGGAAATTTCCGGAGTTCCATTACTGTAGGTCAAAATATGTATCAGAAATTGAAGGATCCATAGGATATATACGAAGTTGAAAATAGGCTTACAGGCCGCTATGTTGGTCAAAGCTTCTTCTTCTTCCTGGTAATTAACGCAGATTAAATTCGAATATTCCTAGGACGTGGCCGAAAGTACTAGGAAGCTCGTGAGCTCAAGTATCCCGATTCGCTGAAATGCTCGTTCACCCCGGATGACAGGTACTACAATGGCATAGTGAAGTTTAAGTCCTGCTGCCGGCTATATCAATTTACTTAGATCCTGGGCTCCGGCAGTTGGATGTTGCCTGTCAATTGTATCTGGACGACGGAGCATTATTATTGTGCTCAAGGTGCTGTGTTACATGTATAAACCCTTGCCCGAGAAGATATGTCATGAGTCGCGGACCATGGGCAACGAGTCGTTAACGTTAAGTCGTCCACATTATATTAGCGATTACTGTGGCTCGTATTCTTTCCTTCCCTGCATGCTCCCGGACATATTGACGGAATCAATCTAGAAATAATCAGACGGCGTAAAATGGTCCGGCTTTCTTCCTTTTGATGCCCACTATGTCGGGTTTCTGCGGATTTTGCAATTAGCCTGGACGGTATCATATGCCCGAAATCTGGATATGGGATTAACAGGTCCAGGGTAGCTATATTAGACAGACGTAAACCCTGCAAGCCTTGACTCGACAAGCTTTTCGGCATCGACGCCGACAAATCTGCTAATTCTTGGAGTCTTCCATTGCACCACAAACCAACATAAATAGACTAGATGTAGCCGCATGTTGGAGTTCGTTCATCTGATCACTTCCAAAGACATTCATAAGAACATCCCTCTAGATATCAAATATATCCTCAAACAATTCCAACTAAATATCCATAAACCAGCTGAACACTGGTTACCCAATTCATAACATATATCAAGATGCAATTCAAGGCCATCGTCTTCTCATCCCTCCTCTTGACCCTCGCCTCGGCGACACCAACCCCGGTCACTAAGAGAGCCGTCGCAGAGAAATGGGCACAGGTAGGACAGTTCTACAATAATAACTTCTCAAGAACAAATAGCTAACGGGATGGTGGGTAATGATATAGTGCGCTGGAAAGAACTGGACTGGTCCCACTGAGTGCCCACCGAAGTGGCACTGCGAGATGTTCAGCTACGGATCCGGCTTTTGCTACCCAAATCCCATTCAGACCCCAGTCCACGAGTAAACGGTTGGATAGGTGACAGCATTAGAATCATATGATATACGGCCAGGTACCTAGGTATTCCCAAAAGTTTATCAGAAGTGGTGCATAGATCCAGTTGGAAATATGGGCTTTATTGGATGTTAATTGGGGTTTCTTGTATGTACTTAAGTAACTATCGTGGTTTTGTATATATCGGCATAAAAGCCGCGAGCCTTATACCTAGAGGCTCGCGGTAGTATATACGACATATATTCTTATCTCCTCTACCTCTATTTCTAGTATGCGTACCAGAAGTTGGGACGGGCCGGGACACAGTCAGCCGTGCGGGAAATGCGCGTTGGCTTTGTTGTATTTAGTCTCCGAAGTTTTCCAGCGCAAAGACTTACTAATTGAATAACAAATTCGATGACGGTCTCTCGTGATAAAGAGAATCCAATTTCATCCCATTGAGCGATATCAGGCTTTATATCTCGCAGGTATCGAGTGATATGGTTGAGAGCTGCCTCACTAAGAAGGTAGAATTGGACAGAATCCGGCCTGCAGGCTACCCGCGGCTGCCCACCTAGCGTTCGGCCCCTGTAAAAGCCGCCCCGCCCCCACCACACCGAAAAAACACGACCTGGATTCGATTCGGGGCTACCTAATATCCTCGTCGGCGCAACCCGTCGACACATGCATTGTAACATACGGGAAAAGTACCGCCTACAAAGTGCACTTACCTAAAGCCAATCGAAACTGACAGGCGTTAAATGTACGTTTTCGCCCGCCGTGTGGCCGGCAGAGTAGTACTTAATCCCAAGCCAAGTCCTCCGTTACGCTTCCCCAGGATCTCGCGATTCCAACCCCACATTCTACCTTTTACCAGCATACGCACTCGATTTCAATATTCCAGCATGGCGATACCATCCCACCTCTTGGCTGACGAGAAGGCGCCTGTGTGCCGTCTAGAGATCCAACCACACTTTGACAATCTTTCCGCGAAGGAAAAGCTCTATGCACACCACATTTCCAAGGCTTCCTTCGCGGGTACCCGTGTCGTTCTTCGTCAGGTTTCCCCGGAATCTGAGCCTCTTTTCGATTTGATCCTTACCATTGCCCGGCACGTCGGGAATGACTTTTCCAAGATCGTGGAAGCGACCAGTGTTACCGAAGATGAAAAGAACAAATTCGTCGAGTTCGGTGCCCAGGTTCTCGCCAACTTGGGCAACTACAAGAGCTTCGGTGACCAGAAGTTCGTTCCTAGGATTCCCCAAGAAACCTTCACGAAGATTGCCAGTGTCACACCTGAGGCGGCAAAGATCTGGGAGGGTATCAAGGAGCAGGTGTACCAGATCACACCGGAGGGAATCACATTGCTAGGATACCCACCGGAGCACATGAGTGCGTACTACCCAGACTCGCCAGCGATTACGAAAGCGGATATTGAAGCTTGCGGCGAGACCTTTGTGAGCAACGGTGTCTTGGTTGAGCATACCAGGTTAAAGCAGCTCAAGGATGGAAACTTTGAAATGCTGGTCGCTAGTGAGAAGGTCGGTGAGGGAAGCACGTATGAAACCAAGGATGGTAGAAAGATCACGACTGTCTATGGAGACCATTCCGAGGAAATGAAATCCATGGCGGATGAGCTGGACGGTGCCAGAAAAACGGCATTGAATGATACTCAGGAGAAGATGATGGAGGAGTATGTTAAGAGCTTCAGAGAAGGCAGTCTCGAAGCACACAAGGAGGTAAGATCATACTTGAGTGTTTTTACATAAGTTCTGATTCGCTGACAGACACTGTAGAGCCAAAGATACTGGATTAAGGATATCGGACCAACAGTAAGCACAATATACATGGTCATACGTGAATATTCAAAAACAACCACTGACTTGCATCGAGATCGAAACCAACATTGGCTTCATTGAAACATACCGCGATCCAGCCGGCACAAAGGCCTACTTCGAAGGTTGGGTCGCCGTCGTAAACAAGGAAAGGACAAAGGTCTTCGGGAAGTTGGTCGAACATGCTGGCGATTTCATCCCAAAGCTTCCGTGGTCCAAGGACTTCGAGAAGGACAAGTTCCAGAAACCAGACTTCACAAGCCTGGAGGGTAAGTTTATTTTTCAACCCCCCCATAAATATCCGACCAACGACATTCTAACGACTAGCACATGGCAGTCTTGACTTTCAATAGTGACGGTATCCCCGCTGGTATCAACATCCCCAACGTACGGTTCTCAGTCCATGAAATGGTGACAGTGCAGAAAACTAACCTTCCTTTTATATAGTATGATGATATCCGAATGACTCTCGGATTCAAGAATGTCTCCCTCGGAAACGTTCTTAACGCGAAATCCCCATCCGAGAAAGTCACATTCATCGATGAGAAGGATTTAGCCCTGTTCGAAAGGCTCAGAGGCCCGGCTTTTGAACTTCAGGTCGGCCTTCACGAGTTGCTCGGACACGGAAGGTGAGAATACTAAATAATGCCTATTCCACGAATACCCTTGATTCTTTATAGCTAACGGGAGAGTCCTTCAGTGGTAAACTCCTCCAGGAAACCGAGAAGGGAGTCTTCAACTTCGACAAGGAGAATCCACCAATCAGCCCATTAGACGGCAAGCCTGTGTCGACATACTACAAGGTCGGCGAAACCTGGGGCTCTGTATTCGGCGCCGCCGCCGCCAGTTATGAAGAGTTCGTAAATCTAAACATATCGACGTGCAAATTTTCTTTGGGCTAATGTTTTTTAAAGGTGTCGCGCCGAATGTGTGGCCATGTATCTCTGCCCTGACCGAGAAATCCTCGAGGTCTTCGGCCATACCGACGACACTGAAGCTGCTGCTGAGGATGGTAGGTGATATGTTCATGGATTGGGTCCTATCAGACGTCGCTAACGAAAGCAAATAGTTCTCTACATTTCTTACCTCCAGATGGCCCGAGCTGGTCTCCTTGCCCTAGAATTCTGGGACCCCAAGACCAAGGTAGTTTCTCGCCATACCTCCACGAGATTCTGTACCTGTATTGACATGAGATTCTACAATAGAAATGGGGACAAGCACACATGCGCGCCCGCTACTCCATTCTTCAATGCTTCCTCTCTGCCCCAGACAACTTTGTCAGCCTCGACTCCACCACCAAGGACCACTCCGACCTAACAATTCACCTCGACCGTTCCAAGATCCGCTCTCACGGCTTCAAGGCTGTCGAGAAGTACTTGCAAGAACTCCACATCTACAAGGCATCCGCCGACGTCAAGGGCGGTGTCGCCCTCTACGACAAGATGACCAGCGTCAACGAGACCATGGCCAAGTTCAGAGACGTGGTCATGGCAAAGAAGCAGCCACGAAAGCAATTCGTCCAGGCAAATACCAGCCTAAACGGAGACGAGGTTACCATCAAGGAATACGAGGCGACACAGGAAGGATTGATCCAGAGTTGGTTGGATCGGGAGGAAATCATTGGAGCCGCCAAGAAGTACTAGATTTAATGCGGACGAAAAGTGAATGAGAGCACCTGGGTTTTTTTTTGTGGTGAAAAGTTTTGAAACCAGGCACCGATGATAATTGATCATGAGGAATTTCGCTACGCCGACCCGGGTGGCATCGTGCGCCGCGTGCGAACTTGAGAATTCCAAGCATTGGAATGTGTAACATCTCCACCAATACCATATTTATCACGACTATCACTGCTTTATCGCTGTTCCGCAAACGTTGAACATGAAACAACAGAATAATAAAATCCGAGGGAGGGGTGCTACAAGTCGAATAAGCATGATAGACTCGTAATATATAATACGACGACTTCTTGGGGAACTTTCTATGAATCCTGCATCGCCATATAAAGCCCTGATACAAGTGACCGTAAGAGTAATATCCAACATGACGACCCAAACCTATCTCCGCCGAACGAACACGATGCCGACAAGTCTAAGAGCAGGAACAAGACACCAATCGACAATATTCCAAGATGCAACCCACTCAGATCCAATGCCATGGCCAGACGCCTATCAATACTCAATCCCCTTCTCCACCAAACACTTGGATGGCTACTTCTTCACATACCAGCCTAGAATAAACACCTCAACAGCGGAGAAGGAAACAGAGGTAATTCTTAGGGTGCATCAGGAATGGTTCGACCGCGGAGGGTGTCAAGTGCGTGATGGGGCTTTGTCAGTCGACGGTGGGCCGGTTTTGTCGGTTGTGTTTCCTGAAGCTGAGCCTCGACGGTTGCTTAATTTGGCGGCTATTGTGTCTATTGGGTATATTCATGATGGTATGTATCTGCATATGGCGTATGATATCATGATTGTCGATGGTATTGACCTATCATTTAGATTGGGCTAGTCAGGAACTATTGGTAGGTCAGATCTCTCGTGGGATATCAAAGCCGAAACGACTATCGGATATATATATATGAAGAACAGAGTTAATATATATCTCTGCTGACATGCTTCAAATAGTGCAATCGATCTAATAACGGAGAAAAAGAGTCCAACATGAAGAAATTCGGTGCAATAATCAACCAGATGAAGTCCAAAGCAATCACAGAAATGCTAGAAAATGATTCGAGCCTCATCTCCGTGACACAGATCCTTGGTGCCCGAGAAACACGATCCCTCGAAAGCCACGATCTTCATTTGGTGGAGTTCCAAGGTTTGGATCATTATTTGGAGGAGAAGTATCTTACCGATACATGGAGGTAAGCTCCTGACGAGAACCCAGAGGCACTATTGATAACATTAACAAAATATCGTTATGAAGCCGGCTCCCGAGCATCCTCCCATATGTCTATGATATCAAACTATCAAAGGACCAGTTGGCAAGGTACTCAGATCTCATTCGACTCACAGCGAAACTGAATACCCTCATCAAAGATATATCCTCAGCCGAAAGAGACTGGTCCGCCCATATTTCCCATAACAAACTCGGAATACCAGTCTCCGCCGTATACATCATGATGCAAACCCAAGATGCTACAATCGCACAGGCCAAAAAACTCGTTGAAAGGAAGTGCCTCGAGCTAGAGCAGCAGTTCTTGAGACTTTCCTGGGAGTTGTTGGATAATACCGAACATATGATTAGAGAGGAGGCCGCGAGGTATATTTCAGCTCTTCAGTACCTCGTTGCTGGGGAACTATCGTGGCATGTTGGGAGTAACCGGTACCGGCTGGATCCCAATGATCCCTTTTACCCTAAGCCGGAGTATAAGTTGAGCGACTTTCCACAGGATACGAGAGGGCTAGCGAATAGTGTACAGGCCGAGTGGTCTGGATATGAATCGAGGAGTAACAGTCCGAATCTAAACGGCTCACCAGGGGCGAGATCGGGATCTGTCAGTGGGTTTAGAGATGGGAGGGGAAGTGTATTCAACGAGGAGCTGATGGCGTATGAATCCGATATATGGCTTGAGCAGTCTCCAAAGTTATCAGAAGAGGTATTATTTCACAGACAATCCGAGGAATCCGTCTTTAGATCCCTTCCAATTTTTAAAATATAGCTAACGGGTAGAACCTTACCAGGTCGTTCTCAAGCCATTCGAATACGCAGCGTCCCAACAGCCCAAGAAAACGAGCACACAAGCAATCCAAGCGCTCGATTTCTGGTACAACGTGCCTCGACGCTCTCTAGACATCATAAACTCCGTTCTGAATATGCTCTACAGCTCCTTGTCCATGTAAGTGACAAGAGCCCAATTGATCAAAGACACGTATGCATTTCATAGATTAATCTAACGCTGCTATAGCCTCAACGATATAGAAGACAATCCTGTCGCGAAGCAAGAGGTTCCTTCCACTCACATGGTTTTTGGGACCCCACAGTCAGTCAACACTGCAAACTACCTCGTCGTAAAGTGCCTGCAAGAGGTCCAGAAGTTGCCACATTCCCTGTCAGCTGTAGAAATCTTCACAGGTACAGCCCATTGCGATCAAAGATGCCAACATAAGCCTACCGAATTCTAACAAGGGACATCGGTGTAGACGAAATGACCAATCTTCAGCTCGGAAGAGGATACGGTCTCCATTGGACTTTCCGCTCAGCCAGCCCATTGGAACGGGATTATATCAAATTCATAGACGGAAGTAAGAAATACCACCGTAGCACTCGCTTCTCCATGATTAAGGGTTGAAAGGTTGTTAACAGTTCGCTACGGTGATAGAAACCGGCAGCCTATTCAGGCTGGCAGCTCGTTTAATGAAGGCTGAGGCCACGCAGAATAAGTCAGTGTGACATTTACTCTATAATAAACTGTATGTTCCATTACTAACATGAACCCGTCGGCCTCGCCACCCAGGGATTTAAACGTCGACGGTTTGGTTACACTCATGGGAAGATATTTCCAAATCCAAGAAGACCATCAGAGTCTCTCCCCGACAGCTCAGGGAGGGTCGTCGAGCGTAGACGATGGCAAATACTCACTCGCACTGATACATTCGCTGAATAACTCAAATCCCAACGACCGTGAACAGCTGGAAAGCTTATTGCTATTAAGGTCGAGACAGGGAAACTTATTCCCTGAGCAGAAGAGCCTGGTCATGAAGATATTAGCGAGGACGGGGAGCATGGGATACACGGTCAAGGTGATGGAGCGGCTGGAAACTGAAATCGAGAGAAGACTTCAGAGTGTGGAAGCGAGTATTACCGGTGGGGAAAGGAATTGGACCATGCGGGCGATTATGGAATACATGAAAGTCGGAAGGTCGTCGTGAGAGTTGACGCTATAGTGTCTGTCGCTGGATTATAGTACGATAGACAAGAAAACAAACTATAGTCTGCGCTATATATAACGTTAAATTCTCGAGACCATATTCTCGCCAATACTTACCATAATATAAGCACCATGAAAGGATTATATTGATACCAAGACCTCTCGGGCGATCGGGTCGGTACTAGAATTCGAAATTGGCATCCGGATATCCTGGTATCTTTGATCAGCCAAGTACTGCGTGCGCCGGCGTACGGCAGCTCGGTTCGAAGCGAATAGAATTCCGTGTAAGAATGTGTACCTTTCATATAGGGCCCAGGGACTAGCTACGTAGGGTGTTTCTAAATTTGATTCGTCATGATGCCAGATCCCGTGTTGTGCGTGGTATCTCGACAACGGCTTCAGCTTGGTATCAAAGGTTCGGTAAGAGTTTCTCACGAAAAGCATAAACGATATAATCTAAACGAGATTTGAGGAATTCTATTTAGAATCCCGCATTCTCGATCCACTAAGCGGTGATCTAGAATGGATCCTGTGAAGGATAAGAAGTATGTCTGCACTCGAGAAGTACCAAGGATGCAGTTCTCGCTTGCCCAGCTAAGATCCAGTTGAGGTTGGAAATTGAACAGCTGCACAGCCTCACCACGATCTCCAAGGAAGATTTGTCACAGAAGTAATAGTATTCCTTGGGTCTTCTCTAGTGATGACCTGATAGTAGCATGTTCAAGAAGCTTAGCACTTCTGGAATTTGGAATATCTGAAGTAGCTGGGCATGATGACTTGTGCCAAGCTGAAATCACTGCCCCGATTCGGCATAGTCTCTCTTCCCTCGATCCAAAATCTTAGAACCCTCTGCCACACTCTTACCAACGGGTACCTCCACGGCCTTTGACTTTGTCGAAGCAACTGCTGATTTCAGTTTCCATTGAGAGCACTACGAAGCCGAGATGTTTGCCTAGCTTCGGAAACCATCTACCGTGATTACCGTGCTTATAGAAACAATAATATTGTGATCTGGAATCCACCGGATTATACGAGAATGGTACGGTACCTGGAGTTAATCCGGGCCCTCGGGCTGTCACACGAAGCTGGGAAACGGCTGTAAGGGCACACAGCTTCCAGAGCTTAGCTATCGGTTCGAACAGTGCCGAAATCCAGAGTTTCCATTTTTATCCCATCCACACCAGCCGCTTGCAGCCCAATAACGTTCGAGGCTGAAGATCTGTTGGTGGGCCTGCTGCAAGACACACAAGGGCTGCCGATACCAGATGCAAAGAAACACCAAGCCCAAGAGCCGATAAAAGTCTTAGAATCACAAATCCTCGCAGGACGGGGACTTTGCTACTCGAGTTGATCCCACTGGCGCCTCAGCAGAAATCCGAGGGAAACCTTGACCGTATGAAGGACTCGGTTCGCGGTTTTGGCCGTGATCCTTTCACTGTAATTGATTGACCTCGCATCTCATTTTGACCGCTGTGCTGCACATCTGTAAGAAGTTCCGAGAGTGCAGGCTGACTTGCAGGCGCATGAGAGAACGAGCAACCGAAGCCGTATACGATGGGATTTTGGATCTCGCAGGCACAAATCCAAATTACCAAGGGATCCCACGTCCAGAGCTCGTTGTATATATAACTTGTCAGTACCGGGATATCAAACCTCTGACACAGACTAGCCCTCGGACAGAGGTCAGCATCACCGAAAGGCTTGGTGTTTCCCTTTGCTGGTATTTCAGGTAACCCTATTGGCGATATATTTGTGATCTTGGTGGGAACACCCTTGCCCCAGTGTTCCTATGTGTCTGGAGACTGTGGGTTGAATAAGAAAACAAGCTGTCCTTCAGCCTCAGCTGCAAGGCTATCCATTCTTGGAGATTTTTTTTCATATAGCTCTTGTCAGCTCTCCACAACGTCAGGTCTGAATAAAAGGCTTCCTCACCCTTCCAATTGTACTTTTTGTAGCTCTTTTATTTCTTCCTTTTGGCCTGTAGTCTTTTATTTCCGGAGACCATGAGTGTCCTGTAGGGCAGGAATTCAGTTTTGGACACACATTCCGACGTTTTTTTCATTCCGACCCGTCGACAAGCGTATTATTGAGGGGCACCTCGCTTGCCCCTGCTTACCGACTCGCGACAGCTCCTGGTACCTTTGACCAGCAGATAGGAAAAGGGAACAAAGAAAAGACGGGAAACGATACTTTTCACACCGACTTGATACGAATTTCTTTTGTTATCTCGATACCCACCCAGGAGGCCCTTAGATTTTCAGTAGCGATTTCTTAGGTTTATCAAGCTAGTATGCGTTGGCTGTCGTCCGCGGCGGCCCTGCAGCTGCTATATCTGCTAGACTTTGCCACCGCAATACCGGATTATGAATTCGGCAGCATCAACAGACTAGATGGGCGGCGAGAGGCATTGCTCCTTTTCAAGCGTCAAGATACCCCGTTCTGTCGAGAGGGTTATTTTCAATGTCAGCCAGAGTTTGGAGGCGGCTGCTGTGCAGAAGGCAGAGTATGTAGCTCCGTAGTCCTCCATTTCCACCATGGCAAAATCTCCAGCCGTATAATTCGATAGCTGATATCGTAAACCGGGTTAGAAATGTGCCACTCGTGATTGTCCTGCGATTAGACCGGGCGAGGAAGACATCCCGAACGTCTTCACAGATACACGGCCGCCACAAACGTTCACAAACCCGCCCCCCAGGCCGGTGACCGCTGCTACCGCGACCTCGGAACCCCCAGAGACCACAGCAGGCACGACGACAGATGCCCCAGAAACAACGTCTGAAGCTGAAACGACGTCCGCTGCGACAACGGAGACCGAGACTAAGGCCCCAACCACGACAGGCCCCGAATCAACGGAAGCTTCGTCCACGGGAGCTTCGTCCACAGGAACCAATACCCAATCCGAGTCTAGCACGGCCACGAATGCTGCCGATGCTGCCGAGACGACAACTTCATCGCCTAGTGCAGCTGACGGGACGCTGTATACTCCAATGGGTATATCCAGCGGAGCTATCGTTGGTATAGTCTTTGCCGCCATCACCGGTGTCGTCATTGTGGGTCTTGTTCTTTGGAGAGCAATCATTGGTATCCGTCATCCAAGGAAGAAGGGGAAGGCGAGATCCGGACCACCACTGGCACCTGATGTCAGTCAGGCGGCTGGAGCTGGAGCCGCAGCTGGAGGACTCTTTGGTGGCAACCGAAGGATCTTTAGCGCATTCAAGAGTCCGTTTGGAGGAAATAAGAGCGGCCCTGGAGCTTCTGAAGCAATGATGGCTCGCAGCGGACCTGCAGAGGACGATGATACTGGTACTCCCATGTCCCAGTCGGCAGCAGCAATGGGCTTCGGTCCTCAACCGACTGGCAGTGAGGGTGTCCCTCCATACGCCCAGGACAGAAGCAGTCTCGACGATCAGGATACTTCATATAACCGCGCGGCCTATGGTGGGGACCTGGGCTATCGAGGAGTAGATTCCTTTGACAGACAAGACGATGATACACAGGGATTGTTCCCCAGGTCTGCAGGTTTCCCGAGTAGGTAGACTTTGAGCTTTTTGTAGAAGAAGAATCAGACGAAGAAGCAGAAGGAAAGCGACCATTCCTAAATTTGTCTTGTCAATGCGACGATTACTGTACCTGACCGCATGATAAAATGCTGCTGCTGTTGATGTTGATGTTAATGTTGAGTTCTGTTGACGGCATGTGTTGGCGACTGGACCTGCGCTTGATGGCTTACTATTCGAACCTCCACCATCACCAAATCTTCAACCTTTCCGTGTCATATCTTATTTTTAGTTAATCTTAAACCCAGCGAGTTCACCCTTTTCTGCTGTTACAAACATCAAGCATTCGTTTAGCAATTTCCCTCGTCCTATGCTATCATCTATCACACACTTCTGTACATATACCACGATATCAAAAAACCCGTTTGGTGGCTTAAGCTTATGGCGTTATGTCCGTGAAATCTCGAAGGTCTGTTCGCGAACCTGGTCCCCAATTGGCAGGCGGGACTCTATATATACGAACATGGCTGACTGGATGTGAAAGACGTGCAGGCCGTCTAATCTCCGAGCCACATGGCTACCTAGCATGAACCAGAGTGATCCGAGACACCGTTGTCCGTCTGGAGGTTCGCGACCCGAGGTGAAAATGGTGTTTTCATGCCTTTCAGCGGTCCCGCTAGCAGGAGATTCGAAGATTCGGAACGTCAAAGTAACACAAGGACTCCACTTGCAGCATTCCAGGGGAACTAATGCATCGGCACCGTTCTGCAGAGGTCCCGGACAGCTGAAGTGGGGATGCCGCTTACGAAGGGGATGAGAATTTTCAAATCCGTGTTTCCAGAATGGCAAATGGAGCCGGCCGGTCAGCCAGAAGCTGTGGGCTATAGGGGGTCTCTACCATCCTCTCAGCTTGGCTCTGCACCGGCGCCGTCAAACCGCACGAGCGATATTAATTTGACAATATCGACAAGTTACAAGACAGCAAGAGAATGGAGAAAGCCCAGAGCAACTAGCTTACATTCAGGAACCAGCAGGAACAAAAGAACGTGGATTGGATAAGCTGACGCTACCATTGCGCCAATCATTTAACAGGAATCTGCCTAATTACATATGCAGGTAATGCCAGCATACGTCTACATAAAACGGGCCTAGTTCGATGCAGGACTTAGGGATAGTCGACTGTTTGGCTCAATTGACAGCTTCGAGAGCAAGCAAAGCAGAATATCCCTGAAACCCTTCGAGCCAGGCCAGGTTTTCTTTTGGGGGTGCTTTTAGGCCTCATTTGGCAACTTTTCTCCGTCATCTACTTCGCTTTAACTCGTTTCAGGTCGCGGACCCGCCTTGACTTTCGATATTGGATCTAACGCCCGTGTAACTCGTTCGTGAAGACGTTGGCAGATTTGTTCCAGGTTTAACCTGCGCACAGGAAGAAGCGGGCCCTTTTTCTCTCCTCCTCGACGCTAGCTGAGGCACGAAGCACCCAGTCCACCGAAGGGGTTTACTTCCTCAGGTTTTCCGGTCGACTCTTGCACTTTCGCTGCGGATTTCCCGTCTCGTATCAGGGTGTGCGAATCGAGAAAGGTCTTCTGCTGAAGCGCGAAACCGGGTCTCCTGCCTGACTGCCTGCCTTAGCCTCTTTTTCGAGAAGACTGTTGCGAAAGAAGAGGAATGGGGATAGTTCGAGAGAGCACAAAGCTACGCCCGAAAAGAACCCGCCTGGCGTCGTTTTAATTATACTTGAACTTCCTTTCTTGTGCCACTCTATTCCCTTTTTTACCTTCCTGTCATTCCTCGAAATTGGTCGTTTCAGAACCGCCTTTGAAGGGATTCATCGGCTTTCTTGGAGGTATAGTTTCTTTAGTCTGGCATTCAGTCAGCTACGACGAGTTAGTCAGGGCGACGGAAGGCAAAAAAGAATTTTCCTTTCCTTCTTTCATCCGTATTCCCTTTTTCTCCTTCTCCTTCTCCTTCTCCTCCCACCGGGTCCGGCTCTTTCACTCGGTTTCAGGGCTTTTATATACGCCATCCATCGACCTGCCTACTACTGACATCTCGTGGGGGTTTGGGAATATAATGGGATTCGGTGCCGCCAGCTCCCTGCCAGCAGCTCCAAGAGGTCCATCCAGACAAAAGGACAAGCTCGAGACCAACATCAAGCTCCAGGCCACGCCCATGAAGACTTTAATTTACGGGTTCAGCGAATAGTAAATGTCGGCGCTGTCCTGACCGCCAGTGCGAGTGCGACCAAACCCGCCCATACACGAGACCACCGTTGTTCCTCGACAGTTCTGAGCGTTCAATCTGGTCCAAAACCCTTTGCAAACACCAATCGTCAATCGCAAAAACCGACAACCATCAAGGAGAAAAAACAAAACCGGGGAACCCCGACGCTGCAGCTTCTTTTTTTTCCCGCTGCCTTTTAAGCCGGCCTACACCACGACATCTCGCCTACAGGCAATTGCGCATCCGAAGCCAGAAAGGGGAGCAAGCAAGGAAGGGAGGGGACGACCGAAGAAGGGGAAGTGAACTGAGCTGCTATCACCGCCAGACATTACCACAAGGAAGGAACACACACACACACCGCTCTACGAGCACAGATACGCCATGTCGGAATTCAAGTTCAGAGTCCCTGGCTTCACGCGACCGAATCCGCCGCCCGTGTCGGAGGACCCGAGTGGAGGTTCGCCCACCAGCCATACGTTCTCGAGCTCCATGAAATCCAAATTTCGCATCACCCAGTTCGTTCGCGAGAGTCGGCACGTGGATGGCGCAAAGAGCGCATCGGGGGAAGACGGCACAGCTAAACGGTCGTCCGTTTCTGCTGCCTCTGCCGTTGCCGCTCCCGTGCCGGTAGGAGAAAATAATCATGTCAAACCTGAAGGCCATACCACTAGAAAGGACTCGGATGCCGTTTCGCACGTCTTCCTGGTGCGGCCGGACCACAGGGAGGGCACACCGACGAGTGCGACGCCGATTGCTTCGAAGCCTCTGCAATTGGCAGCTATCAGAGAAACCACCCCAGGATTGAGTAAAGCAAAGGTTCGTTTCCCAACATTTTCTGTATCGCTATCGCTTCGACTAGGAGTTTTACCTTGCTGACTGTTGGCGCAGCAAGCCCGAAGGTCCCTGCCGAACCTCAAACTGGTCCCACCAACGCATTATAACCCATCCCTTGGCTTGCCTGAGGGGCGAACCCCACCTCCTGTCGACCCATCCCGATCTGTAGAATGGAATAAGGTCGTTCGCAGTATCCAGGCGACGTCGCTGGAGGCAATAGTAAAAAAATTACTCGACGCCCTTTCCGACCACCCAGAATCAGGCCCCGGAACCTTGGTCTCCACGTTAGGAGACATCTTCCTCGACGATGCCACGAAGCAGATGTACCGTCAAATCCAAGCCTTGGACTCCCGATTATCGTTAGGACAGCCAGTGTCGTCCATTGCGCCCACATCTGTACCAAATGGGATGACACCAATCGCGCCTGAAATGTCGACGCCCATTCCGCAATCCGCGATATCAAGGCTCTCAACCCCGGCAACCACGCAAAGACGAAGTCTATCCGGTGCTATTCCTAGACCGATGCCTGGTGGAGTGCTCATCGCGCCAAAGCTATTCGAACCTCGCGAATACAAACCCAACAACGCTCGAAAACTAAAACGCAAGTCAGAGGCAGATAAAGACGGTTCAATCTCCAAGCTGCTTAGCATGAAGCGGAATGCTTCGCTAGGAGAGCTCTCGCATATGCACTCGAGCTCGGATAGTCTAATGGGTGGCGAGCCACCTGTCAAGAGAAAGCGAGGCAGGCCAAAGGGGTCGACTAAGGCTGCTATTCAGGAAAGAGAGTCCTTGAAAATGCAAGCTACGGCAGCTGAACAAGTTAGCGAGACCTTAACAGATACTGGTACTATCGCTACGGAGAGCGTATCTCCGGTCTTGGAGGAGGAGAAGTTGCTGCCGACTGGCGCGTCGATCGAGCTCAGAGCAGCATCTCCTTCGCCGCGGCCTGATGGCACGACGATGCCATCAATAATGCCCGAAGTCACACCTTAAAGTATTAATTCGACTCAGAACTTTCTTTATCGCGGGTATAGCTACCACAGCGAACCTTCGACATCGGCACTAAATCTGTTTAAACATTAGAACAACTCCCTACTGCGTCCCTACCATGCTATGCCATCGCCTTTCGTTATTTCTATTTCTGGGCGGCTCATTCCGTTTTATCAGTCAATAACGGCCTTCACTATCAACAACTTCTTCATCGACCACTCACCTTTTAACTTTTTTTTCCTTTCTCTGCTTATTCTCCACGTTTCACGTTAGTCCTTGGGTGGTTGCCCCTTCTTCTTTTCGACTTTTACGAGACTAGCAATAATGGGAGGGTACTTTCCGAAGCCCGCCACTTTTAGGGTTTTTCTGGGGTGTCTGCGGACGCCTTCAGCTTCCTCGCGATCGATCATTTATTTCTTTAATGTTTGGATTACTAGAGATACCCAGGGATATATTTTTGGACCATGATTATTTCAGTTTTTTTTTCTCTCTTTCTTTTCTTTTTCCTTTAATAATGATGAAAGTGTTCCTTTATGACCTCGTCCGCAGGTGTGCTCGGGAATTTCAAACGAGACTTGTCAGACGATTGATCCTCTAGCCACTCAAAAGTACTTTTTCTCTCCTAGATTTATTTTAATAATGCTATGCCTTCTTAACTCCATTCTACCTCTACGCCCCTTGCTAGTCAAATATCTTTTGACAGGTCGTTTCTCGCTTCTCGATGCATCGGATACACGCTTTTCGGCTCGAGGATGTCGTTTTCCTCATCGAACTTCCCTAACGTTTCCTTGTCTCGCTGGTCAGCCCGATTGCAACATCAACTCATTTAGATCAGCTGCCTTCTCGAATCGATATCGAAAGATCTTATAAGCATCCTATACGGAGTATATCTGGTGACCATTAATATAGTAATTTTATCGCGTTCGCTATCGGGATCTTGCGATGTTGGCGGTAGACCTACCGTTATCGAGATATCGACCATGGACTCTTTTGGATCCTCGGCTACGATAGCTTATAGCCGTCAGCCCTTATGCACTCGCCACCGGTGTGGCTGCCGATTCTCTTGCAACTTCCCGCTGCAGCCCCATGTTTGCGAAATGCTGACGACATTGGCAATGATAAGACCTCGGGAGAATTATAGGTATCAGGCCACCGGGCTACCAGCTTTCTCTATCAGATTTCGGGACCATCAATAGCTAAACCTCCAGGCAATTGCAGATCTTAAGGTTTCGTCGGTTATCTCTCCAGCAGCTTGACCTTGCCATTGAGCTTTGATTGTCCTATCGTGATACGTCTTCAGCAGCTGATTGTCATTTTCGTCTCTGGCATCCGTCGATTGAACAGAGGCTAGCTCGCGGACTAGACACGAATGCTGCACACGGACTTATGCATCCATGGAATGTGCATCTTTCATGTGGCGTTTTCCCCAGACCGAGCCTGCACCTCTCTCTCACAAGAATTTTTTTTTTTTCATCCGATTGTTGTACCCTGAAGAAAGCAAAATGTTCCCGCTCCCGACATTAACCCTTCGCTAAGCTGTTTCCGAAATTCATCTTCAAGGACCTGAGCTCATGAAAAGAAAGCAAAAGGACGCCAATGCATCTAGACCCTTTGTGATCACGAGGTCTCATCTTCTGGATGAGTCTTCACCTTCGATTGGAATGCAGGTATGCAACGTATCGTTCTTGACCACAAAAAAAAGGATGGGGCTCTTAGCGTTCTTCTCGTCAAAAGGAAAGAAAAGGCATCGCATGCAGCGGCACGTGTGAGTATCAGCTATCATCTTGCAGGCACCCTGCGGCTGCATGTAGCGATTGAGACCATCACACCTTGGCACCAGCATTTTTCTTTTCCAAAATGCGGGGCAAAGGAATAAGGAAAAGGGAAAGTTTCCCCTCTTGTGAGGGAAAGAACCGGGATTCCAGGATTAGGACTTGTTGGGAAAGAGCGTTAACGCAATCTTCCTTTGTCAATTGAGCAAGGCCGGGTAGCGGGGCACTTGCGCGAACTCCGTTAGCAATGGGTGAAGATTTTTAGAAAGTTCGGCCGGCCGTAGACTTTTCTGTTTTATAGCTAACTAACTGGAGATAGTGGGACCGCAATCTCTTGATTTTTAATTTTTATTCTGGGTCCGGAGACCGCTCTGGCGAGGTTGTCGACGGGTAAAATCGCCAGTGACGTCGGTATCGTTTAGGGAAATTCAAGATGGGCCTGTCACCCTTCGATTCGACTTCAGGCTAGCGAAACGGTCAAGACACGGCACATGGAAGGCGGTCCTTTACCCTTGCCATGCTTTTCTCTCGCGACGACCCAGCAGTATGGGGCGACAAGCTCGTTAGCGTATCGAGACCATGCCGTTCACAGTAGCTGAACAGTCTCTGCCTACAGGCCAAAAAGTTATTCTCGGGTTTCGACCCCGAGAGATGGCTAGGCATGGCTAGCGGAAGGATTAATTTTTTCCCTCTCATCGAAAAAAATTTCGAAGCGTCTCGAACTCGATCATGTCACGATGCTGGCCTGATCCTTCTTCTTTCCCCATATCTATCTCCCTGGCGGGTAGGATAACGGCAGGGTATGGGACTCGACGTAACTTTTACGTTTCTATATGTCATTGCCATGCAGTTAATGCCTTTATACGTACCCTGACCAATACTTCGACGCAGATGAGCTGCCAATTGGAAGTGCGACGACGAACCGCGTTATCTCGAAAGAAAATTTTATATATGCCTCAGCTTCAGGTCGTACAAAGGGATTGCAGTATCCAGGCAATTGAGCACGAGGGATATCCGGATATTGAATGCCTTCCGTAACACTCTCGTAAAGCCATGGTCACGGCTTCCTTATCAACGGGCCCCAAAGGTTACACCGAAGATCAAGTGCGGTTTTAGAAAGTTGCAAAAGCCGGCCGGTTGGGTAGGGAACTCGTAATCCTGCCAAGGGATTAGGGCATGGCCACTGCAAGGAGGACGGGAGACGTTGACGAAATGGCACAGTGTCTTCAGCTGGTTTTCGACGCTCCCATAAGCTTTTTTCGTTCTATGACCAGTCACAATCTCTCTTCAGTTATATTATAAGTTGGGCTGATAATTACGAGGCCGACTCTATCTGACAAAAACAAGGTCGACGTTAAGGCTCGATTGACTTCTGATATATAAAATAAATCCCTCAGTTAAAATAGAACTAAAATATGACCTGATTGCATGGGATTGAAGCCCCAAGATCGACGGCGTATTCATCAAGGTATCTGATACGATTCCGAACAGGGATGACTGTCAGAAATCATTTTTCTCTATCGTGACATCGTGAAACAAACCTTGGAAAAGTAACGACAAGCAACACAACCGCCTCGAAAAGGGCGGTTCATTCACATGTGCTTTTCCTCTTTAGGATTCATTGGCATCCGGCGTGTGCGGGACTTTTAGGAAGGGAGAGACATTCAAATTCAAGGTCAACAGGATCGTTCGGTAAGTCGTGGCTTCGGAAGTGAAAAGCTGGCCCGGGCAATTGGTAACCATACAGCGATTGCAGCTTATGCCGAGGAGGGGGTTGCATAATTCGACCTCAGGTTCGAATCCACTCGGATCGATGGAATGGAATGCCATATCTCTCCCCATGATGATGCCCGAAAGCGGCCAATCGAAGCCATGGGAGGACTATGAGTGTTTTTGTTTCTCCAGATCAACCCCCTTCGCGGTCTCCGTCTTGTAGATCAAGTGGGAAGGCCCGTCGTCGATATGGTCGCTATGCATGTCTGATGTCAGGCTGACATGTGGTGCAGTGCAACTCTGTGTCTCCGTCCAGCCCAGCTGGAGCTATAGCTTGGGGGACAGATATGCTTCAGGACAAGGGCGAAACGGGAGCACTACGACCAGAGCAGCTGGTACCTGTCGGTCTAGCCTTTTTGTCCCAAGCGACGGAGAGGACGACGACGAACGACGGTGATAACTGTTCACGATGTCCCGAAACCAATTGCGTCGGTCCATGCACACAGCCTTGTGCCAACGTGGATCCAACAAGGGCAGCAGATATACTTACGTCCATCCAAGTCCGGATAGGTTATCCTGCAACATTTAGCTTAGTTTCCATTCGATTTGCTTGTCGTTCAATAGGCAATACGTACACTAACTGCGGTCATTTTTCAACAAGCATTCGGTGGTAGTAATCCAATCGACGGCCCTTGTCCAAACGACTAAGGAAGGCTAACTGGTAAGGTTGGCGAGCGGGTCTTGGTTTCGATCCGTCAGGAATCGATTGAATTATCGCTGTTTAAAAACGTGCCCATGTCCATGAATCGCAACCCAGAGATTTCGTTTCTCGCCCTAGTCTTCCATTCTTGACGAGGTGCATCTTGCATTCCTTCCTTTCTTCAATCTTCAAGGTTTTATATATATTTCCCCACAACTAGCGCCGAAACCTTTCCATTCGACCAGAAAAATTCTCGAGGCCTTGGGTTTAAGAAGGAAAATCTTTTTTTGAATTCGCTCTTGTATTTATAACAAAAGCAAGGTCATCAAAAAGGCCTCATCTGACAGGACCTTGTTCAAGCTGCGCTTTAAGCGGAGACAATCCAACCGGAACAAGATACCAGACTTTCCTGCTGTGCATTAATTGCCACGACCACTGATACCAGGGAACGGATTACTTTTTTCCATCCGCACCTAAATTCTCGTGATAACAAGGAGCAAAAAAAAAAAAAAAAAAAAAAAAAAAAAAAAAAAAAAAACTTATTGTATCTCTCTTGATCTCTGACCTGCACAGTCCAGTCAGAAATTAACCTGGCCGCGGTGGACCTCCTCGGCTGGAGCTGAAACAGAACAATCCCTGCAGAGGGATTACCGAACCTGGGAAAACCGCAGTTTGCATAGACGACCTTCTCGCAAATTGTCTGGCTCTTCGAGATTGCATTGAGGCATTTGGGGAGGAAATAATCAACCTGTTCGGAACGGATTTTCTCTGCTGCATTTCCTGGATCCAGTAAGGGACGATAGCATTCGGTGCCTCTTTCCTGGCAGAGCCACAGCCCTGCAGCGAACCGTGCAGCCCAGCGCAGCCTCAGCCTTTTTATATCGATTTATATTTCTTCAGACGAAATATCTCTGACCAAGTGGCTCTATTTAACAACTTTCTCCTCGAGGACAGTGCCTGAGCTCCTACGCTCCCCATATTAATTATCATCCCGAGAACCCCCATTCCAGAAGCCTCGGAATATCTCTCCCAGTGCAAGCTAGACGCTCTCGCTTGCTCCCGTCGTCCGGCACTTTCTTCTGTTTCTGTTCTTTTCTCACACTTTTTTTTTTTTTTCTTTCTCACCCGGAATATTCCTTTTCTATCTTTGGCCCCCAGCCAGCCCTCCATCTTTGAAACCACCCCGACGTCGACATACCACACATTCAACACAAGATACAGCCCCAGCCAGCCCACAGCCAGCCCACACCCCCTTCCCCAGGAACATCTTATATCATCGTGCAATTAATCGCTCAGACCAGGTCACGGGGTATCCATCGCGCTATACCATATACTGTCAGATCTATCTTATATCCCCAGCTGCAAGGCCGGAAAAATATATATAAAGAGGGTCTAGATAAAAGAAATTTTTCGAGAAAATTTCAGGAAAAAAAGATGGATTCGGTAACCGCGGTAGTTCAGTTGCAGCAGCCTTCCTTCGGCTCCCCTTCGCCGTTGCTCTTACCGGAAAGGCTTAACTTGGAGAGTCCCGACGGCATTACTCCCTTATCAAATACTTCTAAGCCCTTCCATTCCGTCTCCGGAGTCGCTGCTTCTTCTGCTGCACTAAACACCTCTGGTTTCACCCCACTACCCACTCGTCCGTCAGTAATCACAAACAAGATGACACCTTATAATTCCGTCCCCAGGTTCGAGGCTAGGGAATCAAAACGCCTCTTAACCAGACTACCTTCCGTCAAGAACGAACGAAGAAGCAAGACATCATCCAGCGGTTCATCGACTCCAGATCTTTCCAGATCAAGTTCAACAACCACAAGCACCACGCCGGTTCTATCACCTGAATCCATTGCGGACTCTTTGTCCAGCCATTCTTCTTCTGAAATCTCTTGTTTCAAAGTCGTTGGTAGAAAACGATCGATGGATAGTATCGCTTCGAGTGATAATAGCAGTCAGTACTCGTGTCTTGCAAAGGATGACCAGTACCTGCTTCATCTCAAGGACGTCGAGGGCATGTCGTGTTGGAGCGATATCGCCGACAGGATGTGCCAGAAGGGATACTCTGTGCAGCAGAGGGGCCTGAGGACGAGATATTGCATCCTTAAGCGGGATCTAGACCTCTCTGTAAGTTCTCCATCTCATCACACTAATGCAGTGAATGAAACACTAATCAAAGTATTTTTTTGACAGCTCCAACGCTCCATGGAGAACCTCGTCAACATCCAAAGCGAAGTTGATGAAGTCCTCGGCTCGAGTAACTGCCCCGTCCGAAGACTTGCTTCGTATAAGAACAAGAAAATCGGAGGCAATCTTCGTGTCTACGATGAGGAAGACGAGGCCGTCGACCCTCGTGTCTGGGATGATCTCGCAGCCTCGCTGCAGGCAAGCGGTCTGAGATGATCCTTCCTCAACCTACCTATTTCTACCTTCGTTTTTTCCTACTCCCTTTTTTATCTCTCATAAATTTCCTTTTGTGGTTTATAAATTAGCATCGGCATGTTTGATTTCATACTCTGCACGGATGGCCTTTTCTTATTATCACATTTCCTTCAATTTTTCTTTATTCTATCATTTTTTTTTTTCGGACTATGATACCTGTGCGCTGCACCGTTGGATAACTTATACCCGCATTCAAATTGGCTTTTTAATGATGTTGACTAGTTTCCTTATTTTCCTTCTATTTTTCTGAACCACCCACCCTCGTTACGATATTCTGGCATTTTCACTTTTGGCATTTATCATTACTATGAGTCTTCAGCGTCTGGTTTTGTTTTTTTATATACTGGGATTAAAGGCTTTTCCTACTACTACGAGCGCGAGCACCTGGTTTTTTCATCTGAATTTCTATTCCATTACGGCCCCGCGGCCAGCTATCCTTCCAGCTCATTTATTTTGTTAGCTTTCCTTTTTTTTTTTTTTTTTTTGTAAGATGAAATTTCCCAATTTCTTACCGCAGCACACAGAATGTATGGGAAAACCACACCACCACCAACCCACCCAAAAATCTCCACTTTTTACGAGAACCAATTTTTTTAAACCACCCCTCCCATATCCTTTCTTAGCTACCAAAAAGTTATTTTGTCCCTCATGATCAAGTTCCATTCTCTCCCTCCCGCATTCTTCGAGGAGCTTTTTTTAAGTTCCAAGTTTTTGTTCTGCCTGTGGGGTTTTGAAATCTTTTATCGAATGAAAATTCAAAATTAATCAGGTAACAAATGCAAAAGCCTATGCCTGAGGTACACATCATCATCTATCACATCCACATTTCATTACACCACCACCACACACACGAACAGCTGCCGCGCGCACGCACATTTTTTTCCTGACTAACCTTAACTAAGGCCAGGCTTTTCAGTTTGTTTTTACCCATCCAATCGTTTGAGGGGTTTCAACAGACGGTGCTTGGGATTCTACATTCCTACGATTCCGAGAGGTTTAATCTTTTTCTTTGGATATCACTATCACATGCATGAGAAGAACACATGGGCGAGGATGATGACATGTATGTATCAATACAAAAAAAAGGAAAAAGGGAAATCGGGAAAATAAAGGCTAATTGAGCTACCTAGCTGCTTTCTAGAATGTAAGAGCTGACGGTGTGTGAATCCTATAAGGAACTCCGGGGTAATTAATACATTGTACGTCAAAAGAATATTCGGTATCCCCGCCCCGTAAAACAAGCTTCGTTAGCTATAGTACCTCAAATATTCGGTCATAAGGCATATAAAGCACTGTATATAAAGAGCTCAAGCTTTGTTCGAGTAGCTTTTGGAATTTGGGAAATAAGAAAGGGGTGAACTGTGAGCTGGCCGTGCATAACCCATTTCAACATTTTCTCATATAAGAAAAACTTTACGAGATTACCCGAGTATTGTATAGGTATAGGTATTATTCACCCGTTTCCTTGGATATTAATCTCCTCATGGAATATTCTATACTCTATCATTGGATGATATCCATATGCAGGAGATACTTTTCTGTCATGCGAGTGCGATGATATTTCTCATCCGTGATTTGCGGAGTAGGCGAGCTAATCGTCACCGGGGATTTCGGGTGGGATCTTAGATACTTGCTTAGGTACTTACTGTGGAAAGGGGGGTGCTATGGCCATGGGTGTATATAAGTACTTACTTACTTCCTTATTACTGAGGATGGTCTGGGAGGGTTACGTTACTGGTACCGTCTATGGGGTTTAGCAAGGAGGAGTTGAGAGGTTGCATTATGCATGATACATGGGAGCTCTGGGGGTTGTAGACGTGTATGTGGGCGGTAGGGAGGCTGTAGGAACCGTACATGCATTTAATTTACTGGATCAGGATTTCAGTTGATGAGATCATGGTCACGAGGTCAGGTGGTTTGTTGGGTATGGGTTGACGGTTTGGAGACCTTGGTGAAGGTCTACTGCGGTGTAACATCTAAAAAACGGGAAACTGTTATATTACCTAATATAGCTAATATTCGCTAATACCTAGTAGGCATTCATTTATTGGGTTTGAGGGTTGAAGAGGGTGGAGAGGTGAGTTCTGGGGTTTGGACGTTGGTGTTTCACTGGGATTTATAATATTGGGTCTATGGGGTCGATGTGAGGGGTGTTATAAACTTCGTGGGATTGCGGGGTTACAACTAGCTAACTGACCCAGCTCTAAGTCTGGGTGTGGGAAATGGCCTGCCGTTAGCCGGGCTCTGTGGAATATACTCTTCCTAGGCTGAAGCAGTCTACAATTGTACAACCGTAGCATCCGTGCTTATCGAGATCTCGGCCGGTGGCGAATCAGACTTGCAATGGTAGCCTATCAATTTAAGGCAGTCTATGCAAGGTACCAGGTGAAGCCAAACTTCAATTCCTTATATCCCTTGGGATTTCGCCCCTCCATTTATATATCTGTACGACCGTTTGGATATTGGATCTGGGGTAGATATGGGTGACACGGGATTCTAGACCTCTTGTGAGATATGGATACGCCATCGGGGGGCCATCTGGGACACAAAGGGAAGGATATATATAGAGCCCGTATTCCATGAAGGATGTATAAAACCGACTCCCGACGGGTGTAATCATAGTCCAGCTGCGTATCGAAGACGAAGCTCTAATACCCCATTATCAACGACGATAATACAATCCAATATATCGCACTGTCACGATGAAACTCCTCTCAATGATCCCGTTATACCTCGCATTTCTTATAGTGCTGGTAACATCCCTCCCCACGAAGTACAGTCAAGACCTTCCCAAAAACCATATTGGTATCATAACCCCCCCTCATTCTCACGTATAGTCCCAAAGCTTACCTATATATACTAGACATCCGCGACTTCAAATCCACCAACCCACCAGTATCCACCAGATCAACCCTTCAAGGCCGTGCGAATATGTGTACGAATTTAGGAAGTTAGTCCCCCCTCCTCCCCCCCTATTCCCTTCGATTGTCTTTAAGCTAGACAAAAGGGGAGAATAAAAATGTTAATATATCACTTTAGACAGCTGCACGGAAGAAAACACCTGCGGTTCCTCGCTGAATGGGTGTAGATGTGTAGTCGTCCGAGGAAGTCCTAGCATTGGACAGGGAGTTGCGGCTGTGGCCGGGGATCTGGCGGGGCCTTTGATACCTGAGAAGGGGGTTTGTTTGTATATTCCTGTGTAATGATAGTGGGGTTTTTGGGATTTGTTCTGAGGATTGGGTATATTGAATGGATGAGATTAGTCAGCGTGTTAGTGGTATCTTCGAAAAACTGAGATCGGGGTCCTCAGGATCCACGGGATAACAAGTCGCGTGAGCGTGTTCTCCAAAGAATTAAGGGAAGCGTCAATGGAACAGCAAGGGCAACCTAGTTTTGTCATTAGAATCGACTAGGTATCGATGGTTCAAGCTACGTACAATAAAGGGAACAAGTAGTCCACCAGAGTGTATAACAACAACAAAGATAAAGCCGACGAGGGGGGTCGGAGAAAAAAGTGGAAGAACCAATAAAGAAGTGGAAAAAAAGGGGGGACTACATCGGTCCTCTCGTAACGTATTTGATCGTCTGACGTGGAGGAGGCATCGAGGGCATTAGGGAGATAAAGTGCGGCAAAAGGGAAAACTCCGGAAAACACCAGCAACAAAGGACGATGGAAAAAAAAAAAAAAAAGATATTGAATTCCCTCGCATTTTTTACTTTTCTTTTATCGATTCTAAGAACGCGGTAGATTGGGATGGTTGCTGCTCGCTTGGATCGCCGAGCTGGGAAGTCTCTATAGTTGGGAGATTTCGATAACCAGATAGAATGTATCTACCAAGAGCCTCCGATCTGCTCCTGGTGGACCTCAAGGGTGTCACCGTCTTGCATGTCGAGCTAAGAGGGGAGTTTGGGGTTAGCCTTGACCTTCCTAAAATTGCAGTTTCTACTTTGTACGGTGTGGACAAGCTGTTTGGTTGCGTCTGATGGAGCCGAAAAACGTGCAGGGTGTGTCATAGATGGCATCGCGACGGTTCTTTTCACCCTGAAAAAGAGCGAAGAAACGTGGCAAAGGGAGAGGAGGTGGGAAACTTACGGTATCTGGCGTGTCGCCCGGCTGTACCCTGGAGCCGTCGAAGAGGAACCTGACGGTGGTGGGGGACTTTCCCTGACGATCGCAGAACGCGTCCATCAGCTTCTTCAGCTGCGTGGAGCGCTTGATCTTGAAGAAGACCTCGTTATTGTTGTCGGTGACCTTGATGTTCAGGTGCTCGCTGGCGCCCTCGGCGGGGCCTTCGTTCTTCTGTGGTGGTGGGGAGGAGTCCGACATGTTTTCTTGCTGAGAGAAGGATGTTACTTTGGGGGGGTGTGGAGTTTTGTTGGGTGGTCGTTCCGGACGAGGCTGGCAGTTTTTGTTCGCTCGTCAAAAGGCAAGTTGGCCGGATTGATGGCGGAGGAGGAGAATTTAAAAAAGGATGCTCGTTTTCGTGAGGAAGGAAGAGGAGAGAAGTGAAAAGAAGAGGGAAGCGGATAAAGGAGAGAGCTCTGAGGGCGATTATATAGCGATAAGGGCGGGCAGAAGGATCTGGAAGCCAGAGCGGGAGAGGGCAGCGGAGAGGGCTGGCAGACGGCAATTGGCGGGCCAGGCGATGACTGATGGCTGAGAGATGGCGGTGAGGAGTAGATTGGAGCGGATAGAACGGGGGGGGTTTGAAGTGGAGATGGGAGTCCGTGGGAGTGGGAAGAGAAGCGGGAGAGCAGGACGTGATGCTCGATTTGGGTTATGTAAGCACCTTCTAATAGCCGATTTCAAGAACATCCATCTACGCACTCATACTATACAATACAATACCGTCACTTATATTATAACTACCATGGTATGTGCTCAATTAACCGTCACCGTCATATAATATGATATCAGAGGATGAGTATTGACGTTTGCAGGGAACGTCGCTCGAGGAGGCCGTCAAGCAGGACCCGCCCTGCCACTCCAAAGCCGTACGTCTTGTGCTTCCATGGTGATGAGTACTATATATTGACGAGTGATGGGCCAGTGCGCCATCCAGGACTGTCTCCAGAAGAACGGTTACGACGAGACCCGCTGCCAGGACAGGGTCGAGGCCCTCTACGCTTGTTGCCGGCTCTTCTACAGCCAGCGGGGCAACGACGCCCGCACCGTGTCGTGTCCCAAGCCGGCCCTGCTCGCCCTCAAAGCCAAGCAGCAGCACAACTAACTACCATTACTCCCTATTACTATCCATTACTACTCCTTCTCATATTACTACTCTTTATTGTATTGCTACTCAAGTGTAGTGTATTGAATAAGTGTATTTCGCGTCCACCGTGCATCCGATCTCGACCTCCAGTAACAGTTCCAGGGAACGTCGTCAGGGCGAGCAGATTGGCGAAGGCGTCTGTGGTTGATTCTAAGGTTCACCTGGAGCACGCTGAGAGACGATGCCGGTGTACAAATAAATCATACTCCGGTCGCCTGAACAAACATTGAAGTGTATGATAAAATAAACCTGTCGTTTGAACCGAGACTCTAAAAGGTGCCTATATGACATTGATGAGAGAAGAGAAGAAGAAGATTCAAAAAAAGCCGAAGCGAGTAAATTTTATACACCCGCCAAACCCCCTGTCAACGGCCTCTTCTACCGCAACACACTCGCCGCTTTCGAAATTTCCACAACCGTCGTCATGTAAACATCCTCCTTCTCATCCCATCCATCATCACCACCACCATCGCCGGCTTCACCATCGTTATCATCTATCGCCATCAACCATCGCCACACCGTCCTTCACCTCCCTCCACCTCCACCCAACACCTATCTCGACACCCGTCAATCCTGCTCCTTCTCCACAATCCCATCCAATTCCTTTCCGACGGACCCACGAAGCGAAACAATATCCTTTGGTCGCGATTACGCTCCTGCCCTCGAATCCGCGAATCACGCGTCGATTCACCCGCCGACACCCCACCCGCCGGGAAAAATGAGTCCCGCCCTGTTTTCTCCCACAAAGTTCCCGCCAAAGAAGGCGCGATACCCTACAAAACCAACCCTTCCACGAAACCAGGTACATCCAAACACAATATAAACAAATAAGAGATATATACACATACTCGGCTCTGGGATGGAATACTCTCGATGTCTGAATAATAGCTGATTGCCGGTCGAACCTTCTCTAGCAATTCTCGAGAGAGAACTCGCTGCTAATGTCTGACGACGACTACGTATGTTGCCACCTACCTTTCCTTCTACTCAATATTTAGCTAACCACCTCTGCTACCGACCTCTAGGACCAGAGGGATTCGATAGCTGGGAGCGACATATTTGGTCCCGAGGACTCCAGGGCCATGGTCCCCTACCCCGGCGAAGGTTGTACCCGTACATTCCCCCTAATACTTACCTAAAATAGCACACTCACTCGACATTTTAGAATCCGGGTACGGCGACTCCCTGTACATCGGCGAGGAGGACGAAGAATACGACGAAGAGGACGCCGCTATTGATGAAGACCAGCTCGGTCCCGAGGTCGACAGCTTCGCACGATATGTCGACCTCTACCGACGGAAACCGGGCGACGACGGCAGAGACTGCGCCCTGGACCTTATCGATGGCTTCTTGAAGGACACGGACGACCATTTCCACCAAGCTCAAACTCGCTCGGTCCAATACGGTGGCGAAGACGACGACACGATCATGGATATGATGGCGGAGACGGCCTTCTACAAGATGGAGCACGAGACTTGGAACCTGGTCTCCAGGCTCCTACCCGAACGAGGCCTTGAGTCGACGCACACACTACGAACGGTCTCCGACTTCGAGAGTAATGAGGTCCTGCGACGGCAGCTCCTGGAAGAATCACCGACATTCCGAGAGCTGAATATAATCAGGGAATGGCTCAGGGTGATCGCTCCTAACCCCGAAATCCCCAACGAAGACGCTGAGGACGACGAGGTCATGGCTTCCGGACACATGTACACGCTGGATGCCCTCAAAAAGTACAAACTAGCCAACATGGACCCCGTCGAGTTCGCCCACAAGGGACCGAACTCCCAATTCGAGTACCCGGAACGAGGCATCCCATCCACGGAGGACAAATCTCGGCTGATATGCACCGAAATGGACCCGGATGGCCCGATTCGACAAGAAAGAGGCGCTGCGGACGGGGATAACTACTACGATACGACATTCTACAAAGTGTTGTGGGGCTACATTCGCAAAGGTGATTTCAAACAAGCTGCTGAGTGGTGTAGGAAGTGCGATCAGGCTTGGAGGGCACCGGTTGTGCTCGGTGGCAGGGATGCCGTCGACTGGGTCATCGATGAGGACGTCGCCGAGGATGAAATGTACGATACGTCGTCCCAGCAGGGTTTCAGTGGCAACCGTCGAAGACCGCTTTGGAGACGCGCCTGTTACGCACTTGCGAGGCGAGGTAACAAGCGTCCCGGCGAACTCTTCGAAAGAGCCGCGTATGGTCTATTAGCCGGAGACGTCGAGTCGGCTCTCCCAGCATGCGAAAACTGGCACGATCACGTCTACACCCAAGTCAACGCTCTGATCGAGGCCCAGTACGAACACTTCCTTCAGAGGGAAGGGCGTGTTTCCGGTCAATTACTCAAACTCCCAGTTCCCGATGCCACATCGACCCTCGGTGCTCACAACGTCGTCGCAAAGATCGTTGATAGCCTCTCCCGTCCCAACGATTATAGATTTCCTGCATCGACACAAAATACTGCTTTGCGGGCGGTACAAGGAGCTATCATCTCCGACCGGATACCGAAGCTGGTCAACATCTTCGCCTTTCAGCTGCGAGAATTCCGTAGGGACCCAGGATACGAGCCGGAGAAGGATACTAACACTCCTGTCGACTGCACGGACTGGAAGTTACTACGGATTGTAACGCATCTGATTATCATACTGCAGCACTTAGGTCAGTGGCCGGAGAATGGCCCTGATTCTGAGGCGGCCCAAGAAGTTATCGCCGGCTACATTCGTATGCTGGCTGCAGCTGAGAAATACAGCATTATTCCCCTGTACGCCGCCAGGTTGTCGCGGGATCGGTGTGTGGAGGTCATGGGCGAGGTGCTGATGCACGTCACCGACGAAAACACCCGTGAAAACATTATTCGATCCTTCCGATCTTACGGACTTGACGCACGGGCTACATTGAAACGAACGATGGAAAACGCCTTTATACAAACTGAGGTCTTCTACAAGCACGATGAGCTACCGATACAAGTGCTTTCGGAGTTTTCGCTCTCAGCGCAGGATCGCCGGAAAACACAGCCGGAGGATGAGAAGCTTATCCGGACGGCGGAATGGATGATTCACGTCGAAGAGATGAAAGAGGACCTGATACATGCTGGTGTTATGATCTTCAAGAGATTCTATTGTATGTCCCCCGTTTGCCATGAAGTATCCTGGGGAGTTGACTTTTCTAACCAACAATTTCAGTAACTGGCCGTTTGGACGCTGCTCGAGATCTTGCGGATCGGATACATAGCAACTACTTGGTGCCTGGCGAAGACGAAGAAGAGTTTTCCGAGGAAACCAAGAGGGCTGCAGCGGTTTATATCGAGTACGAATTTCTTATCGATGGACTGGATGCTCTTGATGATTGGAACCAGTTGATTGCGGCTGGGTATGCTTTGTTCTCACGTTTGAGTTAACTGTTTTTTTACTAACCAATTTCTTATAGTACCGCCGCAAAACGTGAAGGTGGTTCCGCTGCCGTCCGACGTGGGAAGCTGAAGGATGAACTGCAAGCCGCGTACGAAATGGCAGAATCCAAGCTTAGCCCTCTAGTTAACTCCTGGTTGGTGCAATGCCGGCACCACGCGGACGCGGAGCAGGTCAAGCATATCAGGAACACATACGTCCCGGACATCACAATCGCCCTCCACAACGTACATCTGGCAGCCGGCCACCACCTCAACAAGAGCTATTACTCCAAATGCCTTGACCTCGCGGTGCTTGTGGCGAAACCCAGCAGCGGTGTTGCCGAGACGTTCGTTGCGACGGGTAGGATGGCCAAGTACGTAGATGAGCTGGCTAATGTGAGCCTGATGTGTTTGCAGGCTGCAAAGGGCGCCAATTTGGAACCGACGCTGGTCAGACCCGGTCAGGAGTCGAAAGTCTCGATCTGGAACATCAAGGCCGCTGCCATCCCCTAGTGGCGGTCTTTGTTGAAAGGGTTATACTGTCCTCAGTCGTTTATTCTACTATTATTTGCATTTTATCGCGGGGCCTGACTTCCACCATAGCGGATTTAATTCGTTCTTTTTTACTTCTCGGCTTACTTTTTTTCTTTTCTGTCTACCGTAAATGTATTATATGGCTAGCAGCTGTTGTTTCTCTTCTCTCCGATTTCCTTTCCTCTTCCCTTTTTCTTTTCAAGGCTAGATCCGCAATTTTATATGGTCGACGCCCTCGAGCTAGCGGTTTCCTCTTCTTTCTCTTAATCGACGCTTCTGATATGTACCAAAATGACGAACAAAACCCAAAATGCCTCGGAAAATGTTTAATGAGATTCATTTGATACGAGATGTTCTTAATTTGATTTCTTTCGCTATAAATTTCGTCATTCATTTGCGTGCGTCCGAATATAAATAGGAGAGAGGGAGGATAACGACCGGGCTCTATGCGATTAAAGATCCCTCCGTAACACTCGAAACCACTGGGGTTAAAGAAGGACGGGATAAAAGAGAGAAAGGAAGAAAGAGGTTTCCGATATGCATAAAACCCTCCAGGAATTAATGATAGCAACAGAAAAAAAGGACAAAAAGGAAGACTCGCCAGGTCCCTACAAATTCAGATAATCCCAATCCCGTTCCTGAAAAGAAAAGAAAGAAAGAAAAGATATTCGCATCCTCATCTAACCCAACCCATCCCCGCAGGAATACTGTACCCCGGTCTAATCATGCGACCTCAAAAAGATACTCCACAAATGGTGTATATTCACTCCCACCGCCGATTGTCCCCGCCGCCAACTCCGCCACACTCGCATCATCCTTCCTGACGATTTTACCCTTCTTATCCCTCCCGTACGCGTTACCCCCAAGATGTGCGTATTGTGTTTCCAGACTCTCCTTTACCTTCCCGACGGGTTTACTCCGTCCCACCCACACCGCCGCCACGAAGTCGAGGGGTAATCCGTATCTTAACACGCTTTCGACGAATACCCTCAGCGTCTTCACGTGCACCCATGCGGCGGCGAGTTCGCTGTACCCCGTTCTTGAGAGCCGTAAAGTTTCACCCCATAGCTTTTCAGCCTGCTGTTCCGCGGATTTTGTCTCCGCTTGTTCCTCGTCGTTTGCGTTTTCGTTGTATGTTACCTCGCGAGGGACGTAACGGTGTTCTCTGGCCTTGTGGGAGAGTTCCGCTGCGTGTTTTTTGAAGACTACGACGCCGAATAATGCGAATTCCTGGTCTTCTGAGATTTTGAAGACGGAGCGGGGGACTATCATCGTACTTAGGGTTTCGTACGTTGATATGAATTCCTTTTCGTTTGGTTTTGGGACAGCGATTAGGGCGGTGGTTAGGTATTCTGAGTTTAGGAAGTGGGAGGGTTTTAGGATTGAAGCTAGGGAGCGGGTTGATAGGTTCCCCTGTTGGCGGCGTTGGAGGGTTTGGAGGTTCGTTTTGACGGATTGGTAGGAGGAGTATTTGGATTTGATGTCTTCGTCTAAGGATTGGATTTCGGATTTGAGGATGGAGACTATGTCTGGGATTGGGCGTTCGACGCGGTATTTTACTTTGTTCCAGGTGAAGGATCGGAGGTAGGTTTGGAAGGGTTCTTGTAGATATCTTGTTAGCTTTGTGGGGTTATGGAGGGGGGGAATGGGGGGGACGTACTTTCGTTGACTAGTTTGTTTTCTGATAGACGGGATTCGTTGCCTTCGAAGATGGACTTTAGAACGTCTGAGGCCTTTGTCATCGCTGCCTCGGCCGCGGCGTCGAGTTTTGCGAGTTCATCGGCTTGGAGGACTAATGTGTCCAATGTGCCTATTTTGAAATCTGGGATGTTGAACGGGTGGAGGTTTGCGTCCGATGAGGAGGAGGAAGGTTTGTGAGAGTTTATGGCGTCAAAGGCGTCATCTTTGTGTCCCGTTTTGACGATGGATGTGGGGAGGGAGAGGAGAAGGTAGGAGGTCATCTTTGGTGGCCTTGGGGGTGGAGGGGGACGTCGACGGATGCGGAGGAAGCGTAGGATCCGGGAGAGGATGTGGAAGTGGCGGCGAGGGCCGGTTCGGCGGGATGATGATAGTGGCGATGGAGGGGATGGTGCTCGACGGCGGGATGAGGGGGTGGATGGGAAGGATGCGGTGGAGGAGAGGGGGGTCGTGGGCCGGGTCCGCGGGGTACGGCTTCGAGACTATCGAGGCATACGGCGGACGCGAGAGTCGACTCGTGGAGATAGAATGTGTGTGTGTATGTGTGTGTGTATGTGTGCTTTGTGAGCGTGAGGCCGTAGTAAGTACGTGCTGTGGGTGAGTATTATATACCGTCTACTCTCGCGATGTCGAGATGGTGATGTTGAAGTTGATGTTGAGGAAGGAAGGAAGGAAGGTCGACGAGGGTGAGCTCGATGATGTCGTCGGGTCTTGGCCGGGCCCGCTTTCTCCCAAAACAACGTCCTTCGCTGCACGCCAACTTCACTTCACTTCACAGCCACGGAGCATTGCATCGCGATCGAGGTAGAATAAATAGTACGGGGATAGAGAATTGGATCGCAGCAATGGTCCGCGCCAGCCTTATCGGCCGTCCTGCCCGTTCCAGGCTGTTCACCGTCTGTGCCCGCTGCTCGTACCGACATGGCCTCGTCCGACGTCTGACAGTTAGTATCCCCCCTTATAAAGACACACGTGTACGCAGTTCAAGGCTGATATCGAATTGTAGACGGACGGCCGCACCAGAGTCTCCAACCTCTGGCTGCCAATCCCAAAGATAAAGCCCAATCCCAAGGAAGACCTCCCGGAGGACGTCCACTCGCTGCTGCTCAAGGCGGGGTACATTCGGAACGCCTACCCGGGTATCTTCCACATGCTACCGTTGGGTCTTAGGGTGCAGGATAAGCTCGAGAAGTTGATCGATAAGAACATGAAGGCCATTGGTGCGGATGCTCCTGTTCATTGTATAAACGTATATCGCAGAGACTAATTTGTGCGCAGGCGCCTCGAAAACCGCCTTGCCTTCTATATCCGCTCATTCGCTGTGGCAGAAAACAGGCAGAGCCGAGAAGATGGGCAAAGAGGTACTCCTGACCTTCACTCCTTGCCTGTGCAGAGTATCTATTGTCGATGAGAACTAAAGACTCACATTCTAGTAATTAACCCTGGGTTTTTTACAGCTCTTCCAATTGAAAGATAGACATGGCACGAACTACCTCCTCGGTCCCACCCATGAGGAGGAAATCACCACTCTCGTCGCTTCAACCGTTACTTCTTATAAACAGTTACCTTTGCGGGTATACCAAATAAGTATGTTCACTGCACCCATATCATCATTGAATTTCCTCATACAAGTATCTAAAGGAAGTTATCATTTTTAAAAACAGCCCGGAAATATCGTGACGAACGTCGTCCCCGCGCCGGTCTCCTCCGCGGCCGCGAATTCGTCATGAAAGACCTCTACACATTCGACTACTCCTCCGAAGGCGCCCTGAACACCTACAAAGACGTCGTGGGTGCCTACAGATCAATATTCAACGAACTGGGGCTCCCCTACCTCGTCGCCGAGGCGGATAGCGGTAACATGGGTGGGAACTTATCCCACGAATACCATTACGAGTGCAATACGGGCGAGGATACGATTCTCAACTGCTCCGGGAAGGAATGCGGGTACACAGCCAACATGGAATGCGTGGGGTCCATACCGGTTCGTAAGGAGAACTGGGAGACTAAGGAGACCAAAGTCTGGTACGGGGTTAGCAAGGATAGGAAGGTGCTCGTGAAAGCTTATTACCCTGGATACGTTCGACATGCTTCGGCGGAGGGTGGTAACGGGGAGTGGTATAAACGAGAGATCAATCCGAGGGTTATTCAGAATGTTGTCGGTGATGAAGGTGGGGGTATCGAGGCGGGCATGGAAGAGGCGAGTGCGTTGAACGCGTGGGAGGATAATTTTACGTCGTTCAACGATACACTTGATAGCACTACGGGTCAGGTGAAGGAAGGGGAGACGTACAGTCGGTTAATCAAGATCTATGACGGACATATCTTGGACGGCGACGGTGGATCGAAGTTTTCGACATTCTCGGAACACGAAGAGGATTTTGGTGCCGAATCGCCAAGCATGATTGAACGGTTCTACGCCGATAAGAAGATTCCGACTACGGTTCGAACGAGCGTTAACGATAGCACGCCGATTTTCCTCTGTAAGCCGATAACGGGGGATGTTTGCCCCAAATGCGAGGAGGACAAGTTGACGGCTACGAAAACTACGGAGTTGGGTCATACGTTCTACTTGGGGACGAGGTACTCCGAGCCCTTGAAGGCTTATGTGGGTATTGTGAATGAGCAAGGCGTGCAGACTCAGGCTCGGCTGGAGATGGGATGCTACGGGATCGGGGTTACGAGGCTGATCGCTGCTATCGCTGAGGTGCTGAGGGATGAAAGGGGATTGTGCTGGCCCAAAGTGGTGGCGCCGTACAGTGTCGCGGTGGTTTATACGGGCAAAAAAGCAGGAAACGATATGGGTGGGGCAGCGGAGGAAGTCTACGATTCCATCGTGCAGGGGAATCGCTGGTTGGAGGACGACCTCCTGTTAGATGATAGAGACGAGTCGGTGGCCCGAAAGATGAAAGACGCGGATATGATCGGGTACAGCACCGTGGTAGTGCTCGGGACCAAGTACGAGGAAGATAAGCTGATCGAGGTGCAGGAGAGGAGAACGGGGAGGAAGCATATGGTCACGATGGCCGAACTGTCCCAGACCCTGGACGATATCCTCGACTAGACTTTGGGACGCAAATCCATTTTGCGTCTTATCTGAGTATATACAATATCTGTCTATGTACATACATGCATTCACATTCTCAAAACTGAATTATATAGAGCTCTAAGCTCCTATAAATCTACGTCTCGAGGCTGTATGCAATGCACCCCGTCTTTGAGAAGAGTTGAAGCAAACCCAAGAACTCCGGAACCACCCCATCCCATATGTACAATTCCACGCCCTCTTTTAGCGTGCATACCCTGTTTTTTGAGAGAACCGATATCCCGATGCTCTATTTATCTCCTGAGTGAAAGTGGCGTTTTACACCTCCGCATTCCCACCTCTCTGCTTCGCGGCCAAAGCCCACCTCCTCATACCCTCCTCATACGCAGTCCACATAACCGCACTGCTCAGAGCCTTCCTCCCCATCCTCAGACCCAACCCACCAAACAGCGCCATGAACCCTTCCTCCCCGACCACTTTCCTCCCCGCAACCCACAGATTCGTATACGTCTCCGGGAAAAGCTGTATCCTCGTCTTCAGCGCATCAAACGGATTCGTCGCCGCAGTCGCCAATACACCGGCCGTAAGCCCAGACGACAGATTCACCAGCGTCGCAGATTGCTCATGATCCACCACACCGACCCTTTCACCAGAACTATAAAGTCTCCGAAAAACACCCTTCGACGCTTCGTAAAAGCTAACGTAGACACCGGCATACGGCCCATCTCTAATCGCAGTCGCTCCAAGACCGGAGAAAAACCCTCGCATGCCTTCCTTGGCGTATATATCCCTGCAAGCATGCGGTATAGAATTGTAGGTGTAAAACGAAGATTCATAGCGGACTTTGATGATGGTGATGGGCATCATCACGAACCCGGCGAAGACACGGGCCGCAGAACCGGTCAATAAGTTCGTAAACGTCGACGGTTTTGAAGACGTAGAGTTTTGGATTGTTTTACGAAGGATATTGAGGGTGGCGAAGTACAGTCCGCTCCCTACCCCCGTGCGAATGGCGGATGGTATGGAACCCCGCCATAGCGTGGATATGGGATTCGGACCGGAGAGGATTGTGCGAATGGTCGGGATCAGTCGGGCATCGTGAGACTGTTGGACTCGGGTTTTGAGCAAATCGGCCGGTTGAAGGACGATTGCGGAGACGATGCCGCCTGCGAGTCCTGATGAGAAGTGCTTGAGGTTGTTTGTGAGGGTCAGAGTGCTGGCGGCCGTCGCTGAAGTGGCGGTACCGCTTGAGCTGGCCTCGCGCAGGGACGAGGACGCCGGCATGGCCTTAGCTTGGGAGCCAACAGGCATGTGCTGCAGCTGCGACGGGGACGAGCGGGTTCAGGTTGGACGGTTGAAGGTCGATGAGAGGGGCATCTTGATGGAGAGGCCTTTCATAGACGCCGGATGCCGGCCATTGAGGGTGAAGAATGGGTCCGGTTTCTTCCGCTGACGTTGACGTTAAGATTTTCTCAGCAGTTTATTTTATTTTATTTTTTTTATTTTTTATTTTGTCAACATCGTCGTGCTCGGTCAAAAACGGGCGTTCCCGCCAAGCCTTTGCCAAGATGACAAAAACGTTCTAAGAAAAATCCAACGTCAGAAAACAAAAATCAACGCATTCTGTGCACTGTGCACGACGGTACGAGTCCAAACGACGTAATCGGCGTGCATCCGCGGATTGGCCGGACATTCTCAGAGGATCGCAGGCCACAGTGGTTCCCTGATCCTAAATCATGCAGTATTTTAGGGTTCGTATATATATTATAAAGTGCGGGGTATCCGTTTCAGGCGCCATTTGCTCATAGCCACCTTCATCCAAACGATCAGCTATAGGATTCCCGAAAAAAAAAGTTAATTCTCGTTATTCAAAGCGTCTGGACTTGAAGCTAAGCATCGCAAACACCTACTAGAAATGTGTCGCTTGCGTCGGCGTCCCGTCGCACAGACACACTATCGAATGCACGCCGAAAAAGTACCAGGGTTGTTGCTCCTTATTATGACGGGATCTTTTCCGACTGAGTGAGTGGGCCGTGGACAAGGATATCTTCCGTAAAGAATCGGTATATAGGTACGCAACAGATCTGTGCATGTGTATAAAGCTGATTATTAGATCGATTTGTCACACAAGAAAAATATAAAGAGCCTACGCGTGAACCTGCAGGTGAGAGATAACTGCCCTCAACCACCCCTTACGAATTAATTCAAGTACGCATCTGGTTTGCGAGATAACCTACGACCTCTATTGATCAATTATATTGATAAACAAACTCAAGTCCATACCTACCCACATCAATAAAATACAAAATGGTATTCTGGGACCATCACAAGACCCATGCCAACGGCATCTCGGTCGATCCAGGGCGTCTCGGCGCCTCTGATATTCCAAAAATCGTTACCTTTGTACGGAAAAACGGAATCAAATATATCTTCCTAAATGATGCCTTTAAGAATTATGGGGATAATTCTGTAGACAGCGGTTCTCTGCAGCTCAAGACGGCACTCGAAAAAGAGTTTGGTTCTGCTGTAGATGAAATTGGGTTCTTCGTGGTTGTGTCCCTTGATGGCGAACGGGGCATAGGTGGATTCCAGAAACACCTCGACAAAAAACCGGTCCGCGATACGACGGTCAACCTCTGTCGACGATTAATCAATCCCCACCTCCCGGATAGTCTTGTCAAAGGCCGGCAGATCTTCAATGGCGTACTGTTACAGTTCTCGACGGACTACGAATCCGAAGAAGATTACAAATTTCAATTTGTTCTGCAATTGTTACGAGAAGTTAGGAGTGGTGCTTGCTTAAAGGGCCAGAAGATTGCTCTGGGTACTAGAATCATGGAGTCTGGCGGGATCGGAAAGCTTGTCACAGCGGCTCCCTACGTGGATGTTTTCGTTCCAATGTATCCCGAGGCCAGGAGTCGTGTCGCTGCGCAACAAGTCACTGAGGCCCTCTCACGCATTTCCGGTAGCAATGCTAAAATCCTCTGCGGAATCTCGGGTACACACGACCCGGCGAAAGCGGCTGAGGAGGGTGTTTCGGTGGTCCGAGAGTGTCTTGCGCAGCGTAAATCCCTAAATGCTTTCGAAGGCGCTGTTTCCTTCAGTTATCCGTACCGGCACGACGACGAACGTGTAGTTGATCAGACAGACCAATTCATATATTGGTGGATCCACGGCACTGCACCCCCCAAACCGCCTGCACCGAAGCCACCGACTGCTGCCCCTGTTCCTGTTCCTGCGACAAAACCACCTGCCGCTACCCCAGTTGCAAAGCCGCCTGTCTCCAAGCCGACGGTGCCTATCGCTACCCCCGTTCCACCTGTCCACGCACCAACGGCGCCGAAGGCCCCTATCATTACACCGCAACCGCATATCTCCGCACCACAAACAAACGTGTATACTCCTCTGCCACAGGTATACCTCCTTGTACCGGCAGCATATGCTCATTTGTACAATCCATATTCCTACGGGGGGTACTCTTGCCCCCAGTGCGCTTGCAATTGTTCCGCATGCTAGCTTGCTCTGATAAGTGTGCAAAAACATTGTGTTTATCGGATGGACCGCGATATGTGCTGAGCCGGAAGAGGTGCCCCAAAGTTTGAGTTCGCTGGAAAAGGGTCGCACCAGCTGGGAAGAGGGTAATTAGATTATAAGTATTTCGTTTGTAGTGAAAGGAAGCCTTGCAATCAATAACATTTGCCGCAGTACGGCGTAGATTATATAGGGCTTGAGAGGCTCTTCATATCCAACATTCTCGCCAAGATTTTTCATCAATGCTTGTAGAACTCCATACGAGAGGGCTTCAGTTTCTGAGATCTCAGAGCCTGCTGGTTTTGCTTCACGGAAAACTGGTGTCTCAAGGATATCTTCTCTCCATTGGATCTGGAAACACTCTATGCCCAGCAAGAATTACTAATCTTTCGGCAGCATTATAGGGCTCTGCCTTGGGGGCTTTCCGGGATTGTCTGGTTGAACGCCTTACTAGCATGGTAGGAAACTACTCAAGTATGTTTAAAAGGGTAGGACAACGAGACCAGGTAGGAATAGGTAAGTTGCCGTAGCGGTAGTTGTGTTGACTGTTGTAATCAGAAAGACTGCGGATGTGGTGACTTGGGGTAGATAGACCTTTCGACGCGACAATGAGTGGGAAACTCGAATATTTATAGAGAATCCCCCTCTTCTAGATGTTATGGTAAGTCCTTTTTAGTTAGCTGTTATGGAGTGGAGAAGCAATTAAGAAATGGTTGCATGATGGCGCTTATAGTTTAGTTTGGTCTGATCAGGTTAACTGGTACATCGAGGTGCTGTGGAGTTGCAAGTTGTTACTCTACAAGTACTTAAGTATATACTAACACCGAATAGACGCCGTTATAGCATGGCCTCCAATATCGACCACCGGATATCCGGAGAGGGATACTGTTACCACGATTCGCATGTTAGGTTCTTCTGTGAGCGATTTTTGCCATATCAATGTACATAAGAAAGGATCCATTGCATTGCATATCGAGCTCTGTGCGCATGGCCATGGAACTGTAGCACGGACAGCCGCAACTTGAGGAAGGGGATCCTAACGAGGCTTCTACAGTTTGACAGCATCAAATGCAAACCCCGCTATAGTCCCATGCTGTCTGATCAGGATTTGTGCCCTTTGATCCAAATTTTAAAACACCGTTCACCATAGCATTGGAAATTGTCACCTCTGGAAAACCTTGTGGAGACCGAGGTTGATTCGAACGGGATGATAGATGAATCTTTTCTCCCCGCTTGAATCGTGAATTTCGAAGAACTGGATTCGAATATTATATATCGTTTACCACTCGCTGTGCTCTGCTCCATTCCATCTACATCTCCCTTTATTATTCCCCGACACTCTGTTCTACTCACGAAATTACCGATCAATCAACTTGAAATTCCAACAGTGTTCACCGTTGCCGATGCTTCACGACTACGTGTACACGGGCGTTTGGGTTCTCCTAGAAGAACGGTTTTATAAAAGATGGATCTGGACCATGGAGGACAACCAGGCGTTCTGGTTGCTCGGGACATACCTTCTTCTTCTCATCGTCGCGCAGAAAAAAGCATGGGCGATCCTACGATACTGCGTCTACATCTGGAAGAAACCCGTGCGGCTTGAAGATGGAAATGACCTATCGATATCGCTAAATTTGTCGCAAATGACCGCCGTAAAGGAATTTTTTCGTCGGGTGAGGATTCTGGCGCCTGTACTCTTTCGGATGCTTAGGGAGATGCCCAGGCAGGTGGTTCACTGCATCCGTAGGTGGGCGCGGGAACCAAAGCTAAGTGCACTGCTGACGGTGTGCAAGACCTTCAAGCGGGTAAGTCTGATTGTTGGAGAAAAGCATGAAAGACTGAAGTACTCACTAGCAGCGTGCTGGAGCAGAGGTGGCATAGTACCGTGAAAGAAATCGATGATAGTACCATTTCACCTTGGTTTGGAATAGCGGCTTTGATTAACGGGACAGGCTTCCTCCTGATGAGCATCTTGCTACCTTTATTACTATCAGGGAACACGAGAACCCCTACGGTGCGATCCCGATCGAGTCCGCACTGTGAAGCTCGCCTTGACAGGATATTAACCTCGGCGGACAATGAAGCATATCTATACGGCGCTTCTTCGTATGAGACCTGCTGGGATAAACAGACCTCCAAGTTGAAAGACGGAAGCGCCTGTTCACAGTTAAACATTGACAATCTCGATATCTCCCTGGCAGACCCTGACTTTTGCCCGTTTTCCGGACCCATCTGCGTCAACAATACACGCGCGGTGATAATTGAACAGAGGGACATAACCTTCAAGGCACTTGGATTGAACTCGATTTCGAGAATGTCGGTCAACCATAAGCTGGTCTGTCGGCCAATCAAACTCGATAATTTCATTCAGCCGTTGGAAGGGAAAGGCGGCGCCGATATATGTTTCGCAGCAAATTGCACTATGGCGAATGCTTGGTCAGAACGCATCGAAACCCTGAACGGTCCGAATCGCTGGTCCAACGAAAGCTCTGGATTTCGAATCGCAACTGGCAAAATCAAAACGCCTCCGAAGATTACCGTCCTCCCATTGGATCTCAACAACGGAGCGGCAACAATGCATCCGGATTTTCGAGTGCCGGCGGGAAACTCTTTCGTAGTCCTGTTTCGGGCAGGGTCGATGTCATTTTCGCGTCCGATCGAGGATCCCATATTCTCTGCGCATCGCAGGCCTAAATATAGCATTTCCTTTTTCCCGGACTTTGAAGTTACAGCGATAGGCTGCGCTGAGATATTCCAATACCGTAATCTATCCCAGCCGCATATATATATAACTCCGCCATCGGACACAGAGACGGACCGGCAAATGGAAAGGTACATCTGGTCGACCCGGTATTGGAAGAACGGCGACAAAACCGAGGAGTCGTACGTGACTATGCCCAGAGTACCTTCGCTTTTTTCCGTGCATTCCGTAGCCTTGAAACACACCGGCAGAACCGGGTTGCTCACGCCGTCTACATTTAACGGACTATGGTTGTCCCTTAATTTGTACCCCAAGAAAGACCGGTGGAAAGACGAAGTTATATCCTGGTATCTCAAGACGTGGTGGCGTGGAAAGTACAGGATTAAATCCCTGGCGGTAAACGATATGCTACCCTACGATCCGCTGAATCTCGAGCTTCCAAAGGTTGAGGTTCCGCCACCTCCGCCACGAATTCCACCAATTCCAAAAATTCCAAAAATTCCACAAATTCCACGAATTCTACGAATTCCACAAACTCCACTAATTCCACAACGACTCCCACGGCTTCCATCTCCGCGGATTCCGAAGGTTCCAAAGGCCCCCAAAGCCCGAAGGGCTTTTGAAACTCATCTCAGATATACATATGAAAGGACTACCGTTTCTTTTGGCGGGGATTATGAACTTACCGAGCATCATTGGTGTTCCAGAGTTTTATTCCCTGATGGCGATTACACCAACGTCAACTTCGTGGGCTTCATTATATCACTAACCTTCATATCGCTTATATGCGTCGCGAGCTACGCATACAGCATCCTAACCTTTCTCAAACGGAAATTTAAATATTTAAGCCTACCTCACCGGTGGAAGGTCCGCCGCACCCCCAAGCCCAACTTTGCAACATGGACGTATCCACGTTGGAAACCCTCCAGCTATAGCGCCAGCACAGGTGAAACGGGAGTATCGTCGTTTCCCATGAATGATTTGGATAGCCACCACACCCGCGGGCACAGCCAATGCCTACTAGAACCCGGACAGGAGGAATATACAATACGCCAAACTGAGTACGATGATATAGATAACCCACTTCCAATCGCGGACGTGCTGAAAGACTATCGTCCCTATGATATGCGGTAGCGGGGGAATATTCGAATGACTATCCTGTTATTTAGGGCATCAGAAAGCTGCTCAGAACGGAATAAACCGGTTGTGTATTGGTTTTGTGAACTTAACGTACTCGGCGTGAACGGATTTGACTATGATAAGCCGACGTCCAGCCGTGTGGTATTTTCACGCGCCAACGCAAATATTACTTTTGACGAAGTGAGTCGACAGAATAGAATGGAATATATTAACTAGCCGGGTATTAAACGGTGCTATACAGTTGGCGCCGCTTGGGACATAATATCCCAGGCACGTTTCGAAATATTAAACCCATCCGCTATCTTCATCCTCACCGTCAACAGCGACTGGTCGTCCACCCCGTGCGGTAACAGATCCAACTTCAAATTGACAGTCGGACCCCCTCGAGAGTACTTCACCTTCGGCAGAAAACTCTCGAGAAATACCATAAAATCCCTCAGCGTGAACTCCTTCAGCTGTGGGGTCTCCTCCAACATGAATTTCCCCGTCGACATCTGCACTAACGTCGCTTTTCTTTCCCGTTGAAGAACCAACTTGATCCCCGCAATCGAGAGTTGGTAGTAGTTGTCGAACCCCTTGTCGGGGAGCAGTACACTCTCATCCGCGTCTATCCGCGAGAATAAATGGTCATCGAGTATCGGATGCCCCGATTTCCACAATTCCATCCCCCATAGTAATTTATCTTCAACTCCGTACCAACTATTCCTGTGCTCATCGATTGATTTCTTGAAATGCACCGACGCGGTCTCTCCTTCTCTGTAATCGATCTGGAGCACAGTGGTGTGTCGCAAAAACGCCGATTTGAACATCTGATGAAGCCGCGGGTCGCTGTCGGTGCTGAAACGTTGCGCTCTGGCGTGGGGGGTTATTAAGACCTGTCGCCAGGAGGTGCAGACGTCCATGCACACGACGTGGGTTTTCCATGAGACGTGTGAGAATATCTCGATGTACACGTCGTATGGGAGGTCAAGGATATGGACGCGGGCATCATCAGCCTTGTTGCGCGTTCTTGGGATGACGGGGGGAACGTCGGTTGTCATTATTTCGAATTTGGGAAAGGGATTCTAGCTTTAAATGTTGGGAATTATATCCGTATACGGTGAGGGGATGGCCCGGGAGTAGGTGATAGGGAGCTTGAGGATCTATGCGCGCCTTGGGAAAGATTCCCGACAAGTGAGATTGATGAGATGCTATTAAACCAACGGATGCCTCACTGCCCTTCCCGTGTCCTAACTATGCCCCCATGTATGTATACTCCCGTCGATACTTATCAAACGGTGCATATTCCGAATCCTTCATTGGTCAGCAACACAGTCGGTGGCAAAATACCACAAATTGGTATTCACGGGTTAGTACATACGTACAGAATAGTACCTATCTTCTTCATTAAATCTTCACTGAAGGCCCAGCTGGCTACAAGACGCCTACTTAATAGAGGAATACCGCTCAATTCGAACCCATCTACTTCGCCAAAGTAGTCCCAGTTCCCGCCCGATCCAACAACCTGCAAAAACTCGACCTCTTCCCGTAATAGTACCCATTCCACACCACCACCGGAATCAAAGCTAAAACCATAGTCCCCCAAATCCCCAAAACCCACTGGGTAACCACATATTTCCCAAATATAGCACTGGTCCCCAATAACAGCGATACGCCGCCAAAGTAGGCGAATAGCCTAGGTGCGTTCAGGGTGTTGTTCACGATAAACGCGCTAAGAACCCCTGTGAGAACCCCTTGCAGGATGTAATATAGGAATAGTAGGTAATTTTCGAGATCGACGGAGTCTTTTCTGGTGCCGAGTCGCATGGTGGCCCAGGGAGCTGGAGCTGGGCCGGTGAATCCTGGGTTGAGAATTGAGTTAGTGCTGTGAACCCGGTGCTACTAAGCTGGGCTCAACGTACTTGTGAGGTCCCTCATGGTGCAATTTCAAAAGTACTTAGGCTAATTACGGATTGGTACTCGAGTGTATTATCTGATAAGAATCCCCGAAGCGGGTCACAGGTGGGCCTCGCGAGGTGATGATCGATTCCTCGCTGAAGCCCGCTATTTTGAGAAAGAATTCTGGTGCGAGAAAGTAAAGAAACTTTGTAATCGAGGCGGTATAATTAATTCACGCACGCGACGGAAGTTTGTAAGAATCGGCATCTCTGAGAGAAATTCGCGCTTGAATCTGAATCAGAAGGAGTAGAGACTTCTAATAACAATCCGCTTAGCTAGTGAATTAACCTATAGTATAGTTAGTCTCCAGGTAGTAACTATTGTTATTATGTGCTCATGAATGATGTAAACATAATTACACCGCATCATGTCCTAACCGGATCCAACTTGATCGCCGTCGTGGTAATGTTAAATCTTGGAAACGGGCAAGGTCTAGATCTAACATCTTAACAACCGGAACGTAACTAATGACTAGCAAGTTAACTATAGTTGTACAGATATCTAGGTTGGAACTAGTAACGCTACACATCGTCGCAGCAGGCATTCACATCGATATACTGCATTCCGATCGATCGATTGATCATGAGGGAACCCAATGTAGGCATCCCTTCGAAGCTAAAATTCTTGAAATCGATCCCGCATCCATGGTTCTAGTACAACTGCCCTAGTATTATAGCCTTACAGTTCCGGTCCCTGTACGTGTACATGTATGAAGAAACATCAAAAACCCTAACGATATGCATAATGAATTGTTCGTTTTTGGGCAATATACTGTATACGAAACCACACGCAATAATAGCCACAGATATTTTTTTGAAACATACTTCATATATCGCTTTGCCTCCTTACCTTACACTATATTATCCTTGGTTTAAGCACTTTGGCTTAAAATGCGTAGACCCGGTATGTTCAGATCGGGTTCGCGATAGTCCAATCCTATTCGCTAGACGGAGCAGGGGTTGTGAACGTCAAACCTGGACGATGTATTGAGGTCCAATTGGATCCATTGGCTTCAATTCTTGAGCTATAGTCCATCAAATGAAAATTTTCTCTCATGTTACTATACATCCAGTCTATAACATATCAGTTAATGGTAAAGCCACAGCTCTTCTGCCCGGAATTCGTAGCTGGGATATGAACTCGGCCAAACTTGCACCCGAGCTCGAGTTGCCAGGCAATTTTATTATTTCATTAGTAATCTCTGTGAAAGAGCAGGGGCAACGCTGACTACGGAGAACAATGGAAATGCATATGCCTCGGTCATTTCATAATCAATATATACTATAGCTCTGCTACATATGGGACTATTGTATGGCCTCATGGTCGACAGATGTCGACAACGAGTTAACTATAGTACTAGTTGCGATTCAAAACGGCCCCACAACGGGTAAATTGTGGTAGAGAGCTCTAGAGCGAATAATGAGAGCGAATAAAGTGTTCGGCTACGCCCCGGCCCATGCATGGTCGTGTCAGCTCTACAGGCGCACTGTTGCATGTACCAATATTCTTTTTTAAAATCCCAGCCGGGAATACTGGAATCAGGGTTTTGCAAGGTTTTACTCAGCTCCCAAAGATAACGGGACAGCCGAGGGTAGTTAATACAGCTGAATTAATTTTGGCATGCGGGAAAGTTGGCCGACGGAGTCTTAACGGACATTTATTATTTTATGGTGCTGATATATAGGACTCGAATGTCGCTAGCCTGAAAGGTTTTAAAATTTATGTAGCACGTACGTAGCTAGCTTGGAATGTTCTGTATGATGAATCTAGGACCAGGGCAATGGAGTACTTAAACAGGGGCCACCCGCAAAACTGTAGCAAGTTCAGCCCTATAGATTCTATATTATCTAATATACGGCCAAGTCCACAATCAGAACTATGGAATCGACTCTTTTCCTATTGATCGGCTGCGCTCTCATCCTATCTTTTGTATTCTTCTACCATCTTACAAAGGTTGTGCGGGATTGGCGACAGCTTCGGACTACACCATTAATATGGCGGAATACCTACCCCTCAATCGAGGAGCTTCACGCTCTCTTCGACCGTGGCGACATCATGCTTGCAGCTATCTTCGTTGCTGCTACGCTTCAGATCACACATCCCGAAATCTCGAAGGTCATAAGTGCTCACAGTACATATAAAACAGACCCCTGGCGCCGAATCATCCGTACTATGACATTCATGTTCATTATGATAAGGTCTAGTAGTACGGAACGGAAACGGGTCATAGAATGGCTACGACAGTTGCATGGTGGGATCCCGACCTTTACCTTCGAGAATAATGTCTTCGTGTTTGCAACGTTTGCATACGGACTAGCAAAGTGCTATGAATACCTTGGGTCTGTCACGCCTTGGGAGACTGAAGGCATTGTTAGGGGCATAATGGGTATGGCGGACAAGTTGGACCACAAGGACTACGGACGAAAAGTGCCGATTACTATGTCGGAGGTCGAGGATTATTTACGAGCAAAGCTTGAATTCGACCATGAGAGGCTCAGAGATATTAATGAAGGAAATATGAAGATGAGCAGCATATGGAACGAAATGCGAAAACAAGGCTTCTCTAAATTCTTGACGAGACCAAGGACTTCAATCCAGCTTTTGCTCCTCAGACGATTCACCCAGGAACTATCGAGCAACGTACTAGGAGAAAAGGCTCACTATGGGGTCTTCGAGTCCTCGCTTTGGTGGTGCATAAGAAGCACCCAAGGTTTTCTGTCACACTTCCACTACAGCATGTGCCCGCGGGTACTCACTTTTGACGGTACTCTAAACCTTTTCGCCTCTGGGAACCCTCGCATGGCCAATGTTCCTATTGAACTTTACCGCGAGATATTTGGGAGTAAAACGACCCCGCCAACAGGTCTCCCTGGCGGGTCTCTTCGTCAGCTTTCAGATACAGAAGCTCCTCTACCCGAAATGGAGATCGACCAGAGGCCGATGCCACCAGTCTCCGGTTTCCCCGAAGAGCTGAAAGAACTCATCCGATGCTCTTACTACCGTGGGAAGCTTTTGTCAAGTGCGGGACACCCCCCACGACACCTCGGCATTATCATGGACGGAAACCGGCGCTACTCGCGCGGGAGAGGATTAAACAACGTCTTAGTCGGCCACCAAGTCGGCGCTCACAAGCTACTTCAAGTCATGTCGTGGGTGTTCAGTTCCGAGATACAGAATTTAACGGTTTGGGCTCTATCCGACGACAATTTGAAACGGGGCCGCCAGGAACTCGATCCACTGTTCTCTATGATGGCTTACTATATCCGGGAAATGATGTCAGGGGATGCACCGTTTACTATTCCTGATATTCGAATACGAATCGTCGGTGATAGATCAATTCTTCCCGATTATTTAAACGATTTAATCGTTAAGGCAGAAACGGCCACTGCGAGAAATACAAAGTTCAATCTACAAATCGCGGTAGGGTACGGGGGGCGCTCCGAAGTTACGAGAGCGACAAAAATCGCCGTCAGTAAAATGGTCAAGGAAGGGCTTTCGTTGGAAGAAGCGGTTGAGAAAGTTGGAGAGGCAGAAATATCTCGCCAGACGTATTCAGCGCAGTCAGGGTTGCCGCATATCGACGCTATCATTAGAACCAGTGGGGAGAATAGATTAAGTGGCTTTGCGTTATGGGAATCACATCACGCGGAGTTCGCTATTCTGGAAGAAAATTGGCCCGCGCTGAAGCAATCAACGCTCTTGAAGAGCTTGGTTGATCTGTCAAAGCGAAACCGACGGTTTGGTGCATAGTTCACCCTTTCCTTCTTTTTCTCTATGGTTTTATATTCGTATTATTCTTATTCCTGCGTTCCTCTGTTTTTTTCTACACCCGGAACATTAGTTTGATACCCATCGGGTCATGGGTATATTATTTCCTTTTAATTTATTTTTCCAGATCCCCTATACGTATATACAACTGTACAGCTGTATCTAGTTTGTTTTTCGGAGCGAGCACTAATTTACAGGGTAACTATCATTTGGGTGCAAGTTATGAATGAAAATGAGATCGAGATTCAAAAATTCTTATCATGCATCGATAGCGCACGAACTTGCTAAATGCGGCTCAATACCATTTTTCTCAAGCAAGGGGCTTAACTAGTTTCTTAGGAGGGTGTATCTTAAGATTTTACAAGGGGTGCACAATATTTGTCTTTATCTTTATCTGGCCTATCCTTTATTGTGGTTTTCAAATTGCGATATCAACTCTGAATTCAAGAATGATCCCTTGTGGATTCGTCGTGGCTGCCGATCGTGAGAGGGAGCAGGGTAGAGATTATCTAAGCTTTAACTAGGACTGTATTCTAAAGATTGGTGCCTGGCCTGGTTGTATACTCCTAACTAGGTCTGTGGTATGTGCCAACCTGGTTATTGACTATCAGGGCTCTGGAATTTTCCTGGAGACGAGGCCCTCGGGACGTAAAACCGGATCCGAACATTAACTTGTATACAGGGCTTCTGGAACCGGGTCCTGCTTTTCGGTGCATGGGAGGATTTCCGGCGCCCTCAGCGCATTTCAGACTCGATGTCGCCATTCTAGACAGGGCCAGCGCCAAAACCTGGTTAAAAATCTATACGCATACATCCGATTATCAGACGGTAGGTTTCAAGGACAATCCGAAATCTGGCAAATCTATATCAGGTTCAATGCCCATGATTTCAGTGGGGCTATATTCTGCCGTGGAAGGGGTCCGAAACATCCAATACCACTCGGCTTAAAATGAGCAGTTTCAAGCGTCGTATAAAAGTATCCACAGCACTGACTGCGCAGGTTCAACGGCGAATCAAGCTAGAGATCCGGAATGCATGTACGACGTACAGCGGCTTCGTGAACCACGGATCGATATTTTACGACTATTAACACAGGAGACTTCCAACGGCTTAATGCAAGCCGGGCCTCGTCAGTGGAATCGTCGGTTCGAAACCTAATTTCATACCATGGTTCGCCTTCAGGCTAAACGCCAAGAAGTCTGGACGATAAAAACTGGGGAAACCATACCGCCATACCCCTGAAAGTTCGTCTCCCTTGGCTGCGAGTCGATGGACACCACGGTCCGCAGTTCCCAGAGAAGCACCATAATTCCACGAATAGTAACGCCGCGGGCCAATTTATATGCTTCAACACAAAGCTTGTTCCTGATGATGAGTGTCGAAACGGGCGGCGATGTTGAGCTAGTTCCACGATGGGCCGTATGGGCGAGAAATACGGGACATAATACCTTAGGGGATGTCTTTGCCATTTTTCCTATATAAAGGAGCCCACTTTTCGAAGTTTGGTAGCGGCCTTTAACGATCAAGGTTATTGTCGAATCGCCTCTACCCGTGTGCATCTATCCATTGGTCCCGCCCAGATTCCTTTGAAAGTAAAAACCTACAACATGAAGAAGGCCGCAATTATTCTTGCCGCACTCTCGGGAACGGCCATGGCCATCCCGGCCTTCCCTGGCGCGGAAGGTTTCGGTAAAGAGGCAACCGGTGGCCGAGCTGGCACACACTACCTCGTCACAAACCTCAACGACTCCGGAGCCGGATCTCTACGTGATGCTGTCTCGAAGCCGGATCGCATTGTCAGCTTCGCAGTCGGGGGCACAATCAATATCGATTCTAGAATCGTTGTCTCCGCCCGTATTACGATTCTCGGACAGACTGCACCAGGAGACGGGATTGCCACCTATGGTAACGGATGGTCGTTCAGTAATGCCCACAACTCGATAGTCAGATACATTCGTATCCGTATGGGTAAGGGTGGAGATTCTGGAAAGGACGCCCTTACCATTGCCGACGGTGACAACATGATCTTTGATCACGTCAGCGTTTCGTGGGGTCGTGACGAAACCTTCTCTATCAGTGGACCTGTCACCAGTATCACCATTCAAGATTCCATTATCGCACAGGGTCTGGAAACCCACTCTTGCGGTGGCTTGATGGAAACCGACGGTGGAATCTCGCTTTTCCGCAATCTGTACATCGATAACAAGACCAGGAACCCGAAGGTCAAGGGGGTTAATGACTTCACAAATAACGTCATTTATAACTGGGGTGGCGGTGGTGGATACATTGCCGGGGACTCTGATGGACAGTCTCGATGCAATATCATCAACAACTACTTTATCAGCGGGCCAAGTACTTCCGTTACCGCTTTCACAAGAGGAAACGCGAACTTCCAGGGCTACGTTCAGGACAACTACTACGATAGCAATAAGAACGGTGTTCTTGATGGCACAATCCTTGGACCTGCATCTTCGAATTACGGTGGCATGGTTATCGTTGGCACAAAGTTCAACTATCCAGGCCCAGCCAACCTCCTAAGCGCACCAAACGCTCTCAACCACGTCCTCGCGAACGTCGGATGCTCCAAGGTTCGCGATGCCGTTGACAAGAGACTTATCCAAGAAGTCCAATCGTGGGGAAAGAGCGGCCAGCTCATCAGCGACGAGAAGGCTTCCCCAATGAGCTATAACCCATCGGCTTTGAACGGTGGTACTAGGTGGGTTGATACCGATGGTGACGGTATTCCAGATGATGTTGAAATCCGAATGGGCACCGACCCAAACAAGGCCGATTCCATGTTGGACAAGGATGGAAATGGCTACAAGAACATCGAAGACTGGGCCAACTCCCTCGTCGGGGGTGGATCGATTCCTGGAACCACTACTGCTGTCAGGACCACAACCACGACGACGAGATCTACTACCACTGCGGCGACTACACCTCAAACCACCCCTTCGACTACCAGACCCCCAACTACTACCGCCCCGCCAACAGGAGCTGGACAGACTATCTATGGCCAATGTGGAGGTAGTGGTTGGACTGTGAGTACCAAGTTCTTCTATATTATACTTTTTTTTTAGTATCCTACTAACCCGAACTTTCTTTCTAGGGTGCAACTAACTGCCTTGCTCCGGCTACTACCTGCACTACTCTCAACCCTTACTACGCCCAGTGTTTGTAATGGCGAGGATTTGGTCATGGGGCTTGTATATACAGGATATCAGTACATAATTCTAGAGCTTTATATGATTACTTCAAACAATCTAATTACCTTCAAATGGTAAAACAAAAATTGATTTCTAGCGGCAACAAATCCAGAAGGCAGAATTGTTGAACCGTATACTCGTACGTAAGGCCATAGTGAAGTTATGCCTCCCGCAACGCAAAAAAATACAACATGCCGATCCATCTTCGACGTTACACAGACTATAGAGAAGAAATAGGCATGTCCAGGCATTTACGGGGCGGTGGCGAGGACTGTAGCTGTAATACGGACGAAGGTATTGTGATATCATGGACTGGTTCGCGCAAGAATATTATTAACTGTAGAGCAGGAATATCTGTATGATACTGCGGGAAAACATTTTAACTTTTTGCATTGCCGTCGATATTAGATCGAATGCCAAGGAATTGAGAGAGCCTTCCCAAGAAATATACAAGTAGCTGACCTAATTACCCGTCAAGTATAAGGTATACACCTAGGCAAGGTTGGATTAAAACAAATCGTATCGGAGGCGATACATGTCCGGCCATTATGCTTTAGCTAGGGAACACGAGTTAGTCAAATACTGACCCGAAGATCGCACCTGTGAGGACGAAGGCATTTAACAGACCGGAACCAGAGCTGCTGTCGGGCTTGTGGTACTTCGCCGGTACGAACGGCATTTTCGCAATAACCGCCTGTCGAGGTTTGCCCCTGACTTCGACTACAACTTCCGTGCCAGCTTTCTTGTACTTCTCTTCCACGTATCCCATGGCGATGTTCTTCCCGAGAGTCGGGCTAGGGCATCCGCTGGTGACAAACCCAATCGTCTCCCCGGTCGTGCTCTTGACCGTGGCGCCCTCTCTGGCGGGGGCTCCTGTGACGATGAGTCCGACTCGTCTCTTGGAAGGACCCTCCTTGATTTCCTTTAATATCGTGCTTGCTCCCGGGAAGTTTGCATCCTTTCTCCTGCTCTTCGCTACGACCCAGGTTAGATTTGCCTCCACCGGAGTCGTGGTGTCATTAATATCATGTCCGTAGAGACACATTCCAGCTTCCAAACGCAGAGAATCCCTCGCGCCTAGACCAGCGAGCTTGGTTACGCAATCCTCGGCATCGAGCATTGCTTCAACCACTGCCTCAGTTTTCTCTGCGGGTATAGATATCTCGAACCCGTCCTCTCCAGTATACCCTCCACGGGCAATGTGTATCGGAACATCCTCGCCATCAATAGTGATGGTAGCGAACTTGGATTGCCCGAAGAATAAAGTGGAATCCAAGGCCTCATCCTCCGGCTTTAGTAAGCTTTGAAGAACCTTTGACGCCTCGGGCCCTTGTAAAGCGACCAGACCCCGGGATAAAACGTCGTGGCGGACTTTCTCGTTCTCTCCAACACTTGCGTTCCACTCTGCCAGCTTATTGGCGAAGAAAGCAAGATCTTTGTCACGACAACCGGCGTTGGTGACCACGTAGAATGCGTTCTCGTCATGCTTCGTGATAACTGTGTCGTCTACAATACCACCTGTCGGTAGCAGTAACACTGAGAGTGTAGAAGAGAAGGGATTGAGGGATTTAAGGTCGGATGGGGTGATAGACTCTAAGAAAGCAGCCGCCGTAGGTCCGGTAAATTGATGTTGCTGTCCGCGAAACCCAGTGTATACTTAGTTTATAGACTCTAGAGACTGTACCAACTCAATTGACCCGATCAGAAGACATACCACCATGTGCGATACATCGAACAGCCCACAAGCCTCTCGGACATATTTGTGACTCTCTCCAATCCCTTGATCGGCATACTGGACAGGCATTAAGTGACCGCCAAACTCAACCATCTTACCCTCATTTTCAACATGAAGATCGTACAATGGGGTCTTCAGCAGTTGTTCCGAGGTGCTAGATGAGTATCTTGCATGTCGCACGGGGATTGCCCGGACGCATGGAGTTTGCCTCGGGATACTTCGTGATGCAAGTGGGGCAGCCGGTTTGTAGGGTCGTGGAATGGTAGAGATGGCTCTCTGCTGCACGAGGCAGAATCGCGAGAGGTCAATGGCCTTGCGACCGCGATTGAGAGCTCTGAATGCCATTGGGACGGATTGTGTAGTCGGGAATGTGTGTTTGGAAGAAAATTTGTTGGAAGGTTACAGTGACGTTGAGCGAGCGCCTCGGCGGGGTGTTCCCGGTGGTACAGAGCTCCCGGGCGGCATTCGGCCATCCGAATTCGGTAATGCAGGGGCTTCGGGAACGCTGTTAAATCACAACAGAGCAACACGGTTTGTTGTGGAAATACAACTCATCCAAAACCCGGTGACGAGACTGGATAAGACTGCTCAGGGACACTTGGGAATGAGGATGCTCTCTGAGAGGTTATCTTATTAGACATATTTGAAAGTAAATGACTCCCCTGATAAGGTCTGCAGCTGGAGCCTTCTCCAAAAAGCGGTACCTCTATTCACTCCTATTCTGTTTGCCGTGTTCACGATAAGAAGCCCGGTGGAGGTGTTCACCGATACTGAGATATACTGCCTAGCCTACGTCACGCGTCGACAGTCCTCTGGTTTTTCCTTCTGAAAAGCTGAGTTGTCTAGGCTAAGCTGAGATATAATTTATCTTTCCCTCTTTCCATCTCCTTACAACTCCATCTACATCAACCAACCCTTTTACATCTACCAAGCTCACCATCATTATTTGATCAATCTTCTATATCAAAACCGACCATTACCTCTTCACCAAAAATGACAAACGAGAAACAAGAAAAGCTCATCACCACTCCACCCTCCTCTCCTCCCCAAATCATTCGCTTCGATAGAAGCATGCTTCCATCCCAGACTAGCTTGTTGGAAGCTGCCGAAGCGACTTCCCAGGAAGGACGCGAGCTCAAGCGCAAGTGGTCGGAGGTTAGCCCGGCTGCAGCCAAAATGAGACGAAACGGGGATATCAAGCTCCCGATCACTCAGAAAACGGCCGTCTCTGGACCGTCCAAGGGCAAGGGCGTCAAAAAACCACGCGTCAAAGGCGCCATGTCGAAGACTACGAAGGAATTGTAAGTTCCCTGAGGATGCAGACCCCCACAAGAGCATCGCCCATCGAACATCCAAATTAATCATTATGCCTATACAGGCCTGATTTCTTCGGAGATATCTGCTTCTCTCCATTCGGCAAAGGAAAACCATATGGAGGAAAGCCAGACGACATCGGTGTTGTCAACGTCCAAAACTCACTCCCATGGATCCCCATCTACGGGTCTGTTTTTTGTTTCCTATTATCCATCTTCTTGATTTACTACCTCCACTTCTGAGTTTGCACAAAAGAGAGCATGGTCATGTCGAGAGGCCAAGGGATCGATTGGACATGTCTACGCGGTCTAGTTTTGTCAATATTCGAGTTCCTCCTATGTCGCATTCATTCATGGGAGTCCTGTATCTAGCACTCTTATACAATCCAGTCCGGTAGCTTCACAGCCGGACTCTTCATTTGGGCTCAAGGCACATGTATTCATACAGGCTACTGTCTCACGTCATTGATATATATATTCTGTTTTCCCTTTTCCAAAATTTAGTCGGATAGGGTGTCAAATTTAAATTATATTCGCTGCAACGCGTTACGAGACTATCAGTGTGAAGTCAGGTTTGTCACAGTGGTTTGTCACAGTCTCTGTCAATGGATACTCTCGAGGGTACAAGACTGACTCTCGAGTTGGTCAACACTCCGGCAACGACGGCAACACAATACGGCGTCCAAACGACCATTGAATGGATAATGGCGTTGATATGACACTCCGTTGCCACTGGTGATGGCTAGCCACCGAAGACCCTTCTCGCGGCCGCGGAGTAACCTCTAAACCACTGCGTCTTCCTCGTAGACGCTTATAACGCGACGATGAATAATTCTATGGATACGTTACAATATATACAAGAAGGTACGTACCGGTACTGGCAGATGAAATTGTGGATCAAGGCTCCATGGAATATTAATATCAACCGAAAGCTGTCGAGCTCGAGGACCATAAGGCGGCGAGGCCACGCTAGCTAGGCATGCCCCCCTGGTGCAACCTTAATCCAAACCTACAACAAAAACAACTACTATACTCCTGAACATCTAAACGTACTGACCGGCATTCCATGTCTACAAATGCCATTTCGTAAATATCATAATCATTCATCGAGATTCTTATCAGGAACGGGAAAAAATGGCGCTCGCCCGTAGACTTGATTGGCTGTCACTACCACGGCCAAGCCATGCATGGCGTCAACTTGTGCACATACTTCGATAAGGCTCTGAGAATTCACTTCAGCCGCTTTAAGCTGCCCTGCTCGTCGGTCAAATCATCCGATCCTTCCTTCCCTGTGATGTTTTCTTCCCTCAACATACAGGGATCCACCTTTGAGTCTTCTTTCACCATCTTCGCTTGACCAACAATCCAGCGGCGCCGAATTGAATATATAATAATGAACACTTGACAACCTCCCCTCTCTTCGCGCCTTCGAACTAGGGTACATACTTCTACTTAACCTCGCAGAACCACTATATCTCAACACAAGCACGGCATTCTTTTCCCAGTCGCACCGAAAGTAGCCCCATGGTGCCAGGGGCGGGCGCACCAGGAGTTGGTTACCTCCAAGGGCCTACAAAATCTACAAATACCAAGAGAATATGTGGTTTGCGACAAAAACACTTTTGGATCGTCCTTACAATTACTATCCTCGCAGTCATCGGGATCGCTGTTGGGGTCGGAGTCGCCGTCTCGCAAGTCAAGAAACGGGACAGTAGCGCAAGGTAGACACAGCTGAGGCCCGTGCATGAAGCAAATAATCGTATTTTGGAACGCAATCTTACAAGTACCTAGACCTGGTGGGCAGAGCGAATCTAGTTTCGAGACAACTTCCGGGGCGCAATCAGTCTCCTCATCCACGACTACAACTTCAGCCTCCGCCTTCCCGACCGCTGGCCTGCTCGCACTCGATTGTCCTAATATCAATTCGGAACGCTACACATGGATTCAGCCAGGATCGAGAAAACAATACGTTTTCAGATACTACTGCCAAAAGGATAGCAAGAGCTCGGGTCCCGTTTACAAGTATTCTACCTACGATGTCAACAGCTGCATCGACCTGTGCGCCGAATATAGTATCGCCCGAAATGACGACTACGCTTGCGCGGCGATAACTTGGAATGGTAACCTCACATCCTCAATTCCCAGCCAAGGAGCCAATTGCTTCCTGAAAACCGAATTCCCCGATCTAGAAGATTGTTCCGGCTGCCAACTCGCTGTCACGGCTATCAATCAGCAGCAATATCAGCGCGCGAGAACTGGTTGATATCGCTGGGGAATCATGATACATATATCCTTTGTAGATGGGGAACGTTGAAGCGAAAAGGTATCTAACTATTCTAATGGCCGGGTTCAGAGTTGTGCCACAATATATTCCAGGGTTATCGAGATCCATGGATTCTTTCCGGATTACAGATGTTACATAATTACTTATATAAGCGGTCGATTATTTATAGGGCCACATTGCACTCAGCCGTAGTTACTTGAAGCGGCTTTCTCCATGCCTGAAAAGTGGAGCCGGTCCCTTGACGGGTAGCTATAATTTGGGGATCCCGAACGAACCGTGAAACCTACAACCTTCCCCGCTAGAACTCAACTGATCGATCGATCAATTCGAGACTCGATCGAGGCTGTGCATCTGCTCATAATATCCCCGAACTGATTTAAAAGGAAAGGGTTCAATACGGAAAGGTTCTCCGGCCGAATGTTCTTGAGCTGGAAGTCTCAGCGAGAAAGCGGCACCTTCTCGTTGGGATTGTTGTTGCGAAAAAAGGCGACAGGCCCCAGCAAGGTACGACGTATGCCAGACACCACACCTTCCTATTCCCTTCCAGAACCAACCCGAAACGATCTATTCAACGACGCTCCAATTTCTCTTTCACTTCCTCAGACTCGCCTATTTACTTTGTCTCGTAAACCATATTTACTGGGCTGCCTCGTGGCTACTAGAACCATTTATTCAGTCCCATGAAACCCCAACCTTGTCAACCCATTCTGCAACAGTTGACCGCCTCAACTTTTTGTGCACGCGACACTTGGAAACGACGATGGGAACGAATATCTAGGAACAAGGGGCGATTCGAACTAACTTTTAATGGCAGAACGAAATTGACGAAGGTGGAATGCCACCGTCTGAACTCTCCAGCTGAACTCCTTCGCAGGAAAAATTGGTAAGGATTCGGATAGCACCACAATGAAGCGAGCCGATAGATTCGCAGCCTCACAGTCGGCTCCTATGGTATAAAAATATTATACTAACTCGAATAGTCGTACTATTACCGTTGGGAAGTTATGATTGCTTGAACCAGCCAAGATGCTTCCTGAGACCCACTTCGGAGAGCTTTGGCCGTACCTGGGCTACTATACTGCGCACTGTGTGCCTGAATTCAGCTGGATCGGTCCCTGAATATTTGCAGTGTTATGAATTTCCCCGGTTATCAATTGATTAAATGAGCTGTAGGGATCTTATAAAGCATATCAGCAGCCCTTTTTCATGCATCTCTTCAGTAATAGTTTCCAGTTTTTCGTCCATTCATTCATATTATTTCCTTCGTTTCGATCTTTACAACTTGGCCGCGGGCGACCAGCCGGTCCCATATTCACTTATCTCATATTTTAATATTATAACCTAAATTATAAATTACGTTTATAACTTATCATAGGAAGCAATCATGATATCTTCTACTCTCATCCACATTCTTTTATCAGCTAGTCTGTTGGGATCGCAGACAACAGCCAACCCCCTTGTCGATTTAGACAGCATTGCTCCTGCAGTTCCCCTCCGCGCCGACACACTCGAAGATAGAGCAGTGAAGCGGTCTGCCAATATTCCTAGCTTGGATGATATCCCACCGGCAATACCGATCCAGGAAGATGACATACGCCACAATACAATCAGTGCGAATCAGAAGAGATCAATTGCTGAGGCCATGGATAGAGCAATGGAAATGAAACCTATCCGTGAGGATGAATTGACGCCACAGCATTTACTGAAGAGAGAAGATCCATTGTCAAGGCTGGACTTGAGGAAGGACGTAACAATGATTTACGGCGGGGTTGCTGGTATGTAACTCCATTCAGTATCCTATATATATGCAAATTCAGGACCTAATGCTCTCATAGCTCAAAAGCAAATGTACCTTGCAAATGTGACTCTTCACGCCCCGGATCCGGAACACCCACTTATCATGATGGAGAAGTTTGACGGACTTACTACCAGCCTGGAATGCACTTCCAGAACCCAAATGAGGATCAGGTTCAAGTCAAAACCAGCTATGAACCATGCTGTCGCCGCTTGGAAGTGGGTTAACTCCGAGGAAGCCGATTATTTCTTTTTGATCGCCAATCACCCGACTTGCTGCCCGTCAAGCCAAAGAGCCCCATACAAAGTTACGGGTGTCAAAATCGACGAGAAGGGGCTTGAAACTACACTCACGGTTGGCAAAACACCATGGAACGAAGTTGCTGGCAACTTCGATCTAACTCTTGGTAGATACGATATACCAAGTCGTGCTAAGCGACATTTTGTGCCGGCGGCTCTCGTAAAGAGATTTTTTGGCCTTGATAAATTGGCTCTCAAGCTTATCAATTTCCTCGGCATAGCACCGGATATGTCGTCCGTCAAGTCCATCTTCGTGAATCTCGCCACGGGTGAGAGGAGGCTGGAGTTGTTCCGTGATCGGTTCCACGAGGACCCCTACCTTCAGGTCAACTGCATTGGATGTGGTATCACGGGTGGCGTTGAGCTTGGTGTCCGAGTCAAGGCCGAAGGCGGCGAAGTCAAGAATCTGGGGCTTTTCGTGCAACCAAAGGGTCTCGGTGCAAAGCTTGAAATCGAGGTTAAAGCCCAAGCTACCATGGCAAACCCATTATCTTTGACCAAAGCCATTCTCCCGGATATGGCTGTCCCGGGATTTTCGATCCCATCCCTGTTCACTTTCGGCCCTTCCCTCCAATTCAACGCAGGGTTTGACCTTAAACTCGACGCTATCGCTAACTTTACCACCGGTGTTGAAGTTGTGATTCCGGACTCCGCTATGATTGCGGTAGATATGGTAGCTGACAAGAACGGTGCGAGCGGGCTGGCTGGAACCAGGGTTACCCCTCTATTCCGCATTAATGAGTTCTCCGCTAAGGGGGAAGCCGGTGCGTATATCGGCCCATCGATCGCTTTCGGCGCAAAGGTTCTCGACGTCTTTAAGTACGAGGGCGCACTCGAGCTCAAGATGCCATATCTCGGTGCAGAGTTATCCACGGGTTACAACAAAAACGGATTCTGCCCGGACGCAAACACAACCGAGAAAAGGTCGATTACTACCGGAGTCAAAGGGAAGTTGACAGCCAATATGGAGCTTTGGTTCAAGCTTGGATCCCAAGGCGCAATGGTCCCCGTACCTGACTGGGTTCCCAGTCTCGAAAGAAAGATATGGGGCCAAGAGCATCCATTCACGGATTTCTGCATACCGTATAGAATCCCGGGGCTTCAGAACGGAGTAAAGCCTCCGCCGTTATCGAAGACCTTGGAGGTCACTGGTGCGCTCACGAACGCTAAGACACGAACCTTCTCCGCCGAGACGACGGTAGCCGCCATCCCGTTGACAAGGATACAAGGTCCTCCAAGCCCAAATGCTATCACAACCTCTGCACCCAGTGCTCCTCCTGCCACTGCCACTGCCGAAGTCATTTCAACATTCGAACTCACATTTACAAATGGTACAACACCGCGAACCATTCTTGGGTTGGAACACGAGGCAGCGACAATATCCTCGACGTCCCCTGCCGCCACTGCCACCCATGAGGACCTTGTCGTTACCCTTTCTCGAGACCCTAATGAATTCGATCCTTTTACTACACCAGAGAAGTATGAAGTTCCTGTTGGGCCCGCGGATCACACTTTATCGATCGATCGCGATATCCAGTTAGATAAGCGTCGATATGATGATCAGAGACAGAATCAATATTACGAATAGGAAGAAAACTTGGATATCCTTTCAATTCGGAACATAAACCGCCGTTTCAACTACTTCATATTTATTGAGACCTCTTACATGTACCTACTCCCGAGGACCCAATGCATAATACCTTTCCAACATTTTGCCCGTATTTTCATATATAGATATACGATCGATGAGATAATGAGATTTTTGCCATAACGATACGATTCACATAATTAGTAATCATAGCCTCGAGAACGTATTAAATCCCGAAATTCAATGTCTTCCCAAACTTCCTACTGTGCAAGTCCTGTCGCACTCGCCGAAATCGATTCACACGTGGTATTTCCCGCGTTGTGATACAGCGCCAAGCCATTCCCTGTCGCACCAATTTTTTTTCTTCGCGAAAGTTCAGTGCGACAAACTCGTAGACTTCAACCGTGGCAGACCCTTCGAACTTCACCCCTCCACCGGTTCTCCCCAAAATTACCGCTCCAAACATGGCCAAAGGTTCAAAGAAGCAGAAGATAGCTTCTGCCAACGCAGATGTACCGGTATCGCAGCCTAATCTCAAAATTCCGGACTCCAACTTCCTCAGCAAATTGACACAACGGATCGAGGCAGGCGTGAAGGAATCGAAAGATGCTAAGAGGTCGAAGAAGGAACATAAGGAGCAGAGACCAAAGGACAAGGCTACCGCTACACCCTCGACGAAACATAACGGTGCGAAGATTCAGGTCAATGGCAAGGCTAGCCAATTGGCCCAATCGAGCGACGATACACGGGGTAAAAAGCGGGATCGAAGCGGGTCTGTGATCGAAAGTAAGGTCGCTGCTCCAGTGACGAAGAAGACACACATCAAGTTCGATGATGATGGGAAGGCGGCTGCTGTAGAGCCAGTGAAGACCGCAAAGAAGGACAACGCTGCTCCCGCGGCGACTAAGGGCAGCAAATCTAAGAAGGATGTTCTACTAGAAGAAATCATAGCGCTTGGTGGTACCCAGGAGGATCTTGATCTTGTCGGTGAGCTGGATACCGACTCAGATCAGGAGGAAACTATCGTGAAAGAGACGAAAAAAGTAAAAAGCGCGACCGCCAAGGACATTGAGGCTTTCATGAAGGAAATCGGACTGACTGCGGCTGTTTCGGAGGCCGCAAAGTCGGTAGACGAGGCCCAGGTTGCTGAAGAGGAAGATGAGTGGACGGAGGACGAAAATGAGGAAGGGGCCTATATAGGTGATGAAGACGAAAGCGGGGATGAAGAAGACTCCGAAGAGGATCAAAGCAAGGACGATACCGATGGCCTGGTTCAGGGAACTGCAATTCTTGCGAAGACAGCTCCTGCTCGGGAGCTCACACAGTTACCCACGAAGGGCCCTCTGGTCCTAGATCCACAGCAGGACTGGCATAATATCGTATTACCCGAACTACCTTCTTCCTCCGATAGTCCTCAGCCATTCGCAATATCTTCGCTACACACTCGCGGCAAGGACCTACTCGCGGCCGAAAATAGCTCGTACATGACCAACAACCTGAAAAAGGATACCAATCTTCAATTCTTGTCTCAAATTATGACATCTGGTACTGTGGAGGATAAGATTTCAGCCCTCACAATCGTCTGCACGGATTCCCCGCTGCATACTACCAAAACTTTAGAATCGCTCTTGAATCTAGCGAAGAAGAAGTCAAGAAACCAGACAATCGGCGCTTTAACAGCTATCAAAGATTTGTTCGCCAATGGATCCATCCTACCGAGCGACAGGAAACTACAGCCGTTTTCAAAACAGCCGCTGGGCGAGCTTCTTGCATACGAAAAATCCAAGGGAGCGGATCAAATATTCAAGGCCTATCTCCTCCTATGGACTTTCGAAGATTGGCTGAAGGAGTTTTACTTCGAGGTCCTGAAGACTATGGAAATCGTCGCAAATGACGCTGGTGTGACGTGGGTGAGAATGAAGGCTGTAGACATGGTCTATGAGCTCTTGAAGCAGAAGCCAGAAGGAGAAGTCAATCTCATGAGACTCTTGGTGAACAAGTTGGGTGATCCGGATAGAAAAGTTGCATCGAAAACGTCACATCTACTTCTTCAACTAATGGTGGCCCATCCGGCGATGAAATCGACCATCATTTCCTCGATTGAATCCGATGCTTTGCTAAAATCTAGCAAGAACGCCCATGCAAGGTACTACTCCGTTATCACACTCAACCAAACGATTCTTACCCGTGCCGACGACTCAGTCGCCAACCAGCTCTTGAACATCTACTTCGCTCAATTCGCAGATATTCTCGGTGGAGCGAAAAAGCCGATGAAACCCATCAAACCAAAGGCTGATGGGAAACTGTCTAAGAAAGCTAAAAAGAGACTCGAAAAAGATAAAAAGGATGCGGATCTGGAAGAGGAATCGAACTCCAAATTGATCTCTGCAGTTCTTACTGGTGTCAACCGTGCATTCCCATTCGCTTCCATCGATGACGATGTGTTCAACAAGCACTTGGATACTTTGTTCCGTATCACACACGGTTCAAACTTCAATACTAGTATTCAGGCCCTAACACTCATTTTCCAAGTGTCGAACAGCAAGCAGATGGTATCGGATCGATTTTATCGTTCGCTCTACGAGTCATTGGTTGACCCTCGGCTAGCTACTAGCTCAAAGCAAGCGATGTACTTGAATCTTCTATTCAGGGCATTGAAAACTGATCACAAGCTTGTCAGGGTCCAGGCCTTCGTCAAAAGAATCATCCAGATCGCTTCTATGCATCAGCCACCTTTTATTTGCGGTGTGCTGTATCTTCTCCGTGAGCTGGAAGGAACCTTCCCGACGTTGAAGAACATGCTAGATAAGCCGGTCGAATACGATAGCGACGAGGAGGTATTCCGAGATGTGGATGATGAAAGACAGGGTGCGGCGTCGAAACCAGAAGAATCTAAGAAGGAAAGCAAGGAATATGACGGAAGAAAACGGGATCCTTTGTATTCTAACGCGGACCGGAGCTCAATCTGGGAACTGGTGAGTTTTCTAGTAACCTGCATTTTGTGCTTAGGTACAATCCCCCTTTCTCCCTAGGACAAAGCTAACCTGTTGTACAATGACAGATACCGTTCCTATCCCACTTCCATCCTACAGTGGGACTCTACGCAAACAGCTTGTACGGCGATGCGGCGATGCCATCTAAGCCCGATCTATCCCTCCACACATTAACTCACTTCCTTGACCGCTTCGTCTACCGTAACGCCAAGGCGTCCTCGACGACTAAAGGTTCCAGTATCATGCAACCGCTGGCTGGTGGCGACACACGCGGTATGGTTCTGAGTACAAAGACTGCGGGACGTGGTCTTGTCCCTGTCAATTCGGACGCCTTCTCAAATATGAGAGAGGAAGATGTTAAAGAAGACGAGGTCTTCTTCCACAAGTTCTTCACTATGCGGAAGCAGGGTGACGCTGCTAAGGGACAGAAGAAGGATAAGAAGAAGAAGGAAGCGGACGAGGAAGAGGATAGTGAGTTCGATGATGAGGAAGCCTGGAGTGCTATGGTCGATAGTCGTCCAGACCTCGACGCCGACATCGATGAAGATGGCGATGTGGACATGGACGACTTTGAAGATGATGATTTGGAAGGTATGGACGAGGATATGAGCGATATTAATAGCGATAGTGACGAAGAGGATGAAGAAGATGAAGCAGACATGGATGGTCTTACAACCGATGCTCTGGGTGATATGGCCGACGAGGATATGGGCAAGGACAACAGTGATGATGATGATTTTGATGGTTTCGGTTTCGACGACTCCGACGCCGAAGCCGGAATAAACAGCGACGATGATATTCCTTCGGATGTCGATGTCAAGTTATCAAAGATAACAAAACCCGGCAAGGAGGCCGCCACCAATGCGAGGAAAGAGAGGAGGACGAAGCTTAAGAACCTACCCATGTTTGCGTCGGTGGACGACTACGCAGATCTACTCGGAGATGATGACGAGGATATGTAAAATTTATCCCCAAAAAAGGGGGAGTTTTTCCATTCATATGTATTATAATACACATCGGGTAAACAGGCATTCAGAGTCACAGGAAGGAATTAAAAGCATTCCATAACATGCAGTAGAGTAAACATTTTCCATGATAATAATAACAGACTCAGAAAGGGTAGTTGTCCCTCAGGTCTAAGGTGTGCGGAATCATAAAATCATACATACCTTCAACGATCCCATCCCCCCAGAAATTGTCGTGGCCAGAGCGATGGTCTTTGAACCAAAACTTGTAACGGCCCCGAGTGCAAATCTCGCACCGGAAATCGTACACGCGTTCCGCTTTCGGAACCCATTTGAAGGATCCCTCGTCGGCCTCCAAAATCTTTAGAGTCTCCTCGTGTAAGGCCGGTCCACTGAGCCATCGACCTCGGGCTTTAGCGATACCTTGGGCTCGACGGTAGACGACGTCGGATTTGAGATCGCACATCGCTTCACAATCTTTTCGGTATTCGATCGGAAATCCGGACCCGTATTTCTCTTCTTTATCATCCTCCTCTTCACTACTTTCCTCTTCCTCTTCTTCCTCCTCCTCCTCCTCCTCCTGATCATCATCGTCATTGTCTTCTTCATTGTCGTCTTCATTACCGTCTTCTTCATTCTCGTCTTCTTCATTCTCGTCTTCTTCTCCATTGTCGTCTTCTTCTTCATTCTCCTTTCTCCCTCCCCCTAGTTCACCATAGTGTTCCTCCATAAGCCATGGGGAGATTTTACTGCAGAAGTTGAAGGACGTCAAATCGGCGAGGTTGGTATGGATGGTCCTAATAATTCGATTCCAAGAACGGTAGGGGATAACAGAACGGAAGGAAATGTTCTGAAGGGTGAGGGAGGTGATCTTGATGTGATGTTCAAGGAACCTGATAAAGGTTTCTACATTTTGAACTTCGAGTTCGGAGAGATGTAGCTGTCGGAGGAACTCAAAGCGATAGATGAAGAGGTCTCCAGGCCCTATGGTGTTGGTGACTTGGGTGCATATGATCAATTCCCGGAGCCTGCCACCGTCCGCGATCGGGCGGATGATGGTGGCAACCACAGATGGGTTTTGTGGATCAAACATGGAAACATTCTCGAGCTCGTGGGGGTACTCATCGATTCGAAGTCGGGTAACGAGCATCATCAGCCCCTTGTAACTGCTGTCATCAGCAAATTTGCGGAGATCTACCCCTTTAATGCAGCTTAGAACTAAGTCGCCGTTGAATGCGCCGAGACTTCCAGCTGCGAGGGTACGGAGGGTCGATTGAAAGAAGGCTTTGATCAGGACATTGTACTGTTCTGAATATCGTGAACGAGGAGCGCCAGCGTTAAGTGTGCAGAAATCGGGGAAGCGCCCATCCAGAAGAATATTGACCCTTCTGAGATTGCCATCTTGCCTTGATTGGGTGACGATTCTATGGAAGAGGTGGGAGTGGGACAAAACCATCAACTTGATGTGAAAGTTGCCCCTGTCGAACTCCGATGATGTCGGGGGCCTACCACGGCGGATCTCGAGAAAACGTGTCCACCATTTCAACTCATTGATTGGGAAATAAATGGTGGCAGCCTTGCACATGCCATGATAGCCTCTCCAAATAATCAACTCCTGTTTGTCTGTATGCTTGAGATGTGGAGGGTTCGAACGCATTCGAAGCAGAGCGGTAACATCGGTACGACTCACTCCTGCGAGCTGCAAACGCAGGGTAGACCCGATGTCGAAGGAAGCACTATCAAATATCAGAGGAATAATGATACCTCTGAGGTGTCTGCAGGTGGCACTCAAGGCTTGAAGGTCAGCTCGATTTTTTTTATCTTCAGCTTCGAATGTGCTGAGAGCCTGGGCGGTAGTTTGATTTTCGTCTTCCTTATAGTGGTTCATAGGTGGAAGAAAGTAGCTTATGATTTCGAGATGGACCTCACCGGGCATGCCAAGCAGGCTGGCCCTGGGATGAGCCATCGTGCACGTGTCATCTGGAACACTACAGGAGCCGTCAGCAAAAATTTAGCTGTAGGACGTAGACGGAGGACATGATCACTGAAACACCTACAAAATGGAGACGAGAAAGCCGATGAAATTATGAAGAGCGGCCTCCATGGATGAAAGTCTGAAGCGTCTTGGTGACGTGATGACCGTGGGACGTGATGATGGAGGTAAGCTTGATGAGGACGTTGCTGAAGGTGAAGACGTTGCTGGAGGTGAAGACGTTGTTGAGGTTTAGGTCAGAATGCTGGAGGAGCGTCTCTTAAATGCAGCACGGCAACAACAACACCCCTCCTACACGTCCTATGCTACCAGTACTACTTGCTCTCTCCCTCTCTCTCTTACGCACTATCCCTTACCCAGTTGTGCCCCTCGTCCTGCATCCTAGGCTTCGAATGATAGTCTTAGAGAAATCTCGACTCCCGTCGTAGACACTATCACAATATGATGCTCCGGTCCTCTGACCAGGGGATTACCACATTGGTATATTCCACTCCCTCTTCCCACTGAAGCATCGAGAGGGACGCCCCTATCAAAGAAACAACGGGCTGCCTACACTAACCGTTGATGCACTGGTAACAGTACCGCATATCCGCTACATCAAAAGTGTTGGAATTGTTGGATTCCGATCTGGGCAATATCTCCAGATGGGGTCGTTGGAGCGGACCAGCTGACATCTGCACTACAGCACATGGTATAAAAGCGCAGGGTTTCTAAGTAATTGCTTAAGTATGCATGAGTACGGCTTTGGATTCCATAGATGTCCTCCTAGTCTTGTTCACCAGAAGAGCTTCAATTACACTTCTCAATCTCATATACACTAAAACCGTATACACAGAAGTTGCCCCATGGCCATAATGCTATGCCTCAATACACTTGTTGACCCCTTAATTAGACCTCATTGCTAGCGTAGGTCACGCTCTCCATAGCATCAAACTCCTCCTTGATACTCCTCACATTCACAAACCTCAACAACAAGTTCATGCTTCCAGCCTTATCATTCGTTCCGCTGGCACGGCCGCCTCCGAATGGCTGTTGCCCAACAACGGCACCGGTGCTCTTGCAGTTGATATAAAAGTTACCGGCGGAATCTCTCAGTTTCTCTTCAGCGTATCTGACAACCTCGCGGTCCTTGGCGAATATTGACCCGGTAAGGGCGTATCCACCGCCAGTGCTGTCGACGGCCTTCAGTATATTCTCGAATTCGGCGTCCGGGTAGACGTATGCGGCGAGAACAGGTCCGAAGAGCTCCTTGTTGAAGAGATCGTGTGTCGGGTCGTCAACTTGGTAAACTGTGGGGTGGATGAAGAATCCCTCGGAATCGTCATATTTACCACCAGTCACCAGCGTCAATCCCTTTGCGTTCTTAGCATCATCGATAACCCCCTTTAGTTTGTCGAATGATCCTTTGTGGATGACCGGCCCTATGAAGGTCTGGAAATCCTCGCTTGGTCCAATCTTCAAAGCCTCGGTCTCGGCAATCAGATGCTTCTTAAATTCTTCCCAGATGGATTGAGCGACGTATAACCTGCTGGTGGCGCTGCACTTCTGTCCAGAGTACTCGAAAGCACCACGGACGGTGTGCATAACAGCGTTCTTGACGTCGGCGGATCCGTGAACAACGTGGAAGTTCTTTCCTCCTGTCTCACCAACGATTCTTGGGTAGGACCGGTACAGCCCATCAGCTACACCCTTAGCGATCTTGCCGTACAAGTGACGGAAGACAGCAGTGGACCCGGTGAAATGAAGACTGGTGAAATCCTTGTGGGAGAGAACAGCGTCTGTGACTACTTCAGCGTCTCCTGGAACGAATTGAACGACATTGGGCGGTAAACCGGCCTCAAGGAGGATATTGTAGAGCAGGTAATTGGAATAAACCGCTGCAGGCGATGGCTTCCAGACGACGACATTTCCCATTAGTGCTGGGGCACATGGTAAATTGGCCGCAATAGCAGTGAAATTGAATGGCGTGATGGCGTAGACGAAGCCCTCAAGTGGTCGGTACTCAACTCGACTATAGGGTTTTGTTGTTAGTAAGAGGGTGCACGGACGGAAAAAAATTCTGACGTCGAGTGATTCACATACTTCCAAACTCCAGGCGAGTTCTTTATTGGCTGCTGCTTATATAGTTCCTCCGCATACGCGCAGTTGAACCTCAAAAAATCGGCACATTCTGCAGCAGCGTCGATTTCTGCCTGCCAGGCGTTCTTGCCTTGACCCAACATCGTTGCAGCCATGATATCATAACGGTATTTACCAGCGACCAAGTTAGCCGCCTTCAAGAAGATGGCAGCTCGGTCTGCGAAAGGCAGTGTAGACCATGCCTCACGAGCTGCGAGAGCAGACGAGATAGCCTCATTGACATGCTCCTTAGTTGCTTGTGATGCAGTAGCTATAACTTTAGCATGATGCGAGGGCATATACTGGGGAACCTTGTTATCGGTAGTGATCTGATTTTAGAGTATCCCCACATCAGTATGCGTTCCCCACAGAAATCCAATTGATAGTGTTGATATGCCACATACTGTCTTTCCGCCAACCACGACAGGAATTTCAGTGGTCTCTTTGCCCTTGAGGACATCGAGAGCAGCCTGCAGGTTGTTCCTTTCGGCTGTTCCTTTCGCAAAGTGTTGCTATTGTGGTCATACAGATTAGCCTAAAACGCCGCGTTCCACACACACGTTGACCAGAACGCAGTGAATGAACTTACATTCGGCTCGTTCTGGACGGCCGGGAGCTTGAAGGTCGCTAAGGTGGACATCTTGGCTGTGGAGACAGGGCTCAATCGACGGGTAGAAATGGAGAAGGAGGACTTGAACGCTGGAGAACTCGAGATGGTCAAATTTGCAATTTTAACTTTTGAGGCGAGTCGTAGTCTGCTGCTAGTCGCTCTAGCGGCACCGGTGGCTCGAAAGAAGGCAATGCTCGATCGAGACAGCATTTCCCTCCAGGACAAGGTATTTATAGGGAAGCAGTAACTGGCTTGGTAGAAACCGGGTGACGGGCGACAAGTCGGGTACTTTTGGTTTTATATGGAACAACGGCGTGTGAAGTACAGGTTGCTGTGTGAATCCGAAGCCAGATCGAGTGTGCGACCATGTTTCTCCGCTGCACGGTTTGCCAGCCGTTGATATGCGGCGGGGTCCAGCCGACTGAGACTGCCCCGCATTTCCGCATGCAGAGAAGGTCGATGAGGACTTTGGACGCCGTGAGCTCCTCGAACGAAGCTGTTTAGCCAATTGTTAAGTAATCGCTGGTTTTTGTTATACACTCAAGCCCGTAAAGGGCGTCCTAGCTCCAGGGGCGACCAGTACTTGGTTAGACCTTCGCGGTACACTTGTTAACCTGCAGGGACAAAATGTGACCTGAAACGCCATTCCGATGGCCAATGGCCGAATCCTTGTGCTAATCATAAACGGAATTAATTCGAACGGCATGGCGACATCGATACCGATATCGATATCTCGACAATTTATGATGCAAATACGATTTCTGGTGGGCGCCATGGGTGGTCTAGGTTGAATGCGTATGCATGCATCAATTGAAACGTTCAGCCGGACCCCACTTTGAGCATGCAAACATGCAAGGCTGTATAGAATACCGGGGAATATAACCATCTCCCCTATTTGTTAAACTTGAGCAGGATCCATAAAGATACCAAGCTTGTTAAAAATACAAATTTATCGATCGATCAATATTACCTCATCGAACCATATTGTGATGACGGAACGCGAACGAACGAAGTCTCCGCTCCCGAGACTCCCATTAGAGATTATATTTCTCATATTGGACAGCCTGGACTACGACGGCCAACCCGCCGCGGCCAAAGTATGCGACCTCTGGTACGATTACCTACAGAACTCTCAAATCGCCCGATCAAAGCGATATACCGATTGTTTTCTTCTGTTCGCATGCAAATGTCCATGCGCCAAACAAGACCCTTGCATACGGTCCCTGAAGGTTCACCGTCTGATCGGAGTTACGGAATGGTACGGCCGTTCCAATACCCTGTCTATGAAGAATATATCTTCCCACGACCATCCATGGCCCTTCGACCTACGCGAACCTTCACAATCAGATACAAACCTCGGGGTTTTCGCATTAAAAGACCCTCTATTCCTTCCCGGGGATAGTACCTCGTCGCGGGATATATACCCACTATGCCCGAACCATAAATTCCAAAACAACGGACCGACCAAAATATCACTCTCACAAACGATATCGATCATCACTTATCAATATTTCGCGGGCTCCAATGCTAGCTCAATGGGTGGTTACGTATTCTCTGGGAGCGAAGACCCTGTGTTTTCAATGACGGACACGGTGGGACGGTACGCCAGCGTACTAAGCCGACGGATGAAGTTCTTAGCCAAGAACGCGGTGGCTGAGAAGCGCAGGTCAAAATCTAGGCCCGGACCCGCTGGAGCCGATCCTAGGAAGGGCTCTTGGACGAGGCCCCCAGATTTTGAGTTCGAGGTTCATAACATGTCTTTCTGTGACGGTGTTTCGGTGCTTCTTCAAGGTGTTAAAGGGAAGCCCTGGCCGGGGTCCATTGCCTAGCTATAACGATACAAGCTCACAAAATCCCAGAATGCATGCATACGAATTCGAAATTTGGATACCAGTAGAATATAACTCGGATTCAATTCGTTATTGAGCCAACGGTAGCCCTGGATCTAAACTAGTTCCTTTTCGTGTTTTTGGGTAAATTTAAATTCGTCCGACGTCTGTTTATAAATTCACTAGGTTGTGACTAGAGTCGTAATTATGGCAGTGCCTGTGGTTCTATATCTTCAAATAGAGAGCTCTGCGATCTTTGCATGACTGGCTCAGCAGCAACAATCATAGCCGGGGTAACCGCTAAGCATCCTGCAGGCCTGCCCAAAATAAACCGAATCGGCCGTCAAGATCTCGATCGATATGATTATTAATATTAATATCTGTCGCCCTGTGTAACAGCCAACCTCCTCGTGATATAATCCAACATTTCCCCAACACACAGCCCATCTAATTTACCCGCTCCACCCGGACCGATAACGGCTCCATATCCCGACCCCCCAATCAGACAGGCCAGGTACCTCAACCGTTATAAATATCTGCACCTTGTCTTCTAGTACACTCTTCCGACCAAGCTTTCCAACTAGATACTTAAGTACTTACTTAGCCCTCCACAATGTCTTCCGAGTCCACCCCGCTCCCCCACGCCCCACACATATCAATCCCCCTCCTAGGCCTAGGAGTCTTCCAATCAACCAAAGCCCACTCTTCCGTCCTATCAGCCCTATCATCCGGCTACCGCCACCTCGACACCGCTCAAATCTATTACAATGAATCCGACACGGGTGCCGCCGTCTCCGAATTCCTCTCCAACAACCCATCCATCTCCCGCTCCGACATCTTCATCTGCTCCAAACTCTGGGAAGTAGATTTAACCCTCCCCGATATGCCGCCTACATTCGAGTCCATGGCATCCCCACCGCCGGGCGGTTGGAAGACCACGGCTGAAAAACTAGGGTCTACTACGTACACTGAAAGCGGGGCGATCGATGGGTTCAATCGATCGCTCAAGGTCATGGGACCCGGAATCGAGTATATCGATCTTTATTTATTGCATACTCCACGTCCGGGACCCGAAGAACGACTAAAAGCCTGGCTAGGACTTCAAGAGGTCGTAAAGGAAGGGAAGGCGAAAGCCATCGGTGTTAGTAATTGGTCGAAACGGCATATTGAGGACCTGATCGCCCATCCGGAGGTTACTATCACCCCGGCGGTCAACCAGATCGAGTTCCACCCTTGGTGCCAGCATAGAGCGTTGGTGGAGTACTGTAAGGAGAAGGGGATTGTCGTCGTCGCGTATTCACCGTTAACGCAGGGGAAGAAGTTGGGGGATCCTGTTGTTGTGGGTATTGCGGAGAAATATGGAAAGACGGCGGCGCAGGTGGTGCTAAAGTGGTGTTTGCAGAGGGGCGTGGTGGTGATCCCGAAGTCGGACCGGGAGGAGAGGATAAAGGAAAATAGTGAGCTGTGGGGGTGGGAGCTAGAGGAAGAGGATGTAGAGAAGATTACGGCTTTGGATCAAGGGATTGATGGGAAGTTGGGGGAGTGGGATCCCGATGCCTGGAAGTAATATGTTTGTTGAAATATCTAGGAGGAGTGAACAATATCTACGAGGGGCCGCACTACACTGGAGAATGGGCATTTCTATATGTCATTGATGAAGCTAGCTGGTACGGCCTGTGAGCTTATAACGGACCATGACATCATGGCGCGAATTACGCAACCATACCGCCCGCAGCTTTCATGTGCAAAAATAGGATCATGCATGTTACAAGTTTTCTAATAGATTGATTCCCTTAGGACATCTAAGGCGGTATTTATAACAGTATGCTTTAGATACAATTGGGCCATGCCGGTATCATGGATAAGCACGGCCGTATCAATACTAAAAAGTGGTACCGTATAGACATGCCGCTGGACCTGAAAAGCGGGTTCCTGTATGTTTAAACCTTGATATGTGGACCCCGCAGTAGCTTACGCGGCGCCCGACGAAGGTCTATGCAATCCGTCATGGCTGGGTCCAATTCTGAAACGTTGAGACAATAACGTTGCAATCGCAAACTCAACGCGGGAGGTAGCTAGCCAATTGCCAATTGAGGCCCGAAAGTTGCACGTTTATATGAACAGAGTATTTTGATTTTATAGCCTGGCCGGCTCGAAAGTTCGATCGCCCAGCCGGACCCAGCCGCCAATCGACCAGCGCAGCTCCATCGCTCGCTCGGTTCGGTTATCGATAAAAGTCCCCGGCCATGCGGGTCGACCGACATGGATTGTAGCCCGAGACGACGGCTTGACGTTGGAACGAACCATACCTGCGCCACGGTCTCCCATGTAACCAGCTGACCCATCTGCAGAGCTGCAGTCCCCGCATCGACACATCGGGCTTGTACCAACATCGACCAAATCCTGCTTTGGGTGAGGTCATGATACCTGTGCAGCGAAGGCCCCCTGTCGGTCCGGAGTCTGGGCAAGGCTCTTGGCCAAATCCTCTCGCCCACGGACCTTCCTTCATAACAATTGCATGGAAAGAGATTGATTTCCCCCTCTCCCAATCGTTCGCTCTCCTTCTCTCTCTCCTTCTCTCTCTCCTTCTCTCTCTCCTTCTCTGTCCGACTTCTTGACTTTCTCGTGGCCTGCACACTGTCTGACATTTATTGCAATTTCCTCCGCCCTTGCAGGGACTGCAATCCGGCGCAGCACTTGACAGCACTTGGCTGCATTGCATTGCTCGGACGCGGACGACACAATTAATTCAATCGCGCTGGCGTGGGCTGGGCGCTCAGTGGTCGCACAGACCTTTATTTATATCGACCGCACCGACGTTTATTATCATTCTGTTTTATGTTCGCGCATCTCAGGCCCGTTGTCGAGCTGATCAAGACGGCCCAGCTTGGCGAGTCTTGTCTGAGAGCGGCGCCCATGGCAATTATAATATTGCATAAATCATCATAATAAATAACCCATTCCAACCTGTTACACCGCTTCAACTGCTTCCAATCTCTCGATTCGATTCGAATTCCAACATCTCACACCTTCACAACTCGATTCGACCGGTTCTCGGAGTGTGCGTGTGTCGCGTGTACCATCGATTCGATACCTTCTTCAACATAGCATATTAAGACTTTTGGACTCGGCTTCGGACTCGGATGTATCGATATGGGTAGTTGTCTCTCAACCAGCAGTCGGAGCGAGCCGAGGGCGGACGGCAATAATAATAATAACCGTCGTCGTCGCCGTCGTGATCGCGGCCAAGGAGGAGGGGAGCGATCATCTCGCCGCAATCGCCAGTCAGATGATAATATTCCTCTCAACCAAAGACCTCATATCCCCCTCAAACGTCCAAGATGGGTCCATAATCTGGACAAAGATGGACCGCCACCTACAATCACCGAACTCCAACGTCAACGAGACGACTTCTGGTTTTCTAGGGTCTCGGGGAGACCGGAAATTTGGAGCACCATCAGAACAGTCTGTGAGATGCTAATGGAGGACGAAAGCGACCAGCAGCTGGCTACTGCCAGGGAAATGCTGTCCGCCGCCGAGATTACCACTCCAACAGGTCAGTACCAATCCAGCATCCGATATCGTATCCGCACGTATAAAGTATGCATCTACGAATCAGTTGGAAATGTGGATCATCAAAGACGTGCATCTATTCTAGAAGATCCTGTGATCCGAAAACTAATCATTTATACTCGAAATTCAACAGGAATGTTCGAGAACGGCGCCTGGGACAACATGGGCAACAGATACAAAGTTCCCCGCCACATCGTCTCCAACCCGCTGAACGTTGGCAAAGCATCCCCTCCTAGAGAATCTAGCGACACTCTGGGATCCTCTGATTCTGAAAAATCCAACATGTCTCTAGGCGAAGGCGGTAGCAAGACCTTTGAAACTGTCTCCAATTCTTCAATGTTTCGAATCCAGGACGGCAACAGTGTCTGGGATATGGAAATCACGTTCTGGAGCGACGAGCGAGTGAAAAGAATTTTGAAGCGTATCATACTGGACGTTGGCCACTCTCCTAGCACGCACAAGGCACAAATGTTCCTCGACGGCAGACCGTAAGAAACACAAGCCGCTAGTTTCAAGCGACGGGCTCATAAATGCGAGAGACGACAGAGGATTGCTAACAAATTTCCTTAGGTTCGATCCGAAGAAGAAGTTGCAGGAACCCGGCCAGCCACCATGGGTCACCGGCCGAATCATTCAAATCTTCATTCGAAAGCTCAACCCGGATGACCCGGAGCCGTCTCCTTCACCTCCCAAGGATCCCCGTCTCCCTGTTCCTTTCCCACCGCCTCCACCCGAATTCCAGAAATCGGAGTCGACCCAAACAAAGGCAGAAGAATCGAAACCCTCAGCAGAAAATCAAGCTCCAATGCCCTCCGAGGAAATTCATAACCCAAAGGCCTCTGAGGAAACACATAGCTCAAAAGCCTCTGAGGAAAACCAGAGTCCAAAGCCAACGGTAGAGGATCAGGACCCGAAACTGACTTCCAAAGAGGTTTAAAAGCACTCTATTGTAGACTCTACCACTTCGCAAAACTCACCAACATTACGGTTTACTAATTTCTCACGTTTCTTTCTACTCATGGTTTTGTTGCTGTTAATAATTTGGCCGATACTCCATACAGCGAATTGGCCTTACGGAAATCATTCTGTGGTTCTTTTCTATGGCGGACGGCTTTCTACAGCATTTTGGTCCCTGGGTTATAGCTTTGGCGCCATGGCGTTCTTTGATTCTAGCAAAAAGGAACCTCTATATGCTCATAAAGCGGAGTTTTTGCTTTCACGTTTTCCTTACTTGCCATTGGCGCTTCATGTTGGATTTTTTGCCTGGAGAGCAGGTTGGGTTTGCTTTTGAAAACCCTCCACTGCGGGCATGCATGCAGTACTACCCTCCGAATCCCCAATTTTTAATGGCTAACTGGGTTTTAATGGAACATTGGGTGTTCTTGCTCTAATTTGGGAGTTCTCCTCGTCGATTTGGGTCCGATGCTGTTCGTGTGTACGTCTTCTATTGTCGCTTCCCTTAGCCGCTGAATCACACACCAGTGTTTGGTATAGTGTCAGTTTATTGAATTATGAAAACCGTATCATTGGCTAGTCGGTAGCTATAAAATACAATTCTGAAAATGCACCGCTGAAGGAAGTCAATCAACTTTTACTCTGTAACCGTCGTGACCTTCTCCCACTCTCCTTGGAGATTCTCCTTCCACAGCGTAACCTTATTGTCGCCACCGCTGACCGCCAATACGTTCCCGCTCAAGCTCCAGCTAACCCTCCAAACAACGGCCTCCATCTCGAGAACCTTCTTCTGGAATGGTCCACCGGCGTCGGATGTCCAGATGATCACTGATTTATCCTGCGATGCGGATGCGATGTATGTCCTGGATAATATCGACGGTGCCCATGCTACATCCCTGACCCAGTCGTGATGACCCTCTAGCACTGTCTCAACAACGTAGTTGTCCTGATCTGGGCTATAAACCCAAATCTTAACCAGATTATCCGAGCCTCCGGTAACGAATTTCCTGACTCCCGCCGTCAGAGCGGCGGAGGACTGGACGATAGAGCCCGGTGAGACGTCTGGTGCCCATGAAACGGCGTTGCAACCTGTAGCGTGGGCGTTGAAGATACGGGTATCCCAGTTACCGTCCTTAAATTCTAAAACTGATACTTTGCCGTCTGTGGATGCGCAGGCTAGGACTTCGCCGAGGGTGTGAGGGGCCCAGGAGACCATGTTCACTGTTATTTTATTTCCAATTGTAAGTATTTTCTCCAGGAATTTATAATAGTGGTATTTCAGGCAGGGTTATATACCGCTCGCGGTGTGATTTGTATGGTCGATGAGCCTCCCCCATTGGCCGTTATTCTCGACCCAGATTATAACCTTGGCGTCGTATGATGCTGATGCGAGGATATTTCCATACTTTGGATGCGCCCATGCGACGCACCATACCGGCCCATCGTGTCTTTATATCGTATCCGTGATAACATTAGCATTCGCCTTGGTTTCTAAGCTTCGCGGAGGGGGGTGGATGAGGGGCAGCGCGAACCCTTTGAGTGTGCTGACTAGTGTGTGATTGTTCCCTTCTACTTCAAAGATCTTGATGGTTTTATCGGAGGAGCATGTAGCCAGACGGTTGCCGTAGAAGTTTAGGACGGCGTCGTGCTGTGGTATAAGCTATTAGCTTGCGGTCATGAGAGCTCAACGAGTTTAACGGGTAAGCAAACGCACGATCATGTCCTCATGGCCACCGGATTGCGCCATTGTGACGATATATGGAGGAGAAGCGGAGGTAGAAAGGGGGTATTGGGGGAGTAAGATTCGAGATGATGAGGTGGGTAGAAATGGGTGGTCGCGGGTGGTTGTGAAGCTGGGTATTTGAAGAGGCGCTTGGAGTTTGGAGGATACAGTTGCCTGAGAAGGGGCTTGACGACACGTTTGGCGAAGAGCTTCAGCCACGGCGAGAGATATTGTGGCGGTGCTACAACGCGGAAAATGCAACAGCTGAATTCATGAAATGGACTGTCGAGCGGTGGAGTCCTGGATTTCTCACTTGGTAGGGGTTATATCGGGGAAACGCTCTGATTTATATAGCACGAGGTAATATATCTCTTTAGTTTCGGGGTTATAAGACTATCACTGCAATTTCGTTATTCGTACAGCTATACACTAAGATAACACCTATCTACTAGGCTACGTCAGGATGCACTCTAGCTAGGCTCACTAGTTATATTACTCAGACGTAAATGTAGCAAAACGGGCCATCAATGGTGCTCAGAGCTTCCCCAATCGTGATAGTAGGTGCTAATATTCCGAGATCCAACGGATCATCGAGAGTCGCGTTGCGGCTTGGGGGTGTATCGAGGATGGTTATGGTCCCCCCAACGGCCTTATATCGAACTTTCGGGTCTTGATTCTGCCAGATCCACCAGGTTCTATCAATTTGCGCATGGTGGAGATAGAAATACGGATCCTATTCGATATTGTTAGAATTACTGCGAATAAAAGGTTGTAACTAGTAAGAACTTACCCCGGAACTGGCCATGAAATCTCCACCCGGATCCCCTCCTACCCAAAAGTGACCGGCGGTATGCACGCCTAACTCCTTCCCACCGCTCGTGAAAGTCCCTTGCATGTAATCCTGGAACGCCTTGATATTCGTATACTTGGTGATCAAATTCGTCGAATTCAAATCCGTCGACGCCATCTTCGCCGCGACAATTCCCAAATCTCTCCTCAAGCACCTGGGATTATACCCCAGTCCATCAAACTGAGGGTTCGGCGGTATCTCAGGATACTGCGCACCAATGAACCCTGGTCCGAGATTCACCGTCAGATTCTTAAACGGACCAGTGGTCACGCACCCGCTACCTTTACCAGGCGGAAGCACGATTAGCGGGTTCGTAGGGTCTGGGAATACAGGTCCACTAGGTCGTGAAATGTACGCCCCGTTCCCGCCGATACTCGTATCGCTCCCGTCAAAGAGGGGTGCATGTTCGAGGTCTTCGGCGTATTTTCCCCAATTTACGTAGGGTTGGTATCCCTTGTAACCGCACTCTTCACGTAGAGCCTTCTCGTAGGCCCAGGTGTAGTATCTGTGCCATGAGAGGAAGTTGCCGGTGGCATGAATGAAGAATGTTTGGTTTATGTGGATTGCTACGAAGTCGTCGAAGCGGGATCTGGCGCCTGGTGCGAGGGGTGTGGTTTTGGCGGGTTTGGATTGGAGGCAGAGGACTGCGCGGATGTAGTCCTTCTTTTCACGCGAGGAAAGCGTACTCCTATTTGGTTTCGGATAGAAAATTAGATTCAATTGATCAAAACCACGTTTATTTTTCCCGGCGTGGATACTTCTAAAAAGCGCCAGGGGCGGGATTTAAGATTTTAAACACTTACCACTCCTTGCGGAGCTTCACTTTACTTAAGTTACATCCGGACTTCGGAGGATGTAAAATCGAGTATCCCGCAAGCTTCACCAAACCCTTCGCAGCAAGTTTATCGGTTCCAAAGGTAGAAGCAGGTTTGAAGGCCTCGGTTACCGAAAGCCAGGAGACAAGAAGCGTCAAAACTTGGAGCTGCATCTTAGCGTACTAGGTTTTATATATACCTATATACACACCGGAGCTACTATGGGAAAATAGTATCTGAATAGAGCTATCGATTGACAAATCGAAGCTTCGCGGTCAACGATCGAGATCGCAGCCAGCGAACACGAATTTATACTCGGTATACCCCCTAGCTCCAGGTCGCCCCTCTCGAGCTCCTCGGAAGGAAAAACTAGGACGCCGCGCGCAACCACTGCGGTCCGACCCCATTCCTGACCGAAATGTCTTAAAATTCCCAATTTTCCAAATACCCTTGTTCGAACTATATATCAACCAGCATCAAGGTGCGATGCAAGTGCAATATAAAATAAATATTAATTGGCATGAATACAACATCACCAACCTTGCAAGCTTGAACCCTCAGGCACCGAAAAATATCGTGTCGTCTGCTTTTAATAGTCTTATTAGTCCGCGGCTTATTCCTAGCGCCGGAGCCCATTATCAGGCCCCCATGTCGACAACTATAAAGCCGATATTATAGATCCTGCAGCAACCGATTCGTATCTGCACAAGCCGTTTCTGTGAAACATGACCGCAGGGTAGTGCCTGCTAGGGAACTTGCAAGACTAGGCGAGGATGCAAAGGAGAAAGAAAGAAGGTTTTTTGGTGTTGGGTCAAGGCGCGTGGTCAGGTCGGGTCGGTATCGTGAATTCTCGTCAGGATCATTTTTTTGATCGAGAGAGAGAAGATAAAGGCTAAATTGCAGTTGCGCCTGCATGCTGCATGGAAGCATTCTTGACATCTGCAAAGCTGGTTCGTTTAACCGACAGGTACAGCCAATGGATGGCAACATATCTTGCAGCTTCGTCAGCCATAAAAACTCCCTAGACCCTTGCTATATGTAAGCTTTGAGGTGTGAAGCTTGCGCCACTTGGCCGTGATATTCGGCCTTCAAGTGTATGGGTAGGATTTAACTATCGAAGTATCAAGAGAACAATGCTCCAAGCCGGGACAATATCCAATTACGACTATAGTAATTGCCCACGCACATAAATCGCCACCAAGGATTGCGTCTTTGTTTCGGACAAAGTTTGTGGCTTCGGTTGATTCTCGAAGTCAAGGCCGACATGCATGGATTGAAACTCGACTATCGCCCGGCCGGCCGGTATGATCAGTAACCAGAAAATACTCGGTTCAAGTTAAGTATAATAATATGAATTACGTACACTGTCTGATTCTAGATGGTCGGCCGATAGACTCGAAAATTAGCCAATGCATGCAGGGAACATGCGCATGAGCACTATGAGGCTCGTAGACATGGTTGGTCAATTGGACATGGAGCAACCCCGTTGCATTTAGTCTCCCAACGCGGTATTCCGCAGGTCCGCAGGTCCGTCTACGAAAGCACTATTTGCACCTTCGGAGAATTTTAATCTACAAAATTACAGAAGAGTAGGTATATGTCTTTCATGTGTATGCCATAATTAAACATTGACGTTTTAAACTATCAGCTAAAGGCATTATATCATCTCAAAGGCTAATATGTACAGAAAAATGACTACGCCATCCCATGCCATTATCGGAATATTTTTTTGGTCATGCCATCAATGCTTCTTCCAAGCAGAAAAAAAGAACTCAGTCATATGAATGCAGAGATCTTGGTATCATAGAATCACCATCCACATAATCCACCTTACATCGGAACCGTCTCAAACTTCTCCTCCTCTTTGATCGAAGATTTGATACCCTCAGCGCTATTGGAATCATCAAGCCTCTCGCCCCTGAGCTCCTTGACACCCATCTGCGTAGTATCGTATCCGTTCGCAGTAAGATATTCTCGGAAAGCGATATCTTCCTCAGTGATTGTATCCTGTCCGATATGGGGAAGGCAGAACCAAGCCATAGCAGCACTGAGGAGACACAGAGCGCTGCTAACCCAGAAAGGGGCCTGGTTCCCTTTAACAGTCTCGGCGCCACCAGCGCTCTTGATAATGATTGGGAAAATATATGTTCCGACAAAGGCACCGAGCTTTCCGATGGCGGCGGCGATACCGTAGAATTGACCACGGATGGCGGTAGCGCTAGACTTGGAGGCGAGAAGGCCGATGTTATCGCCAGCACCCATTTCACCGAGAGTCAGGAAGACACCGTAAACGACGACGAAAGCGGCGACGTGATCGGGTGTGGCGAGTTTTCCGTAGCATCCAGCCATTATGAGCCCGACGAAACCTTGGAGGGTGAGGCCAAGAGCAAGGGTCTCTCGAGCACCGAGCCAGTCGCTAATAAAAGAACCAGCGACAGCACCACTATAGTGAGGTTAGCACGTGAATGAAATAAGCTAAATAGCGGGTGAATTTTATAACACATACGGGATATAGAAAAGATTGAGAACGACGTTCCATCCAAACGGCTTATAGAGAGCTTCTTGTTTTCCGATAACAATCGAGAGAATAGAAGAACCGTAGATGCCGAAGGAGTAGGCAGAGAACTATATCACGTTAGCCATATATCCTAGAATATTCGCAACATATTTCCAAATACTTACGTCGTAAATGAACCAGATAACACTAAGAACGGTAAGTCTCCACCAGTAATACTTAAGAACCAACAACCACGGCGTCTTGGTGTCCTTCATGGTCTCTTGCTGGAACCGCTCCGGCTCCTTAAGCTTCGTTCGGAGATAGATGATCGAAAGTGGTGGGATAACACCGAGACCGAGAGATACACGCCAGACGACACCCAAACGGTCCATTCCGAAGATCCAGAGAACGCACAACGGCGCAAAGGCGGCAATAACGAACCCGAAGTCGATCATAACGTTGGTGAAGATGATAAACCACCTGTTACGGTGTCCACTCTTGAGGTCGCCAGTGGCTTCCGAGCATGCGACAGACCCAGCTGGGTATTCTCCTCCAATACCAATACCAAGCAGAAATCTGTATGCGGTAAGAGCAGCCAGAAGTCCGCCGACGGAACCATTGGCACCGTACGCACCGGCGCACATTGTAGCGAAGACAATTAATATAACTGTCGAGGCAACCATGCCAACCTTTCTGCTGCAGTTGTCACTGATCCAACCAAAGGCAAGCATACCGATGATTGTACCGGCGAAGGCGATCGAAGAGACATTGGATTGCGCCGGGCTGTTCTTGTATTCCTCGCCGTAGAGGCGGCCCAGAAGTGTATTAACGGTACCAATGACACCTACGAGTCGAAAGCACACTCTGTTAGCCTGAATGTTTGAATGTTTATATATATATATATATTCATTATCGACGAATTTGATTACGAACCATTCAGGTAGCCATCCGAGAATAGACCTGAGCCGCAGACGATAACGGGCATCAGAATCTCCCATTTCGATCTTGTAGCCAACGCTGTTTCCGACATATTTGCGAACCGTAGAACAAAAAAAAATAATAATGATAAAGAAACTTATCACGATTACTGGACAGGCAATTGGCACCTCAGGTCGACTCCCTAGAAAAGTCTGAGGAGGAGAGAGTAGATAGAGGGAAAGGGTAGCAACGGCGAAGAGGGAACAGTCCCTCGCGGAACCCCAAAGCCCTTTTTATGATCTTGAGCGGGTGATCTACTTTAGTTGCTCTCAAACAGGCAGTATGTGTGCGAAATATCTAGGTTCATGCGCGGACACCCCGTTTGGTACTGGGAGAGCCATCGGGGCAGACCGTAAACTTAAAATTTTTTTTTCTCTCCTCTGGCTACGAATTTGCCTTGTGAAACCCTCTCACCTTGTCTCCCCCACCCTCTTCGTTTGATCGATAGTCGCACGACGCAGGAATAGTCACTCAGGTAAGATTACCTGGGCATGGGAGGGTAGGCAGCTTGGGCGGATTTCGCGGGGAAACATGATTCTAGACATTCCTGCGAGAGCATGCTGACCCGAACGAGCTAGGAGGTGAACACCAAAGGCAGTTAGAATCCGGAAGCAGTCAAGGGGATCGATTGCTGATATCTGGTGTTCGTGGTTAGGCCAGGACCCTTTGCGCTGGTGATCTTTAACGACCGTGGACAAGTGCCCGTAGTTAGGTTAGTCCGTTGTTTAGCGCTGTTCGAGAGATTGAGGCTGCAGCAGAGAAGGTAGGCGACAAGCTTTCGGTGGCTTGCCCAGGCAGAGGACTATCATTTGTCTTGAGAATTGCTTGACGCGTGCGCTTACTCGGAGAGGGTTTCCATGATATCATATGCAACCAGGTCAGGCAGCAGGCGACCATGGTTGTTCTGAGTCGCAATTCTTCATGCAACATGCCCTCGATCCGCGGGAGGAAAAGGGAAGGAGCGTACTCAGGTAATCTCAATGCACGAGGACTGCAACTGCTCGGTTCGAATGAAGCCGTTCCGGGTACAAGCCGAAGACCCGAGGGCCTCGCCAGAAACCAGGTTAAGGGGACCACAGAGCCAAGTGGATGCTTGATTGCGCCAGGACGGAGACTTCTGTCACCCAGAGAAGCTTCTTAGGTCGCGCCACGAAGTCTTGGGACCGCCTTACAGCTTGGCTGCGTCAGTTTGAACATATTTTATAGATGTTCCGATGAGATCGAACGAAAACTGTCAACTGACGACCCAGTACCTGTCGAGGGGTTCCAAAGAGGCTCGAGAATGAACTTTAGACGGAGCCAATGGGATAACGCCGTCAGGGCCACATGGGCGCAGGAGCCCTTCTCGATGGACGGCAGAAGTTTCTGGTTTTTAAAGAGTCGGTGGGCGGATTGGGTCACCTTCTTGTTCGGAACTGTCTGAGAAGCGACTCAGTTTGAGTTCTGCTCCTGGCCAAGCCCGGAACCAAGGAGAGTGTCGCAGAGAAATTTCCGATCATGCAGCGGATCATGGACACCTCGGTAGGCCCACAGATGATGCAGCTTCTGTTCTGAGGGAACGGTGCTTGGAATCCTGTTTGACGGGTGTGCAATTGCTGTCGAACCTCAGTTCCAGTCGCACTGAGCCAGGTTTTGAAGTTCTGGAGAGTTCTGGATGCAACCGCAGCTGGTCCAACGTTCGGTGTGTTGCGACATCCCGCCAAGACCTGCCGTCGCCAGCCGAACACAAATTTGCTTGTCCACACACCAAAACCTTGACGACAACCACAACAGAGCCGCTTCAGATACCCTCCACCGCAATCATGACAAGCATAAAGCGCATGCTGGTCGACCCCTCCGGCCATGATAGCATCACTTCCAAGGTCTACATCCGCTCCGCGAAGAGCGGCAAAGTGACAAAGATCGTTCGTGAGATTTACCTGCGGACTGACATTCCCTGCTCGTCGCGGCTATGTCGGACGTGTCTGGCGAACGCACCAGTAGACTCGAATAATAGATGTATGATGATTTCTATATCTACTATAATTGTTTCTGAGACGATGCGAGGTCCGTGCTTACTGAGTGATGTTATATAGCTCGTCCATTCGTCCTGTCCGAGAAACCGGCAGGTACAGCCCAGTTCAAGCATGGCCACTATCTGATGCCGGATACAAACATCTTTCTCCAGTGCATGGACGCCATTGAGCATAAAAGCGCCTTCTATGATATTATAGTGCTGCAAACAGTCCTTGACGAGGTCAAGAACCAGAGTCTGCCACTATACAACCGGCTCGTCTCGCTCACCAAGTCGGATGAGAAACGGTTCTACGTCTTCCACAACGAGTTCCGACAGGAGACTCATGTCAAACGTGGGCAGGAAGAATCCATCAATGATCGTAACGATAGGGCAATTAGGGTTGCATGCAAGTGGTACCAGAATCACATCGATCATGCCGCTGCTAGCTCAGGTGCGAAAGCGCCAGCGGTGGTTATGCTTTCAAACGATAAAGCAAACCTTGGGAAGGGCAAAAGCGAGGGACTTCATTGTACCAACCGTGAGTGAATGACTTGCTCTACCGGTTGTTGCTACAGAGAACTAATTATCGTATAGTTAATGATTACGTAAAGGGTCTTAAGAACGCAGATGAGCTGCTCGACATGATAAGCTCGTCGCTCCAGGATCTCGAGAAGAAGGCGAATAGAGGTGCCAATGTCTACGCAGAGGTATATTTGCCGCCTACCACTCTATACTACATCACGCTGACAGCTTCCAGTACTTTTCCGTCCCTAAAATGAACACCGGTGTGAGAAACGGTACGCTGCACCAGGGCACGTTCCACACATCCACCTATAACAGCCTTGAAGGTACCGTTGGCGTGCCGTCATTCGATAAACACCTCTTAATGGTAGGGCTGGAGAACATGAACCGTGCTATAGATGGCGACCAAGTGGTCGTTGAGCTACTCCCCCAAGACCAGTGGAAACGGCAATCGGACAAACTAGTAGACCAGGACACGTTGACGAAGAACGAGAATGCTGATGTAGATGAGGTCGAAGCGATTGTTACTGAGAAGGAACGACGGGCCCTTATCGACGAGGCGAAACGAATTCAACGATCTCAGGATGAAGGTTCAAAGGTCCAGCCAACGGCCAAGGTTGTCGGCGTTCTGAAGCGTAACTGGAGATCATACGTTGGACACATCGACCCCAATTCCGTCAATCGAGCAAAGTCGGGTGGGCAGCAGGTCGTGTTCTTCCGGCCGTTGGATAAAAAGATCCCGAGGATTCGTGTTTTCACACGTCAGGCCACACAGTTACTCGGACAGCGGATCGTGGTGAATATCGATACTTGGGATAGAACGTCTAGGTTCCCTATAGGCCATTTCGTCCGGGCCCTCGGAGAGCTTGAATCAAAAGAGGCCGAAACCGAGGCCCTGTTGTTGGAGTACGATGTCCAGTATCGACCGTTCCCTAAAGCAGTTCTGGATTGTCTACCGTCGGAAGGACACGACTGGATCGTCCCTGAAAAGGGCGCCCCTGGCTGGGAGAAGAGGGTCGATTTGCGAGACCTGTTGATTTGCAGTATCGACCCGCCCGGGTGCCAGGATATCGACGACGCTCTCCACGCACGATTATTGCCGAACGGGAACTATGAAACTGGTGTGCACATCGCAGACGTATCGCATTTCGTAAAGCCGAACAACGCGATGGACGACGAAGCGGCCTCGCGAGGTACTACGGTGTATTTGGTAGACAAACGTATCGACATGTTGCCGCCCCTTCTCGGAACCGATCTCTGTTCGCTGAAGCCTTACGTCGAAAGGTACGCGTTCTCGGTAATCTGGGAGATGACTCCGGACGCGAAAATTGTGAATACGACATTCACAAAGTCGGTGATTAAGTCGAGAGAAGCATTTGCGTATAAGGCTGCGCAGATGCGAATCGATGACAAGTAAGTTAAGTGAGCACGGTTTTATCACGATGTAGACACTGATGGAAGGAAATAGATCACAAACGGACCCTTTGACGGAAGGTATGCGGATACTACTAATGCTCTCGAAGAAACTGAAGCAAGCGAGGATGGACGCAGGTGCCCTTAACCTGGCGAGTCCCGAAGTCAAGGTTCATATGGAATCGGAAACATCAGATCCCGCCAGCATCGAAGTGAAAGAACTGCTAGAGACTAACTCCCTGGTTGAGGAGTTCATGTTGTGTGCGAATATTAGTGTCGCAAGAAAGATCTATGAAGCCTTCCCACAGACGGCCATGCTCCGAAGGCACGGTGCTCCCCCTGCCACAAACTTCGACGACCTTCGGAGCCAGCTTCGGGCTCGGAAGAATCTTGATCTGCGGGTTGAATCGTCGAAAGCGCTCGCCGATTCACTCGACGGGTGCGTTGATCCGCAGGAGGCCTACTTTAACACGCTGGTCCGAATTATCGCTACCCGATGCATGCTTCCTGCCGAATACTTTAGCTCGGGAACGCAGGCCTACCCCGAATTCCGACACTACGGTCTCGCTACTGATATATACACACACTTTACCTCACCGATCCGACGGTACGCTGATTTAGCAGCCCACCGGCAGTTGGCGGCCGCAATCGAGTACGAGGCCTTGGACGAAAGCCTGTACAACAAGAACAAGATGGATGCGGTGGTGAAGAACATTAACGTTAGACATCGGAACGCCCAGTTTGCTGGGAGAGCATCGATCGAGTACTACGTTGGCCAAGCTTTGAAGAACAAGAGCACGGAACAAGAAGGGTTTGTAGCGAAAATCTTTTCGAACGGGTTTGTGGTCTTCGTTCCGAAGTTCGGGATTGAGGGGACGATCAAGGTCGAGACGGCGAAGACGTATGATGCGGACGAGTATATTCTCGAATTGGAAGACGGGAGGAAAGTGGTCCTGTTTGATAAGGTTAAGGTTATGGTAAACGTGGTTAAGGAGCAAGCCACCGGGAGGAGGAAGACCGAGTTGACATTGGCTTGAGGTTAGGATTGCGAAATTCTCCCTCTCTAACGCTTTGAAGTCTCAAACGTTTGGGAGATAGTATTATCGATTTATCATGAACGGGACAATATACGGATGTTTCATGCAGAGCCTTCAGTAATAATAATAATACCGTGAGAGAGTAAAAATTTGCACAATCAAAGTGTAAGATATCCCAATTTCAGATATTTCATAAGAGATGGAAAATAAAACCCCTCCCCGGACTCCACAAAGGGAACGAAACGAAGGAGAAACCGTCATTACCTGATATTACATGGCCCGTTCTCTTATATCAATATCAGCCTGTCGTTAAGAGGGCGTGGCAATTTGCATAATTTCGGCAGAGGGAACTGACTCTGAGATTAAACGTCGGGCACGCAACACCTGAAGCGGGATCCCGGGGCTTGTTTCTATTCGTTCGCATGGCTTCAATTTTCTTGCGCTTAAATCATCAACCGAAAGCCCACATTTGCTTCCTCGTGTTTTTATGGGTCACTTCGGCTAGCTCGTGCTTAAAAGGCTTGGATGGGTGAAAGGTGGGTCCGGTTGTTCCTTCAATGAACTCAGGTTTGCATTCTGTGGAGCATGGGTTTTTTTATCGAGCCCTTTGCAGCGATGGGAAAAAAGAAAGAAACTTGAATGAAGAAGCAGACGAAAGTCAAGCACAAGGGAAAAAACAAAACTCGCATACACAGCATGCACGATTCAGAAAAGAGGTTGTGAAGTTACTTTTTCCCAGGGCTGTTTGGAGGAGGGAGCATTTGATAGGCTGATAGGCTGGGATGTCTCTATTTCGTTAGCTTGGGGAAGCATGTTCGTTGCATCCAACTTATCCTGTTCTCGGGATGCCCCATCCTTCTTGCATGCATCCGAATACACATCAGCTGACGAGGAAAAATCAAGGAAGGGGCGTCCTCTGGCAGAAGAAATTATGGAGGAAAGTGGAGAACAGGTAAAAAGGTGTGTGACCAGGGTAGGAAGTGTCATCCATCTCGGGACATTTCTTTAGGTTGGAGCTGGTAGACGGTACATCCGGGCCTGTTCGTTTTGGGCGGAGGGAGAAAATGAGATCACAAGATACAGATGCTTGAACCAGCTAAGGCGACGATGCTACGCCTTGTCGATGGTACGTAGCTGCATACGGATGAGAGACAAGATGACTCGAGACTAACGATATAAAGTTGCCTCTCAGCGAGGAGTTTTGCGAAAAAACGAGAGACAAGATATCGAAAAAAGCAGCAAAGTCAAGACATCTCAACGACCATCCTTGCCCAGCGGAATGTGGAGTTGCTCATTTTTCGAACTTATATTGCGAGCGCTTACGCCATATTGGCGATGTGATTGGCCGAGACGAAATCGAGATATGCCCTACATTGGGGACGGGAACTCTCAGGAAGGGAGAGAGAGCAAGGGTTTTTGTTTTTTTTCCAAGACCTGGGTTCCTCTCCCTCGGGCACGTTGCTTTTCTTCAAGAAATGCTAAGATGTCTCTTGCACGGGTGAGATTTGGGAACCTGTCGATTCGATGGATCTGATTTGCTGGAACCAAGCGGTTGACGGAGAAAATGTTTCGATATCAAAGGAGATCGAGGCTTCCGTATAGGGCGGATTGCAGGCGGTCAGATGCTTGGGCAGAGGAAAAAAAGTCCCTCAGCTAAGTCTTGTCTTCGCGCGGGGATACGGTTTGGCCGTTCATGAGATCTGATTATGATACATGTGCTTGAACCTGGGAAATATCGGGTATCGATAAGCCCGTTATTATGCCCAGCCAATTTTCTTTGTATTGAATCGCTGATCTCGAAAATGAACGGATAGATTCACCCATTCATCCCCGCGTGCACTATTTCACTAATGGAATTTTGAAATTTCGGGTTTAAATATATTTCGAGGGTGAGGCAACGTCGCGAGTGGGTGGGCGACCCGAGCCCTGGGCGCCATTACAGCCCAACGTTGACAACGTCTTTTTGAACCACCATCTGAGAGGTCTCTCGCTAAGGCCTTTGATTCGATGTCCCTGGGCCGTTGTGTGGCACGAGCGATATCGTCACTTCCAGGTGGTGTCCTGCGCCGCAGGACTTGGAGCTGTTGAACTCGCGAGACCAGTGGTGGTGGTTTATGCCCCTAGCTACAGAGCACAGTTGATACCGTCGAGTCCGGATTACCAGAACCTTACATAACAATAAGAGGCTGTGATAAGAGCAGATGCGGAGAGCTCGCCGTGTCCGAGGGCGACTCGGATGACATTGTGGAAATCCAGTTCGTCACAAAGTCGATAGGCTATCGAGGGCCCAAAATATGACCAGCTGGAGTACTTTTCTGATCGGCAGCTCCTTCCGCCGCGTCCCTTTTGGCCAGGCAGACAGTCTGGAGTACATGATTTTGAGTTCAAAGGTCCTGCCGATGAACCAGGTCGACCCGAGGATCTGGGGCAGCGGTAGATGCCTTCATTGGACCGGTGTGCTGAGTGTTTCAGTGCTGGGGAGATATATTAGTACTATCGACTAGCATTCATTCTCGAACTTCCTTTTGGACTTCATATGCACCCTCTACCTCTTCGATATTTAGTATAGGCTATATTATAAAGCTTGACCGGCTTAACGTTTTACGAGCGAACGCTGCATAGTCCGACTCTGCTCCTGCATCTGACAGGCGGTCTCGTAAACCCTCGAACAAAACGACATCGATACCCAGTCACTGTTCTCACGGCTCGTTTTCAATGACTAAATAAATGCCACGGTTGAAGCAGCACCCGCACCTGCCAAATCGATACAGCGATACGACAGGGCAGTGGAGATTGATATAATTATCAGTGTCGTTTTCGTCGGTCCCCGCGCATTGACGTTTCAGCGGCTTTCCATGGTTAGTTAGCTGGAACCACGGGTTCTCGATATAAAGCGTCCAATCTAATTCATGCGAGAGGCCGACTCGAAACAAGCGACCTGATATATTAACGGAATCGGGCAGCGGGCTCTGCTTGCAGAAAGAATACAACGACCAGCCGCCATTTCAGGACCCATTCCAACGGATCTCGTTGTCGCGGGTATTGCGCAGTATCAGAAAGGAGAATTCTTTCGCTACTCACTCGCTCGTATCGTTGGATTGGACGGGCTATTGGGCCGAGGACCTGTTGCAGCGCGCACGGGTCACGAATGCTTCTTGACCATATGCGGCCTGGACTTACGTATTTCGACACTGTAACCGCAAATTGATATCGAGGTACGTACCAATACCTGAACGTCGACCCGCCGAGTACCTTCACAGGCACATGCAGGAAATGTCAAGAAGCATCCTTTTTTTCACCTCCTTCGACGCTGTACCAGGGCCTTGTTTTCTCTTCTTTCCTTTTTTCTCCGAGGACTCGCATATTGGGAACTCTCTTGAACGTTTTTTTGCTTCTTACTCTTGCCTTTGAAATCTCGCGCTTGACCTTTGCTTGACTTGCTTGACCTCCGCTATTCCTGCCTGCACTTAACTCGGCCTGTGATATTCTAAATCGACGGCAGTCATCATTTTGGGTTTATAATATTAATCGAGCTGCTTACCTGATCGTTAAATATTATCCTGCTCAAAAGATATCTTTTCCCAACCCCCTCCTCCGCGTTCTTAAAATAATTTTCCACTCTGACATACGAGCAGAGTTTTCCCATTCCATCGAAGCAAAAAAAAAAAAAAAAAATCCCTGGATAGCAAATAATATCAATATCGACGATACATATCTTGGAAGATTGATTGATAGAGATAGATTAGAGGTACGTACCGATGCAAGATGGTCACACCCCTCCTTGACCTTGTCTCCGCCCTAGCCTGGCTGGCTGCACCCCTCCTCACCGGTTCCTCTGGTCCCCTCCTCTGTCGAAGCTGTCGACCCAGACGGCCGTCCAGGAAAAAGCATAAACGGAGTTTGACAGAGGAGGCAGTCGACACCCCTCCCTCTTTCATTTCTTTTCTGTTTTAATTCCTCGCTCCCCCATCATTTCAGCCTTTTCCCTGCCCACCCAGCCCAATAAGCCGTCACCTTAACCCCCTCCTTCGCTGGATATTTCTTCTTCCTGCGGTGGAAGAGCACACCCTCATTCTCGTTCCGCACCCCTCTTTCCTTCTTTCGTGTTCCAGCCATCAGCCTCCGTTCTTGCTGTTGGAGGGTGGTGTGTGCGTTTCGCTATCTCACCTCGAAACTATCGGTTGCGCAGTTATAACTGCTGCACCTCTGGCCTGCACTGCAGGCTTGCTTGCCGCTGTGTACGGAACTGTACTTGGTGCATCAGGCGGGCCCCGGCTGGCTGGATAAGATACAGGGAAGCCGGTGGAGAAGTGGTGTGCAAACGTCCCCAGAACCAAACTCGAACGGGGTGCGCCGTGCATACGGACAGGTCGTGACTTCTGTACCTCTTTTCTCATTTTGAGGGAGAGCAAGAGAGTGGTGAACGCGAGAGGTCGAGAGGTAGACGGTATCGATCTCTCCGGTTTGCGTCTTTTATTTGTTTTTGCAGTCGGGTCGAATCCTGATCGGACTGCCGGCCAGAAATCGAATCCTGGCGGCTTCCTGCTCTTTCCTTTTCTCTCTCTCTCTCTTTCCCGTCCGTTCGGAGTCGTTAATTCAGTCATTCATTCATTCGTTCGTTCATCTTAATTTCTCCAACTTCACCGTCCAGGCAATCACAACCTGTCAGCCAACCACCGTCCGCAGCCGCCAGCCGCCATCCCTCCACTCCCCCCCCTTCCCCTCCATCCCGTCCCCCTCCACCCCAGTCCGTACGGTCCTCTTCGATCAGGACGGGCTTGGTAATTGCTGCACCCGGTCGCTGTCCTGCTGCTGGTCGGTCGCTCAAGCATTACAGAAACTGTGTCCCCCTCCACTATCCTTTCCAGCCATCCCATCCCATCCACCACCCATAACCCTCCGCTCTATCGCACAGGCACGTTTCGTTTCCAACCGCATCTCCCTAACGCGTCTTAACTTTTTCCAGACAGGCCTGCCCGTTGTGTTCCTGCTTGATCGGTCCTGCGACCTGCTTGGTCCCAGAAAAGAAGGGAAAGGAAAAAAAAAAATAAAATACCTAAGATCTAAAACCTTTTTTCCCCTTTGGTGGCATCGATAAACTAGTCCTCTCGTTTGATCTCGCTATCGCGATAACGTTTCATCGAAGAAAGGGTAGCTGCATCTGAACCACACTCCCTGTGGACGTGGTTGCAGTAGGGGACGTCAGACGGGACCGGAAGGCTACAGACGGCCTCAGCAAATCGGGTCCACCCTTTATCCTTAATCCCTTCCTTTGGTCACAACCACCACTACCACAGGTTAAGTTGGGATCTCTTTTCGATCTTGATCCCATCCTACCTTGTCGCGATTCACCAACCTCGGGCAGCGATCAATATCGCTCGCGACCAACCGACCGTGACAGTCCGAGGCAGTCAGCATGAATCCGCCACAGTCGTCGACGTATCAGCAGCAGCATCTGTTCACACCGGAGCCGTCGCCGCTGATGGTCAATACCGTGTCGCTCGACGGTTCCGGAACCATCAACCCGGCGACCCTGAATCCTGCAGGTACGTTTTGGTTCCCAATTCTCCTAGATGCCGATGTATCGGGATGTGCGTCCGTACGTCCAACATATCTCGCTCGCTTCACTGAAAACACGTGCTTTCCACGGAGGCGTCGCAAGAGATTCTTCGCTTGCTTGACTGCTTCAGGCCTTGAGTGGAATCGCCAGTCGTGTTTTAAAAATCTTCTTCGCCTCATCATGATGCCATCCGACACGGTACGGCATGGTCTGCTATGATATGATATGATAAGCTGACGATGGCTGGTGTCGCTGCGTATTCAGTTCTTTCCAATACTAGCCCGCGTGGAATCAAGCGGAGTCGATCTCCGGATTCATACAAGGACACTCCCTTGAGCGAGACTGCAGGACGAGGTATGCATACTTTCGTCCTTTTCTTCCCAAATCGTATGCCAGCGATGCTGACTTCCCGAGACCTCGCAGATGGCGGTGAAATTCAGAAGCGGAAACGCGGCCGTCCGCCAAAGGCAAAGGGAACAAACTCGGCCCAAACATCTCCCCAGCAGGTCTTGAGCACCCCCCTACAGCCTCAGGCCCCTCCCTTGACCATCACTCCGACAGTTCCACAGCAGCAACAACAACAGCAGCAGGTAGCCGTGCCACAGCCTCAGACCCCGGCTCAAGTGACAGCTGTTGTTCCAGCGACCCCTACGCCAGTCGCTCCTTCAGCGAAGCCAACGCTACCGAAGCCCGTCATCAAGGCTTTGCCAACTGTCCGTGACCATACCACAGACCAACTAACACCGGAGGGTGACGAGTACATTCCTCGTGAAACCGATGACGACGGAGAGAAGAAGGTTATGCCGACTGGGCACCTCAAAAACGGCCGAGAGTATAAGTGCCGGACATTCCTGGTTCCAGGGCGCGGCGAGAAGCTGTTCATGCTTGCCACCGAATGTGCTAGGGTGTTGGGTTACCGTGATTCGTACCTCTTGTTTAACAAAAACAGGTCCCTTTACAAGATCATTGCTACCCAAACCGAGAAGGATGATCTGATCCAGAAGGAATTGCTTCCGTATTCCTACCGTTCGAGGCAGATCGCAATTGTGACTGCGAAGAGCATGTTCCGACAATTCGGTAGCAGGGTCATAGTCAACGGCAGAAGAGTCCGGGACGACTACTGGGAAAGCAAGGCTCGTAAGCAAGGTTTTACCGAAGAGGATCCCGCAGGTGAGAAGCGTCCTGGTGCTGCAAAGCAGAGAGCACAACAGGCTAGTGAGGCCGCTGCTGCTGCAGCTCAGCATCCAGAACCCCTTTACACCAGCGACCCCGTTACCATCGACACACAACCACAACCGCAGATGGTTCAACCAGGCCTAGGAGGACCAGCTCCCATCAGTCTTGCACCGCTCCCAATGATCCATCTCACCCCAGACGATAACCGTCTTAAGGACGCGTTTCCGAACGTACCCAGGCCTCGCCAGGAGATCAACGGCCCACCATACGTCGACAGGACTTCTACAACCCCTCACTCGCAACTGATTGAACAGGGTCATCAGGCTGCCAGTTGGAATAGGGATTTTGGAGCCCAGCGCGTTATGAGGCAACAGATGTACAACGAGAGCTACTGGAAGTCCAAATCTCCTCCACCGATGCCGGCTCAAACTCCAGGCCAAGCAAGGCAAGGGACCCAACAACAGATCCCGACTCCTCCAACTTCTATTCACAGCCAGCACGCGTCGATGCCCGCCCACCCCCAGATGACGCAAGCTCCGATGATGAGCCCACAGCAAATTTCGACTCTCCACCATCAACAAACTCAGGGCCACCAGCTTCCTGTCAATCAGACTCCCGTCCGAATGCAGAATATCAAAGCTGATCAGCTTCACCAAACTCCGACCGCTTACATGCACCAGCAGGGAATCTGGCCATCACAACCTCATCATGCTCAAGCCCACATGTCCCCTCCTCCAACTGGACATGCCCAGGCTCACCACGCCCAACCACATCTCGCCCAAATTCCTCAAGGGTATCAGATGCACCCCCAGGCTCAGCAACAGCACTATCAACCAGCCGCTATGTACGGACAGCATTTTATGCAACCCCAACAGCAGCAGCAATGGAAAACGCAGATTCAACAGCCGCAACATCCCACTCAATGGGGTTATCCAAGTAACACTTAGTTAGACATTCTGGAAAACTCTTGGTCGGATTCCGCCTTAAAGGCTTTTCAAGCCTTTGTTGCATCCCTCGAAATATGTCCCTTCACAGATTTCTAGAGAAAGGGCTCAGAGGAGGAAATTTCTAACTGTCTTTGCTGGGCTGGAACACCCCATCTATAATGGGACGTTTAACACACTTACCAAGTTTAAATATATGACTTTTCCTTATTTATATCTTATTATATTTTCCTGGCTCACAAACCAGATACTCCAAAAACGACACAAACCCAACCCCAGACGCCCACCGTCTTCCTCATCCTGGATGCGGAATCTGGAGGAATATCGGGAACGATTTAGCGTCGGAATTGGGTCGCGTCTGACTCTGTTGATACACCGTACGCAAGACACGGCCGACCATATTGTATCCTCCTTTACCCCCCCCCGAATATTCCCCTGTACAATAACCTCCGACTTCAGGCGACTCCAGAGATTTCCTATTCTTTTCCTTCCTTGTCTGGACCATCATACGTCTCTCTCACATCGTCACCGTCATCAATTAATAGGCCAAGTGCCTTCATCGCAGAACACGCTTCGGGAAAGATATTATATTGAATTATCGTAGCGTCCTCCATCCCCTGGTTTCTCATTCCTTTTCTCTTCTCTTTACCTCACCAGACATATCACGGAGTACGGATGGTTTCCTTTTACATCTTCTACCTATTCACGGGCAGGTTCATTCGAAGGTATAACTCATATGCTTTGCTTGCCGCTCATGCCTTTTATTGTAATGCAATGTTTACCGAATTCATTGATACGGGTTTTGTTAGTTTTCCTTCCTTGGTTTACTTGGTTTTTACGTTTTCAATCATTTAAGGGTATGCACAGTGCGATGGGATCATTATTCTTTATCAGTTTTGCAAGTCGGGCTTCCTGCAGGTTTTTCTCGTCTTTTCCGTTTCTTTCTCTCTTTCTTGGTTTGCCCTTTTCCCTTACCGGTTTATCGATACAGCTTACAGGCTCTGACTTCTTTCCACTCTATCTTTTTCTCCCTCTTTCCTTTTACTATTCTCACCCTTACGCTGGCAGAAGACTGTTAGTCCTCGGGCCTTTTTCATTACCAAGATACAACCTTTTATTTACTCACCAGCCTTATTAGTTTTGCGCTTCAATGGTAATGTTTCTCTTTCAATCCTCGGATCTTTCTCCTTTGTGCGTATTCGTTTCTTCATCACAGGCTTCTTATCATTCTGGAGCATTCTAAAAAAATATTCTTTTTTCCCTTATCAAACGTTCACCTCTTCCGTGGTCTATAAATTTATTACCCTAGCACCCGAAGGTACTTACTTATCATCGATTACCAACCTTTTCCTTATTATTTCTGACCATTCCAATCATCAAAATACTCTGGGGAGGGGACGGTGGTAGTGGTGGAGACGAGCAAGAGATACCCCGTGTGTGCATGCTATTTTACCGGTTACTTGACTTTCTGTTTTCTTCTTCTTTTTTTTTTGACTTTCTGCCTTTTCTCTCTGCTTTTCCGTTGGCCTGCTTTCTGGTATACTATCGTTGTGTAATTACAGAAAAACACGGTGTGGGATTCCCTTCACAATCCCCACCGGCTCCTTCGCGGGAATATTACCATGCATATATATTTTTTTCTCTTCTTACATTCTTTCTCCATATAAGAGATCTTCCATCTTGGTTCCTACTTTAAAGTGGAGTGAGCGTCCTGTTGCTTCTTGCAATTGGTTCGGTTTTATAGACATCCGTTCTGAAACGGTTGGAGTCGAAGGATCTAGAGTTTTCGATACCAAAAGACGGGATTGATTTTTTTTTTTTTTTTTGATATACCATATAGGCTAAATTAGAAAAGTCTTTTTTGTTCCCTTGCGCTCGCAGCTTCTGTAGCTTCACCCACGAAGACGGTTTTTATGGTGTAGGTTGTATAGTATTTCCCTCCTGAGTAGGCGAGGTCCTTCCGCGGTAGACGCCCTGGATCACGTTCCGTGCCCCATGCGATGATGCATAAGGATCCCTTGCTATAAGCATGAGCTTGTTTGCTATGAGTGGTTTAGGCAGAATGCATTCCAGAATTGGGACGAAAGGTGGAAAAAAAGAAAGAAAGAAAGAAGAGGAAGAGAAGGAACGGCCGCGAGGAGAAGGACCACCTATTGCGATCGTCGGGTGTATTTCTTTGCCACGCTGATGCCTGGTTTGCCCTACGACTTTCCTGAGGCTTCCGCCTGCAAACCAAATATCAGGTGAGGATCCGGATACCAACGAGGGCTTAAGTCATGGAGGGGATTAGTAGAAGCAAGCTGCACGTCAGGATCAGTCGACGCGTATGCAGAGGAAGTAACCGGTACTTGGAAATACCTTGGAATGGAAAGCATGGAGAGTGCCGTCGACGAAATCCGGGTCCGAAGTAAAACAGGGAAGCAAGCTGCTGTCGTAACGGCACCATTTTCGGTCTGAAGTCTCCCATGCCACCGCGGTGTGCACCCGGCTGGCGTGGCGGGCTGTGTCCTGAAAGGGACGTCCTAGTGCTGTGTAACGTCAACAGCGACAACAACGCAACAACGCCAACAGCTGTTCGACGGGATGAAAGAAACGAGATATCGTCCTGGCTTTTGACCGACAGCGGAAATTGGACGTCATATATTCACCCGAGACACTACGGTATTATGTCATCCGGTTCATCGGCCATTACTTAAATCCATTACATCTCTAACAGGCCAGATTCGAATCCAGGAGGCGTATCCCCCATCGACGGCAGTTTCTGGCCCCAATCTTAAGCATATATAAGACAGGAGTGCGCCGCGTTGTCCAATGTTATCGCTGAAAAGGCCAACTCTCGTCTAATTCGCACGCAGGAACAACCGCAGGGGGAGGCAACAACAGCAAGGAGTTATACGGTCAGCACTCGCCGGGGAATGAAAAGGATCTCGTCCATCAGATACCTCGCTTGATATCTAACTACATTCCAACTTTTTCGACGAGTGGCAGTGTCTGGTTTGTTCCCGGCCACGCAAGGGCTCCAATAAGATTTCATCGACGAAATCTCTCAATTGGCAGCTTGAGATGCTGCACCCCTCGATTCGTCCATTTATGTTCTCAAATAAACTGGCTCAGCCAGCGTGCCAGCCACGGGCTTGAGTCAGCTATGAAGATACAAAAACCCCAAGATTGGCTCCGTTGGATCTTTTCTCTGGTTTTACTGACCATCGTTAACGTTGCCAGCAAATCGTCCGCCTTTTGCCAACCGCAAAGGAAACCAACACTCGCTTCGTTGCCAGTGCTTGTGTTTCCGTCCGTTCTTTTAGTTTTGATGTCTTGCTTATAGTAAATTTGTTGGTGTCTCTGGATCAAAAACTCTATCAAACTTTTCCGTCGTTCTTTAGTTTTCGAGCTCAATTACCCTCCTTGGACTTTTTTTTGTCTTTCTCTTTTAATTTGATTTTTTATACTGCTGGGCATCAAAGGAATTCGGCAGCATATCTGCACGGCGGATAGAAAGGAATGCAGTTCTATCGGCACGGGATCTAAAGAATTCTACAGTCTCACCGTTTCGCTCTAAGCCGATAACCGTGAGAAAACAGCTGTCAAACACGTTATATAGTCACAGCGCAGGAACCGAATTTCTCAAAAAAAAAAAAAAATCGGAGCTGTGCATTTTCCAACCAGAAAACTTCTACATCCGGCACGTTAATTTGTTCCAACGGTTGCCCACTTTACCGGTTAGCAAGCTTTCGGGCTTCTTATCCTTTTTGTTTGCCATTCGGTTATAAACCCTCGTCGGTCGAGGTTCCTGCAGCTTCCCGGTGTGAACGGCTACGTTGACCGCCAGCTCACATTCACCTTGTTTATTCTTCCCGTCCTCTGCAACAACATCAACCAACAAGCGCGTGGATTGGCGCATCTCATTGGCGTGATTGCTTCGAAAGCAACGGATATTGTTAGCCTTTTTTTGTACTGTTGTTTCTTGTGAGTGTTATCTTCTCTCAATGTTGGTGTCTAGGATTATGCCTTTCGGTTCGTAGGAATGATGCTAACGGGTACGATTCCGTTATTAGTTAATTTACTTCCCGTGACAAAGAAGTATTTATATATCCCCCCCCATCGGAGCTGTCTGGATCGTTATGTCAACGAGTATCCCTTCAGTGCCACATTTTGCGCCCGTTCTCCATCATCCCTCGACTACTCCGCAGGGCGCAGCTATAGATCCGGACTTCTTTGGCACGGATGCACCTTTAAAACCTACATTATCTTCATCTTCTATAAAATCACCTATTACATTATCACCCTCTCCGGTAGCTCCCCCGAGGGTAGGGTCAATCAAATCACCTGTTCCAGCAAAGTCGGAATATCTATCATACACAATGGCGGTTGTCAATACAGCCACTTCGGTTCCAACAACAACGAACGATACCAATGGATCGTCGAATGGTATCCTCGGGTGGGGAATGCCCGCAGAGATCGCATTCTTCGTATCAGTCGCCATCCTGGGAGTTTGTCTCCCCATAGGATTGTTCTTCTACCTGAGAAGAAGAAGACGTCAGGCAAAAGAACCCATCGACGAAGTCCCCAGCCCGACTGGTTCGTCCATGGATACAGACCTCACACTTCGAGGGTCTACTACCCGTCCACCGACGGCATCTAGTTGGTTGGAGATGCTCAAGCATCGGACGGAGACACCGTCTCCACCGCACGCCAACGATGAGGGTAAAGATGATATATACTATGAACCTCCAAAGCCCATTAGCTTCGCACGACGCAAGTTCTGCTCTAGGCTCAGTGGTCGTGCATCACAGGCTGATATTGAGAAGGAGGTGAGAGAGCTTGATGAGGAGGTTAGGAGGCGGAGTAAGTTGAGCCGGTCGAGAGGGCAGAGTGTGGGTGTGCTTCCGGATTTGGAGGATCCGTGTAGTGAATGCGCTATGTCTTATACTCATGATGAGAGGGGACATACTCAGCCGGTTGAGGGGAGGAAAGGAACACCGATACCGTTTTTGGCGAGTGTAGAGCTTGACTCGGTTCTTGTGGCGGCGGTTGTGAAGGAGGAAGAGAAGGAATTGGAAGAGAAAATGGAGGGGGATGAGGGTGAGGAAGAAGACGGCAAAGCGGATGATATTGACGATATCAAAGCTGTAAAGGAGGACATCAAGAAAGAGGAGTGATTGGGAGTATTAGCGAAGATACATCAGTGGTGTGTTATAAGCTTCACCTGTACATATTCTATTGGTTTCCCTCGCGTGCTGGGGATTGGAGTTCATGGTTCTGATACTGTTGGAGTTCTTATGTTATGGTCTGTTATCGGTATTATCCTTAAGTCACTACAGAATACTTTGAAAACTGTCTGCATAGCCATTGTTTTCGTGTCTTTCGACCTACCAGTGTGATATAGTACCATATGAACTTAAAGCTCAGTGAATTTTTTAGACTGTGCTCTAGATGGGATCCAAAATAGAGCGCAGATTACCCCTATACCTCCACCTTCAACTGGTTGGGGTCGCAGCTGTGAGGATACCTCTCGAATATGGCCTGGAAATTTGTTTGGTTGTGAGACTGGGCATGGGGTGGTCTAGAAACAAGATGGGGCCTGGGGGCACTTTGTTGTAATTTGAGCCAAAAGTGCGTTGTAGACGCTGAGCAATGTCCAGCATAAACCAGTGATGGACCACAACTGACAAGTATAAATACACCCTCCGCTCCTCCATAATTCATTACCTTCGCCATCTCTTATCCCTCACCATCAGATTTGTTTTGAGAACCTCCATCATCCAGCACTCCACCTCGTCGACTAACCAAGCCCTGTCTTCCATCCCATCAACTACGGTAATCGATAGATCTCCAACATGGATTTCGCGGGTCGACCGGGTCAACCGCATCCTGTGGACCTCGCAAGGCAAATGCTCTCTAGGAAGAGCGAGTTCTCTATCAATACTAGAGATTGCGACGCCCTCAATTCAGAAATCCTTGGGCACAACCCGTAAGTAACTCTAGAACTCCTAAGACTGCTTTACAACTGGAGTCCCACACTAACGCGATTTGTGGATCTAGCTTCGTTGCTCACTTCCCTGATGAAACCAATGTTGTCTTTCAGATAATCTACAACAGTCCTATGTCGCTGATCTCTTGGAATTTTTTCCGTCAAAAGATCCACGGCAAAATCATGCCATGGCTGAATGGGCAAAGCATCTTCTTCCCAGAAGCAGACCTGTACAAGCCTGCATCCTTCGTTCCAATTCATAACCCTGCTCCCGATAGCAGCCCCCTCGACGGGGTCGAAGTTTCCTTTAGAAGGAGCAGGGGCGGGTTTACTAGGCTTCGTGTTTTCGGTATCGCTGAGGTTCCGATTGTCATTGGTGGTATCCCATTTCGAATATCCTGCCTCATCGTTGACTTCCTCCCAATGCATCGCAGGGATATCGCGGGCCCGTTGCCTGACATGATGCTTCTAGCTAGCCTCTTCAATGGCATAACGACTCCTCTCGAATATCGCTATGGACCTTGCACTCTGGAATATAGGTTAGGGACCGCTAAGATCAACACCCGAATTATGCCAGAGACTGGAAACATAGCTCTAGAAGTCTACGCTGACGTCGCCAATGCCAAACCCCGCAAGAGAGGCGTCTTCTACGACTTCGGTTGGGGTGCTTGGTTTGGGGAAGATTCCATGTTCAACAAGAGCGGTACTATGGAGATGAAGCAGTCCCACGTGGATTTCATTCTTGAACTACGTGGAACGTTACAGATCCTGTATACCATCAGGGACTTGTGCATCTGGCATTATAGCGCTTTCGACTTCACCGACGTTCTTTTCTACTGTTCCTCTCGTCACATCATCGATTGGGCCGACGAATGGATGGCGCACGGCAAAAACCAGCTTTGGGTCAAAAAGCTCCGAATGGACGAACGCGCGAAAACTCTCTGGGGTGAGATTATGCTCGCCCTTGGTGAGATCCGCAGGACCTTCCATTGGCTCTATATCGGCCCCGAGCATAACGAGGAGGCCGCCGCGCAGACCCGAAAAGCTTTGTCGTACGTCCGCCAAGAAACTCAGGTTCTGATGAATGAGCATCACAACATTCTGAAGCTACGAGCGCTCATGAAACCAAGACAAAGGCCAGCCAACCAATCTGAAGGGTTGTCTATAGAGGGTGGGATGTGTCGAAAGAGACATCCTAGAGGGTTTAAGGTCGAGCTCTGCTGTATCTGCACGAAGCAAGACAAGCCGTGGGAACAACATTTCCACTATTAATATATTAGCTGAGCTCCTCTTTCATCTCTTCTCGTCCATCTCCATTCCACTATGGTAACTCGACACTTGGATGGCCTTACGAACGCCCTCCCGGAAGCCTAGGTATCCCAATATATCACTCCTAGGGACCCCTTGAGTCCTTTAACAGGATCTCCGCTTCACCATTCTGACGGATTGACCATTCTTACCTTGAGACTTTCCTCTCCGCTTATCAAGAGAGTGAGTGCGCGATACTTCTCTGATCCCTTTATAGAGTCAGATTCACTGTTAACACACTTATTCAGGTTTTCGAATCGACTTTATTATCTTTCTTATCCGGCGAACTACTAGCTACTTGTTTCTGCGCTTCCTCAACGTCGTCTATCTTCTTCAATAAGAATGCAATCGTATTATCCCTGGCCTTGTCCAGCTGCTTTAGCCTTGCTAATGGCATGCTCTTGTAGTCTACCTCTTTGGTAGCCTTTGGTTGGCTGCCTTCCTCACCAGCGTCTGTTCCCCCTTCTTTCTTCTTGCCCATCTTGTCATCTAAGAGATTCCTTAAGACGACAATACTTTCATCCCGGTTTCGTAGCTCCTCTATTAGCTCTTCTTTCTGTTTCTCGTCCTCATCCTCTTCTTCTTTCCCCGAAGTTTTCGTCTTCTTCGAGGATTCCGCAGTTCCACCCCCATCCCTATCTCCAAGATAAGCTCTAATAGCCTCCTTAGCCGCACTCTCTATATGTTGAAACCTCACAGGGCCTAACAACTGCCCGCCGTACCATCTAGCAACCACAATACTCCCTTCGACTTTGTAATCGTCCAAAACCTTCAATAGCCGTTTACCCGCATAATTTTCCCCATCATCGTCCGACCCCGTGTTATAAGCAGGGAGCCCAGTAAGTGTCTTTTGGGAAGAAGGTTTACGCCACGCTAGGATTCTGTGAGAGGCGCTGGTGAGGTCTGGGTGGGATTGTAGTTGGCGCTGTGGTACTGTCGGGGAGAAGTAGGCGACGAAAGTTGAGGCGCGGTCTTCGATTTGCTTGGAGACGTAGAGCGCGGATGATGCGAGGGAGGTCTCGGTGGGGGAATGAGGGCGTTTAGGTGGCATTTGTGGTGATTTCTTTGATGTTATGTGGTGATATCATGTGATTTCTTGCATATTCTACGATGTAGGATGCGGGTGATGATTTTGGACCGGATACCGCGGATGATGGTGGAGAGTTTGGAGATTCGAACGGCTTCAAATACCCGCTGCCTGTGGTATTATCGTCTGAACAACACATATAGGGCTAGTATATGGTGTCTTGAGGCTGATGATATCGTATTCTATTCTAATGTACAAGATAGATTGCGGCTAAAATGCAAAATTGTCGTCGAAATCACTCGTAATGGAAGCACTTTTGAACATCCTCCCACCTTCAAACGCCAAGTATAACATCAAAATCTCGAACGTAGAGTGTTAGATAGACTTCTACTCCATAACATCTGCGTCGTTACCCCAGAGCCCTTCAAGTTTGAATTCCTCCGCCCATTGGGTTACGATCTCTTTCGAGTCTTTGAGCTTTCCGTCAGAGGCGACGGCGTCAGAGCTGCCGTTTGTCTCGACTTCCAATTTTGGTGCTTCGACCCAACCAATGATTCTTCCGTCCCTCCAGTCGGTAACCACTGCTCTGGCAGCACTTTCAATGTTGGGGACACCTCCTTTGCCCAGTCTACCCTTCTTCCTTGCGACATGGATTAAGAAGTCCATTGTGAGGTCCTTTTGCGATATACCAGTGATTAGCGGCGGTAGTTGGTAGAGTTGGGTCAAGTGTTCGAATTGGCCCGGCTTGTCAGTGAGCCTCGAGAGAAGCAGAGTAACCGCAGGGACAGTAGTCTCTGGCATCTGCTTCGGTGGTAAGGCATTTAATAGCGTCAAAGCAGCCGCATCGATATCCTTCCCGGGGAAAACGATACCCGGTGAGTCCAGAAGCTTAAGCTTGGAGTCCAGCTTGACTTCACGAACTGATGTTGTAACACCGGCTTCTGCACCGACGGGGCAAGCTGTCTGGGCGGCGCTACCTCTCGACAGGATTGCATTGATGACAGAAGATTTTCCAACGTTAGGATAGCCGACGACCCCAACGCTAATGGCCCTCTTCAATTGCTTGAGTTTTGCGTAGGACTTGAGGGCGTTAACCACAGTCTTTGCTGTCGAAGCTGTCGTAAGGTCTTTGTGGTCAAAGGTGTGAGCACCTGTGGCAGCTTTGCTCGCTTTGATTGGTAGGGTCGGGAAATATCTCCTTAGGTGTACCAGCCAATCCTTGAGCACCTGCGTCGGAACCAAATCGATCTTGTTGAGAAGAAGGATGAGTCGCTTGGAACCAAGAGAATCCGCACGGATCTGCTGCTCGATCTGTAATGACCTTGTTCCAATGGGGTCCCTAGCGTCAAGGACGTAGAGTAGAACATCGGCCGAAGATAAGACGGTCTGAAAGTGTTTCGAGAAGGATTTGAGGGAAGAATCTGGTCGGTTCGAGGTTATAGCTGCCGGTATAGAGCGGGATAGGCCTTCAGTATCGTCCTCATCCATTGCATCGTCAGAATCACCGTCTCCGCCCTCGAATTCCCTGGCTCTGGCCCTCGCCGAGGCAAGAAGAGCGGCCATAGCATTCCCGTTCTATTTGACGTTGTTAGCGCAAAATATGACGTACCGGGGCCGTGCAACAGTACCTGGCCGACATCTACATCTTCATCCATTTCTTCGAGCTCACTTTCGTCCTCCTCAGACTCATCCACTTCGTCGTCCACGTCCACCATCTCCTCAACGTCGGAATCGTTCTCCTCGGCTTCCGTCGATTTGGCAGCCTTCAGCTTAGCCTCTTTTCGTTTTAGTAGCTTCTCTTCCTCCTTCTGTCTCCTCCCCTCCTCTATCTCCTCGAGCATCTGTTCCTTGTATGGGAACATGTTCGGTATTCCGGGGTCCTTCTTCAGTCTGCTCTTCCATGTGGGGTCCTTCTTCGCAGCCTTCCGATCCTTTCTCGCCTTGGCCACGACCTTCTTCTCGATCTTGTGCCGTAGCCGGACGGACACCCGCTTGCTCTGTTTCTCTTTGGAGGCGTCGACATGTTAGCGTGACAGGTTCATGATCCTAAATCCGGAGAGTGAGACAGTTCATGAAAACTTACTCGGACGGACCATTGCTAAGCGGCAGCGACAAGTGGCTGGATGTTCAATTGATTGGGCAGAAGCTGCTGTTTCTTCTGTCGTCGATGGTGGTGTCTGTCTGGTCGCAGTAGTTCAGTAAAAAAAAAATTAAAACCTTCGCCAGGACAAAGCGCACGCCAAGCCCGGCAGCATCTCGCTAACGACTGGCTGCAGACCTCCTGCAACGCATCCGAGTTTCGGTCGACAAACAACCTGCACGCGCCCTGGTGGAGACATCGCTTATATTGCATTGGTTCATATTAACAAGCTTCATATCCATCGGTCTTCTGCACCGCTATCGATATCTGCCGGTTCTGATGAAACGACGGTCCGGAGCTCGGTGATACTTATGTGCTCTGCTAACTAACAGACTAACCTTCCAGAATTCTGGACTAAGACGTGCTCCACAGCACGGCAGCAACCGCAGGGACCAGCATCATTATTGCGACACCACCCCAGACGAGATTGCTGATATGCTTCCCGTGCCTTTTCTCTGCCTTCTCGCGAAATAATCTGGCTTGCTCAGCTAATTCTTCAGGCGAGAACGGGTTAATTGATCTTTCAATTTCCTGCTGCAGCTTTGCCATCTCCTGTGCTCTTAATCCGGCTGGGGTCGATTTCAGGTCATCCCTTTGCTCCCTCAACCGCTGCAGGTCGGCCTCCAAATTTTGAAGTAGCACTTCTTCTGATCGCAGATTCTCGTTCTCTTCGTCGGACAGCACGTGCGGCCTGGTAAAGTTTCAGGGTCAGCCACCTGCGCTTGCATATACGTATCGCAAACAATTTAAATGCAATCGGCGGGTGCATTAGCTGAGGATTCTACACCACGCCGCAGAGGTCTGACTAATACCTTGATTTTAGTTCACTGATGCACCGACTGCTGCTTTCAATGGGCTCCTCGAGGCTCCATATCAGTCGGCTCAACCGGTGCAGTTCGTTCTGGTATGCCTCCTGGTCAGTTCTCGGATCGGCGCCCGCGAATTGGCCATTCGCTTGGGACATGATGAGGCGTATGCAGGCCTGCAATGCGATGGGTCCTGATCCACCGTGGGGTGAGAAATATGCTGCACCTTGTCAGGGTTTTCTATGGAATTCCAAAACCGACCTGACCCGATCTGGGTGATCGCTTCGAATGTCGAGGGCTCGAACTCGAAGACGGAAACACTGGCCGGCAAAAAAATCTGATGTGATACGATGCAATGGAGCTGAACGAATTAGATGGTGCAGGACCAAGCCATCGCTGGAGCCTTGGCTTTACGGGACTTCCCTGTATGCCTGGCAAAGCCGACCAAGCACCAATCGACCCTGACTGCCATTGTCCAGATAAGGTTAAAACCATCTGGTCAGTGTAACAGTGGTCGAGGCGATGAGGAAGCGGACGGCGATGGTTGCACACGGGATTCGATTGAATTCGAGCAAAAGCATTACATTATGCTGAGGTTGAGGCCAAACATCCAACCCCACATGCTTTTCCTTCGAGCCGTGTTTGTCGATACGACTATGTGGGATACATGCCTCTGCTAGACGAATCAGAGACCGGTGCAGTCACCCAACGGCGTCAAATGGGCTGCCGTGAGGCAATGCTGTCCTCCCTGAGTTGGATGCCCCATAATCACTGGCCGAGTTCTCGCCGGCCGAACCACACCAAATGCCTCCGGGTAAAAAAGAGATACAGGATCTGATATTGATGATACAAGTTAGAGTTATCGTTGGTATCAAGCTGTCAAAATGCAGCCCCTTCCAAAGGTGTCCGCGATTAAATTGCATCTAACATTCTTCCGTTGGAGGAATGTCCGCCTAGCTACCGCCAGAATTCCCAAACCTGAGATATGGAAAATATGCGGAGGGCTCGATAACAAGCAAGCGAAAATATTTGATCGCCAATTTCTATTGCCTCTGCGCCTGGAGTCATTTACAATCCGTGAACTGTCGTGATTTGAAGGCGGCCATTAAATTTCCTTCGCCATATGCTGATCCAACTGGAAATAGACTTGGACATCAGTCCCCCCAAAAAAGGGCATCGCGCTGTTGTTCCGTGTCCCGGAGCCAGGGGTACCGCAGCCATTGAGCGAGCGATGGGTGGGGCTTTTCGGGCTGGTTCCAACTCTTCACCTTTGAAGACCGGCGAGAACAGGGGTCGGGAAACTATGCTGTTGCAGAACCGAACGGGTTCAATTTGAGATCAAGGACCCTGGTCAAGCGAGGCACCCTCTGGTTTCCTGGAATTCCAGAATCGACTCCCCCACCATCGAGGAGGGCATCTTTGGGAAAGCTAGATCGAGGAGGGCACATTCCCCATTGCTAAGTTTCACCATGATCCTCGAGCTTATGACGAAGAGCACAGGAGGCAGGCTAATTCTGATAGATTATACTCACAGGAGGCCGTATAGGCACCTACCATGCACATGATACTTGCAGACGAAGATAAATCGAAAAGCTGAAGAACAGGCTTCAACGAAAACCCCTACGTTAAAACCAAAAATTTGCTAATTTCTCCAGAGGATGAGTGTCATCTAACCATTCCTCAGAGGTCTCGAAATTCGACCCTGTAACCCAACACCAAACTGAGGCATCCTGTGGGTCTATACTGGCCAATGTTAACGCAGATCTGGGTGGAAAGCCCTTGTTGCAGTTGGTTTACTGGTAGGCTTAGAAGGTAAAAAAAACAAAGGTGAAATCAGAGACTTCACTATTCGAAGCCAAGATCCTCCAAATTCGGCCTCTGCAAGGTACAGAAATTCGAAAGAGAGGAGGGCAAAACAGGTGTGCTAGGTTTCCCGAAGCCGCGCAACTAGGCCGGAAGCACGCCTATTAGAGAAGCTTGCCTGTCTCTCGAGATGGTGGTTGTGACTCGGGCTTTTTTTGGGAGTAGGGCCTAGGTGAAAGAATATATTAATCTCTCGACCCTCCCCGGAAATCCCAGTTTCCTTCATCCCTCAGGCTCACGACCTCCTCTCATTTTTCACAACGTCAACATCGATCTAGTCTCTCCTTTACTTCAAAACATCCAAGCATCGATAAAGCTATTGTTACATCTTTTTGCAGTTTCGCCTCACGACAGTCACTCCCTTACTGCTAACGGCCTAGTATTCGCAACGGTGCTCGAAAAGAAACGGACGTCAATATCAATCCCAAAAGCGTTTATCTGATTAGATTTGCAGCATTCCCAAAAGTTACCGAATATCGGCGCACCTCAAGGTTGTCAAGTACTTGTCAAGAGTTTGCCTATTTGTGAAACGACTCCACTGGTACCTGCATTCGGTCCTGCACAGTCCGACCCACAGGCAAGCGGAAGCTTTGACCACACGGGCGTCTAGATATCATTTCAGAGATATTATATCACGTGTGGGTGGGTAATTTGTCAGAGAAATCACGGTCTACATAAGGTACGAACGTCTTTATCCATATCTTGCGGTTTTTCCAGACCGTTTCTGCTTTTATCCGAAACGAAGATTACATCACAGCGGCGCGGGAGCATTTTGGCGAATTCGCCGTTGTCTCTGCGCGGAAGCCGTACAACCCTGTACCCTGATCGGGCGAGAGACATGCATGATGTTCCTTGTCGATGCCTTCGACGTTTGTACGACGAAGCGAAGCAAAAGTTGCCGGCATGGACAGGCCAACATGGTCTAAACGTTGGTCCATGCCCATGCGATACTAGCCTGAGAATCGCACGGGGCATTACATCATGAAGAATACAAGCCCATGCATGCCAACCGGTAGTTGTTCCTCTCACGGATCACATCTACAACGCACATCGGCGGGTGGCGAATGAAGCTCGTTTCAGAAGTGAAGATCTTGTAGCCCTGGCGTTACGCCGTTGGTCGAATATCTGCGCGATCGCGGGTGGATGACATTTCTATTACTTCCCGCACATATTCCTGTCAATGACCAAGGGGCGCAGTATGACGACTGGCTAACACGGCCCAACGTTTCAAACGTTTAGGAAGACTGTGGAAGGTTTATCCTCTTAGTGCCCTATCGCTCTAAGACAACAGGCCATCCGATACGAGTTAGGGATACTCCATTGGCTCAGGATTGTACCTTGCATTCAATACGACATCATAGTCACCCGTCGAAGAAGAAACTATATCAGTGATCTTCGATCCCCGGTACCGACTGTGTGTCTACAGCAAGACATGGAGGTTCTCTCTTACGATAATAAAGGCTCCATGCCTTCCCAAAACCCCAATGTTCCCGTCAGATCCGACGTCCACGTAACCCAGGGACCTTCTGCCCAACATTTAAATGTTCCCCGGCATCCTGCTCCAGCATCGGGACCACATATTGAAACGTTCATTGGTAACCATTTCCCGGTTATTCCTCGATTTACGCCTCCGGTATCTGGACCGAATGAGGAGAGTGTAAAAGAACCTCGTCGTTTTAAGTGCAGCCGTGAACAGACTCTTGCTCTCGAAAGACTCTACCAGCAGTGCCCCAAACCGAACCAGGCTACTAAGCGTGATCTGGCTCACGCAATCAATCTTTCCCCCACCCGAGTCAATGTGAGTACACACATGTTGCATATAAACATACTTTTCTCTCTAACGATCTTTGTAGATTTGGTTTCAAAACAGAAGGCACAGAGCTAAGAAGCACAAGGAAATTCAAGAGGCAAAGATGGCACAGATTTTGGAAACCGCAGGTCGGGAGAGGATGGCAAAGATTGCTCTCGGTGCCCCTATGGCTCTATCAGAGTCTTCCATGTCTGATTTGGAGACGCCAACCTCTGCTACTTCCGCCCAGTCTTCCCTCCCTTTGCTGACCACAGAATTCAATCCCGCAAGCTCTGCGAGCACATCTCCACTCTACTCATCGTCCAAAGAGGCTGCCGCCGCTTCTCTAGCAAGGTCTATCGCTATCGCCAGTGCCTACGCTTCATCTTACAACCATGGGGAGGGCGTTCCTCATGAGTATCATCCTGGGGCTGCCCCCTATGATGGTCCTCCACCATCAGACTATTCGCTTGATCCCTATGCTCCGAACTTCTACCCAGTGTCTACTTTCTCGGACTGGGGCTCGTCCTACAACTCTTCAGTTGCCTACACACCAACTCCAGCCGGTCAACGAGAAGACCCCTTTGAATTCGACAACATGTCGGCTTTGAACTCTCCATACCACAACGCTCCTCTTTCCGGTGTTCCGCCCGTTTTTCAAGACGATTACTCCGCCTTCGCAGCTGCTGTGCAGATGAATTCTATGCCTAAGACTATAAATATGAACCTCAAGTCGAGGCCCGTTCCCAGCGGGTTGGTTCTCAAGAATACCGATCGACCAGTGCTTTCTCGAGTAGCTACCTGCCCGGACCTCTCAAATGTCGAGAACATTTCTATGCAACAGTCACATCGACCTATGCACACATCGTCCGAAGCGTCCTCTCCCGTCCTCGATAACGGCTCCAAATTGGCAGCCCCAGGTATGGAAAGGTCTCAGTCATACACTGACCGACCATCTCTTCAACAAGAGATCGCTCTTCGACGCCTTCGACCTATGCCAGCTTCCCTTGGACCGAACGCTCGGACCCAGCGCATCTTCCATGGCAAGATCAATGGTCCTGCGCATGGAACTCCACTACCAACGCCACCCTCGGACGCCGATTTCGCCAGTGCTACAGTTCACCACAAACTCAACAGGAAGCCCTCGGACCTCTCCAAAGAACACTCCCCCGACGTTCCAGACCTCGAGAGCGATGGCGGTTTCACAAATGAGGATGTGCCCATGAAGCAAAACCTTGCGTCGCCGCCACCCACCCCTGAGACCGCTGGACTGGCAGCTGTCAACGGCTCATTCAAGGAGGAGACCTCTGATCAGCAGTACACTAACTTTACAAAAATGCTCGAGCAAAGCTCCCCTATCGTCCCTACTGCTACCTTTGACGGCCACTCTAACTTCCAACCAAGCGTTGAGCACTGGATCAACGGCCACCCACAACCATACTGGAACCCGCACAACCAATCCGACAACCACGTCGGCTATGACATTTCCCAGCACTCCCAGCTGGCATATGGGATGCATGACGGCCGACAGCAACATTAGACTCAAGTATTGCAGACCGCTCCCCCTTTACTTTGTTTCTCATTTCATATCGAGCATTTTTAGCGTTCCATTTCGCTTTGTTTTTCAACAAAAAATACTCTACTTTTGCTATTTCCTTTGTCATTTTGGTTTATCTACAAGTGTTCACCGGCGCAAAGTGTGGTTGTGTGTGTCTTTGCATTTGATATATACTTTTGTTACCGGTTTGGGGGGTGATTGGTGTTTTACAGCTTCGGACAGGCAACTGTCACTTGTTTTCTGCGTTCTTGATTTCTTTGATTAAAACTTAAAATGCTTTCTTCGTTTTTGCTTTACCTGTTTCTCTTTATCCGGACGTTGCTGAGACGGTGAAATATACCGATCTCCTGTACAGGCCTTGGAGCCTGACCTACCTGCACATCCGATGATTTTAATCCTCTCTTAAAAAAAAAATTATCTATAGCTACCGTGGATATAGTCAAAAATAGAATAAACCCTGTTTTATCTTGGGAATCATCTTGCAACTTTCCGTATAAGCCTATCAACGTAGAGATACAAACCAGCGTATACCGGGTGCATGCCGTTGCTGTATCCAGCTCGCTTTCTTAGGATCAAAGAGGAAATATATTACCGGTCGATATTATAGATCACATGTTAAAGAACGCCGTTGTTCACACGTTTAACGAGTCATTTTTAAGGAAGCCTTACAGCTATAATAACGTCGTGATAAGTCACACCAGGTCGTTCCACTTCCTTACCCAATCGCCAACCTCGATCGTGAGATGAGCTTATTCTTCCTGCTGGAACCTCTCAGTTCTCCCAGGACCATGGACAGGAGCTTCGCCCCCTTCGCGCCCTTGTCGGACCAGGTCCTCAGGATCCTATGGTCCAATATCAGTAAAACCGCTAATTAATGGTATACGAAGCTCTGGGGTTCCTTTTCTTTTCCTTTGCCCCTCGTCCAATGGAACGGGATGAGCTTGAAGCCCCTCATTTTGAGGGGAGCAGATTCATTGGGAAGGAAATGCTCTTTCTTCACCCTTCCCCATTACCCCATGTAGATACATGATGTGGGTCACAGAATTCCCACCCCTCGAGTTCGCCCATGACCGAGGGTTAATCTCGTGACCCCCTATTATTTCGGATTGCCGTGTCGAGACTAGTCTGTCATCTCAAGCTCCAATGGTGATTCTTCCTCGACACGGGGATGGATCACCACCGTATCACTATCACATTACAAATTTACCGTCTACGACCACTCCCCCCAAGAAGAGAAAGCCCCATGGCAAATCCACCTTGATATAGACTCTAAGAGGACCGGAGTCACTTTGCCACTAGTATGAAAAAGCCATAGATATATGTCTCCTTTGGGGGGAACCTCTACGTTCAAGAAGGAGTGTCTCGAATTAAAATTCAAAATGTTGGATTTCATTTCGTGATTTGCCGTAGTGGACATCCGTGCGAGAGTAGAACTAGTTGCCGGCTCCCCAACCGTGCCCCCGGGACTAATGAGATTTGATCGAAGGAAGCGGAGATCCAAAAAAGTCCCAAGGTCTGTAAGAAGAAAAAATAATAAAAATTCGCCTGAACCTGTTGCAAATCTCTGACTAACCCTACTCGAACTGGCTAATCCAATCCAAGTACGATGTCCCAAATGGAGCTCGCATCCCGTGTTTTGGGGTGGGTTTTCGGATTTTCGGTAGGTATCATAATTGTGGTGCTGGTAACCGTACTAGTGCTGTCTCGCCTGCTTCAATCTTATCTTCGGGAAACTCGGACGGGCGCTTATGCTAGATTCCGTCTTTCGCGGTTGAGCTTCCTGCAGTAGCACTGATGCGTTATGCATAAGGCATCCTTCTCGCCTCGACGAAAGCAAAAAAAATGGGCCTGAGCACAAGTTTTGGACCCTTCTTCTTTAGACCCTTATCCTAGGTCCCGTGTCTGCGCGTTTTGTGGTTGGTGGTGTTGCATTTCCAATCAGGATTATATTGATATCTAGGCGGAATGGTCGATAGCCTCAACGTCGAGCGTTCGACGGTCGAGACTCCGAGCCGGCTTGGAGGGCACTACTGTCCCTGCATAAAACCTACTAAAACACTATTCAGAAAAAGGAAATTTATGAGATGAAAAAAATGGGAGGCCCGTTGGAACGGAAAAGTGACTCCGAAACAGCAACGTAAGGGAACTTCTTGTCCTTTTTTTTTTTTTTATGGCTTCTGCTGCGAATAAAAAATGGCTAGTGCAGTACGAATCGACGTCATTTCCTTTCTTTGAGACGGAAATAAAGCTAATTCTGTCCCTCGCCTTGAATCTTTAGTTCGATTCCTTCTGCCTCGCAGGCTGTCTTGACATATTGTACGACCTAAACCCACGCGACATTCTTTGTTAGCATCAAAATTGCCCAAGAATTGTGTAATCGATACATCAATGGAATGCGAGAACAGAAAAGAAAAATTCTTCACACAAAACGGTCCCGCCCTCCTTAACAGCAGTTCTAAACGGTTATGAGCCTCGGTCGAAATTGCGAGCTTTTTTTCGTTTGTTCGATTTCCGACCCCTTGCTCGTCGTAATTTCTTGACGATCGGTTCCCATCACAAGAAGTTACGGAGTATTAAAACACGCCTCATAATACCCACCGCTAGGATATTGCCGCAAGCTATTCAGCAGAGCAAAAAAAACAAAAACGAAAAAAAAAAAAAAGGATGTGGAAATTTGACAGGAATGGGAATCCCGGGGGACAAGGCTCCCATTCTTCCGATGTCACGGGATAAAACGGGGTTCGTCATCAAGGGGGGAAGGGGATGGTCGGCCTTCGGAAAGTAGCATGAAGTCAAGGAAAAACTCGTCGCCGGGAAAGCCGAGACGAATACGAAAGTGAACCCAAAATGTGCTACTGACCTGCTTATCACGCTCTGACGTTCCAAGCACCTCGAACCAGAGCTTGCCATCGTCGTCTTTTCTGTCCTGTTCCGCCCCGGCTCTGAGAAGCTCCACCACAACGTCCCCATGGCCCTCAGCCATGGCGTGGTGCAGTGGCGTCTGATTCGAGGCGTCAGAAGTATTTAAGGGGGAACCGTGCTGTATTAGGAGTTTTGCGATGGGTACTGAGCCAATAGCTGCTGCCCGGTGGAGGGGTAGCTGGGACCGTCTGTCGCGGATACGGGCTGATGCTCCATTTGCAAGAAGGAGCTTCACTGTTTCCAGGTGGTTTTTGGAAGTGGCAAAATGGAGTGCCGTCTATGAGCTTGGAGTTAGAGTTCTGCATGAACGAATCGATGGCATTGAGCTAACCTGGCCGGTATTCGCTGTGGGTAAGACATGTTAGCACATAATCGTCCGAGCTCAGTTGATAGATGTGATAACGGTACTCTTCTGGTTCATATCGGCATCTCTCTTGAGAAGCTTTCCGACTAGTGCCTCGTTTCCGGTGCTAGCAGCGATGTGGAGTACGGTCCAGCCCGAAGAATCCGTCTCGTCGATATCTAAACCCTTGACCAGCAGTAGCTGGTCGACTATTTCGTCGTGGGAGTTCGAGGCTGCCCAGTGTATCGGCAAACGCTCATCGTCGTCTTTCTTTAGCGCATCCTTGGGATGAGATGCGAGCAGGGATTCGACAATTTGAGCTACGGGTCCAGAAACTTAGCAAACGGACCTATTCGACGGGGAACCGGCTTCGGAGGTGCTTACTTTTACCTTCCCTGGCTGCGTCATGCAGCGGGAACTTTACTTTCTCGTCACCTATGGCTATCGATGCTGATGTTGCAGACATGTTGAATTGTGGGGTTGAGTTGTCGTCGGAAGAAGGTTGGGTAGACGCGGCAAAGTGAAACGTGAAATGTTAGAGCTTACAGGGTGGTGGGTCTTTTGCGGAGGAAGGGAAAAAGGTATGAGATGGCGATTGAAAAAAGATTTCTTGAAGGTGATTATAAACGTCTACACCGGTGTTCATACTCGGGTATCAAAGAGGAAAAAGTAGATGCCATTCGCGCAACATATCAAGATCAAGATATCTCGTGATTCGAAGCCCTAGAAATCGCGAGACCGTTCTCTCGCTCTAACCGCTTCTGTTCAGGATCTTGTTCATATGGTCCGATGCATTGGAAAAAGTCGTCTCCAGATAGGTTTGCCTCTTCTTCAGGCCTTTGACCTCCTCTTCCAGAGCGGTTCTTTCCGTCTCTAGACGCTTCTTGACCTTGGACGTATCCTCTTGAATGAACCTACGGTCGCTGTTAGCCGTCATCATCTCGGTCAAGTGATCTCTTTGGACGCTGACATTTTCCCGACGCCTTCGTAGACCTTCGTAGAAGCCGGCAGTGAACTCAGCTCCGACTCCGTGAGCTGTATCAGGCGAGAGTCTCGCTGCTTTGCTGTGATCTGGGACTTGACCACCGCCAGCTGCTGCTGGGACAGGATCGCTTGGGTCTCGATCTCTTGCAGAACCTGTCGGAACCCTGGTTAGTAGAGCAGCTGTGAACGAAATCTGTTGGGAGATACCTGCCTTCTGCAGGGCCTCGTTTGGTATCGACATCTTCGATGGTTGTGATTTGAACGAAGCTTAGCTTGGATGTGGGCAGCGCTGTCATGAGCTCGTGGAAGCTGGTTGTCTGCGAAGTTACCTAGTTTGTGAGTGTCCAAAATGCAACAGATTCAACGCACTTCCAAGGCTCATCGAATAATTTGTAGTGCAACGAAACAGATTCGCATTAGAACCATATTGCAGTGAGATACAAGCGGTTGATGCGATGGTAATGAATCCGCGAGGCTTCTAGTACTATTAGGAAACCCGATAGACTGTTTACATAGCAGTCTAAGTATCGCATTATCGGGCAATATTCTGGGCTTGAAATGCCATTCTACTCATATCCACGAGCCTAGACCACTCTCCACATGATAATTCGGGTTAATATCTCTAAGCCCATACCGCTTCTATAGTACATACCACAAGAATGCGTAGTAATTGTGTCATTCTAACATAATCGTGAGTGAGCACTACATCTATTTTAGATCTACCGCTGTTCGATACAAAAAAATTATCATATTGTTATTATAATGTACTTAGTCTCTGTTTACAGCAGACTGTAAACTAGATCCCCCAACCCCATCGATCAAGGGCCCACTTTGGTTTGAATTGTGATCAGAATTTGTATCTACTATCATGAGGCAATCACTTGACACCAATAAAAGACTGTCTTGATACCAGCTTTTCCGAATATCGATATCTCAACTACTCCCCAAACGCAGTCTCTACAGCTCCATACCAGCTTCGACATCACTCTTTTAAACCAAAACATTTATCCACTACTATCTCTCGGTCACCGACGAACATACTATCTCTCAATTAACATAGCCTACTCACTTCCAACCCTCCAAGCCCTCCATCCAGGGCCTCTCAGTCTTTCCGTACCGAAAATACCATTCCAACCATGTCCCAACTCCAAACCTTCCTCCCCCCACCCATCCAAATCCTCTCCTACAAAACAATCACCATAAACTCCCAAGCCTCAATCTCCACCGGCACCCCTCTCATCACCGGAATCTTCGTCCACATAAACGACCCGCTCGCAGACCAACTTATCACCGACGGCATAAAATGTTCATTAAAGGACGTACCACCCCAGATGATGACCGTCGCATCGGAACAAATGCGTATCATCCAGGACTCGGAACGTGATACTCGACTCAAGTGGTTCACCGATGATAGGGTGTACGTCAAAGACCCTATTTTTACGTTCGGGATGGTACAGGTTATTGATCCTGCATTTGGGATGTTGACGACGACGATGGGAATCGGCCCTTCTCCACATCATCACGTTGGGCATGTACAGCCTCAACATGCAGGGTTTTATGAAGCGGCGCAGACGGTTTATACTTCTCATTTGAATGATGAAGATGCGGAGATGGGGTCTGTGGGGCATAGTGTTGGTGGGCCGTCGGATCAAGGTGTCTTTGGACAGGGTGCTCCGGCGGCGAGGATGAATGGGGCTACGATCTCGTCAACTACTCTTGGTTATACCGACGGGGCTTTTATTCAGTCTGAAACGAAGTGTGAGGATCAGACTGTGGATTCTTGTGCTGTCAAGGAAACGACGACGAGTGAGAACGGTGAGGGGATACCTGGGATGTACGGTTCTTACGCTACTTGATGGGAGGGACTTTAGGCGGTCAAGGGATCTTTTGTCGGTGTTCGTTTTGGACCTAGAGGCTGTGCATGGTTGGTTTGGACTCTCATAAGAATACTATCATTGAGTTTTGATCGTGTTCAAACTGTATTTGGATGCGTACGTATACGTCAATAGGACGGTGTTACGAACTCTTTCTGTATGTTTCGTCCAAAAGGCCCTTCATTCAATAGATATTATCGTCATTATCATTCAGCGCTTAGCTCTCCTTCTACGCACACAAAGGAAGGCCACACCGGACCGCCAGAATTGTAGGTACCAGAGCAAAAGACAAAAAAAGATACCCGCCTGGAAAATCAAAATGGCCATGTAGCATATTCTTTCCCCAATCACCTAAATATCTATGAAGGTAAATTATTTTAAGGAACCCATACCAACAAGCCACCCTTATCGGCAGCTTTAACCCCATCCGTAGCCGCAATCCTCAAATTCTTGTTATAATACTTATCCACAACCCTCAACGTAGCTCTGATCCAATCGTGCTTTATTCTCGGGTAGATCCTGTACTCCATCACCAACCTTGTTAATGGCATAAGTTGCACGCCAGGCTGCTTCGGGCCTTCGAAGTGGAAGGTGTCGCTGGGTTCCATTGTTACGTTGAAGGTTAGGACGTGCATTGTGGGGTTTTCGAGGGTGTAGGTTAGGGCGATGGTATTTGTGTCGGGGAGGTACGGCGATGCTTCTATTTGGATGTTAGTGATTGTTCAAATCGAATTTATAGAGGGGGTGGCGTACCAGCTAGGACCCTGGGTTCGCTGCCGGGGATGAGGAGTCTTGGAACGGCCAGAGGAGTTTCTACTATATCACCGCCTGGTCGCTGCCATTTGATTCTCAGATCTAAATCTATATCCGATGATCTTCTATCTTCTAATGCATGTTTTGTGACCTCTAGGATGTAGATGATTTCGATGATCGAGTCCGGCTTGAGTTCTACGGAGAATTAGCACTGTAATGCCGGTCAAATATGCAAAGGATGTGACATACCGTGTCCCTGCTCGTTCACCTCGTCCGCCCTCGAAAGCTGGCAAACGATACCACCCTGAACATTCGCTACATCGCAGGTGAACCCGTCGAGAACCAGCGTCTGTGCCTCCATCAACGATATCTGACACTTGAAAACCCATCTCTGCGTCAGCCCCTTCGATACATCTTCATGGGACTCGCGGTCGGCATCCTCAGCTGACAGCCTAAATATATTAGGCCACTTCTTCGGATGAACACTGGGCGAAAAGTCGAATTTTGTTCGGAAGGGCCGTCGGACGTGGAAAGGTGGTAATTTAACAGTTTTCGAGATTTGAGTCTCTGGATCGGATGTTAGGACGTAGAGAGAGATGACTTCGAGTGAAACTTCTGCTTCCAGGATTGCGGAGGGGATGGTGAAGGAGCGCCGGATTTCTTCCGACGGAGCTATCCTACCCAGTTGGTAGGGCGTTTCTGGGTCGTCCTCAATGGACTCTGAGGTTTCCGTTCGGTCCCAAGTAATAAGCGGGACTAATTAGTAGTGTTACGGTTAGCTATTCCGTCATAACAGCTGGTGATTTATATGGCTGTACCTTCGTCGGGATACCCGAGTATTCGGATCTTCATTCGGGCCTCCACCTCCTCGTCTTCCTCGTTGACCACACCGAGCACGATCCTAATAGGCTCGCCAATGTATACGGGGTCATCCAACCGCAGGATTTTCACCATAAGCCTTGGAGGTCGAGGTAAGATTTTCAGGTACATAGGCCTGTATGTTTTCAGCGGTACTTTGCTCAGTACCGAGTTTGCGTACTTCCAGAAGAATGCCTTCTTCGTTTTGAGGAGAAGGGGGTTATAGTCGTCGATATCAATGACTACGTCAATGTCATAGCCTCCACCACGAAGCGTCAATGTTATCGAAGTAGCTCTTGCATCTCCGTGTTCTCTGAGTTGAGAACTTAGCTCGAGGACCTTGATTTGACCAGCGCTTAAGGCTAGATCTGCGACACCTTCGGCGTATGGTTTCTTGCCGTCACTCGGGGATACATCTTTGAGTTTTGATTTTAGGTCCTGGAAATCCAAGGATCCTTCCCCTGCCTCGTGTCGAATGACAACCGGCTTCAGCATCCCCTTGTATTCAACTTTGACTTCGCTGAGAACTAGCGACGCAGAGCCAGCTTGCGCTTGCGACGTCAAGACGAGCTGTGAAATCGCCATATCACCCACAGATACTTCGGTAGCTAGAAACGCATACTCAGCTGATATCACTGGGAGGATATCAGGTGCACGTATTGCTAGTGTAGTTTCTCCCTGCACGCCTCCCTCGATATCGGCCAGACATTTGTCTAATTGCGGTACCTGGGCACCCTTCGGAAGGATTTTACTGTGCAATTCCAAGCTCGCTGTTAGAACGGAGGCAGCATCCGAAATTTTCAATCCGCAGCCTCTCATCATGGTCAAAGCTTCTAGAAGAATTTCGGGCGTCCAACGGTCCGTTCTCCAAGCCCGTAATCCTATTTTCAGGCTTTCGAGCGCCACCTGCCAGTTTTCCCTGGACATCTCCAGCTGAGCAAGTTCGAATAACACCCTTGCTCTTAACCGCGACTGGCCTTTTTCTACAAAGGCCGCGGCGCCGGCGTTTAGGTATCTAACGGTTGCAGATAACAGATCCACTTGCTGCTCCTCCTCAGGTGTGCGCACGAGATATAGGTCGACCGGAGAATCAGACTCCGGTAGTCTATCGACCCGTCGCTTATGTAGTTTCGAGTACGATACGGCCATCATCCAATAGAACCCGGCATGATGCAGATGCTCTATCGCCGACACCCTCTCATCGACCTTGATGGATTTGTCTATCGGGGCATAAAAATGCGGGATATCATTGGCCTTTGCGTCCGGCGTAAATATTTTGGATCCGTGGACTATTGTCGCCATGATCACTGCCCACCGGGCCTCCCATGCCGCCCAGCCGTACGTGCTAGTCCCGGCACCCTTGCGATCGAGAATATCCGCCATACGCCGCCGGTGACTTTCCCATCTCCGCGCCGATAGTGTCCCGTTTTCGAAGTATATGTAACACCTGATCGTCCGTGCCGCTATTACGTCCGCGAGCAACCGGATATCATTCCAGCGAGGACTCCAGTTGTTGGTCGTCTCGAATACCTCCAGTAATGCCTCGTACGCTGTCTCGTAATGGCGGACCGCGGCGTCCATCTCCGCTCTGAACTCTGCGAACAACGCTAGTTTCATCTCGTACCGGACTGTCCAGCCCGTGTTACTTAACGTCTGCGACATAGAACTGGGCGGTACTGTTGCTACCGGAGCTGAAGAACGACTGCGCTTTCTACGCGCATGTTTTGACAGTTCGCGGTAGAACTCGATCGCTACCGGTGCCAGAGCCAGTTCCACACTCTTGGCTAGCTGTTGGAGTTCGACGCTTGAGGCTTTCGCCGGTAGAAAGAACAGTGAGTTTTTGGTGTCCAGACTGGTTAGCCTGCGGATCATCGCAAACCTGTTCTCGATGGATGGAGCTTCGAGGAGGGTTTTCTGGGCGATTAGGACGACTGCGAACTTGATCTTTCGCGGGTCGGCGAGGAAGACCTTCTTCATCTCGTTGATAGAAGTTGCGAGTGCTCTGTCGGCGGCTTCTTCCTGCGCCGTCGGTACAACTGCGAATTCGTGAAATGATACGAAGGCGCATGGTTGGAGATAGAGGTGTTTCCGTAGCCAGATATGACTAAAGACGCCGTCAGGGTAGAGAGGAGAGTCCGGGGTCAAGGGTGATATGGGTGAATGCAGAGGTCGTTTTGCGAGGCCGGGCGTCGTAGGTGTCTTCGGGGACATGACCTCCAAGGGCGAAGTAGCACCCGACTCCGAGAAGGGAGGGTTCGCTTTCCGCGGGGGGAGGGCAAAGTTCTGTTCGTGGGAAGGTCCTCAAGGATACGTCAGCAATTTCCTCTGCACCCCATCCAATGTTGCCGAATATACGAATGTGATTTGAAAGTACAATGGTTTACAAACATCATTCGTGATTCTTCAGGTAGCTATCTTGGTGGTATAGTGGTGATGGCAGTGGTTGAGGAAGGAAAGACTACCCTTCCGACAGCAGCGACCCTAAACGCGGACGAGTTTGGCGGTCTCCCTCCTCGTTTGACAGTTCCCTTCCATCCTGGTTCCGCACTGCTCTTGAGGAAATGTTGGAGGAGGTCCTCGCCGACCTTGGAGGTCACCAGCGGTTCGTCGCAGCTTATCAGCGTGGCATTCTCGAGGAGAGGGTAGGGCGGCAGGGCGGTATGCGCATCGCTGGCACCCAGGCCGGCTACCACCAGGAGGGGTAGCGGAGTGGTAAAGTATTCCGGAGGGTAGGCCTCCATGACTGCTCCAGGAGAGGAGGAAGAGGGTGTCGGTACAGCTCGGAGGGGGGGATTGGGAGCTTCTTCGTCTGGAGGGACGGGGCCTTCTCAGTAGACGGGCATTGGCGGTACCGAAGGGCTCTACATGACACGTTAGACCAGCCATCCAGCAATATATCGACTAGCACTTCACCGTATACTTGGGTTTGATCGAAGAACTCGAACGGGCACACTCACAGATGTTGAGGTAAGAAGTTGATGCAGGGCTCCTGCTTTGGCCAGGATGACGGAAGGTCGAGGCGGGCTGGGAATCCGACGAGGTGGTTTTGGTGGTGTGGGCCGGAGCTAATCTTTTAAATCGCGGCCGATTCCCTTCCCCAAACTATTCCACCGCAGATGGCCTGCTCGCCGTCCCCTTCGATTCACCCTCATCGCCGTCTCCGCGGAACGTTCCTTACCAGATAGATCTCTCACAGCCGGTCCTTGGGATTCTCATCTTGCAGAAGCCTTGGATCCGTCGACTGTTCAGTCACGATGTCGCAAACCGCTGCTGAAAAGGCTGCGCTCCTTCAGATTATCGCGTGGGTTCTGCAACCGCAACTGCCCGCCTTCCCGGAATGCTGGTCGGGCTAACAGACGGAATCTTCACTTCGCAGGGACTGCAAAGCCGCCGTCAAGAGGCACGATGACTGTACGATATAACATTCCATCGTAGTATACTATACACCTAATTGCTATCGGTACTGACAACCGTTCCAGCGTCGGACTCAGATGAAACGGACGTCGCCTACGGTACAAATCGAGGGAACAAACTCAAGCGAAAGGCGCGACAGGTCCACGCCGGCAGCCTCGACGAACCCACGGGGAAGAAGCTCACACCGGAGGTAGTTCCACCGAACGGCCTTCTCTCTACGATTGATCTGTCTAATTGAGTGGGTGGGGAACGCTAGTTGATCGATTACAATGGACGGCAACGAATGATCCTGTACCGGAACACCGGCAAGCGGGATGAACCTGAGGAACGGACGCCCGGGTCGGGAAGGAAGAGGAAACAGAAGGGCAATGCTGCCAGCATCGAGGACGAGGGCCCTGGCGATTCGGATCCTTATGCCAATATCCACCTCGAGAGTGCGACTGCCCTTTGTCTGTGATTGCTGTTCGGACGGTTCGTGCGCTGACATATCTGTCCTAGCTCTCCTGGCACCGGCTGTCGAACCCAAGGATATTCCGACCCACCCTGCGCTGTCGTTACCGTACAAGTCCCGCCACCTGACCGACCTCTGCGATCAAGTTCTCGATATAATATGCGCCGAACACAAGCACCTCGTCACGATCAAACGGTTGCTGACGCACATGCTGGGGGATGACCCGTGGGTCACGGGCGATAAGATGGAATCTGTGGTGGTGCCGAAGTTTATTCAAGAGGCACAGGCCATGATAGAGGAACGGGAGAAAGCGAAGGCCGCCGCCGCCGCCGCTGCCGAGAGCCAACTGAAGGAAACGCAATCGACGATACCGGACGGGGACGTCGAAATGGTAGACGGTGGGAAGCCGGACGAGAACACTGAGAAGCCAGCTACGCAGGAAGCACCAGCGAAGTCGCCGGTACCGAAGGTCGAGCACCCGTCCCCGCCAGGCGGGTTCACAGAGACGGCAGGGGAGTCATCGTCGACAGTGCAGAGCAAACCGCCAGTGCCGGCGACCCAGGACCCGCCGCGACCACCACAGGCAGCAGCAGTAAACGGCGACCCGAACGCTATGGAGATAACCAACAGTGTAGCTCCCGCAGCACCCACACACGCGGCACTACCAGCAGGGGTGGATCCGTACGAGATCATCAACTGCACTTCTCCTTGGTTTTACCCACCGGCGCGTGACGAAGATGCTAGAAACTTCGGGCTGCCAACGCAGGAAGCCGAGGAAACCCGGCAACTGCTGCTGCTGGCTGTGCAGAAGGAGGAAGAGTTCATCAGAGGGCTGGAGAGGGTTCGCGCCATGCTGTTGAAAGCTGACCGGCAGCGCAAGCAGGTGTGGAACTGGTGCCGTGCAGACGGAGCCCCGGAGCTAAGCGATGGGGAAGACTATGTGGATCTGGAGTACTGGGGTCTGAAGGAAGGGGACCTGGTGAAGGGGGCGGAGGAGGAAGAGGAGGAGGATCCGAAGGGCAAGAAGACGGCCCGGACGAGCAGGAGGAATTAGAGCTCGGCACCGGTACTGTGATTTTGAAGTTTTGCGATTTGGAGTATTTGCGATAGAGGGGGGTGATAATACCTTTTGCAATGTAAGCTTGGTAGTTGGATGGATTGTATTTTGGCGTATGTCTGTCTGTACTATAAGAATTCGAACTCGACGGCTTCGAAGATGAGGCCGGTTACATCTTGATATCATTTGGTCGAGCTCTCTGATATTTCTTCATTCTATCCTCCTCCCCTCCATCATCCTCTCTATCAAGTCTCTCCCACCTTTTGTTTCCTTCTTGCACCCGATGGATCGTATAGCATCGGCGGGAAAATGCCTCTCGGTTCTCCACGCCAAAGATGCATGCGAGCAGACCCTGCCGACGCCAGCCCGCCCCAGTAACCTGATAGACTAATACGACAATTCAGACAGTCTCGTAACCAGACAATTCAATCCAGACTAGTCTGAAGAGAAAGGAAGAGAAAATAAAAAAAAAAAAAAAAAAAAAAAAGATATGGCCGAAGAGGGAATAGCCGTGTTTACAGGCCATCACAGCGCAGCAAATCAACAAATAAGCGGCCCCACTCGGCTGCGTGTGAAGAAAGAGAGCGTTGGCCGCCCAGCAAATTTGGCTGGCTATCACAGCTATCAACCTCCCCTTATTCTTCCTCTTATTTAACTCTGCTCCCTCTCTTCCCTCGCACACCTCATCATCCCCAGCATCTTCACCTTGATCAGAACTTCGTACTCAAGTACCTCTTACTCACTTAACTTGCAAATACCCGTTAACTTGACCTACCATCAAAATGCGTGAAATCGTAAGTCTCTTCCCCTCTGCTCGTGTCTCCTCGGTTCAGGTGGCGTGATAGCTCTGGAGTAGCTCCCTCACCGTCTTCAATGAACCGCGTAGCTTTCCATCTTACCTGGTCACGTCCGGCTGACATGAATGTTTACTTTAGGTCCATCTCCAAACCGGTCAATGCGTATGTTCCCGTCGTCGAAGCTGCTCCTTGAGCTCCTTCGAGCTTGCTTGCTAACTCCCTTCGCAGGGTAACCAAATCGGTGCTGCTTTCTGGTATGTTTTTCTACACAATCACTGCTTTATCTCGTCTCGATCTCGTGCATAGCTAACGAACTCGGTATAGGCAAACCATCTCCGGTACGTTTCGAGCTTTGTCTTGATTCCCGTGGTGGTACCTCGGACGCGAAACTAACGCTCTTGTTTTTCTTTTATATAGCTGAGCACGGCCTCGACGGCTCCGGTGTTTACAATGGCACCTCTGACCTCCAACTCGAGAGGATGAACGTGAGTTTTCTTCATCATTCCCAAAAAATTAAACTTGACACACGGCTAACGTGATTCGCGTCCAGGTCTACTTCAACGAGGTCAGTCCTGTCGTTTTGCGCTGCGGATTTTGTAAACTAAAGCAACCCGACCTAACAGACTTCACAACAGGCCTCGAGTAACAAGTATGTTCCACGTGCCGTTCTCATCGATCTTGAGCCCGGTACCATGGATGCCGTTCGTGCCGGTCCCTTCGGCCAGCTCTTCCGCCCGGACAACTTTGTCTTCGGTCAGTCCGGTGCCGGTAACAACTGGGCCAAGGGTCATTACACCGAGGGTGCCGAACTCGTTGACCAGGTTCTCGACGTCGTCCGTCGTGAAGCCGAAGGTTGTGACTGCCTTCAGGGTTTCCAGATCACCCACTCCCTCGGTGGTGGTACCGGTGCCGGTATGGGTACCCTTTTGATCTCCAAGATCCGTGAAGAGTTCCCAGATCGTATGATGGCCACTTTCTCTGTCGTTCCATCTCCAAAGGTCTCCGACACCGTCGTCGAACCCTACAACGCCACACTCTCCGTCCACCAGTTGGTCGAAAATTCCGACGAGACTTTCTGTATCGATAACGAAGCTCTGTACGATATCTGCATGCGTACTCTCAAGCTCTCCTCCCCATCCTACGGTGACCTCAACCACTTGGTCTCCGCTGTCATGTCCGGTGTCACCACCTGCTTGCGTTTCCCCGGTCAATTGAACTCCGATCTGAGGAAGTTGGCCGTCAACATGGTTCCCTTCCCACGTCTCCACTTCTTCATGGTCGGGTTCGCCCCCCTCACCTCCCGTGGCGCCCACAGCTTCCGTGCCGTCACCGTTCCGGAACTCACACAGCAGATGTTCGACTCCAAGAACATGATGGCTGCTTCTGATTTCCGTAACGGCCGTTACCTCACCTGCGCCGCCTTCTTCCGCGGCAAGGTCTCGATGAAGGAAGTTGAGGATCAGATGTTGAACGTTCAGCAGAAGAACTCCGCCTACTTCGTTGAATGGATTCCAAACAACGTTCAGACCGCTCTCTGCTCCATCCCCCCACGTGGTTTGAAGATGTCCGCCACATTCGTCGGTAACTCGACCTCCATCCAGGAGCTCTTCAAGAGAGGTAAGCCGTGATTATTTTCCGTATTATTATATATTCGCACTTACTAACGAGGGTTGATTACAGTTGGCGACCAATTCACTGCTATGTTCCGTCGCAAGGCTTTCTTGCATTGGTATACCGGTGAGGGTATGGACGAGATGGAGTTCACTGAGGCCGAGTCCAACATGAACGATCTTGTTTCCGAATACCAGCAATACCAGGAGGCCGGTGTCTCCGACGGCGAGGAGGAAGGTGGATACGAGGGAGAGGAGCACCAAGAAGAGTAGATTATCAACCGATGATCTTTTTGTTCTCATTGCGAAGAGGTGGGAAGGGTATAGGCATCTGTTTTCTTTTTTGCTTTCTTTGAAATTGGTTCTTGTAGGGACGGGCGATTGCTATCAGGAGCGTTTTGGTAAAATCTACAATTCTGAAAGACGTGCCTGTCGGCCGTCCTAGGAACCTGGGGCGGAGATAACAGAAGGAGAGAAACAGATATCTTGTCTTTCTTATACACCTGCTTTCACTCCTACCCATTCGACCCTTTCGACCCTTTCTTACACTGTCAAAAAGCTATAAAGAGCTATGCGGTGAAAGCGGTTACTTTTCCCAATCATTTATGTCTACTAATGACCATCCACACGGAACCCAAATAAAAATAACTATTAGCCGGAGCATGCAACCATCATGGAAGTTGCATGGCTCTCGAGGAACAAAAAAGCGTATTCCAAGTAACAATCTCCACCATGTGAGCTCCCAATTATATCAATCAAGCGGGCCCGACCCGGAGTGCTAGCAGCTGCCCACCGGGATGAAAATTTTCGTGGTTCCCGGTGGCGGCCTGACCGGACTAACCAGCCTCAGGGGACACATTATCCTATCTTTTGATTTGTTCGACGGACAGGGACCGGGGCTAACCTCATCCCCCTACCTAAGAGTGCTGCTAGTTACCCCTCCGCCGGTTTGTCGGTACCGAAAACGTTGAAGAGCTGTCCGACGTAATGCACGCTAGCGAAATCGGCGGGGGAGTTCAGATATACCCAAGAATTAATTGCCTATCTGCACGAGGGAGAAGAAAAAAAAAGAGAGTAGAGATAAAATATATTAGCCTGATGCATGCACGAGGACATCCGATGCTAGCCAACCTATCGAAAGGAGTCATTGCGGTAGATTACGAGGAAAGCGTCGGTATAAATTTTCTGGGGTTTTCTCCGGTGATAAAAGTGCTCTCTCTCTTTCTCCGTCTCGCTCTCGCTCTCGCTCTCAGCTCGTGTTAGTTCCCAACAGTTTAACTTTTTCAAAACTCTGCTTTGTTCTTTACTCCCTACAACATACTCCTGACCAATTGATTGCATTCTATGGCAACTGAAGTAGTTACGATGTCGAAGGGAAAGGTATGATACGTACCAACCATCAACGATTGCTGGTCTCTATTGCTAACCGTCGTTCGATCACAGGTCTGCTTAGCTTACTCGTAAGTTGGGGCTTTTGTTCTATTAAGGAAGCTCTTTAGTATACCTCATGATGCTAACTCAATTGACGAAAACAGCGGCGGTTTGGACACCAGCTGCATGTGAGTAACTTGCCCGCCGTGCTGCTTCTGCTCGGGGTGTTTTGGTGCTGATGGTGGGGTAGTTTGGCATGGCTGTTGGAGCAGGGCTACGAGGTCGTCTGCTATAGTATGTTCTTCATCCGATTGGCTTGATGCTTTGTATGCTTTGTACGGGAGTGCTAATTGAATGCTTGTAGTGGCTGATGTTGGCCAGGAAGGTATTGGATGCTCTGGTGCTGGAAAGTCGTCGAACTGCTTGCTGATTACAGAGCGCAGAGGACTTTGAGGCCGCCAAAGCTAAGGCTACGAAGAGTATGTGCTCCAATTGGTGTTATACTATCTTTCTGTGAGCAGGTTGCTAATTCAGGGTGATTACCAGTCGGCGCCAGCGCTTGCTACGTCGACGACCTCCGAAAGGAATTCGTCGACCAGCTGTGCTTCCCCGCCATCCAATGCAATGCTATCTACGAAAACGTCTACCTCCTCGGTACCTCCCTCGCCCGCCCGGTCATCGCCCGAGGCCAGATGGCCATCGCGAAGAAAGAAGGCTGCTTCGCCGTCTCCCACGGTTGCACGGGTAAGGGTAACGATCAAGTTCGTTTCGAACTCGCGTTCTACGCCCTAGACCCCAAGATCAAGGTCATCGCCCCCTGGCGTGATCCCGTCTTTTATGAGAGGTTCAAGGGAAGGAACGACCTGCTTGATTACGCTGCCCAGCAGGGAGTTCCCGTCTCTCAGACTAAATCGAAGCCGTGGTCTATGGATGAGAATTTGGCGCATTGTTCTTATGAGGCTGGTATTCTTGAGGACCCGGATGTGACGCCGCCGAAGGATATGTGGAAGCTCACGGTTGATCCTGAGGATGCGCCGGAGAAGCCGGAGGATTTCACGGTTTTCTTTGAGAAGGGGTTGCCTGTGAAGATTGTGGAGCAGGATGGGACGGAGACGACGGAGTCGTTGGCTTTGTTCCTTAAGGCGAATGCTATTGCCAGGAGGAATGGGGTGGGAAGGATTGATATCGTTGAGAGTATGTTCTACTAAAACCTTCACTTGGGTATGCTACGATGCTAACTAGGGTGACCGTGCAGACCGCTTCATCGGCCTCAAGTCTCGAGGATGCTACGAAACACCCGGCCTCACCTGCCTCCGCAACGCCCACGTCGACCTGGAGGGTCTGGTCTTGGACCGCGAAGTCCGCGCCCTCCGTGACCAATTCATCACCTTCAACTATGCTAAGATCCTCTACAACGGTCTCTACTTCTCACCGGAACGTGAGTTCCTGGAGGACGCCATCATCTCGTCGCAGAAGAACGTGAACGGTCAGGTCAGGTGTCGATGCTACAAGGGATCGTTCACGGTCCTTGGAAGGAGCTCGCAGACCGAGAAGCTGTATGATATGAGCGAGAGCAGCATGGATGAGATTGGAGACTTTGCACCGAGCGAGACGACCGGGTTCATCAGCGTGCAGGCTATTCGGTTGAAGAAGTATGGGTTGAAGAAGCAGGAGACTGGAGAGGCTTTGTAGATTTCTGCCAGAAGTGCATTGTGTCCCATCTACAAGTAAATACGTACCGACTTTGAAGGGTCTATCTACTGTCCATATTACTAGTCCATTGAATGGAATCAAAAGTACATGCAAAAGGCCTCCGCACGCCTCAATTGATAGAATCGGTACTTCTTAAGATCGTACAGACGAGATGAACTGGATCGAACGGATATCGAGCCTGTGTGCTGTTGTTCTGCAGGCTGCGTTGTCATGGTGCCAGCTGTTGTTTCCCCAACTCGCCGGCTTCCCTGTTGCAATTGCTCTCGTCCGCGACTACTTCTTTTAGTCCGAGCAAGTTCCTCCTCGAAGAACCCCACCATCCCATCCATCTCTCGATCTCTCCCCTCACTCTCTTCCCCCGCTGGTGCAATCCATCTTCGATCATATCCTGCCGCTCCTTCATCGAGCGGGACTACCTAGAAACTGCTCGCTTGAAGCAAAATTCCAACATCCATTGAATTCGAATTGCTATTTTAGTCGCAACATCGCGAGTTCAAACCGATCTTACTATCAAGCTCGTCCTGATCAGTTATATAGCTTCAACCAAAAACCCAGTCGCCGTAGAGGTATGTCCACACGCAGTTCCATCTATACATTTCCATCCCTAGAATCGAGACATTTCCGCATTGTATTCTACCACCACCACAATGAAGCCATCCATCTCAAAGAGCCAGCTTGGCCCAGCTCCATACATCGGCGCAGGCGCCCTCATCTCTGCCTTAGCTACTACCAACTTATCTTCAGAAATCGCTAACAAGCTTTCCGGCGCTGCAGAATACATCTACCCGTGGATCCCATTCGTCGACTTCTCCAAAACCGAGAACCGGAGGGTCTGTCCGCTCGAACTCCCCGCTCCAGGTCCATACCATCAAAGGTGCACCTACATCACCACCGCACCCCCAGACTCCGCCGGCATATCCGGCTTAAGGAGCACAGCTTCCAAATACGGATACTTCCCCTCACCGCCATACCCCGACCCCCGACCTCCTAGACCCCGATACTTCGCTATAATGGACGACTTCATCATCCAAGCCTACCCGTACGCCAAACTAGCGATATCCCACGCAAGAACCCTCCTCTCCCACGTCCTCAAAGCCATCTACCCGATCCTAAACCACCTGTACAACCAAAACCCAACGTTGGTATCCATCGTCCTCCTCGTCTCAGCCGTCTATTTCATCCTGCGTATCGTCACCACGATCACGAATTTCATCTGGTCCGTTACGCGGAATATCTTTCAGTTCTTCTTCGTCATGGGGGTTATTCTTGTTTGCATGAATTATTATAATAAACGGGCTGCGGGGAGGTTGGGTGATGATGGGACTGTGGTTCCTGGGTTCGATTGGGATGCTACTTGGGCGGATTTCCAGGGGATCTGGGGGTTCGTGCAGAATATCGGAGGGGTTTTGATGGATCTTGTGGAGAGTGGGAGTCATCTTGAAGAGGATGGGTGGAATAGTGGGAGGAGGAAGACGATGGGGAAGAAAGGGGATCCGTTGTTTGCGGATCAGTCGGGGGGTAAGAGGGGTGGTCAGAAGTGGCGGTGAGACGGGTCAAAAGTTTTAAGAAGTTCATTTAGAAGAAAGAAGAAGGAAGTTGATTCGAAGGTAGTAGCGATGTTGATTTTTTTCCTCTTTTTTTCGTTTTTCTAATATCAGAGCTGGGCGGACTGTCGGTTATGTGATACCGACTGACACTAAAAGTTGGAATATAAGTAAGCATATTCTATTGCGATTGTTATCGCGAATATAGGGAGGGTTTCGTTCACTGTTTTCCATGAGATTCATGTTGGCTATCTGCTTTCTGTGTTTTTTTCCAGCATACTTCGACTTCTGCTGGCTTCGTTTCTTATCGCGCGGTCTCTGTTCCATGCTATATCTATAAGTATTCAAGGCGAATCTGGAGTATTTCCATCTTATTGACATTTTGCTTGCAAGGCTCACTCATTCAGGAGCACTTTCATGTATCTAAAGTTACTATCGATCATTCGAATATTTGAGACCAATTCAAAAGGGATGTAGATAGGTAATAATGTATGGAACGCCGTTCCCTTCTAGTGACGATAGCTATAAATCATCATCAGGCTAAGCTGGAATATAACTCCACCGCAATATGCCGAAGTCGAAGAGAAAAATGAAAGGAAAAGGGAAAGGGTAAACGTTGAACAAAGTATGTACGCTGAATATAAAAAAGAAAACGACCTCCCTAATTGACCACCCCCCCCCTTTATTCGCTTGTTAGTAGTTTAAAGACTGTAACCCTGCTCTTGAGTAAAAAAAGTCAGTAACAACATGTCCGAGACCGATTCTACGAGTTCGTCTGGCTCATGATCAAGTCCCGATACATCTGCTTCAAATCCGCCACATCGTTCCTCAACTCCTCGACTTCCTCGCTCTTTTCACCCAGCATAACGAGCGTAGCGTCGTAAGCTGCATCTTTTTCCTTAAAATCAGCCTCAAGCGTCTGTAACCTCGTTTCCAACCCCCTCTTCTCATCTACCTCGGTCATAAAAGCTACAACCTCAGCTCTAGCTTCATCACGCTGCGCCGTCATCCTGGCCAATTCTTCCCTACTGCTTGCCATCTCACTCTCCAGCCTCCTCACCGCCGCCGACATTCGCTCCACAAGTTGAACGCTGGGACCAGCGGCAACCGTCGACACACTAAGGATTTCACCAAGATGCCCACCACCGTTCCTCCCTTCGTGACTCCCGGGACTCATTAATCCCCCATTCCCTTCAAATATACTTTCATTATCCCCATCCTGCCCGGGGATACCGGGGCTCATCATCGAAGTACTCAGCGAAGGCGTGCTAGGGTAATTCCCCACCGAGATCCCCATGCCCATACCGGGTCCTCCGAATCCACCAAACAGCGAGTTTTGACGAGATGTAACCCCACCGCTGCCGTACCCTGATATCGAATCCAATCTTGGTGTCGTAGGTCCCCAGGAAGGTGTATACTGCCTAATGGGATCCGGTAATGTGGGCCTTCGGTAGCTCCCTGGTCCTTCGTTTAATCTATCACCAGACTCTGTTCTAGACATACGTTTGGAGGGGAACGGGGCGTTAAGGTCCGATCCGATACTCTGCTTCCTAGGCCGAGGGTTGGGAGATAAAGGTCTTATTGCGCCTTCCGCTTCTAATATAGAATTTGGCCGTGACTTTGGTCGGGAGGCGTAATCCTCTACTACGGCGGAAGTGGCGTTCTTGAGCGAATCCCTAAGGTTATTGATTTCCTTCTGCCATGCGTTTCGTTCCTCTTCCTGTCGTTTTGTGAGTTGCTGTTTGGACTCCTCATGAAGGGTGATTTGTTTCCGAAGGTCGTCACAGAGGGAGAGCTGGGTAGTTAGAGAGGATTCGAGGTCTTGGGCTTTGAGAGTGGTAGATTCAAGGTCGGATTCTAGACGTTTGAATTTTTGGTTCTGCATTGCGATATGGTTAGTGGTGAATATAAATTCGGACCGCTGCAGCGACACATACCACTTCTCGAGCCTTCTTACGGACGTCGCCCTCCTTGCGAGAGAGCTCGTCTCGCTCCTTTTCCACATTCATAAGCCGTGTCATCAAGCTAGCCTCGATTCCCTGCCAGTTTTCACTGGCGACAGCGTATTGTGATTGAAGAGTCTCGATTTGTCGAAGCAACTTCGCATGTGTATGACCCGAGGTCCCGGTCGACGCCTCCTCAGCGCGGGCCCTCATAATCTCCAGCTTTGTTTCTAGCATCTGTGATGGGTTAGCACTGCTAGCTCAAGGAATAGGTGGGTTTTCTCAGGGGCCTTACTGAGATCTCATTCCTAAGCTCCAATTCGACTGCCTTAGCTCTATCGCCATCTCTTTCGAGCTTACTCTGCAATGTCCAGATTTCACTCTTAGATCTTTCCCTATCCGCAATTGCGTCGTTTTGTGCTTTCTCCAGCTTCTCCCTCAGGTCGGCTGTAAGCTTCCTCTCAGCTTCTAAGGCCTCTGTCTGAACTTTGCTCTCTGCATCATCCGCCCTTGCTATCGCCTTCGCGAGTTGGAGCTTCAGGTCGCTGGTGCTGATTTGTAGAATATCTCTTTCTCTTTTCAAGCTTTCATTGTCAACTTCCAGTTTACTCATAGCTCTCACTTTCTCATTCGCACGCTTCTCAGCTTCAACAGCTTTCTTTGCCTTCTCTCTTAGGTCTGCAGCTTCCTTCTCAGCCTTCTCCTGCTTCCTCTTCGCCTCTGCAGCGGCCTTCTCATCTTCCTGAGCTTTGGCCCTTAGTCGTTTGATGTTATTCATATGCTTCAGCTCGATCTTACTCAACCGCTCTCCATCCTCGAGTAGTAAGGCGATCCGTTCATCTCGTTTCGCGAGTTCCTTTTCCAAGGCGGAGGCACCGCCGCTCTGGATCCTTTTGCGAGCCTCTTCGGCTGATTCCTTGGAGAGGTATTTTAGCTTCTCTTCGAGAGAGTCAATGCGTTCCGAAGCGGCGGAGGATTCTTCGGCGCGACGGGATTCGCATATTGCGAGGTCTTCACGGAGCTGGGAGACCGTGGATTCGAGGTCTTCGATTGTGGCGGCGGCGGGTAGTGGGGTGGAGGCTGCAGTAACGACGGTGGGTGGTTGGTCTATGGAAGCTCTAGGTTTTGAGTCCAGTGAGGGTCGAGGTCTGGTGTCAATTGATGTTCGAGGTTGGGATTCGATTGATTTGCGAGGTATGTCGACGCTCGTTCGAGGTGATGGTGATGGGTCGGCAGGTGCGGATTCGACGCCATTGGTAGACGGTTGCTTTTCATCGTCTGAGGGTTTCGATTCAACTGGTACAGCTCCTTCAGCTTCAACTTTCGGTTCTACGTCCGAAATTTCTTCGACTGCCGCCGATATCGCTGTTTTGTCGTCGGCCGTAACGTCCAGGCTTCCCCGTACACTATCTGTATCGTCTCTGTCCACTGACCTCCTCACAGCAGGACTAGGGCTAGGACTCGCTGCTCGTTCAGACAGGCTACCTACAGCGGGACTAGCACTTCTAGCGCCCCCGCTGCGGGCCATAGCTGCCGCGAGCCTTTCCTGCATCGTCATCCTCCCTAGTCCCGGCGGCGGTGTGGGCGACGCTGACGTGGGCGGTGTAGGCCTCGCATCTGTTACTCCTGCTAATATTAACCATGGTGTCCTAAGAGAGCGAAGAACGGTAGTTCATTTGGATGAGAAAGACCTTTAAGAATAACAGCCGGAGCTTGAGGAACAGGAGCAGCTGTTGTCGAAGCACTGCTCGTGCCGGTGGTAGCTGTCGTGACACCCGAATTCCCAGCTGTGACCGACGGAGAATTATTGACTACAAGGTTCGGATCGCTGGCCAGGACCTGGTCCAGGCGTGATTCGACGCCGGCGACTGCTCGTTGGAGGAAGTTCATGGTGCCGATGTACGGAGGCTCGGGATTACGTCTGCTCTACAGCCAGGGTCTCTCGCGAGACACTTCTGGAGCTTGCGAAGAGGGTCCCGGTCAGTCGAATAGGTCGGATGGAGAAGATGAAGAAAACAAGGAGCGAATGGATGGGAAAGAGAGAAAGCGACGGGAATCCGATGGGGGTTTAAGGCTTCTCCCTCGGCCTTATGCGCGGTCCCTGGTTAGGGTTTATGTTGGTGGTGGTGGTGGATTGTGGAAGTAACGTGGTTCAAGAAGCCCAAAGGATCGAGATTATATCCCCGCCAGGCTCGGAAATTTGGGGGGAAGCGGTCGCCAGTTGCGGTGGTGGAAATTACACTGGCTGGTATACATCAGGCATCTTCTACGGACGCTACAGAGTACCTGCAAGCCCCGAGGTTACGATCGATAATTATAAGGTGGTGAAGCCGAAGTTGCGGTTGCATTGAGGTGGGATGTCGTTGGCGGTGGGATTTAATGGCCACGTTCGGCGTTATAACGTTAGCCTCGCCTTCGACTGCCCTCTCGTCCGCCGGAAATTCGCCATTCGCAGTTGAGATTTCTACGAGGGAAACGAGGCTAGTTACTTGATTAACTGCCGCTTGCATGCAGACACCTGCATGAAGTCCTATTGTGGGCGGGCGGGGCGGGTTCAAACATCGGAGGCAGTGAAACCGCGGGTTACGTACGCATGGCGCCGCGGCTGTTTCAGAACCCAGTTACAGCAGTCGCACGGATATTATATAATGAAGAGGATGTAGCTATTCCGATTTCATGAGCATGTCCGTCCCAATGATATCTATCAAGATGCCGTTGCCGTATAACCAAAAAAAGTCTACCCGAAGGAACAGGAACAAGCGCGCACGCAGAGAATGAAAATGATATAAAAGACGGGCAATATCGTTCGAATCATGTGCTGGAAGAAACAAGAAGAATATGCACAACAGAATGTGAAGTTATAGGGACTTCTTGTCCGTCCCGTTGGCTTTGGCGCTCGCCCCGTTGGCTTTGGCCGTGCCGTTGGCTTTGGCCTTACCGTTGGCCTTAGCCTTACCGTTGAGCTGCTGATGCTGCTGCTGACCCTTGGCCTTAGCCACGACGTCCTTCTTGTCGACGCTGGGGATGGAGAGCAGAGACGGCCAGTACAGGTCGTACTCATCCTCTCTGCCGTCCAGGGTCGCTCGCAAGTATTGTCCCCAGACGAGGAGGATGTAGCTCCCCATACCCGTCAACAGGTGCCACCATGCATGGAGTTCTATATTTTTTCATTTACCAGTTAGCGATTCTGCTGCTCTACATATTCCAGATCTATACTTATATAGTTAGGGGCCACGGAAGAGGTATCTTACCGGACACGAATCCCCACGGCATGCCCACCTCGCGCCGCCACCGTCTCAGCTGCTGGCAGTAGATATTGTCCAGATTCCACACTCCGAACCCGGTCAGGAACACGCAGATGCCCCAGAGAACCATCTTCCACATCAGGACCGTCGCCGCAGGGTTCTTCTGCCGGGTCCGGGTCTCCATCATGTACAGACTACGTGACAGTAGCGTGATCATGATGAGTGCGAAGGCATTTTGGTGGAACAACGGGTTCTTGAGGTAGTGGTACACTAGCGTGATAGTGAGACCCATGCCCACGCAGCCGAGGAGGACGAGGCCCTGCCCTAAGGGGGCCCGGCCGTGGGAGAAAGTTGCGAAGCACATGGTGAGTGCGGTATAGATCATGGCGCATTCGTCGACGAGCTGCATCGAGTCTGTACCGCAGTTTTATTCCCGTCAGCTCTGCACCAAGGGAAACGGTGGGGAAGAATTACATTTTAAGGTGCCATGGAATAAGATAGACCCGATACCGATGATGCCGTAGCTGATGAAGCACAAGGCAAATATCCTCGGGTGGTCATGCTTGAAGACGTGGGTGGCGCCTTTGTAGGAGAGCCAGATGTACAGGCTGTTGGTTATGACGTTCATGACCTCGGCGACATCTACACATATCATACATTAGATATCTAGACATCGACATGAATCTCTCTCCAGCTCTCACGTACATCCGGTGAGGTAGAAGTCTTCTTCGCAGAAACTGTTCACATGCCATTTTCGTTAATTCGAATTCTCAAAGTCTACACAAGTTGGTACAGATTCTGCCGTGGCATCGTGGGAAACTTACTTGATGGTCGATGTTGCAGGCTCCCACATCGACTGGACCTTCGGGCCATACGGGAACGACGGCAGCCAGGACATTTTCAAAGCCGGGTATCTCGATAAAGGTGGATACGAAAGGTGAAGTCGAAGACGAGTCCGCCGGTGATTTGAGTGTTTAATCGAGCAGGACTCGTGGAAGCTTAAAATAGGGCAGCTGATCGAGACGAAACCGACTCGAAACTCGAACCTCGAAGCCGCTAACTTTCACGTGTCGGCCTTCCAATTAATCCGTCCACCTCGCCGGACCTCGATCGATCAGGCGACTTCAAAATGCTTCGAGAGAATGGCTAATTGGTGATGCTGAGGCCCGAGACTGCCAATTTTCAGAGCCCTACGTAACCAGTCCGCCCGCGGAAACACCGGATGCCCGATGTGAATGAACCATGGTGGTGACAAGAATTCAACAAAACCCTGGCTTCGACCGCTGGCTTCCAGAAACTGGCCGCTTCTTCCTTGCGGGAAAGCAGGAATTTCGTATTTCCGACTGGCCCTGCTGCTTCCTTGCATGGTCTGGGCCAGTCACTTGGGCCACGGGCTGGTTTACGCTAGCCTGGAACGCTGGCTAGCGCAAGGTCCCGAGCCGCCTAATGCGGCCTGCTAAGCTTTGCCCCCACGTTGGGACGGCCGTTGTGGATGATGTAAACATGATACGGACATTCCGAGGTTAGTTCGGACATCTTCCATACATACAACCGTCGATATATTAATTACTTACTTGCTTACCTCTCTATTTCGAATATCTCTAGGAATTCCGATGGCTCGCACTTTAACTGGCCATGCACGCGTTTGCACGTTTGGGCCAGATGGGTGATTTAAACAGTGGCCGACTTCCTCCAGAATCACTTCCAGTACGGTGGCTGCTGTCAGAAAAGGGTGGCATACCGACACGATACCAATACAGTATCGGCCCATAATACGGTATTATAAAGGTATTGAAAGCGACAACCACCATATAGTTTGAATTGGAATGGTATTCAAAAACACCCCTCTTCTAGCATGGTAGTTAGTTGAGCGATAACAGAATCCCTGGGCTCCATGTGTCGGCATACATGCATTCCGATTCCATGCATTGCGACAAGGGCTGAAACGAATACAATTGTGCAATTACATCAGTTGGGTTACACATGATATCTATCCTATTTAGGACCAGATATACAGTGCACCTTCGGTCCTTGATTCCTCGACTGAAGTAATTGAGCGCCTCACCAGACCGAGTTGGCTGATTCTTCATGCATATGTGCGGTATATCTGCCGTCTGGTGGCGTCAAAGCGAGACCGGACGACCACAACCAACGTTCTCTTGAGCCTGCGCACTCCAATAGCTATGGACCCACTCCCAGAAGCGGGCTCTCGTATTTCTGAGATACTCGCCAATTAGGTCCTTGTCAGCCCCAGGACATATCCTCAGCTGGATAGGAAACCGGCCTTGGCAATATGTATGCCGCTGCAGTGGTGCGGGCGGGGTGCTGATATATCGATAGCAAATCGAATTTCGGCAGCCTCATTCTCGCAGCGGGGGTTGGGAAAGCGCGCCGCTCTAAAATCTGAAATACTCGCGGAGGCCCTTCCTTTCCATTCGGCCAGGATGTCGTTCATTTCAGTCTATCGGAACTTTCGAAGTTTATCACCGTCTCGTATACTCGGTTTACCCAAATGTCTTACTCGACCAATTGGACAATGGCATATATCCTGGTTATCTCCCTCGTGTCTCTCCCATATTGTACGGCCCTCGAATGGGAGGATTTCACAAATAACCTTGCGACCGACCTCGTAGGTATTCTTCCTCAACCTAGAGATCTTCTGATACCTCCGCTAACGAAACCTTGAAGGCTCCCCTTCTTGCACTCTTCGGCGAGCAGGTCACAAAACAGTTCTTGAGCGAATCTCTGAGCACATGGGACAATGTCATATTCGCTATGGCCCCGTTAGGGATCCTTACAGCCGTCGTATCCGCTATTCGCGTTTGTGGTAGCTCTTCATTGAGAGCCTTCATCGGGCGCGCACAAGAAAGTCCAGGAATGACTGAAGTAGAGGTTCTATCTTGTACCTCAGAAACCACTGCTGAATTGTGGCATGATGGCGGTATTGCGCGAGTCTTCGGCACACCAAAGCTTCTCCAAATAGTGAGACTTGAAACCAAGGACGAGGATTATCGAGACACCAGCTATAAAGGCAAGGATGGTCGGCGTGTATACGAATCATGTACCGCGGGTATAGAGCTCTTCGAGTCTGCCCGCGCTACGGGTGCTTGGGAGCTCGTGAAAGGATATAGATCAGATCCGGAAAATCCAGGTCCAGGAACAGGCCCAGAAGGATATCACCCTCCTAATCTATCGTTGAATATAGGGATAAAACGACAAGCTAAACGGGTTACCTACATGGCGGCCGCCTGTGGCGTATTTCTACAAACGGGTAAGGAAGACAGAAGATAATAATATATAATATTGTTTTCCCCAACGCTTACATTCAATTAGGAGTGTTAGTATTTGCGGCGCTGACAGTCTACAAATTCCCCGATTATTTCTCAATGGAGTCAGACGGAAAGCAAGTAGAGGACTACGCATTCCCATTCACTCTAGTGGGCACTCTATTTCTCTGTCTCGGCATGTTTATCTGCGCCTTTATCGTCGAAAAAAGCACACACGAATTTCACTATAAAAAGAAGGGGAAGAGCAAAATGTACTGGGTTCAGCCTGGGGGCCAAAAAATTGGCGATCAAGTGTTCGAATCCTTTGTCGGGTCAAGTACAGACCCGAAGTATATAATCTCGTCAAGGACCAAGGACCGCGATAGATTCGACAAACTGATCTGGGTGGTGGTGGTGGGCACGGTTCTCAGTTTTGTCGTGCAGTTCGTCGGATTAAGGGCGATGCATGCCTCCGTTATTATGGCCCAACTCGCGGCGACTCTCTTAATGGCAGCTATCCGAGCCGGTCTTCGAACTCAACGTGTGGCGGGGTCAGGGGATCTGATAGCGGCGAAAAGATATGGAGGCCGGCGTTACCGGAATATCGTCCAAGGCCATGAATTGGACTTCCTTGCGATGGAACTCGAGAATATTGAATTCCTATTTGCGAGCCGAAACCAGAAGGGAGAGATAGTTCCAACTCCAGATACAGATTCAGAGAAGCCGTCGGTGTCCCCCCCGCCAGGATCCGGAATTGGCCAAGGAGTAAAGGCGCTGAAGGTGAGATCACGGATCGCCAAGCTGACTAGTGGGGACCCCAGTGCTCATGTCCCCTCCTGGGGAGACCTTCGTGTTCGAGTGATAGCATCGCAACTGCAAGCCGCCATCGAATCTACCATGGAATTACTATCCACAAGGTTCGGAAAAGATTATTCGGACGCACGACACTACCGTTGGTCCATAAACGTCTGCTGTACACAGGCGTCTGACGAGGAATTCCATTTACGTCTATGGAAAGAAGGTTTACTGTGGAGGGTCGATCGCTCGGAGCTCGAAGCGGTTATAGGAATGTGGTCCTGGTCCCTCAATCATAAGTACGCAGGAACTGCCCAGAAGGTTGGAGCTGGTAATATACGCCTGATCGCACCGACCTCTGATTCCGGGGAAGCCGAGTTGTGGTATCAAGCTTGGATTCAACGGAGGTCGGTATCACAACTAGCAGAAACGGACCTAGAATCAATGGAGCAGAGCTCCGACTTCTCGGAAGTTGCAAGCATCCCTACGGAAGCGGGAGCAGAAGCCTACCTTGAACCAATGGCTTGGGCGATCGAAGGTCGCCCGCTTTTCGGATGCCATCCAGAGGACGAATGGAACGATTCCGTTCTTTTCGTCGAGACAAGCAATTCAACGCTAAGAATGTGCGCCCAAGATGTTTTTACATCATTTCTTAGAGCTGCTCTTCGAAAGGTCGACGATATTGGTGGAGAAACGACAATCCGCACGTCATTCGACCGACAAAACGCCCTCTTGCTCAAGAACAGTCGAGTGGAGGACCTGGCGGACTGCTTTGCTAATAGCGAATTGGGATCGAGAGAGGACGCTTATATGTGCATCATCCCGCTGCTAGTACGGATATCGAAACTTCCGGGTGTCAACGAGACTTTGGCCGCAGTCCAGGACTACGTTCGGGCTCCCGAGCCTAATAACAACCTAGAGGAAGCAGAGCAATTGTTACGATGGATGCTCTTCAACTCTAACCTTTCCGAACCCGATAAGCCTTACACTCAACTAGCTGAGTTATATCACACGATGATGCGACACTCCGAAGAAGATGTTCAGGACATCGGGGTGAGAGGCATTTGCAACATGTTGGAGCTGTTCAAAGACGATGAAAATCTAACTTTATCCACGCTTGCTACACGGTACGGGTGGATAGGGTTACGCATAGCCGCAGAAGCAGGATACCCGTACTGGAGAACATGCCTCAAAAGTAGTGGGGCAACGGAGAATGTGGTACCTGGCTACAAGGACACCAAAAAATTATGGGAATGGGCCCAAGAAGACAATACGACGGTAATGAGATACCTCATCGGAAGAGAGGGTTATAACCTAAATGAGAAGGACCCCAGCGGTCGAACATCTCTATCATGGGCTGCGAAGCATGGGAATATCGGCATAGTAATATCTCTTCTCGGAAAGGGCGCAAATAGAAACGTCCGTGACTTGGAAGGGTGTACACCCTTGCTCCTTGCCGCAGAAAATGGGCATTCTTTGGTTGTCGAGGCACTCGTGGATGGCGACCCCACCTCTCTTAATGTCAGCTCGCTGAAGACTGGCATGACACCTTTGATGTGGGGAGCAAAACAAGGAGACGAACTGAGTGTTCGAGCTCTGTTAAAAGAGCCCAAGATCAATGTCAACATTCGTAGCTACTATAGCCACGACAACCCCACCGCTTTCGACTTTGCCCACTCCGGCGAACACCAAAATATCGTCGAACTGCTGATAGAGAAGAAAGCGGATTTCCAGCCTTGGAAAGTACTCGAGTGGGCTAACAAAGTGGCGAACCGGCGCATAGTGGACCTGATTGTAGCTCGGGGCTTGGATTTCGAAAAAACCCTCTGGGATGCTGCGAAAAAAGGGTATCTCATGATTGTGGAGTCGTTGGTATCGACTAGGCAGAACAAGTTCGATGAAATACACACCAAGATGAGGAGCATGGAGATGTCCCACTTACCTGTCTTATTTAACCATCCGGATATAGCGGAGCTATTAATAAAGCAGGGATTCTATTGCAGAGGGGATCTTGTGGAGGCGGCGCGGAATGGGCACCGGAGTCTAGTGGGTCTGTTAATAGATAATGGGGCGGGATTTACCGAGCACAGCATAGTATCCGAACGAAAAATCCTCCATATCGATGAAGCCATTTTCGCGGCAATAGGCGCTGGACACAAAGAGATAGTCGAACTGATAGTAGAAAAAGCGAGACGTCTCCCTATGGAGGCGCTTGAGAAAGCACAAGCGGCTGGGAAGACGGAAATATTTGAACTGTTGACAAGAAAGCTAAAAGACCTCCAGACATCCAATGATCGTGAGAAAGAGGTCCACGATCTAGTAGGGGGCGAGCATGGGGAAGGGCCCAGGAAAGTACCAGCGGCAGGAAGCCCCGAAGAAACGCCTGATCGGAAGACAGTAGCTAAGGGTCGGAAGGGGTCTGTTGCAAATACGATGAGAGAACATGTCAGATTTGTAAACCCCGACGAGAAAGAAAGGAGAGGGTCTGGAAATCAGCACGTCTCAAAGCCAGGGTCTAACGGAACTTCCGACAAACCGCGCGGCAGACCCGATGCGAGGCCGCGTTCTCTCGTGGATCCGAGGCCGCATTCTTTCGTGGAGGTTGTTGCTATTCCCACGAAAATCGATGAAGGAGGATGATGAGCCACTGTACAAAAATACCACTAGCTTTAGCTCTCGGATTCGGGGCTATTCAACTTTAACATTCCTCCAAGATGGTTATGTGATGAGCAGCTGGCGCTTGGCTTTGGTAATTTGTGTATGGGACTCGCTCTCACCAATGATGTCGTGTTGTATTTGTGGTATTTTGGGTGCCCTATTTTCAAAGGGCCACTAAGCCAGGCCAGTACCTAACATTATTATTACTATGATCTGTTATAGCGGATTAATATTTGTATTCTACAATGCCGATACCTTTCAATACGTGCTGAAAGTTACGATACGGGAATAATCCGGTTAAACGACGGTTAGTGTGTAGCGATACTATTATAGGTACTTATATAGGTACCTGATCACCTGCTTATGCCACTATTCATAATATCCTAGGGTCTGTATACATGTAGCACCTTCATTTCAAGGCTGCTTTCTTGACTATAAGGATTCTTAGCTACCAACAACGACGAAACGACGAAGATTTCGATCTAATCCGATTCTAGCATCTCAATTGATCAAGACCAATTTCTAACGTCATCGATCCTAATTAACACAGACACATCCGTCCATATGCATACGCCCACATATATGGTACCGTACCGTCTATAGCTACAAACCTGTCCAGTTGCGACCTGAGATACTCAGCAGACCAGGGCTGGACTCGTCCCGTTGTCTCTTCGATTGATGCCTGAAATCATGGCATGGATGACATGTCTCTGAACGCTACCAATGGATCGTAATATCGTCAGCGAAACCCTCTCACAGGTTCCTCTTTCGGATCGCTACCAAAGAGCACATGTCCATGGTACGAGAACGATGTCTCCATGGCAGGTTCGTCGATAGGCTCTAGGCTCTAATATTAGCAAATGCACTGACTAACGGATCTATAGCTTTACTTTCTATCCCGCCAAATGGTATAAACTATCATACACCACATTCGTGCATTTGATATTCTGGGTTCTCGATCTTTTCTAGATCTCCAACCTGCATCCCGAGTGTCACATTCTCGGAAATCCACACGCTAAAGGACTTCTAATCTCCTGCGTCCCCGGATTTCCTCCAATCCGAAATCTTAAAAACCAAGCAAAGTGCTCTGCAAAAGCTCAGACAAATGCATCTCCCCGATATCGACATGATGCTCGTGGTCCGAATCAGATGCTCCATCACGGAATGGGGTCCCCAGTCACCCAAGACTCTTGGCTCCTCAAGCTCCTTTTATATCAGGAAGCTGCCCAATCCCAACCTACATTCCGTCTTCCAACCCTACAGCCGCCTATCGTCTACGATGGATCCCTTTCCAACCTTAATCGTATCCAATGGCACACACCGATTAACAACCCTCCCAATTGGAATCCGTATCAATTGCGTTCATCCAAACTTCCCACGCACACACGAAACGTCAACGTAACCCACGCACATGGCCGAGTCAACGAGTCAACTTTGTCGGTTAGAGCCTGCCCCTAGTTAGGCAGTACCTCCAGGAAAACCTGCAATTATCTCATGACAGTTGCAATAACGGGGAGGGGTACGATAATACGATTGTCCGTTAACATCAAACGGGAATGTGGAATGCATCTGGGCATGATGTCAACGGAGCGCCCTTGCCGGGATGGGCCCAAAATCCACCACATCCTTGGCGCGATAACAACGCAGCCCTTTGGGGTTTAGCAGGCGCAGAGGGGGAAAGTCCGCCGTCGTTTCCTTTTGATATCGAAGCGGTTGGTCCCTTGTCATGATACGATTGGGAGAGAAATGTTGGCTACCTAACTGCGTATGATCTGGTGCTGATCGAGAGTAACTGTCCTTCCCTCGGGGAATATAGACTAATTGGGATATCCGCAGGAAGAGCACGATCACAAGATGCATTTCAAAAGTACAAATACACCCGCTTCTCCCCAATACCTTCTTCCTCTTTTTTTTCGATATCTCTAAAATACTTACTGCTGTTACAACCAAGATACCCCAATTGTTTTGAGTCTTTTCGTTCTTGTTTCATTGGAATATTTTGAATCTGCTGTGCATATTCACCCGATACCCCCTTATAAACGCCATATCATATAATTAGAACAACCATGAAGTTCGCCCTCGCATTCTCCGCCCTCGCGGCCACAGCGGTTACAGCCCTGTACATCCCAGAGCCCAAGATCAAAGAGCCCCTCTACACCGTCGAGCTCGCCCCAGGAGAAACCAAACTCGTAACCGAATCCCAGAAATGGGAACTCCTCGGTCAGGGAAAGCACTTCATCGATATCACAGACTACCAGAACGTCGACTCTCGCAGAGTCCAAGTCGCGGCTGTTGCCTTCCCAGACTCGATTTCCTATGAAGACGCCGTGAAGCCGCTTAACTCCAAGCTTTCGGCTTCGAACATCAGAACTACCCTTGAGAAGTACACCAGCTTCAACAATAGATACTACAAATCCGCCACCGGTAAGGAGGCCGCTGAATGGCTGCTCGCGCAGGTTCAGGGTATCATCTCCAACGCCGGCAGCGGTAACGGCACCCGCGTCGTCGCGACCGCAAAGCCCTTCGTTCACTCGGGCTGGGGCCAAAACAGCGTTATCGCTTCCATCCCCGGTAAATCCGCGAACACAATCGTCGTAGGCGCTCACCTTGACAGCGTCAACCTTCGAAACCCGACCTCCGGTCGTGCTCCAGGTGCCGACGATAATGGCAGCGGCTCCATGACCATCCTCGAGGCCTTCCGGGGACTCCTTGCCGACCCACAGGTTGCCGCTGGACAAGCGGCTAACACTATTGAATTCCACTGGTATGCAGCTGAGGAAGCTGGACTTCTTGGCTCTCAGGCCATCTTTGCGGCGTATAAGAAGGAAGGACGACAGGTTAAGGCTATGTTGAACCAGGATATGACTGGTTACATCAAGGGAACCTTGGATGCCGGCAAGCCTGAGGCAATGGGCGTCGTCACCGACAATGTAGACAAGAACCTCACGGCATTCGTCAAGAAGGTTATTGCCGCTGTAAGTTTTAAAACCCGTTTCCCTTGTCCCAAGTCTCACACTTCATACGCTGTGCCACACATCTACATTAGCCCCAACTTCAAGGGCAAGGCGTACCCAAACATCATTCCCTTCGCAATTTCCTCATTCAAAAAAAGAGACTTCAAAGGCGGCTAACATGTCCTAAAAATAATAGTACTGCGCCATTCCAGCTGTCGACACCCGCTGCGGATACGCCTGCTCTGACCACGCCTCGGCAAATAGGAATGGATACCCATCCGCCTTTGTCTTCGAGTCTGCTATGGAAGACTCCAGCGACTTCATCCACAGCACTGGTGATACAATCGACACTGTTAGCCCCGAGCATATGCTTGAGCATGCGAAACTCTCATTAGGATTCGTGTATGAGCTCGGCCATGCCGCGGGTTTGTAAAAAAAAAAAAAAAAAAGCAAAAGAAAAGAGAGAAAGACTGAGAGTTCGGTAAGCGGATACACTTTGTGGTGGTGGTAAGAAGAAATTCTGGCCACGAGACCAGTTCAAGTTGGATGTCTATTTTTATGGAATTATGTCTCGGAGAGGAGGATATACCCGGATAGGATGCCTTTTTGTCCCCTTTAATATTCTGTATATACAAAAATGATACCCCTGCGTATACCCGTATGACGCATTGACACAGAGTACATACATTCATATCAAACTATAGCTACATGATTGATCATATCTCATAAGAATTTCGTCAACGTGAGAGACTTTTTTGGTATTTTTTCTTTTCAGGCCCCGAGCTTGGGTCGCAGAAGCCAGATATAGTGAAAGAACGAAAGCAAGAAAGCAAGAAAGCGACATCGTAATGCAATTTTGGATGAAATTGTTACACAGAAAGTAAAATGGAAATAAGCTTATTCTGAACCGCATAGGGCACACCGACAAAGAGGAAACAAAAACCCGAACAAACTCAACATAATATCAGGGAGAAAACGAAGACAAGGCGGATAAAGGACAAGAGTATGCAGTGGATCGCTATCGCGATCATGAGAGATGTAGTGTCGGCTAAATTGAGCATTAAAACGTAACTAAAATCATGTGGATATCATCATCTAAGGGTTTGAAAATGCAAGTAAACGGTGAAGCAAAAAACTCAAGATATTTGAGGAGAGATAGGCGGGTTGGAGAGGACGAAAAGGGAATGTGGGAATAATTCAGTAGAACCATCCCTTCCTCTGAAGCTTCGCCTTAGCCTTAGCCCGGTCATGCTCCATTTGTTTTTGGATCATCCTTTCTTGTTTTTCCTTTAATTCGAGTTGCTATTGCAAAGGAAAAGTTAGCAAAGAAACGTCCGCAATCTACTGGTTACTGTGTAGAAGACATACCCTAAATTTCTCCGCATTCGCCTTCATCTTCCTATCCCACTCGGCCTCTTCAGCAGCCCGCGCCTCCTCACGGGCCTTCTTCTCAGCCTTCCACTCTTCCCACTCTTGACTCAGGTCCTTTGCCGGGGGCGGTGGAGGTGCCGCCACCGGGCCATCCTTCTGAGGCATCGTGACGATTTGTATCGTCTTGTTGTCGGTGGTGGTGTGCATGGCCACTGCGGGACGGACCTTATCTTCTTGAACCTTTGCAGCCTGGGCCGCCTGAGCTGCCCTGTAGCGTTCGACTGCCTCTCTTTGTTCTGTGGGTTTGCGATTTTGGTTAGCATCCTTGTTGCATAATGGAGGGGAGTTGCGAAATAGGCAGCTGCGAGGGTGGGGTAGCTGAGGGTGGGGCAATGTGATATACGTACTTCTGATCTCTGCCGTTCGGTCGAGGAGGGCCTTGATGTCCTCCTTCGAAAGGTATCGCTTCACCAACAGATAGTCTTTCTGTGCATCGCCATGAAATGTTAGTCGTCACGCTATCTAACGGGTTCAGGTGGGGTGTTTTCTTACATGTTCCTCATAGGTGAGTCCTTTCTCTACTAGCGCCGCCCTGGAGATCAGATCCTTGGGGATCTTAGCCTGGTAGTCCTGAGGGTTCTTGGGGGCTTGCTCCGACATGTTTTGGTTGACTGCGGTCGCGGATGCCTCGGGGGTATTCTGGGTGACAGCTACTGTCTGCTTGAGCGCTGGTTTCAAAGGTTTTCCGTTCTGTAGTATAACCTGTGGCTTCTTGCTCTGACCCGCGGTAGACTTTTCCAGGCGTGCTGCTCTGGCTTCTGCGTCGGCGAGTTTCCTTTCGTATTCTGCCTGCTGTGCGATCGCGATTGCTGCCTGCTTTTCGGCTTCCGATACCTTGGAGAGTAACCTAGGATCCGCGTCTGCCTGTGTCCGTATTTCTCTTAGCCTTCGTTCCGCAGTTCGTCCCCTTTCTCTCTCCTCGGCCTCTCGAATCTTAAGATGTTCCAGTTCCAGTCGTGCCTGCTCCAGTCGTTTTATGTCGTCCTCAGGTCTGTAGGCGTTGATCGGTGGTTGTGGGGCTGAAGGTGGCATCTCGTAGGAGTTCCGGTTGGGAGAACGACTATAGCTCCCAACGGGCGAATGACCAAGTGCGGGGGACGGGGCTGGCGACCACTCGTCCCACTCGTAAGATCCATGAGATCCAGCAGAGCCATCCCAGTGTTGATGGGAGCCACCTCCGTAGTAAGAAATTGGTCTCGTTCTGCTGCTACCTCCGTAGTAATACTGAATACCGGCAGCTCCGCTAGCAGACCTGCTGTGGCTTGAGTTGCGCCTCGACGACCCAGCTATTTGCACATTATCGCCGCCTGTGGAGACTGCCCGCACGGTGCCTGGGGGCCGAGTATTGTAGCTGACCGATAGCGAGCGGCCCATCGGAGCTGAGGGATTATATGCGCGGGAGCCAGGCACGACAGCAGGATAAGATGGCGCGCTGGGCCCACCGGGGGCTGGCCCTGTCAAATGGTAAGACCTATGTCTGGCCCCCTCATGAACGTATAGAGAGGTTGGTCGCTCTTGAGAGCTAGCAGTGTTTCGACGTTGTCGGGAAGTGCTGGTACTCCTCGTAGGCGTCATCATGACGGCTGGTGATCGATCCCGGCTATATGGCCCCGCTGGAGGTGCCGTAGGCATTGGGTAGAAACCGTTTGCGTCTGGTTCCATGGTGTAACGTCTTTCTATTAAGTGCGTTGTTGGGCTTTGGCTATGAATTGGTATTTTGCGGAGGGATCTAGGATCTAATTCCCTGAGGGTATTGATTCTGCGATATCTTTATATATTCCGCCCGTTTCGGTCGTTACTTTTGTGTGTCCGGCTTATAAAGTCGGCGCAATGACGGAATTCGGGTGGCGGGGCTCGGGTGGTGATATCGATAACGTGAGCCGTTCAGGAAAATTATATTAAGAACCACCTGTGGCTGGAGGGGCCAAAAGGAAGGAGTGAAGGACGTGTGGCTCGAAGCTGTGCGTCTAGGGAGGAAAAGAGTCCGGGAAGGATTTATAATTATAGTGAGCCACCAAGCGAATCCTTCGACGAGGAAACAGCCGGGGCTCTAGGAATGTAACTTCTTAGGCGGGTCGAAGAGAGTCGTGTGTGTGGCGTCCGTCGAGCGTAAAGGATGTAGGCGAGAGGAAGGCCAAGAGAGGAGGGGAGAGGAGAGAAAAAAGAAGATGAAGGGAAAAAAATTAGAGGCTTACTCTTATTCAATATCTATACCTTTCCCTTGCACCGGAGGAATTGTTAAAGCTGAGCAGTGGGAACTCCCTAACAGTCCTCTGGGGCAGGATTGAGTATAGTGTGAGGTCGGGACAACAGTGTACGAGGTGTCTTGCGGAAATGGGTATGGTATGGGTCGGTAGGAATAGACTATTATGACCTTTAGGTGTCAATCGAAACGACTTCTCTAGCGGTAATGCACAAGGAAATTGCAGAATAGAAAGACGAAGGGATGCGGAATGCAGAGGGTATACATGTCGGTGTATATAAGCTCGACACGATAAGTACTATTGACCTTAAGCTATGGTCGAATAGGGCAAGGTTCAAAGGATTTAGTCACACACTCCCCGTTATTACTGCGGCCGTGGCACTATGCTTGACAGAATATTTTGCAGAATGCATAACTCTGTATGCACTCAAAAGTACGTTCGTCTGATACCCTGCTTTTGCACGTCGCGGGAAGTGGAGCACGGCACAGAGGCAGCGTCGGCGTCGAAATCAGACCAGACGAGGGAGATCAGCTTGCCCGGGGCTGGGGCCACCGGGGGAAAGACGCCGGTTGAGGGGTAGGCCTGAACTCGTAACATTGGATGCTTCGAGGATCCAGCTACGAGTTTCGCCTGCTTGCGCCTGGCGATTCGCCCCTCCTCGCCAAATGGTTGTCAAGAAACCATCCGCTGCTGAAGGGGATATTGGCTATTCCTCATTCCCCCATGTATGACGGAGCGCCTGTCAAACCGTGCCATTCTCACCGCACGAGCTCTAAAGGAACGAAGAAAAAAGAAGAATGAAAAAGAAGCCAAAAGGGAGCCTCATCGATTGACTCAGCCGCAACTCGATCAGACGGAGAACCGAAAATTGCTGGGATGTTAGATGCCTGCCCGTTTGTCACGCGGCGGCGGTGAGCAATCGATGATGACGGGAATAAAAAATAAAAAAAATAAAATAAAAAAATAGAAATAATGATGGAGAGTTCCGCTCAGAAGATATGTTTCTCATCGGACTTACTTGGTCGTTATCGTCGCATGTGCCTCTGGGTAAAAGGGAGAGAACTGGAAGTGTCAGAGAACAAGAGCGCAAGATGCCGGTCGTGTGTTGGGTATATGAAGGTGTCAGAAAGCGCAGAGCGGTCTTTATCAAACTGGAGAAGTTGGAGGGTGATCAGAGAGTAGGTTGGGGGGGAGGGAGTGGTGATGGGGATTTTTCAAGCTCAGGGTGGCAGATGCTTATAAGCTATATAAGCTCGAGGTATGGCTCTGCTGTCGATGGTCATTGCGCATTCTTTGGAATATCATCGTCGAATCGGATACCCAAATTTCTTAGGGCAGCTGGCAGCTGGCTGATGAGCTGTACAGAGCTGGGCTGGCCGGGTACAGCTGTCTGGCCTCATTTGGTACCCTAGACCAGGGAAGACCCTCCACGACTAATGCGACAGTTAGAACGGATCCTGCCTGGGAGGGAGCCCTTTGTCGATGAGCTGCGGACAAGTGTTCTGCAATCATGATTGAACATATTGCCAGACAAGAAAGAACCGGGGGGCAGGGCGGCCCCAACGGTGAATTGTTCTTGTCTGTCGAGATACAAGCTTGCAAACGTCAGGGGAGCATGACATGCAGAGTTCATGCAAGCTTTGCTCCAAGGCCAAGGCAGGAGCTTCCAAGCTTGGTTCGAGTGCAGCTCTCCAGCTTTCCTCGAGCTTACGAAACTCGCCCAAATGATGAAGCATGAGTCAATTGGGCAGAATCAGGTACCCTGCCAGCGTCGGACGACGATGTGGGTACATGAATTGGATTTGAATTCATAGCCTCCGAGCTAAACCGACCGAGCTTAGGCGAGCATTCCTGGTATCAGCAGCAGTCTACATAAGTACTTAGTTATATAAGTATCGGACCGACGGGAATACTCTTACCCGGTTGCATTCTCCTACGTGTGAACGTCCCCGCACACGTACAGGTACACGCTCCTTGGAATTTTCAAATTCCTGAACCGTGTGTCCAAGGACCTCGAGTCAAGCGCGTGCTTTGGCATTCTTCCATGCATTTTGCGTCTGCATCTGCATCTGCAGCTCTGAGGAAGCACCTGAAGAACAATAGCTATAATTAACTGAGCTTCCTCCTAAACAATACACAGATGAATAAATACTTACTTACAGAGAGCACCGGGAGCAAGCATACCAGGGCTGTGACCTAGCTCCCACGCCCGTGATGGACCTGGTTGATTGAAGTGAGGGTGCAGCGGGAGGCAGCCAGGATGCAGCAGATACGAGATAGCTATCCGCCCAACCAACGTCCAACACACCCGATTCCGGCCACAGTATGCTAACGTCTTCAACTTCAACTTCAACCTTCGACCCTCAGACATACATATAAGTACATACGGCATATCGGCAGCTGCAACCTCACAGGAGATTCATACTAGTATCCGCCAGTAACTGTACAAGATGGACATCATCAAGGAGAAGCTATTCCCTTCGACGCCCGGGCCTGCACCGCTGTCCTTTGCGTCCACTTCGCCATCCGATTGGGTCGACCTGTCCCAACAATCTCTGATAAGTATGAAAGATTTTTTTTTTCTCTAAGAAAATTATATCCTGCGATCTGGCCTTTTTTTGCAATTGAAGCTTCGTATCGTCACAATCGCAATTATCAAGTGCAAGTGGACTGACCGACTCTGCGCGTGTGCAGTCGCCGTGCTGTCCATCCTCTTCAATCCCGTATTCTGGAAGTACGTACCCACCCACTCATCCAATATCAAAAAAATGATACTGACACACACCACAGCATCGCAGCCCGCTCCGAATACCACTCCAAAACAATCACCAAACTCGCCTTCAACAACCCATACCACGGCTGCTACCTCCTCGCAATCACAATCTTCAGCCTTGGCATCATCCGCGACGCCCTCTACGAACGTGCCCTCCAGGACCAACCCTCCCTCGACATCCTCACCCTCCCGGTGGTAAAATACCTCGCCGCGGTGCTATTCGCCGCCGGGAATGTCCTCGTCATGACCTCCATGTGGGCGTTGGGGCTCACGGGTACTTATTTGGGTGATTACTTTGGTATTCTGATGGATAAGATGGTCGAAGGCTTTCCTTTCAATGTAACCTCGGCACCCATGTATTACGGCTCCACCATGAGCTTCTTGGCTACTGCGCTGTGGTTCGGGAAGCCGGTTGGTGTGCTGCTTACCATTGAGGTGCTGGTGGTCTATCTGGCTGCTCTGAGGTTTGAAGAGTATGACCTACTCCCTCTAATTATCCGTGGGTATTTTTATATCATATTTAGACGGCTAACTCGTATGTAACAGCCCATTCACCTCGGAAATCTACGCCAAGAGAGAAAGACAGCGCGCCATGAATGCGATCAAGAAGACGGGCTAGATATCATACCGCATATCAGTACCGGTGAGTATCGGTGGAAGCGCGAAGGTAGCATCTAATCAACAGGTAAACCACATCTACAAAAAGTGATATAATATTCAACATAGCGGGGCGCATGGAATACACCACTCAACTTGATGGGAAAGTAATTCAACGAGTTTTTTTTTCTCTGGGAGCGATCCATTTCTTAAGGTCTTTTAGATACCATGTATGACAATGTTCATAGCTAGCGTTCGAAGTTGATATGGCTCGTGTTTTTACGAATCTCATTCTAGCTTGTTCGCCATCAAAAGCGTTAGGTCGTTTAGCATACGAATGCGCTGTTTTTTCTCCTCTCGTATCGTACAGATTAATACTCAGATGTTTCCTATATGTATAAACGCCTTGCGTGGTCCAGATATCCCAATCTGATATCAAAAATGCTGCCCAGATCATAATCCAAATTGATCACAATTGTCAAGCAAAATCCTTCTATGCAAGAAAACACTAATACCGCCGCCTCAACAATGAAGGTTCTAACAAAACACTCAACGTTAGCATCGAACAGCCTTCAAGGATCGAAAAGTTTAGGTTAAATTCACTTACTCCAGTCAAGAGGGTGCGTCTCCTCCGTCGCATCCTCATCCTGCTTCCAAATCTTGATCGTCTTATCCGCCTCGCCGGTGATCAACCTCAACCCCGTCTTATCGAACGTGCTCGTGAAAACACCCTGTTCGGCCTCCAAAGAACCCGGCTGCGCAATCGTCTCCAATCCTTGAAACTTATACCCGCTCTTCCAATCGTAAAACCCGATCTCCCCGTTATCGCTCCCGGCAAACAGAACATCGTCCTCATTAACACTCAACGTATTCACGATCCCCTTATTACCTTCAAAGTTCTGCATGAATGCGCCTTCTGGACACTTCCACTGCTTGATATTGTCCGCACTGCCACTGGCAAACGTAAACTCCTTGGGATGGATCGCCAGCGTCCGCACCGCCTTCTTGTGATGCGTAAGCACCGCCATAGTCTTGCCTGCCGCCAGATCCCACAGCCGAATAGTCAAATCCATCGATCCCGTGATAATCTGAGGATCCGCTTCCTGCGTCCTCACCGCCCCGACAGTACCCTTGTGTCCCGAGAGCACCATCACCGCCGCACGCGTCCTCATATCCCACACCCTAGCAACCGCATCACGCCCCGTTGTTACCAAGATATCTAAATTTGGATGCAACGCCAGCGCGTACACGCCCGAGAGGTGGCCGTGGTAGTGCCGTATGACCTTGTTCTGCTCTAAATCCCAACATTTGACCATTTTATCCTCCGCGCAGGAGAACAAGTAAGGGTGCCTTGGTGATACCGCCAAGCCCCTGACCGTAGAGATGTGACCGGTGAGGGTGAGTCGTAACGAGCCGCTCGCCAGATCCCATATTTTGATCGTTCGATCCCCTGCACCGGTGCAGAACCACTGGTTGTTCGGCTCCACCTCTATCGACCGTACCCATCCCAAATGACCGGATATGACCCTCATTAACTTCCACGGGGCGTGCCAGACAGGTTTGATCTGTTCTGCCGCGTCTCGTCTGATCATCCCGGTCTCCGAGGGTAGATTCCTCTGCGCCGTCCCCTTCGCACCAGCACCTCCCATACCGGGCCTCCGCAGTGTAAGCGCCTGCGAGGCAGCCGTGGGCGCATCGGAGACCTTGGCGGGAATACCCTCGATGAGCTTTGTGGTCGCCACAGCCGCCTTCCCATCCTCGTCTGTAACCGTCGGCTGCAATTTCTGTTTTTTGGCACCTTTGCGTGCGGATGCTGCTGCTGCCTGTTTTGCGGCGAGGTCAGGGGGTAATTCTCTGACGTCGTCGTATTCGGAGCGGATCTTGGAGGTGACGAGGGATTTGTGGCTGGAGTCGTCTTCGGTGGTGTCGGTGAGGGAGAAGGGGAGGCCGAAGTCTGCGGTGAAGATTTGTCGTGTGCGCTTTGCGGACTCGCGGATGTGTGACTACGCGCGCGCCAGGCTGTGTTAGTGGATTGCCTTCTTCAAGACGGATGCCATAAATGGCATGGATGGATTGGGGGGAGGGGAACGTACCTCCACTAGAGCAGCATCCTGCGGCGATACTGATTGGACGTCCGCCATGGCGATTGAATGGAGTGGATGATATTGAAGCCGGGGTGTCGGAGGGATGATGGTTGAAGGTTGAAAGTCCAAGATCGAAGTTAGACGAAGGCAAGTAAAGAACAACCAACACAAGTTCTGCTCCACAAATCCACCCCACCACACCCAACCAGCGTCGACGCCTCAACTTCTTCCTCGACAGGACAGCTTCAACTCCATCTTTATACCAAGCAACAGTGTGACTAGTACTGATACTCTATCAAACAGCATCAGCAATGTCCAAAGCGCCCGCTTCCTCACCCAAACAGCAAACCCTCGACCTTTCCACCCTCTCCATCCAAAACCTGTCCGCGGTCAAGAAACAGCTGGACGAAGAACTCGAGCACCTCACCGCTTCCTTCCAAAAGCTGCGGACGGCACAGGCAAAGTTCAAGGAATGTGTCAAGGCCATTCAGAACGGCGTTAGTCCGGGTGTCGAGGGTATCACTTTCATCCTTCACATGAGTCCTTTACAATATGGAAACAGAAAGGCTAACAAGGGCATCTCCAGACAAAACCATCCTGATACCCCTCACACAATCACTCTATGTCCCCGGAAAGCTAGAGGACTCGGGGAACGTTCTGGTAGACGTCGGGACGGGCTACTATGTCGAGAAAACAACGGAGAAGGCAACGGCATTCTACAACGACAAGATTAAGTCCGTTGGGGGTAACCTGGACGAGCTGGAAAAGATCATAACGCAGAAGACGCAGAACGCAAAGGTCGTCGAGGATGGTAGGTCTATAATCCCTCTATCTTGCCGTTCACATATCGTTGGATTGTGGTCGTCTGTGTGCGATGGTGCTGATATCCTACGATCCGAACAGTTCTACGACAGAAGGTACTACAGGCAAATACGGCCACATCGACGTCGTAGTCAATCGATCTAGCCTGCGATCTAACGAGAATAGCACCCATAGTAACACATAAGGTCAGTGTCACAGTGTATATAGAAAAAAACAATTGTAGAATCCATTTGCATCCTCGATTTGGTCCCATAGTCACCACCATAGATAATAATACCGAGGACCATAAAAAACGCCGACCTTTTCGCAATCAAAGAAAAATTCGATCCTGCCTTGCATAAAACGCCTTATGGCAAAAGAGCTTAGCAGTAATAACAATGTGGATTAAGAAAGAGATACAGGTACCAAACGATACCCCCAAGTAAAACGTCGTGAGCAGCATTGCAGAGCCTCAAGTCAAGCCCTCCTTCTTCTTAGCGGCAGCGGAGTATTCCGAGTCCCCGTAAACAGAGTCTGGATTACCAACCAGTCCTTCCTTCTCCTTAACCGCTCGAGAATATTCAGAGTCACCATAGACGGAATACGCTGCAGAATCCATGGCGGCGTGCGCTGGTTTGGCACGTCCGAGTTTCAATGCCAAACGTTGCCCTGCCGTCATACCTTTATAGACATCCTTGGCTGGGTCATCGGTTCCATCCTCTTCATCCCCAAAGCCGCCCAATGACATGCCGAATGGTTGGTTCTCCAGCCCAGGTGGTGGCCTCATCTGATGTTGGAAGAGTGGAGGAGGGGTCGCTCTTTCGCCAACAGCGTCGTGTTTGATAAACTTCCTCGTCTTGTCGCCAAATATCATCCTCTTAACCTCATAGAACGCCTTAACGCCAAAGTCGATTTTTTGCAATAGTTCTGAGAACCCATCCATGGGCTTCTTCCCATCCGGAATAGGGGGAGCACCTTTCGGTCTGTGTTCAAAAATCTTCTTACCCGTGTCTCCTAGGAATGACTCGACACTAGGCTGCCAATCTCCAGCGTGACCAATGGGCAAGTCGGCTTGTTTCGCGAAAGCTGCATCCCACTCCTTGTTGTATACACTGGCACCCCAAAGGATGTCGGTGGTTGAGTAATGGGAGTAATCCGTGGGGAAACCGCCAGAGGGCAAATTAGCAGCCATCTTGCGCTCGTGCATATTATTTGCCCTAATGTGTTCATATTGGGTGATTTCAAAGACGTAGTGCGACCCGATAAAGTAGTATGGGTATCTTGTCTTGGTAACGATGCTTGTGACCTTGATACCCGGAAGTTGAATGTAAGAGACACGTTTCTTCTTGCCATCGTTCGAGTCGACAAGCTCAAGATGAAGCACGAATTCATTCAAGATGGGCATCTTGTCGAGCTCGTTGTAGGGCTGCCCCAGCGTTAAATCGAACTGATAAGAAACCCCCATCTCAAGGTTGACAACTTTAAGATCCAATGGCATTCGCTTTTTCGCAACAGAATTTGAACCGTTAGTTTCAGTTCTGGGAACGCGAAGCCAACGGCGAGCGGCGATCGCATACTCCCCCCCTGGGGATTTGCGGAAATCAACCTCCAGCTTCAGTTCAAATGGAGGATCTGGCCTGCGAGTCACAAGCAGGTACATCGTGGTCGAGTAGTCCGGCTCCATGACCCTATCTGAGTCTAGTGGATTGGCATGGCTGAGAACGGCACCCTTAACGTTAGAATTATCGTCGGGAGGGCAGAGGGAATCGCAGAAGTCTCGCATTCGACGGCCAGCGGCTTCGCTGCCAATGCTAGTTTAACCGGGACATCCCGTTAGCATACCACATCAACATATATATCATTCCCAATTCGACTTACTGCCTGATAAGTTCGCCTTTCGCAAACTTGGCTCTCATCATTTCCATAAACTCATCCATGCCATGGAGTTCGTACTTGGGACGTTTGTACCCAAAGATGATCAAGCTTCCAAAGTAGATGCGAAGCTTCGCATACATACGCAAGTAGTTCAAATCCTTCAAGCAGTTGTCAAGGGCAGATTTGATATAGAACTCGTTCGCAAGAGAGAGGGTCTTCCTTTTAGCCTCCCAATTTGGTTCACTGGGCAAGGTTCCATCATCAGCGAGACGTGGTTCGACTCCAACAGCGTCGTAGGAAGGCCTATATGGCACAATAACACCATCGAGGCCATGTTCCGAATCCAAAGAGACCTGGGGGCAGAATACTTTCGGAGGCATGACCAAGGTGTATTGAATCTGAGGACGATTGCGAGCGGCGATTTCGCAAAATACGACGTAGATGCGATCCATAGCTTTGTCAATCGATTCCTGGCTGAAACCAAGAACCCGAAAGCACTGCCTCTTGGAGGAATAATATATGAATACTCCATTATCCTGTCGTACGGGGTCTAACGATTCGTAGTTCATACCCAAGACATCTCCCGGGTTGACTTCCGCTTGTGGCCACGAGAAGGCACCCGAGAAGGGGAAACGCTCGTCGTCCCCTGGAGGGAGTTTGTATTGACTATGGACCTCTCGTTCTTTCTCCTGCTGAGTCGCTGCATCGCGGTGACGCTGGCCTGGGAGGGCTTTGACTTTTGCCCATCCTAAGGACTTCTTCGCTATGGACTGAACGTCTTTGTCCGCATGCTTGTTCAGATACATGAGGTAGAATTTGGCTCTTTCAACGGCAGTTTTCGACCCCCAGATCCTGACTCTCTGTTTGAAAAAAGTACGTTGTTAGAAACTAGCTCTTCCAGCTTATAAGGATCGGATTAAACCTACGTTGGATACAGCTCCCGTCTCAGGGTTGAGGTCTGGGGGATCATCCTGGGGAAATTTGATGTGAGTCTTGGTAACATCAGCGATGGCGAGAATATGGTGACGTTCTGCACCGATAATTCTCGTTTCCATATCGGGGGCGATTCTGTCTTTTTTGCCTTGTTGCTTTTCTCCCGCTCTGACAGGAAAGAGGTAGTAATCTGTAGGGTTGTTAGGAAGCTCTCGGGCAAGGCTGTCACCTTGATTCGGCTCTCGCGTATCATGGGTCGGACCCTCGAATCTACGACGTGGTGGTTGTTGTTGGACTGCAGTTTGCTCTGAGACCTGGGACTGGGCACCATTTGGCTGATACTGTGAAGCCCCGGCATGTGTTGGATATACTTGGATTTCTTGAGCCTGAGGGGGTCGACCTTTACGATTCTTGCCCTTCTTACGAGTCTGAATCTCCGGAACGGCTCTCCCCGGCGCAGGGAACCGAGCTTCCTGGCCTTCTATTTGCTGTCTACTCTTCCTGAGCTCCGCGAATGTCAGGATCCGGCCACCAGGCTCCTGAGACTGCTCCTGATCTGCTGAAACTTCCGGAGTAGGTGGTGCAAGAGGAGCTTCCTCGTAGAACTGGCGGGTGATGTCCGTGGTACGAATACCCTCTTCGACGGCTTTCTGGACGGCCTCATTCTGCTGATAGAGCCCTTGAATCCACCTGAACAGGGTAAACAGGTTAGATGGAGGCCTAGTAGAAGCTGCTGCAGGAAGGGAAATCGGCCTACTTATCGACCTCTTCGGCCTTCTGTTCTATCTGTTCCTGAACTTCCGCTTCGGAAGGAACACGGTTGGATTGGTTCCAGATGGCAGCATTGGCGAACTCTGTGGGTTTTAAGTGAGCTATCCGTTAGAAAGTAGATAAAGATGAAGAGAAGACAGGTGATGCATCTGAAAAGAACCTACCGGGATCCTGAGGGAGAGAACTGCTATCCGTGATGGAAGTTCCCGCGTCCGAGCTTGGCGGGGGCACCATGTTGGTGTACCATCGACGCTGCATCGTGAGTACTATCCACGGACAGGCTCGTCTGTGATTGAGTGATTGGTTTCTTTGTTGGTTCGACGGGGAGGAGGTGGTGGTCGTGGAAGTGAGGTGATACGAGACCGAGGGTTCCGGAAGGATTAAGGCGACTGATTTTTTGAAAGAGGAGGGAAGGGGACGAAGAGGGGAAGAAGGGAAGACGAAAAGGGGACGAAGAAGGGACGAAGAAGGGAAGAAGAGAAGAAGCAGATTAAGTTAGAATATTAAGAAATACGAAATTAGATGCTGGAGTTGAAGATTGGCGGTTGGAGTTGGAGGCCGTAATGGGTTGGGAGCTAGAATTGTTGCATTTTAGTACTGCCAACGCATTTTGTAGCTGGCAAGTGTTTGGGCACTGACCTCATATTATCCATCCCCCCTATCCCCCACCCCTGCTCCTCTAATCCTCTTTGATTCCCCCCATTTTCAACATCTCGATCCTTTCTACTCTTTCTTCTCTTTTCTCTAACTTTTTCTCAATCTCTTGCAACCTCTTCTCATCTTTTTTCAATCTTTCTAGTTTCTCTTTCCACATTTCTTCCCTTAGAACATTCCTCTCTTCCCAATATTGTAATCTTATTTTCTCTTCCTCTACCTCACTTTCCCTCCTCTTCAATTCCTCGTCCTTCGCCTTGATCCTCTTCAAATCGTTTTTAATGTCGCATTTTTGCTCCAAGATCGTAGACTTTAGTTGATCCACCGCCCCCTCCCGCGTCCTCAACTGCTTTTCCCGTGCCTTCAGTCCCCCTTCCCTATTATGCTCCTGGAGCCAAAGTTAGTAGAGGGCCGCTACAAACACTGAACTCATATTAGATCACCCTACCCGCCGGAACAACTCTTTGGAATTTTCATAGTTTTGATAGACAATAAAAAGCCTCACCCCCGCGAATATCATGGCCAGTCCGCAGATAGTAATACAAACGCCTTGGGTCGCTTCCTTTGAAAAACCCCAGACGGGCATTAAAGTCCCCGTCAGGTTGTTGAGAGCGAACGCCCCGTTCAGCAGGGAATCGAGAACAACTGACAAAAACCCCGACCAGAGACTCTTCATACCCGCCTCGAGGGCCCACGAGTTTTCCAACCGCTCTTCGACTTCCCTCGTCAACTCAGCTTCCCTCTCCGCCTCTGCAGCCTCAATGTCAATCGCTCTAACTCTGTCCATTTTTAGGGGTTGGTAATTGATGTGATCGTGATTGTTGGTGGTTGGGGGGCTACTAGCTACCAAGATAATTACAGGCTCGATAACATCAAGTTTATGAACTGATATTAGGCGTATTCAAACAACCGGATTTTCGACCGTTATTTTCGGGATTTTGACGAACGGGATTTTGATTTAGTTTCAAAATCCGGTAAATCCAGCGTTCTTGCATATAACTGAAATTTGTAGTACCATGCTACAGATTTTCAGGATTTTATATATCAACCCTTTTTCAAAATCACGATTGATAGACAAGCTGATTACTCCCTATATTAACAAAAACGGGATTACGCTCCTCGAAAGCCAGCCCAAAATCCCGTTGTTTGAATACCCATTCCCGGAATCCCCAAAATAAATAAATATCGAATACAGGGTACTCACGTAAGTACTTTGTTACATTACTATTACATTATCTCCAGCAGCGGGGGACTCAAGCCCAGTTCCCCGGTCACAAACGAGCGAGTATTAGTTGAGAAGTACCCTGATAGGTGAGTGCCTACTAGGTACTGCGCCAGGGGAAAATATGTCTATAGATACGGTATCAATACGGTATTAGGCCGTAATACGGTATTACAACATTATTGGGAGCGAAATTGCCATATAATTCGGATTTGAACGGTACTCAAAAACACCGCTCTTGTACCTAATAGCTCTTGTAGCGACAAGCAGTCGCAAGCAAGGAAGCATAGCTTGCCAGACCAGTCTTAACCTCGAATTTCAACTAGAGCCCACGCCCGATTGTGGGCCGGCGTCTAAGTACTAAGTAAGAATGAGGAATTAATTCACGATTGCACCGCAGCTCTATTGTTCAGTAGCTATATAGGAGCACACCGTCTAGATACGAGATTATCTGTTCTTGCTATAGCTACTTATATATTGGTGTTGTGACCCAGCACCTGATGTGTTATTTTTCAGTCTCTGCATCAACTAAGTAAGTACTTAGATCCTAGTCTCGAGTCGAGCTCGAGGCCAGACTAGATTCATATTTGATAGCTACACCACAGCTCTGCAGCCTAGATACCTAGGTATTTAGGTATTTAATATAGTTATGTATTTGTAGAGTTACCTACCTACCCGCCTACCTAGCCACTTACCCGCCTACCCGCCTACCCAGTGAACCACCCAGTGAACCTGCCTACCTGCCTGCGCTGCCTGCCTATCTGCCTACCCGCATGTCTGCGAACCCAGGGACCCATGAACCTACGAACCTACGAACCTACGAACCTACGAACAGGCAAGCCGGTAGGCAGGCAGGCAGGCAGCGCTACCGCATGCCTTGTATCTGTCGTTAATTCATGACAATGCAACGGTAGACCATGCAATGGTGTAGCAACGAAATTGCCTAATCCAGCATGGCTTATCATATTTTCATTGGTGGCTGACCTGATCTTCAATATGGCTCGCCAAATCTTCACCATATATATCCAAACTCGGCTTCTATTATTATACACGTATGGTTTTTAGCGATTTGGCCTGTCACAGATACTTACTACTTAATCAGTATTGGATTGGTATCCAAAATATACTGTCGGTACAGTAGTTAGGACCAGCCATAATATACCTAAGTAGGTAAGTACCAGCCTAAGTACTTAGTTAGCAGGTGAAGTTCACTTTAGTCTGGGGGTCCCTCACCCGGGGAGTGGCAAGTGGACAAGGCATAAGTGAGCGACCCCCAGGCCACAGGCCTGCTGCGCAGGGTTCGCGTTCATCAGACTACAGGCCTGCTGGTCTGAGAAGGACCAAATACGCTCCAGATCTACAGTGGTGCACACGGTGTGTAAACCGTGTAGGGCAAAGGCCATGGCCATAGGCCCACAGGCCTTGTCTCATCAACCAGTCGCTGCATAGGCCGGCTGATTTACGGGTACCTCTCTGTGATTTTGTATTTAACATACTAAGTGCCTGCTTAGATACTTAGTAGGTATACATTAGCCTCGAATCCAGGTATACATTTATCCTCTTGTCAACTGCTTTACCACTTTCTGCAATACACGGCCTGTTGAAACAAAGGGTACACCGCCAAAGAAGAAGAATTCTAGAAGTGCGCGGGAAGAGAACGAGACTAATTAAGAAGTGTGTATCATCTCCTTCTGCAGCCCAAATATATGCCCCTCTTCTTCCGACCTCCCCTCTATCCCCACTGACTCCTTTACTCTCGACTCCAAATCGGTCTCTTTCGGTGAGAGGGCGGTTGCTCAAGCCTTCATGGACGCCTTCCATGGACGCCTTCCAAGCATTCATCAGCTCTTTCCTCTTCTGGAACTCCTTGCCGTCTTGCAGGCCCCCTACCACCTCCCGCCTATGGTCCTATAATTAAAGCCAGTAGAGCATTGGGAGTTGGATGGACCCTTTGCAGTCGGTCCTTACCACCTGAAGCAATAGGTTGGTAATTTAATGGTTGTTATAGGTTATTAAGCATATTTGCACTATAAGTATTATTATTATTATTATACAAATATTAATATAAACCCTTTGTATTGTCTTCCATGAAAATCTCCAGATAGGCATCAGAGCCCCGGTCAGGTTATTGATGGCGAATGCCCAGGTTGATAAACAACCAAAGACAACCGGCAAATAAACAAACCAGAGGCTCTTCCTACCTATCTTGAGGGCCCGGTCGATCGCTTCATCTTCGCTGTCCTGCTTCCCCAGTCCGCCATCGGCCTCAAGGTCCGAGATACTACTCATTTTGGGATATTCGGTCCCTCTCTTGGATCTCCCTCAACCTCCCCTCTCTCCCCCAACTTCCTCTCCCTCTCCTCCAACTTTTTTTTATCCAGGCGCTGCTTTATGTCACACTCCCTCCAGATCATCTCCCGTCTGCCCAACTCCTTTTGCAACGCTTGTAAGCTCGCCCTTTGCTTCTCGCACTGACTCCCCATCTTTTCCAACTCTGATTATTTCAACCACAATCTTTTTTCTTCCTTTCTTCTTTCCATTTCTCCCTTTTCCATTCCTTTTTGCCTCTTCTTCTCCTTCTTCAACTTTTTCTTTTTCCTTTTTAACTTCCTCTCCCTTTCGTTTAACTTCTTTTCCCTCTCTTGCAATCTCCCTTCAAACTCACACCGCTGCTTCTCCCGCCGTCCCACCTCCTTCTCCCACTCTGATAGATATTTTCTTTCGCTCTGAAGGTTTTTTTCCTTCTTTTCTAATTCCTACTCCAAAACCTCCAATCTTTTTTCTTCTTTTCTTCTTTTAGTTTCTTCTTCTTCTTCTTCTTCTTTTTGTTTTTTCCTCCTCCTCCTCCTCCTCCTCTTTCTTTTTCTTCGCCTTCCTTATCTTCTCCCTCAACTCATCCTCCGCCTTCCAAGCCCTCTCCACCCGGTACTTCTATCCCCAATGTTAGCAAGATATCAAGTAAAGAGCATTCAATATACGTTTATCCTATTTACACTTACGACCAGGGTGATCAAATCTTGCGTAATATTGTCGCACCACGTACACCACCCCCCACCCGATAAACCCGACAGCTAGTGCACAGGCAAGGGCGCAAAGCGTCGTTGCTGTCTCTGGCCCCCATCCCCAAGCGGGCCGGCTAACAAAGGTGGTTTCGTGAAGGATAAATCGTACTCCGAGCGGCATGGTACCAGGGCTATGAACAGCCCCTTCTCAATATATACTATGGCACGGTGCTCATCTTTGGAAGTTCCAAACGTTAGATCCGACAGTAGAGCAGGCTGCTACTATTGATGAGGGACACATACCTAGAGCGACCTGTGGATAAAGGCGAGGTCCGTGCAGTTGAGGGGGCGGAGATAGATAGTTGAGTGGGGAGGTAGATGAATGGGAGAAGAAGAAAAAGACGTGCGGATAGGGGGGGCTCTGCTTAAATACTTAAGTGCCTTTTCGGATGTAGGTAGGTAACATGACGTAAATACTCAAGTAAATAAACCTATATAGACAGTTGCATTGGATACTGGATACTTAGGTAAGTATTCAAATTATCAACGGATATACATCCGGATGGCAACTGGCCCGGCCCCGCCACGTGCTGCCCGGGTAAGCGCTCATCGGTCTCTGAGCTATTTTCCTAGTCATTCCAAACCTAAGCATCGTCATCAACCATACCTCCAAAATAGTCTAGAATCAAGACGGGTGCTGGTGCTGGCCCACCCTCCAAAACACAAAGACCACGAATATATACTGCCATAAACTATGCTTCAGCTCGCCGAGCCTCCATCGCCGAGGTATCATCAATCTGAGGGCGAAGGCATCAAGTCCTTCACAGTCTGTCTGCAAGGAATTAACCACCGCAGGGGTAAGGGAATCCTACTCGCCAACTTCGGCGGAAAGTACCACAACATAGCCATCCCCATGGAGTTTAAATTCCCCCGTTTCGCCAGGGTTCCATTCCAGGCTGTTGAAGTTGATGTGTTCGGGGTCGGCCCGCGACCAACGGATAACAGCTACACCCCAATCGTCGCCTTATACGACCCCATCACGGGCCATCTGGTGAGGCGTAGTAAAGTACCACTTATGCACCAGATCCCGGTGCGAGGGAGAGTTTGGTGGGCCGTGTACGAGAAGAAGCTATGGAAGGAGCAGCGTCTACGGAGTAAGATCTTTTGGTTCCTTGCGGCGTTTTCCTGGCCCCTGCGTCCAGGTTTCTGGAAGCCGCTGCTGTACATCGAGGACTTGGAGAGAGGGGATTACCTGCCGACCTTTGCATCGTTGATTGCGTCGGAGTTTTGTCGGTTGGTGCTTCATTGTCAGCGCCCTGGACGGAAGATTAACCTGAAAGTTCTCTTCGAGGGCGATCCTCCTAATATATAACGTAGCATATCAGTGGAGAAATTGAAAACAAGTCTATAGAAAATCTCTAGCTCTATCAATCGACATATAAGTACTACTTAAGTATATAAAAGCCTACGTGGAACGAACTTCGCAGGACAACATCTAACCGTTGAACCCCATACCACCAACATCGGGGTCATCCTTCAGCGCAGCTTTCACCTCTTCCTCTCCAATATTCAACCTTACTCTCCCAGCCCTCTCCCCTCTCCTCCCCATCTCCAAACCCAAGATGCCCCCCTCAGCCAAACCCATGGCGGCGGATACTAGCCCTTTCACCCTCGGAAGATCCTCATCACCAGGTCGGTACATCTGCGCCCTTCCGGTTTTCCTCGGCGTCAAGAATATATTCTCTTCCTTCTTATCCCCCACATTAACGCCATCCCTAGCCAACAACGCCTCTGTAACATTCGCACTAGCAGTCATCCTCACCAGCGTCTCCGCATCCTCAATAACATCCGCCATAATATTCTCGTTGACCCCGGACCGTCTCATCCGTCCAAGAATCGCCGCTAAAAGAACCTTGGCGCTCAGAGGTAAACTCTTCAGATACATCTGCAGGGGAGAATGTGTCGCCTCGTTGATGGCCTTGATGATCGTTTGGATTGTGACCTTTGCCGGGCCGAGTAACGCAGCTCCGGCCGCCTTGCCTCTACCGGACTTTGATGGCGTAGGTGGTACCATGTCGGAATTCGTCTGTTCGACTAGTTCTACTGCTCGTCGACAGATATCCAAGGCCCGTCTGGCATCACCGCTAACAGCCGCTACCTTGCGGGCGGCGAACTGAATCGCATCGGGCTGTACAATGTTCCCGGGGACGCCCTCGAGTCTGGACTCGATGATTTTCTTCAACTGATCGTGAGTATAACCCGGGAAGGTAATCCGAGTAAGGCCTAAAAGTCACATATGAGTACTCACTCGCAGACGAACTCTAAAGTAAGCGTTGATAGAGAACTTACCAAGTCTACTTGAGATTTTATTGCTTAGCGTTCTCTCCGGCAGATCCATGGTGTTCGCCACGGCGAGCACAATCAACCTACTGTGTGTCATGCTGGGCCAATTGAAGAAATTGTACATAACGCTCTGGTTCTTCGTTACCAGTTGATCCAGCTCATCCATCAAAACGACGATAGGAACTCTCCTAGGGCTCGGGGTACTAAATTCTCGTTCGAGCAAATTCAAAGCGTGATTCGGTGCAACTCTGGCCGGGCCTTCCGAGTCGCCTTGAATCGCCTCCCAAAGCAAAGAATAGCTTTGATGCGGATCCGTAATCTTCATCCCGTTGATCTCGAGGAATATGAAATCTTCAAGTTCCTCCTCCTCGACTTGAACTTGCAGCTGGGCGATAACTTCTCGTACCGTTGCAGTCTTGCCCGTTCCCGGTGTACCGGAGATGTAGATGCAACTACCCGAACCAGTCGTGATAGCGTCGTGTAAGTGGGCGTAAACAGTTCCGAATTCGGTCTCACGGCACGGCAGCGAATCCGGAACCGAAGAGACGTGGAGCCGGTTTCGCGCGATCTGGTATGGGCTCGAAAGATGCACCGTTGGTGACAAGGTTCTCAGGGAAAGTGGCGTGAAAGTCAATGCTTTCTTCGCGGTGATCTTCCTGTGCGATGGGGTCAAGAGTTTCTTGGGAATTGCAGGTTTCGCACGCGGAGTTGTTACAGATCGTCTACGCTTCTTGTTCTTTCGGGGAGTTCTCGGTGCCCTTGGTTCGTCCTCGCCAGATGCTTCCTCTCCGTCAAAATCACCGGCTTCCTCTTCGTCCTCGGAGCTATCGACATGCATTTCAAAGTCTGCATCCTTTGATTTTCTGGAAGACCTCGCGGCCGTGTTTTCCTTGACCCAATCCTTGAGCTTTTCCAGATCAGTGGTTTCACCATAATATAGATCATCCCAGTTGAATTCCTCGGAGTAGCGAGCAGGACGGACGTCGCAGGCTCTCCTACAAAGAAACACTTTGCCCTTCTTCGGTGACTTTGCGGGAACGCCGTTAGCAAACTCGGCTTTGAAAGCCTTCTCGGAGAGCACCTCAGCTTTGCCGTTGATAGATTCCACAGGATTCCAGTCAAAGGTCGGGGTGATATACAGTTCGTTTGGAAGATGGTCCGTTCTTTTCCTCGCACGGTTCCTGATCTCCGAATGATTGCTGAACCACATTATATGAACTTGCATTTCATCGTCCCGGGTGTCAAAGTCGACCGCAAGACCGACCCAGGCAGCTTTCTGACCCTCAGCTTTCAGGAGGATGGCATCCCCGACCCGACATTCAAAACTACCAATCTGCGCACCGATCGGTTTCGCGTTCGCAGCAGCGGAATCAGATTGGTTGACGGGCGAACCATCCCTCCGACGCTTTTTGGCATTGGGACTGGCTCCGGCGGGAGCCTTGTTGGAAGACACGGGACTGAGAGGACCATTGTCCGGGTATACCCAAGACCAGGGGATATCTTCGTCACCAAGCTCATCGTCGGAGTCTTCTCGTTCGATCTGGCCTTTGGCCGAGGTTTTCTGGGTTTGGCCGCGGAGGAGTTGGTTGAGACGGGACCTTTGAGAGGCGGCCCGGGGCTGTCGTGTTCTGCCAGGCATTTTCTCTATATAATACACCCTTCTGTAGAATTTCACTGTATTGTATTCGGTCCTGTATCTATTGTGGCTGTAATGTCCGGTAGAAGTCGAGGGAAGGATAGTGGAGAGCAATGCTGGTATATACACCTATGAGTAGAACGGTTGATAGAGGAGAAGAATGTAAATAGCCTTCCCAATCGGGGCAGGTAATTGGGTTAGGGGTCCCAACAGGGAACAACAACGCGTTTGCGACGTGTTGCTGCACGCTCCCTATATCCACGCCAACACAGTCTCCAGCCGACATTATTGGCCACCAACCTGGCAACACATCATACACCCACATTGAGGGTAATTAGCCATTCTTCCAACCGGCCGAACTTTGGAGCGAGTCTGGGCCGGCCAGCGATTAGCCCGACCCTGCCTGGACCCTGAGCGGCTCCCAGAATGATGCTGACGACATCAAACAGGCCGACTCCGTATATCAACTACAAGATCCTATAGTTGAGTGTGCAAGGGTCGGTGCTCCGCTTTGGGAAAGTACCTCGGCTGTCTCGCTCCAAGCCAAATTCTCTGCCCGACCAAAACACCACATACTCCACACACTCCGTCCTAACCATTCATCCCATCACAGGATCAATATCCCTCCGGTCCAGTCACCCCCCACCAGTCCTCTCCGAAAGGTTAGACAGCTGCTCCACATCCGGCCGGTCCGTGTGCTCCACGCCGGTCCCAACAATTATGCCTTCTCTCACTTCCGAAACCCCAATGAACTTGTCCTTTATACCGGTTTGGCAGCATTTTGTTGGCTATCTCTTACGCGGCTTCATGCTAACGTTAGACTCCAATGGCGTCGGCTGTCGGTCTTCGGTGCTCAAGCCCGGCCCTACAGCTCTGCTCTACCCTAGCATATCTTTTTCCCTTACAATCTCAAGCTGGCGCTTAAGCTGGATCCTTCCCTGTCACATCACATCAATTGACTTCACTTGGCCTCTCTCTGTTGGGAACATCAGGCCCTCTATATAAAGGGAGCACCTGTCCTCCAACATGGCCGGGTTACTTCCGCGATCATTGCTTCGTGCAACTACTATCGCTCCAATCGCTCCCAGGCAATCCGCTCGGCTTCTTCAAAGCTCTATCAGAACTCAGAAGCTCTGGCCGATGATACACCCCCCGTCGTCGCTGAAGTCTAGCTCACGCCCTCTCGGTACGTACAACCCTCCCTAACTTCATTATAACTGTTCCTGAGCTAGACATGCTAATCCTTGTTTCACAGCTACCTCCTCTTGGAAGCAGCAATATCGCACACATACCTACGACAGTGGTGACGGCAATCGTGAGTTACACTACTTCTTCCACCCTCTGGTTGGCACTCCTACATTTCTACTCGGCATGCGCTAACCCTACCCTCGTCGCTTTAGCTCCGGTTAAGATCCAGATTCAGGAGCCCCCTTCTGTCTTTAGCCGTATCCTTCGTTTCACAGGCCGTGTCCTCGGTGGCACCCTCATCGTAACCTTCGGTTCCGTATTAGCTCTCGTCATCTACGAGCCAGACATGATCGTTGCCACTGAGGCTGTCCGTATGGCCATGCACCCGGAGGAAGGTATCTCGGACGAGAAGACCCTCGAGATCGAGGCCTACATCCAGAACCACCCGGCCGTCAAGAAATTTCGCGACGACCCCTCCCTCATCGAGACCAGGCCACACCTCGATATTCCCACCCTTCTTCGCCCGAACGTTCTTACAGCTGGTGTCTTGACCGGTCCAGAAAGGATTGCCGTTCCTCCGTTGGTCTTTGCGGACGCTGAGGGCAGGAAGCTATTCGCCATCCTACACGTCGGGGATCAGCTGTGCGGTCACCCGGGCGTTATCCACGGTGGGCTCCTAGCCACACTGATGGACGAGACCCTGGCCCGCTGCTGCTTTCCCGCCCTTCCGAACAAAATCGCAATGACCGCCAACTTGGACGTGAATTACCGCGCCCCCTGCAAAGCAAACCAATTTGTCATCATCAAGGCCGAGACTACGAAAGTCGAAGGACGAAAGGCTTGGGTCACTGGTAGACTCGAATCGCTTCCGGTTCCAGGTGTCGAAGGAGATGGCAAGCTTTTGGTTGAAGCCTCAGTTCTGATGATCGAGCCAAAGAATATTGGACCACTTATGAGGGAAGTCCCCCACAACAAAAAGCTGGAGACGACTACCCCTAGCGCAGCGATTGGAAGCGCTTAGGTGTTTTCGAGGCGTTGCATAACCTTCTTCCAATCTTCTACCTTTCCCAGATCTCCGCACATCTAATTTTGTATCCCGCATATTATCGCATGTTTGGGCGTTCACTCTTATCTTCCTTGGGTGTACTCCTTTTCTTTACCTTCCTTGCTATTGGTCGGTCTTCAGTTCTCTTTCCTTTCTTTTTATTCTTGTTCTCTATTCTTGAGGAACGTGATTAGTAACTTTGGACTATTGTTTCGCAACTCTCCAGGTTGTGGTTAGCTTATAGCATTTGGAAAGGAACCCGTTATCGGGAGAGGTAGAGAGCTCCGATGTCGCAACTGTTCAGGTATGGATTGTATATTGGTTATGTTTTCTTTGGTTGGTAGAACATTTCTTTGTGTCTTCTCGTTCAATTTTTTAGTAAAGTTGGGATAGATTATTGTTTTTAGAGACGAGTTGATGTTGAAGGGATTCAAAACGAACTCTCAAAGAGACCTTCATATCCTAATATATTCCAATATCTACACATACTTCCCAGAGGTTCGCTCTGATGTGACAATGGCGTGAGAATCCGCCGCTTCTACCGAAAACCCGGGCACAGACTTGGGGCCTCAAATCCACACACACATGGTTTTTGGGCTGGGAGAGCTAGCATCACAATCGGTATCGGACCTGCAGATAAGTATCTTCGATTCGCACCCGAGAACCGCCACTTCACTACCGCGGAACAGGAAGGACCCTGTAAATCCGTCCCATAGCAAGCAAGTCTTTTAAATTTCCCAAGAACCCGGCAGCATCTTGAACCTTCAACACAGTCGGCCAAACCTTCCTATTGTTGGAAACTTCTGCTTACTCAACATCGGAGTGCTCCAGAGCAAGGGTGCGCCGTACGAGCAGGCACACGTTGACGACTGTGCATCAATCGAGAATAAGTCTTTGTCATGCAAATTCTAGCCCGCACTATGCTGCTGAGTTAGCACATCTAATCAAACCTACTCAAACTAAACCACAGCCGGCACGGGCACACGGAAAGGACGACTTTCCGGCTGGCGGGTGAACCATTGACGGGGTTCAACGTTTCAAACGGCTATCCACACGAGAGCACTTGCGTAGTCGTGGACCAACCGGTGTTAAACTTGCCGGTATCACTCGAAGATCATTTCTGAAAGTGAGGAAACGGCCGTTGGAGGTTGCAGATGAGTAAATGAATTATACGAGATGTAAGTCTGTGGGAATTCCTCCACAGCGGGGTCCCGGCCGTTTGACTTTTAGTACCGTTTTTCTCCCGTCGCTAGTGCGTCGTGGAGTAGTAGTATAGTAAGCATTTGAAGCACGCAAGTGGAGTCTTTTTTCTCCCTCGAAGCTATCAAGATTTATATCTCGATCTAGATTTTGTTCCCATACTCGAATACGAGTTCCTCCCGCTGGTTACTTGCTTGGAAGCCTGCAAGCCTGCTACTTTCGCGAGTCAAAGTTGCATGTTGCCTACTCCCGTTTTACCCGCTTGCCGATACGTTTCGAGCTGGAGTGGGAGAACATTGGGGGTCCACTGCCACTAGTATACTACTACGGTTCCTTTGTTCTGAGGACTAGCGCCACCAGGCTCCACGAAGTCTATTTTGGCGTTCCGAAGGGGTTGAGGAAGAAGCTTTCCTACCGTTCTCTAAAGTCTTGACGAGTACTCGACTCGAGGAGCCCGACGTTTAAATTTGCCCGTCGAAATCTTGTGTGACCGCACCATTATGCAACACAACGCGGAAATCCGGCTTAATAAGAGATCCTCGAGTCCTCGTAATCCGATTTTAAATCGATCTCTCAACCCGTTTTATACCCACGCGTACGTATATACATGCACAGAGCCGCTTGAGAGCTCGACGGCAAGCTTCCGGGATCCTATTCTCTTTTCCATATCATTCCAATCCGGATTAATCGCCTTCCCTTGTGATAGCAAGATCTTTTCCGTAAAAAAGGCCGACGCAGTGCTTTGAACCTTGGCAGGATCTGAACAACCAATATAGGACCCATGTAACTGCTGGCCCTGCAGGTGCATGTTGAGTAATCGCCCTAACGCTTTCCACCGAACAATAACCACACTCTGATTGCCAACTCTAGTCAATGATCCAAGTTCGGAGCGCTAGAGCTCATATCGATATCGGGGCAGATGAGCAGGCTAGGTGCTTTAGTAGTTTAGTCAGTGTTCACCACATGGGTTGACTACACTTACTAAACACTCAGTAAAACCTTAAAGTTTTACCGATATGTTTTATTTTTTTTCTTTCTCGCCCCTTGAGGCCTCTCTTCCTCTTGGTATTTGGGATTTACACTGTACTTTGCACCAATTAGTCTAAAGAGAGCAGGAAAGAGGCCTACACCGCCCCTTGTATGCAAGGTATATGCCGAGTAGGTACCTCGCTCTATCATTCATTCGTACACTCAAGACAGCTTTCTGCGCGTACATGTGGGTCGGCTACGATAATGTCGCAATGGAACCTGCCCTGCCCTGCCTGGCGGAATCCACCACGTCCTGCCTGGGGCTGGAGCTCTAGGTAGTATCTGGGATAGTGAGATGTCGCCGCAGGGGTCTCTGTGATTTGAAAATTGCGAAAGAATAAACTCAAGGGTTATATCTAGGAATCGGGGTGCGTAGGCGGCCATGGGAATTACTGATCATATGCGGTATGCCTGTAGGTTCTTGACGTCAATCCATGGGAACTTGGGGATATGATACCGAGATTGACGGCTCCAAAGCCGGATCAATTGCCGATGGTGGGATTGAGAATGGGTCTCTATCGCGTTCGAGGGGAATGTATATAAGGACCTCGAGGAGATGTCTTCGAGGGTTCCTTCTCTCCTCAGTATCTCCAGATCAGCCTCTCCAGATCACAAGGCCATCAGCTTTAAAGATCTTAATCTTGAATCCTCTCCCCCCCAGCTCCCAGTTTGAATTCCCCAATTTGACAGGTTGAGCGTACCTCCAAAAAGGACGAACATTATCCAAAATGAAGTTCTTCTCCATCCTCTTCCTCGGCCTCGCCGCCGTCACCGCGGCCACCAAGCCAAACAAGCCCAAGGACCCCCTCGCCAACGCCGTCAAAGTCCCATGGGAGCGTCTCGAAATCGATAAAGCCGTCCTCTTGATCCTCGATCTCCAAGTCGGTCTCTTCCAGCTCGCCCGTGACTTCGACCACACTCTTTACTACCGCAACATGATGGCCCACGCCGCGCTCGGAAAGATCTTTGATATCCCCGTTGTCATGACTACCTCCGCTCAAACGGGGCCCAATGGACCTCTCCCCAAGGAGATTTTGGAGATGTATCCCGATGCGCCTTTGATTCAGAGGAACGGACAGGTTAGCGCGTGGGATAACGCGGATTTCAGGGCTGCTATCAAGGCTACCAACCGTACTCAGGTTATTGTCGGTGGTATCGTTACGGATGTTTGTAAGTTCATTTCTTTCCTCGGCCCCGCCGGCAAACGACATTTCCCGTGCGGCTATAACCGTGCGCGGAAGAGAAAGCGGGAAGGAAAAGGTATCGATTGGCTAATCACAGCGTCTACCAGGCACGACATTCCTCGCCCTCGCCCTCCGCCAAGAGGGATACAGCGTCTGGGCCAACGTCGAGGCCTCGGGAACTACCACTCCATTGATCCGTGACATCAGCAACGACCAAATGCGCCACGCCGGTGTCAACATTGTCTCGCTCTTCTACATCGTCTGCGATCTGATGAAGAACTGGAATTTCAACCCTGGTGCCGCTACGGTATGTTCCGGATTTTTTATATATATCTGGCTATCGAACATCCCGTGCCGCTTAGCTCGCGCTATTTTAGTTGGGGGCGCAGCGGGATGACGAAGTCGTTTCGATTACCGCGGTTGAGAACTTCAAGCTAACGGGTTTCTTTCTGTTGATAGATCTTGCCATGGTTGGATCAGTACTACCCTGTCTACGGTCAACTCGCCCGTGGCCACGCCGCGGCTATCGAGAACGGAACCATCATCCCAGGAGAGATCGAATTGATCACCGGAACCGATGGTAAAATCAAGTTGGAGTAAAAGTAGCCTAAAACGAGGTTGATTTTTGGGGCAACGATACAAAGAAAATCAACTGGTTTAATTCTATAAATTAATATGTAATAGGTAGTATTCGGTATCAGGTTCTTCTGGGGGTTTGAGGAGGGGCTGGAGGCGGGTAGGAAGGTCGAAGGGGATTTGTACGAAAGTTACGGAGAATTAAAAATATACTTTATCTTAAAAATTTAAAACCCCAACCTTCTTCGGCGTAGGCTTTGAGTTTACGAGCTGGATTCAATCGCGGAATATACGAGAACGAGCGGAGCCTCCGAAAAGGCGTCTAGGTCGCTGTCAGGATGTCTGCAACGTTTGCAACGGACAACTGCGTTGAACCAGCCTTGCATATTCATGACAAGGGTTGATAGCTGCACAATGACGAGCGTTCGAACCAACCGTTTCGAACATTTTCGACACATGCACCTCCAAGAGTGGGGAACACGCATGACAAGGTTGAGTGCGGTTATAACTGCCCAATTGTTTCGTTGAACAGTATTTCTCAAATGGGGCGGCTGGGGGGGTTCGGTGGTGCAGCCGCGTGAGGTCGGGAAGCTTGGTGTGACACCGACAATGAAAGAACATGAATGTTGACAGGGGACGACGACAGGTTTCAAAGAGCCCAACAAAACCTGTATGGAGGCTTCGGCCTTTGTGCACTAGCCACCCTTACCTCTTCTTCTTTTTTCTTTCTTACGTATGGTCATGGGCGAAATGACATAGACGCCACATAGATCGGCAATTCGTAAACCCGGGCGTTTCTGGTTGACTGGCTGATGTGAATAGCCTGGTCCTGGCGATTCATGTTTAATCTGGTCACTAATTGGCCGGAGGTTGGATTTCCAGGGCCGAGAGTCAATGCGAGGCAGGAGGCCACGATGTACAGTATCTTGGCTGCGTTCGTAGGTGGCACGACGTATGAGATGGCAATCCATCGAACCTCGTCGTCACCACCGTTATGAAGGTCAGTCGTCCGTACGAGCATTTTTTTCTCCCCTTCAGCTGAGGTGTGGGTTGAAACGTGTCTGCGATAAAATCATGGGAGACTGAAGGATCGAGGAAGGTCGTGCATTGCATTAGCGAAAGGAAGCTAAAACATTAGTGGCATTTTATCGGAAAAAAGAAAAATTTAAGCTTGTTTTCAAAGGGCGCTTAGACACGAAAGGATTGGTGAGCTGATGATTTGCTGCCTTTCGCGAAGCCTCGCAACCAGGTAAGCGTAGAGGACCGAATATTCGACCGGGCTTCGAGAAGAAACCACATCTGCCAGCTCGCAACAGAATTCTTAGTATTTTCAGACCTGCCTTTTCGCTCATAATTTCGTATACGCGCCAAGTTTGAAGATAAAAGATTGCGCGGGGATTGGTGAATTAAGCAATTTTGATACTTCCTACCCCGGTTAAGCTTTTGTAAGGATAGACTCTTGGGTCTAAGCTTGGTATGGAGGCATATACCGGCTTTGGAAGTCGCAGTCGACAAAGCTTTGTGCCTGACACCGATGGATTCTCGCTTCTGCAGAAGTTGATGAGAATCCTGGGAAGAAAGTGGGGCCGATGAAAAAAATTAGGATAAACAACGTTTCGACGCTTGGGAATGAAGTAAACATTGGTTTGAAGCAACAATGTAATGCCAATTCTTTGGGTGGAAACGCCTCGATTCTTGTGACGTTGGTTGCGGGAATCGCGCGACAAAAGAGTTTTTGCGTGGGAAGGCAGCAGATAATTTCCGAAGCCTGGTCGGGGGTCTGTTTTGGAGATTTCAGAGGCTGACGCCCAATCAGGATTTTAGGAGTCAGGAGCGAGAATTGGCCCTTGGCAGGCATTTTTGCAATTTCCCTTTCAATCGAGTGTCGATGTTGAGAACGGTGATAGTGACGAGACTGGGGTGGGATTCGAGACGAAAGCTTAAGAGCAAAAACCTGCGGGGCGTGGGTACACAAAGAGAAGAAGGTTATCTAGCGGCATGCCATCTCTGGAGGTTGACAAGGGACGGACGGGGCATGGACGCGCGACTACGACCGTTAAGGCTGGCCAGGTCTAACGTCCAGTTCTTTGTAGAACATCTGCTAAGGGCGATATGGAAGCTCATGCTCGTGGGCCATAGTTGGAGTATGGACGTGAATGCCTGGAGTTACGGCGCATGCTCCTGTCGTGACAACGATCAGGCAGATGTGCTCGTTCGCTGTCTCGTGAGAACGAGAACGAGCAGGCCGGAGGGCAGCAATTGCCGAAAATTGGACAGGAGAAGGCCCCAATCAAGCGGAAACGGAACCAAGAGACCTCCTTTCACGGTGGAGGTCGATGAGTGGAAAGACGTGTCTGCCAAGTCGACGTCTTGGACGAGTCCTTTGGATCCCACTCATCCCCAGAAATCTTGTTTGCATTAGGCTCTGAACTGGCCTTCACCTTGCGGAGCTGGGGTCCCACGATGCGCGAATATGCTTGATTGAACGGGAGAGTGCCATCATGATGAGGTCGAAAGCAGCAGAGTTCTGTAATGTGCTAAGGACTTGGCTTTGGGGCTGTGCTCAAGGGATCGCAGTTGTCAGGTACAAACCGTGGACAAGGCTCGATATTAAATTCTTAGCCCAATCTTGCAGCGCTGGTACAGTCCCCTTTGACCAATTTGAAGGTATTGGATGAATCTCTTCTCTTCGAGTCTCTCCTTGCTGGATCTTTTTCCTGCTTCTTTCAGACTCTTTAAATGCATCACCAGTCCTGAATTCCCGTGGGATATTATACTATACGGCATCAGTATTAATACGTATTGATACTATTTCGTGCACAGCCCGGGCACCACTCACATACATTACTTCCGCACCGGCCCACACGACGCTGTTCGATACGAAGGAGGACAGACGATTCCGCTATAGTTCCGACTCCCTGTAGATGGCCAGCCTTACGATACCCGTCGAAGTCGTTCTCTCCCGAATATCTCCCTAACAATCGATCCATTTTAGTCGACAGGAGCAGAGGAACGTCGAAGCCACACGGGACATTCGCGCAGGCAGTACTCACCATCACGACAATTGACAAACCAGCGCACCAAGACTTGAAATCGGTGGAGTTGGTCGATTCGGGCGTTCAATATTTTTCTCGCCAGCTGATGAAGATTCGAGGTCAGTGAGGGTGATGGCGATGATACGATGGAACGTGAGGCGATTACACCGGTGATCGGTCACATTAAATTAATACCTGATGCCCTTACAACCGCAACCTGCTCATTCGATCCCTCCTTTGTTCCCCCACATCGACGCATCTACAGAATACATTATCCCCCGTTCCCTTCCCCAGACAGTCCACTAGTCCCGCGTTCAACCAGCTGGCAAGGCTCTGTTCCCGATATCTGGATTCGTTCACGCTTGAACCAAATCCATCGGTTCCCTGCCGTCTGTTTGCCGTTCGCGAGTGTCAGGCAATCCGCTTCACAGCCACAATCTGCATACAACTCACCATCATCTCATCCCACATCATCATCAATCTTCCGCCCCACACGTCATTACACCTTCCTGTCTGCTTCGTATCGTCGTTGCTATTCATTTTTTATTTTATTTGCTATTGCAAGTGGAACTTGCACAAGAATGCTAAATAAGTCCTTCGTTACAGTGTGCTTAACGTCCTCAATCCGTCGAGACCCCTTACACACCATAATAGGCTGAAAAAAAAAACACAACTACAACTGCATCTAGTCAACAGATAGTAATACTTATAATCAAAAAATGTCGGACCCTAGCCAGCCTCTAGGCTCTCCGAAGCCCGAGGTTCCCAGAATCACGGTCCCTGTAAGCCTGCACGGCGATTGTCCGCCTCGATTGTGCCGCTGCTAACAAAGTATCTAGGAACAAGGGAGCCCTGTCTCGCCGCCGAGCAGCACTCTGGCACCCGGCGAAGAGTCCATCAAGCCAGCCTCACGATCAGGAAAACCCTTCCTTGAAGTTCCCGGAGCTGATTCGAGAGGAAATTCGATTGACGAAAAGAACTTCCAATCACCGACTTCCTCCAATGGCGGGACCACGATCGCACATGCCTCAGCCGCCGAAGTCTCCGATGAAGAGGCACTACGACCTGATCCCGGGACAGAAGGGGATTTCAGGGTGGAGGACAATAGGTTCGCCTTTTCACCAGGTGAACTGAATAAAATGATCAACCCTAAAAGCATGCCCGCGTTGAAAGCGTTGGGTGGCCTGAAGGGGTTGGAATACGGTTTACGGACAAACGTCACCACCGGTCTCAGTTTGGACGAAACCCTTCTGGATGGCAATTTCTCCATCGATGAGGCTAGGTTGAAGTTAGCGGCATATAAAGGAAAGACACAGGAGGAAGGAATTGCCCCGGAGGCCCCGGCTACCCCTGATGAAGACGTCGCACCGGTTCAGGTATCGGAACAAGCCTTCGCGGATAGAATCAGGGTGTATAAACGAAACGTTCTCCCTGAAAAGAAAGCGAAGAGCATCTTCCTGCTCATGTGGATCGCTCTTCAAGATAAGGTCCTCATCCTGCTTTCCGCTGCCGCTGTTATCTCTCTCGCTCTCGGTATCTATCAGACCATCCAAGCCCAAAGACGCGCTCGACGCAATCCCGATAGCCCTGAATCAAAGGAAGCACACGTTGAATGGGTGGAAGGTGTTGCAATTATCGTCGCTGTCTTGATCGTTGTGATCGTGGGTGCAGGAAACGACTGGCAAAAGGAACGGCAATTTGTCAAACTCAACAAGAAGAAAGAAGACCGTTTTGTCAAGGCCATGCGTTCTGGCAAAGCTGTTCAGATTTCTGTTTACGACATCCTTGTTGGTGATATCCTCTATCTTGAACCTGGTGATATGATTCCGGCCGATGGTGTGTTTGTCTCTGGGCACAACGTCAAATGCGATGAAAGTTCCGCAACAGGAGAAATCGACCAAATCAAGAAGACCCCTGCCGACGAATGCATGGTGCAAATGTTGGCAGGCGCGAACACCAAGAAACTTGATCCGTTTATTCTTTCCGGAGGAAAGGTCCTGGAAGGTGTTGGTACTTACCTCGTCACCAGTGTCGGTGTAAATTCCAGTCACGGAAAGATCATGATGGCTCTCCGAGAAGATGTCGAAGCTACGCCACTCCAGGTCAAATTGAACGGTCTCGCTGAAGGTATTGCTAAAATTGGTGGTGCTGCTGCTCTCCTGCTCTTTGTCGTCCTCCTTATCAGGTTTTTGGCCGATCTTAAGGGTTCCGGCATGACTGCGGATGAGAAAGCGCAGCGGTTCATTCAGATCCTTATCACTGCGATCACAATTGTGGTTGTTGCAGTACCGGAAGGTCTACCGTTGGCGGTCACACTTGCATTAGCGTTCGCTACAACTCGCATGTTGAGGGATAACAATTTGGTCCGTGTTCTACGATCCTGCGAAACCATGGGCAACGCTACAACCGTCTGTTCCGACAAAACTGGTACTCTTACCCAAAACAAAATGACTGTCGTTGCCGGAGTTTTGGGCAAGAACTTGAATTTCGGAGCCCAGGTTTCAGGAATTGGCAAGAAACACGATGAGATGCCTATGAATGAGGTTAATAGCCACATTTCTGAGGAAGTCAAAGCTCTACTTGTTCAGTCGATTACTATCAACTCCACCGCCTTCGAAGGTGAGGAAGATGGTAAACCAGCATTCATTGGCTCCAAAACGGAAACTGCACTTCTCAGCTTCGCACGCGATCACTTCGGTATGGGGCCTCTCGCCCATGAGAGAAGCAATGCCAGTATAGTCCAGCTGGTCCCCTTTGACTCCGCTCGCAAGTGTATGGCCGCCGTCGTCAAGCTCCCCTCTGGAGGATATCGACTTTATGTCAAAGGTGCCTCTGAAATTCTGCTCAAACAAACCTCGAAGATCATCGCCGACCCGTCATCAGCGCTGTCTGAAGTTCAACTCAGTGGATCCGAGATCGAGGCTATCGAAGCTTCGATCATTAGTTTTGCAAAGCGTTCTCTCCGTACCATTGGACTCGTATACCGCGATTTCACCGAATGGCCACCTCGTGGGGCTCGTATGGAAGAAGATGATTCCCGGCAGGCTGTTTTTTCGGATGTCTTCAAGGAGATGACTTTCTTGTGTCTTGTTGGTATCCAGGATCCTCTCCGACCTGGTGTTCCAGAGGCCGTTAGACAGTGTCAAAAAGCGGGTGTCTTCGTTCGTATGGTTACAGGCGACAATGTTATTACGGCAAAGGCAATTGCTACTGAGTGTGGTATTTACACTGAAGGAGGACTTGTTATGGAGGGACCGGATTTCAGGCGTCTCTCCAAGAGTCAGATGCGAGAATTTATTCCACGCCTGCAAGTACTTGCCCGCTCTAGCCCCGAAGACAAGCAAATCCTGGTCAAGAATCTCAAAGAAATGGGCGAAACGGTCGCTGTTACTGGTGACGGTACCAACGATGGTCCTGCGTTAAAGATGGCTGATATTGGTTTCTCGATGGGTATTGCGTAAGTAGCCTGGCACTCATGACATCTTGCACACGGTCACTAACGATGAGAAATTTAGTGGTACTGAGGTCGCGAAGGAAGCTTCGGCTATCATCTTGATGGACGACAATTTCTCTTCCATTGTCAAGGCTCTCATGTGGGGCCGCGCCGTCAACGATGCCGTCAAGAAGTTTTTACAGGTAAGAGAACCATCGCTTTTCTATTATCCTGGGCTTCACTAATTGTGCCGCACAGTTCCAATTGACCGTCAACATTACCGCCGTATTGCTTGCCTTCGTCACTGCCGTTGCCTCCAAGGACGAACAGCCCGTACTCAGAGCCGTCCAGCTCCTCTGGGTCAACTTGATCATGGATACCTTCGCTGCATTGGCCCTTGCAACCGATCCGCCACCACCGGGAATCCTCAATCGTCCTCCACAAAGAAAATCCGCTCCCCTCATTACTGTCAATATGTGGAAAATGATCATCGGCCAGGCCATTTACCAACTCGTTGTCGCTTTCGTACTCCACTTTGCTGGCGGGAGCATCCTTGGCTATGACTTGAAACAACCACACAAGCGGGAAGAGTTATCCTCCCTTGTCTTCAACACTTTCGTTTGGATGCAGATTTTCAATCAGTACAACAATCGTCGTCTCGATAATAAGTTCAATATCTTTGAGGGCCTTCACCGAAACTGGTTCTTTATTTTCATCAACGTTATTATGGTCGGTGGTCAGGTTATGATTATCTTCGTTGGTGGTGCCGCGCTCAGCGTTGTTCCTTTGGATGGAGCTCAGTGGGCTATTTCTCTGATCCTGGGCGCTATTTCCCTTCTTATTGGTGTTGTCGTCCGGTTGATTCCCGATCCGGTATTCAAGAAGATCCTACCGAAGGCTATGTACAGGGATAGGAAGACGCCTGACCTGTTCGTCTCCGATGATGAGCACCGATTCGAATGGAACCAAGGTATCGAGGATATCCGTCAAGAACTCCAGTTCATCAAGTTGATCCGCGGTGGCCGTCTCAACGCTTTGAAGTTCAAGACGAAGGAGATCAAGCACCGCCTCCTACCGCTATCGAAATCCAGCTCCCACCAACCACCTGGTTCACCAGACGACAACTCCCAGATCCCGCCACCTAGTCCTAGTAGTCACAGGAGGAAGCGATCGAGGAGTAACTCTGCGTTTGCCGCCGCGGCAATGGTTCCCAGTATAGTTGCTGGCAGTGTTGGTGGTTGGAGCCCGATTGAGAAGCCGATGGAAGGTGGAGACAGAGGATTCCCGATCCCGGTTTCAAGAGAGCCGTCGCAGCCGTCGCGCGAAGCCTCCAATAATCCGGTTGCCCAGCCCGAGAAATCCGTCTCCACCGGAACAAAGACACCGCCGGATACATCCGGAGGCGTCAGCAACGAGAAACCTTGATTTCAAATTTCCTCTTTTCAAGTATTCCTAATGACGATATTCTGATTCTGAAGCTCTGTTTATTATCTTTGTCTTGGTAGTCTTTTAATGCACGCACTTAGCGAGGGGTCAAAAAGAAAGAACGCACACGCACACACGGAAGAATGAACGGCGTTCGTTTCCTTTCTTTCTCATCACGCACACTCACGGATTCGCACCCGGTTTACTTCTAGTTTTTGAACGAAAAGAAGTTGTATTTTTAGTTATCGGTTTTTTGTAGTTTCCTCGCACGTTCTCCCCTTCACACCCTTCGTACCCCCCCTCTTCTCCTTTTTTCCTATTCCCATTCTTACTAAAATACTACTTATAGACCTTGTTGTTTTTGTTTTTCCTTGTTCTGCTTCTACATCATCGGGAGGAGTTCGATATACACATTCGTTTGGTCTTGCTTTATTCTTTTCGGTATCCTTGTAATTTACACAGGCCTGTCCCTCTCCTTTTCGTTTCCCCGTCATTCGTTTGGACCACAATATTCACAGGGCTGTCATTGTGGGTTTTCGGGTTTTCACTTTTTCGACTCCTCGATGATGGTCTTGCTTCTTTTTTTACATCCTTTATACCTTAAACTTAGTTTATAGTCACTCGTTAGGAGTACTTTGGGTACTGAAGCCTTTATGTGGGTGGTTGAGGAGGGAGATAGATAAATGAGAAAAGAGTTTAGATGGTGACAGCGGCTGGTTTACGAGACAAGATGGTGATTGATTTGAAATCTTTTTCGGATTTGTGATTAACGTTAGTGCATACATACATCGTGAAGTAGGGCGGTTGTGAAGGAAACTTAGTAGCGGTGGGTTTGTGTAACGTCTGTGCAACGCAAATGTGGGAAGAATTACAACAGACTCGGCTTACGGCTTGTTGAGTCTGGAAAGGATAAAGTAGTTTAAGAGAGTAAGAGAAGAATTCATCTGTAAAAGAAAATTAGGGATTGGAATTGAGAGGTTGAAAGAAATATTATATGATACGAATGGCCATGATCATTTCTTCCATTCGGGCGATCTCCTCGGCCGTTGGTGGTTTTCTTGGTTTCTTGGGCGGTAAGCCGAGAAGTCTGCGGATTGCTGACGGTTTTCTGACGATTACTGGATGGGTTTTGACAATGGTTGTTAGCTTTGGTTGCTGTAGGTGGCGCTCTGGGGGTGTTCTTGATAGTATTGAAGCCAGCGTTCTAAACAATGGGGAGAAGATGTTCGACTCACCCTTCTCTTCTTCCTCTTCCTCCTGGGCAGGTCCCTCGACCTCTGATGTTCGTCTCAACTCACTTGCTTCCCGCTGCTCCAAGAACATGCAAGACAGTCCACCCTCGACGATGAAATAGGACAATTGAGCGATCTCCCATTCTTTGTTTGTTCCGTTCTTGCGTTCGTCGGCGTTGAGACTCGCCTTGATGGTTTGGATTGCAAAGAGGGCGTCGGGGAGGAGTTCTACCAGTGGTCGGACGGTGGCGGTGTTGAAGGACCTGCAGACGGAGAATATGGCGAGCATGGTTTCGTAGTCGAAGTCCTGGGCTTCGGTGAGGTAGTAGCGCCAGGTGGGTTTGTAGGTTTTGGGTTTGACGGTGGGTGGTTTGGGGTCTGTGGTTGGTTCGGCGGCGGCGGTGTTAGGGTCGTCGAGGTCCCTGCAGTCTCTGGAGGTTTCCGGGGGGGTTTCCTGTGGGGGTTGGAGGTTTGGGTCAGTTGCAGGGACGGCGATGGTGGATGGTGTTTGAGGTTGGGGGTCGTGAGATCGAGAACGGTTGGACCTGCGGTGTGGTATTCTCTCTGAGTCTGAGTCGGATTCCGAGTCCGCGTCGTAGAGGATGAATTCTCTATCCAGGCAGATGAGTTTGAAAGTGTGCTGTGAAGCTGGGTCCTGGTTTTGGTACCGCAATGGGATGGTATTGTCTAAGGCGGAGGTATTGGGGCGGCTCGGGGCAGTATCGTCCTTGCCTCCGGTCGATGGCTTGGGAGCAGGGTTCTCCGTCATGGTTGGATGGTTACCTGTGATTGTGGAGATGGATATGGATATGAATACGAGGTTGAGGTGGAAGGATGGTTACCTATTTACAACGGGGTGGATACGCCCAACTCGACCCGAGAGACCGTCATCCAGGACTGGGAGGATGCGGTTGGGACGTCAATGCTGGGACGTACACATGCACGGCCGTGTTAGATACAGGCAGTGCGGCTTTGGCACGATTGATATTGCAAGCTTCAAGCACACAATCCTACGAGATATATCCTGCATCGAAGCAGGGAATCAATTTGAAGCTCTGGATTTAGGCTTCGGTGCTAGTATAGAAACGTACGATATCTCACAATGTATCTTAGAGTAGGATGAGAACATATATTTAACCAGTCATGGACACCGTAGATTGACGATCTGGTCACTAATCCCGCTACCAAACACAGTACTTTAATATCAAAGCCCTACCATGTCTACCAGTCTCGTCACCAGAAAGTTTCATGTCTACGACCTATCACCACTTTGCGCCGAGACTGCACCGTTGATAACTGAGTCTCGAAAAAATACCACACACTCCCGCGTTGTCCCTGTTCCCGTTATCTAACCTCAGCCCTCTCGACACGAATAATTTAAACCTTCACACTTACCCAAAACAAGTTTACAATATCAAGAAGAAGAAGAAAAATCCCACACTTGACGCGCGTCTACGCATGTACTCTAGTAATCGATACCCGTTTACATCCCAGATGTGGAGACCAACATTGTCATCATCCGGAGTATTGTATGCCCGCATTGGTGACCTTTTTGCACTGCCACCCGGAGAGTTTTGGGTGGAGTTATAATGGAGATAAAACCTAAAAAAAAAAATGTTAGGATGTACGGGTGAGCTGGGAGGTTCTACGGATTAGCGGATAGATTGTAGGTTTATATATATTACGGGCTCGTTCACTAATCTGACCGTCTTCTCGCATGAAAGTTTTGAAGGGGTTTGCAAAGCTTTAAGTTTCGTCGAAATTCACTTGTGGGAACCAACAACCGATTCACGACAGCTATAGGTTCGACGATAGTAAGCCGAGGACAACCCGACAGATATATCATGATGGAACAAATTCAAGCTTCAGTCGACATTTTATGGACAGGCAACAAAGACGTTGTTATCGTCAGATGATTTATAAATATAAAAATAAAAGAGCAGACCAAGTTACACCCCGACAAAAGACAAGATACCCTTCACGGGTCCATGCATGCTGGATTTTGGAAAAACGACAGAACGAAAAAAACCACAAATTGCTGCAACAAATATATATGATCGTTACCATCTTTAGGCTCGCTCAAGATAGTGAAAATGAAAAAAGCAGGTAAGTCCGACGTTAAAGAGGAATGTTGATATATTAAGACAGAAGAAGAGAAGATGGGAAATGATGAAAACTCGCTGAAAGTAGGATCAAAGCAGGAAAGGAAACAAAGTGTTCGTGCAGACCACCGACGTCTTTATCATAAAAAAAAAAACCAAAATGTTAACTCCAACTACACCAAAGAGACGAACCCCGTTATGTGAAAACCGCTAAATGTTCCATCAGAACGACCCGATACTTATCCGGTTCTTCGTAAAGCTGTTCCTCGGACTGTCATTCGGACTCTTCTTCGGAGATTTCGGGGAACGTGGGCTCTTCGGCGGGCTATGCGATCCACCCTTGATACCGTTCGTCTTGTCTTTTACGCTACCCTTGGGGCTCTTGATTCTCGGTGGGCTCTTGGGTGGGCTTCCGAGGCTGTTCCTCGGGCTGGCGAAAGGGCTGCCACCCTTCGGGCTTCCATTCTTCGGACTATCCTCGTCGTTGACGGCACCCTCGGACGAGAAGAACTTCATGATGGCTCGGATACCCCGTGGACCGAGACCGTTCTTTGGGAAACAGATATAAATTGGATCCTCTTCGGCACCCAACTTCTGTCTGAACTCGCTCTTGTTGATCAGTCTGAGGGAAGAGACGATAGACTGGTACGATTTAGCAAGGAACTTCATCCTCAAGCCACCCATGTGGTGACCACCAGAGAGGCCTGTGGTGGCGGAACCTCCAAAGGTCACGCTCTTTGCACCGGCAGAAGCGGCGTTGTGCAAAGCGTGGGTGATAATGTATTCGCTGGTTCCGCTAGGAGCGCCGGGGAACTCAAGCGCATACTTCACTTGATATCCGTGTTCATGCGAAAGCTGGGCGAGAACCAACAGAGCATGGACGTTGTCTTCCTTGTCGGTGGCATAGAAATAACGACGATGCTCCCAGTCGACCCATGGGTTCAACTCCGTGAGATGGACCTGGGTTCCCTTTCTGTTGTTCATCCAGTCTTGCATCCTCTGGTCACACTTAGCTTTGATCTCAGGGGTGACTTGGCCAGGCGGGACGTCGGTGATCTTGATACCCTCCTTCTTCGCGTGTCTGATCTTGCGGGCGACGTTGTCATCCTCAGCTGCGGGATCGACCGAGGGGTCGACTCTCTCTTCCGCGGTACAGCTGAGCGTACTCCATCCGAACTTTCCGCCGAGAACCTCTTCGCCGTCCTTTCCGACAAGCAACCAGATTGGCTTCAATTCAAGCTCATTCTTAATGAACTTGATGAATTTTCTCATGATCATCTCGTACTGAGATCGGTCGCAAAGAGGGTCACCGATGATGATGGCGTAGTGGTCCTGCGGAACATAACCACAAGCAGCACCGGTATCCTCGTCTCGCCAAACCTGATATCTGTCATCTAACCATGAAGTATTGGAGGCATCACCGTAGTTGGCAATAAGCTTCGTCAGCGGCTGCAACTCCTTGGTCGGCACGTCCTCGATATACGCTGGCTTATTCTTCCACGGTGGGTTCAAAGTGCTGGCCTCGGGATGGCGAAGCACCGAAACTGGGGGTTGCTTGGGCAAGCTTCGAGGATCTCGGTGGAAGAGCGATGCATGACGAACATCGCCGAGATTCAAAAGCAACATGATCACACGCTCCAAACCAACACCACCGCCTCCGTGTGGAGGAGCGCCGTAGGTGAATCCTTCCATGTACTCCTTCATCATGGATGGCTGAATGGAGTTATCCATCATCCGTTTCTTGAGCATCTCCGGATTGTGGATACGTTGGCCACCCGACAGGATCTCCTGACCGCGCAGGAAGATATCGAAGGAGTTAGTGTAATGGGAATCCTCGGGATCCAGCATGGTATAGAATGGACGAGCGGAAAGAGGGAACTTGTCAATGATGTAGAAGTCCGTACCGTACTTCTCCTTGACAAGCGCACCGAGGCGGATTTCGGCGCGGGTGGTTAGATCCTCATGCTCATGGGGAATGCTTCCGTCCTCCTCCTTGTACCCGGAATCGTGAAGCATCTTGATGCCCTCTTTAAAGGGGATTCGAGGGGTCTTATCCAGCCAGACAAGGTCCTCATGGGGGAACTGTCGCTTGACGATATCTAACTCGTGGCGGTATCTTTCGTAGATGCCCTTGAAAATTGACTTGAACATGTTATCGATCATATCGAGGACTTCATGGTAGTGCTCCTCAAACGCCATCTCGAGATCGAGGCCGGTGAACTCAGTCAAATGTCGATGGGTGTTGCTGTCTTCGGCGCGGAAAACGGGACCGATTTCATAGACTCTCTCAAAATCAGCGATGACGCTCATCTGCTTGGCTAGCTGGGGGCTCTGTGCGAGGAAAGCGTCTCGGCCAAAGTAGTTGACTTTGAAGACGCTGGCCCCGGACTCGGTAGCAGCTCCCTGGAGCTTCGGGGTGTGGATTTCCATGAACCCTTGACCGTCGAGGAATGTACGGAAGAGGTTGCAGATACCGGCATTGATCCTGAAGAGGGCTTGAGAAGGGGCGGTTCTAAGGTCCAAGATTCGGTTGCTGAGGAGGGTTCGAGTATTGATGTGGTGGCCACGGCTGGTTTCTTTCTCGGAGTCCTCTTTCGAAATCTCAGCTTCGTAGACGGTGAAGGGGAGGTCTTCGGAAACCTCAGAGATGGCATGGAACTCCCTGATCAGGATCTCCTGGTCGTGGACGGTGGCAGCCTTGACCGTCTGGGCGGCTTTTCGGATGATGCCCTTGACGAGGACGACAGACTCGACACCGATATGATCCGCCCACTTGATCATGAACTCCGAGGCCTGACTTTCCTTCTCTTCGAGGACACCTTGGATGGTGAACTCCTTCTGCCTGAAGATGAAGAAGGCAAGGCCGGAGCTGAGCTTCCTGATGGTGTGCACTCTGACCCTCATGGTCACCTCCTCACCTTCATGGGCAGCGGTGATGTTCGCGATCTTGAACCTCGCCTCATTCTTTCTCTCCTGGGACTGGTTAATCGGTAGGACACCGTATCTCTGCTGAAGCTCGTCAGGCTCGAGTTTGGCAGCGAGGGCGGCTTCCATCTTCCTCTTTTCCAGAAGCTCGAATTCTCTCCTCTCGTTGAGAATCACCCGGGTCTCTCTCTGTTCCCTCTTCTCCTGTTTCCGGGTTTGGTTTCTGCTGACCGGATTCTTTTCCTCGCTGCTGGATTTGGACTGTAAAGATGCAGCTGACTGGCCGTTTGAAGTTTCACCGCTCAACTTTTCGGTGACGGTTGGAGACGGATTGGCGGATTCCTTGAGGGCCCCGGCAGCCCGGAGCTTATGCAGTGCTCTTCTGAGAGCCGACATCTCTGCCGTTGTTCTGTGTGATTGAAAGTTGGTGATGTGGTTGTTTGTTGTAGGTGGTGGCGGTGGTGATGCAATGGTGATATAAGTGGTGATTTTCACTGCAGAGGGAGGACGGGGTTATTAATAAAGCTTCATGAGGCTTAACAGACCATGGTATGTAAAATTAGAAACCAAGGATATCTTCTATCATTCGGTCTCCGATAACTAGAAAGAAGAACAGGCTAACGAGCAGGAGGAACGGGGTTTTGTAGATTTCTCTCGAGACGGATTATGCAATGCACAGCGGCGGCGTGAGCAGGATGTGGGTTGGTTTGCGCACGAATGACGGTTCAGGCAAATCAACCCGTTTGGGACGGCGGGAACCGCACTTCGGGCAGGGATGACGTCAAGGCAGTCGCACAACGACCAATGCAACTTACACTAACTATTATACTGATGCCGTGGTATGATATGTGGTATCGATCGATCCAATCCAATACGATGCAGGTGGAGGGGAGGATGGAGTCCGAGGTGAGTGGGAATGGAGATATATGCTACGCTGTGCTCTGGGTCGTATATGTATCAATAGAGTTGGGAGGCGGGATGACAGATCCGGAACTCGATGGATGTGCTAAAAAGTAATGCTATGCGGGCCAGGAGAGAAAAAGTACAGTACCGGACGGGCCTTCGGTTTAGCCTTTTAAAACAAAATCCCTTCCGGTATCTCGCAAGCTCTCTGCTCTGCTCTGGCCTCGCGCGGAACTCCGTCACTAATTCCATGCATTTCCAGATCTCGTTAATAATGCCCGTGGTGGTGGGGTGTCGTCGGCGGACAGGCCACTTTCACGAACGGGATGCTTCGGTCAGCAGCTGCTCCGACGATATGATTACATACACGCTTACGGCATGCAGGTGTTCTTTCGGGTCCCGTTAGCTCCTGGCAGCTCTCGTTATCCCCTTTGCTCCTTCGCCTCGTACGGCAGTCCGCGGACGAATCGTTTTATCTCCCCAGGCCATTCACACCCTCCCCATCGCCAGCTATTACGATATATCTGGCTGCGGATTTGCAGGAAGCAGTACCTGTCGAGGCTTTAATCTGCCAGAAGAAGAAAATTTAATGAAAAAGGAAAAAGGAAAAAGCTTCTAACAGCATCTACCGACTTGGTCGAAAGTCACTTGGATCTAAACTTTCTGGCCATCAAAGTTTCGTTTCGACAGGCACACGCCGGCCAACGATCGTAGCCGTTGGGAGCTTAGTTCTTAGCTCTGACTCTCCGCTCCCATCAACCTTTGGTTCTGCCCATCTGCTCCTTTCGATCGTTATTATTCCCACCGATATGATATGATATGATTTGATCCGATCCTCTGCCTCACGGCAAAGTCTGCTTTCGTCGAGCCGAAAGTATGTGGAATTACGTCATATGGGAGGAGCTGTCACTTTTTGCTTGGAAATTAAACGGCTTTTCCCAGGCTAACGGCTTGCCGACCTTCCCTGCTCGCGCTCTCGCAAATGTCCGGCCGTAAAACCTTTTCTTTTCTTCCTTTCTATAAAAAAACCATCCTTTCTCTGAATTCATATGAACAGGAACAACAGAGGACAGCTGGTTAGTCCGTCCCCAACCATGTGCTGTTGACTCGGCAGCAGCGAAGGCGCTATCGGCCGGCGTTTGTCTCAATCAGCGGACCCGGATTTTACCTCTGGGAAGCTGCCCCTGCAACCGTGAAGACTTCAAGCCTATTCTGTCGGTACCAATGGGCGCCTCTGTTGGGAGGATGTTGAGGATGGAGTCGAATGGTTCTTCCGGATCCGAGCAGATCCGGTAGCTCCAGCGAAACGGATTTTTCTCGTTTCCCTTTCCAGACTGCTGCAGATGACCGCCGACCTGGCTTTTGTATTGAATATGAATAATCACGGCTCCGCAGATTATGAAATCACACGCATCGGTCGTGCCAATTGGCAGGAGTCACGGAAAGCTTAAAGGTCTGGAATAGGACCATGAATAAGCCGTGCCCAATTGCTAATGCGAAGGCCCAGCCGGGCTAGCTGGCTTACTGCCCGGCGGCGGAGACGAGGGGTCCTTCTGACCCCAACCTTGGACTGCTTCTAAGCTTTTCGTTAACAGGTTCTCGCACGCAATGTCTCTGAGCTAATCCACGATGTGCCGAAAGAACCCTACCGATGGACGCTAAAAAGGTGCCGCCGAGATGATCACAAGCTTTTTCTCCCGCCAATGCAGGCAGACCAGAGTGTGGGGATTTCGGGTTTTAAGGATGTCGACGGATCTCGGAACCATTTTACAGCCGTGGTTGTGTAAGTATCCGCGCTGCAGCTTTCTATCGTTGAGTCATGGGAATGGAAAGAAAGAAAAAATTTAGTCGAGAGGAATAATCACGTTGGAGTTCCTGCATGCAAGGACGGACCATCACGAGTTCCTTCCGGAGTTCAATAGGTAGATATTGGGAGGAGATGGGGGGGTTTCGGGGTCTGTCCGGGGAAGTGAACAGCTCCATCTGCTGAGCAGGTCTAGGTCAGATCTCTTCGGCTCTTGCTTGATTCCTTTTTTTTGACAAGAATGTGCCAAGTTCGGTAGATTGTTGCCGGACGGTGATATGACAAGAGAGTGACCTCAGACCCTCGTAGCTTTTGCAGCGACCACGGAAAGCCCCATCAGAGGAAGGGTTTTGCCTCTGATAGACCTCTTAACATGGGCTTGCTTTTTTGTCGTTCTTATCTCTTCTCTTCGAAGTCTCAATATTGCGATATAGGTATTGGAAGTTGTGTGACTGTGGGCGTGTGTGTTTGTGTGCTAACGTTAAGGCCCGAAAAGCTGGGTTCAATCTACGTATGCGCGTACGCGAGTAATCTCATGATACTTATATGTAGAGCTACCACCCCTCGCCGGAGTGCTCAGGACAAGCGAGAGGCTGTGTTTGGATCTTTATTCTCCGATTGCCGTGTTTTTTTTGGTTCGTATTTATCTAACTCCCATGGAAGGAGGGCAAAAAGCATTCGCCACGTGCGTAACCAAGATCTTCCAAGTATAACTTGTCAAAGAAGAGAGTTCGGCGAGCCATGCGAGAGTGGTCCCTGGATCATCATCCCATTTGCCTGCGAGAGTTCCGGAGAAGAGTGGCGTCGTCGTCCCATCTACGCGTATATCATCGAGTGTGTACGTCACAGGGAAGATTGATTGGGGGTTTATATTGAGAAGAGTCGCTTGGCGGAGTTGGAGAATTATCTTGGTATGGATGTCCGAAGAAGGGAGTTCGAGGGAAAAGGGGTAGAAGGTATGGTAGTGTGGTGCGTAAGCTGTGGAGCGGATGTTACCTCGTATAGGGGAGCTTCGACGGTCTACAGTACGTTCTGTACGGCGGGTGTTATGGGTAGAGTGTATTGGCCAGAGGAGAAGGAAAAGGTCGGCCCCTGAAATGGAAGGGTGCAATTGAATTCTTTTGGAAGGGCGGCAGCGAAGCAGTGCTGACGACGGTGCGAACCGGACATTGGACGGCCATTAGAGTTAGACATCCAATGTCGAAGACTAAATGTCGACGCTGGAATGGACGGCAGAAACGGGCTAGACCGATGTAACGTGTGCCGGGAGACCCTACGCAGATTAACTGGCATCGCGAGGGTAAAAGTGAAATGCATCTGCACCAGAGCCTGCCTAAACCAGCCCCGGCCGGCAGCCATCTCGCGTTTCAGCCTGGCCGGAAACGCCAATCGAAGCAGCGGAATGCTCCAGAAATCCTGCTGAAGGGAGCAGAAAGGGGCTGAATCGCAGAGGCGCCTCGGATCGCGAGCCGAGCTTGATTTTATTTTATTTCTATTTTATTTTATTCTGTAGAAGCTTTGCCAACCGTCGACCGTCGACACCAATCCCTTGCTATCTAGTACTTGGTACTCTTGTATAGGGTAGGTACGGTTGAGTATTTAATGTTTATTTAATTAGATTAATCTATCTATTTTAATCGCGTAGTTTTATTGAACCTGTTCATGTTTATCCGGTCCGATTGATATTAATATCGAGCGAGAGCAATTGCGCCTTTGCAATCCGCCTCGTCTGCTCGCTCGTTCTCGCCGGAAAAGGAGAGCTTCCTCAATCGATTCGACCTCTCAACCCTCCCGACGGCTGTCTGTGTCCGTGTCTGTACATACCGTGTCTGGTAAGCTGCCCAGCCTCCGACCTTGGTCCCTACTACGTAGTACGTAGGCCCTCAAGCATGCAAATTGCATCGAATATGCACCGCCCAGAACTAACAGTTCCCAAGCTGCTCCCTTTCTTTTTCCTCCTCCTCCTCCGTGTCCGCTGCTGCAATTAGCGTGCCATCGTCAACCGTCCCTTTTCATGCATCCTCCCACCTCACAAGCCTGCTTCCAACACCGTGTATGACAAGTCCCGGCCTGGGGCTGAAACTGGCTTGACCCGACCCTCCGTCGCAATCACTACCGAACCCGTGTCGCGAGTCCAACAAGACCTCTTCTTTTTTCTCGATCTCCATTTCCATCGGTCATGATATCATGATATTACTCGGCCATCAACATTACCCGGACTCACGATCCTTCGTCTGATTAAGCTCATGACAACATGTCTGAGCGACCAACAAACCCAAACGACCCCAAGGGTCCCGACATACCCCTTCAGGACCTCTCGCGGGAGACCAGCCAGCAACCAAACCCTTCGCCTGCGACCTCGCCAAACAGGCGCAGCGTGGTGTCCAGATCGCTCTTCCGAAGCCGTAGCTCCGTTTCCCCCACCGGTCTAGCTGGCAGAGTCCAAAGGAGAAGCAGCTCATCCCAGAGGAGCGCTGGCGGGCTAACCCCGCGAAATTCGACCGGGGATGAGGGCCCCACGGTTGCCCAAGCACGCCCTATGTTTCGGAGATCGGTGGTGCATCCGAATATACCTGTGATCACGACAAGTCTTGCTGAAGATGACGGGAGGACGACCAATCAATCGACAATTTTCGACAATGAGGGGGGGATGAACGTAGATATGGATACCATGCGACGAGGATTGGTGGAGGTGCTTGCTGGGGAAACGCAGGGAGGCTGGATGGGACACAATCGGAGGCGGTCGAATGCTGGACAATCGATATCGCACCCGCCGGGGTCCTCGCCGGGGATCTCGCCGGGGATCTCACCCGTCGACACCAACACTGCTCAGCAGGAACGTGCCAGTGTGGGGCTCGGGCTCGGCTCACCGACGTTTGGGGGACCGGAGGATTACTTTGGGGATTATTATTTGACTCCTGCGCCTGGAACGATATCGGAGGAAGACGAGGACGACCAGGCTGGGTTGACGGATCCCGCAAACTTACAGCCCATGGCTATGTCGCCTCAGGCTGGGAGGTCTCCAACATCTGATACCGGCACTCTTAGAGGGAGGAAGCGGTCTATATCACACAATGTTCGGTTCGACCCGAAAAGTTCGCCGTCCAGGTCACCCGGTACTAGACTTGGGGATGACCTTCATCAGGCGGAACAAGGCATCAGGAAGGCTTCCCCGCGGAGGGGAGGGTCTCCCGGGAGAAAGGCATCGATCAAAGGGCGGAAGATGTCCCTCGCCGTTCCCGGGGCATCGTCGCCCGTCCGCCGTGTATCGATGGCCGTGCAAAATATCTCCCAGAGAGTCGTCAATTTATCCAACGACCCGAATGCCGACATTGGGAGACGACCGTCCGTCAGGTCGGTCCGAAGCGATGTCAGCCCCGCTGCATCTCCTGGAGAGCGGCCATCCGAACCGCAGTTGTCACCGGCTGGTAGCGGGGAGAAGTCGCCGATTCCACCGTCGGACGAACCTCCTCCCCCACCGGAATTCCCTAGAAAGCTTTCCATAAACCCGCTCAAGGGCAACAGCTTAAAATTATTCCCCCCGGAAAACAAGCTACGGATATTCCTCTGCGATGTTTTGACACACCCGTATGGGGCCCCTTTGCAGGCTCCCCTGCCATAATCTTTTTGTCAAATACTAACCTTGTATCCGCTTGTAGGTTTACTGAACCCTTCATTCTGCTCACCATCATTGTCCAAGTTGTTTTGCTTGCGTTAGACTCTGCTAAAAACATCTTTGTCCACCCGGATGATAACAAATGGGGCGCCACTCCGTCCGATTATGCCCTCCTCGGGATTTTTATCCTTTACACGATGGAGCTGGTAGCCCGCATCATCGTCTCGGGTTTTATCATCAACCCGGATGCCGTATCGAACAATATATACAAGACCTGGAAGGCATACATAGAAGCGAAACTGCGGTTTATCTTCACGCCTAGTGAGCAGCAGGTTAAAATGCCGACTGTTCAACAACTGTCGGCGGCGGCGCTCTTCCCTTCCATGGCACACATTCATTCCGGGCAAGGCTTTCTGCACACCCGCGACCAACAAAGGTTCCAGCTCGCCAGGCGTGCTTTCCTTCGACACTCGTTCAACAGGCTTGATTTTTTGGCCGTCGTTTCCTATTGGATCGCCTTCGTTTTAGCGATCACCGGACTGGAAGAAACCTATCACTTGTATCTCTTTCGAATGCTGAGCTGTCTCCGGATTTTGCGTCTTCTCGGTATCACTAGCGGCACAGGAGTAAGCAGCCCCCGTGCTTTCGAAGTTTTACCTAATATAGTCGACCATTCCTGACCTGATAATAGGTCATCCTGAGAAGTTTGAAGAAGGCAGCGCCTTTGCTCGTAAACGTAGCATTCCTCATTTCCTTTTTCTGGTAAGTGTATGCTCAAGACGCCAGTGGAGTACATCGGGTTTTCTGACGCCTGTGCAGGCTGTTGTTTGCTATCATTGGAGTCCAAAGTTTCAAAAGTTCCTTGCGGCGTACTTGTGTTTGGATAGGTAATTTGCGAACCCACCCCATTTCGTCTTTCCTAGCCCGGATTTTTAACATACCCACGTTGCCGCAGACCCTGCTGGAGTACAAGAAAATTATACGCAAGAGTTCCAATTCTGTGGCGGGTACATCGATCCCCGTAATTTATCAGAGATGCCGTACATGTTTCCGGACGGTTCCCATGCGGAAATCTCTCCGAAAGGCTACATCTGCCCGGTGAATTCACTCTGTGTGGAAGGAGACAATCCGTACGGAGGCACAGTTAGCTTCGATAACATACTCCAGTCCATGGAGCTGGTGTTCATCATCATCAGTTCCAACACGTTCACCGACCTGATGTATTATACTGCAGACAGTGATTACTTATGGTCTGCGCTCTGTAAGTTTCCTGTATCCTATGTTGATGACTTGGCTTGGTACTAATATGCCTGTAGTTTTCATCTTTGGGTAAGTCCATTTCATTTGGTGGTTAAGGGATAGGTGCTGAACGGATGCGTAGTATGATTATCTTGACATTCTGGTTGGTGAACTTGGTAAGTCTATGAGGAACCAACCTTCGTGTGCCCAACTAATGAACAAATTTGTGTAGTTGGTGGCCGTCATCACCTCATCCTTTCAAGTTATCCGAGAAGAAAGCAAGCAGAGCGCTTTCAGAAATAAGGAAGACGGTGACGATGAGTATGTTCTCCCAAGCCACTCCTTATCATACCCCGACCCTAACTCTCGAGCAGATCCAGCGAGGAGACCCCACACATTGTTCCTGCCGTCCGTGTCAACAAGGCGATGAAGTTGTACGAAAAAACAGAATTCGTATGGATTTTGATAATATTCACTGGTCTCGCCGTCGCCTGCACTCGCAGCGCGGAGATGAGCCAAAATCGCCGCGACATCATCAATGGGGTGGAGCTCAGTGTCTCTTTGCTCTTGCTCGCCGAAATCATCTTACGTTTCGCCGCGGACTGGAGGGGGTTCTTCAAGTTACCCCGGAACTCGGTTGACCTCGCGCTTGCGATCATCACCTGCGTTATGGAGATACCTCCGATCAGAAACCAAGAGACGGTGTACGCTTGGTTAACACTCTTTCAAATCCTGCGTTTCTACAGAATCGTTTTGTTCATCCCCGTCACTCGTAACCTCCTGGTATGTTCCTCCCCGAGACAAGCGTGTTCCAACTAGCTGCTGACTGGTCGGGATATAGATGCTCGTCTTGGGAAGTGTTGGTGGTATCCTCAACTTGCTCTTCTTCGTGCTCCTAATAACCTTCCTTTGCTCTATTTTCGCCGTACAACTCCTGAGAGGTAACATCCCGCAAGAGGACAGTGATGGAAACGAGATCAGGATTACTTTTTACAACATCTGGAACAGCTTCCTAGGGATGTACCAAATATTCTCGAGCGAAGGCTGGACGACCATCCTTTACGACGCTCAGCAATACGAGAATAGGTTTCACGTCGGTTGGATATCGGCCATCTTCTTCATTCTCTGGTTCATCCTCGCCAACTTGATTGTCCTGAATATGTTTATTGCTGTCATTCAGGAAAATTTTGATGTCACAGAGGATGAGAAGCGGCTTTGGCAAATCAAATCGTTCCTGCAGAAAAAGGACGGAAATCCCGCAGGAAATCTGTCGTTATCTTCGCTTTTCAGATTCGGAAAGGCTCAACAGCGTGATCCAATAGAGTTCGGGCACGCCGGCGTTGAAATGTTAACCAGAAATGCCATTGTGGACGAATTCCTCGACGACCAGCCAATAGAACAGACGCCCGATAGCCAGACGAACCCCACAGGTATTCACCACCAGCGGACCATTCGCTTCGACGACGGTGATATGCACTCTCCGGATGTTTTAACCAAGATCGGGCAGTGGGTCAACAAAATATGGAAAGCGAGAGAAGAGAACCCTTTCCACACTACCCGGATCTTTAACAAGCAATCGGAGATTGCACCGACGGCCATGGCACAGGAGCTTGCTAAATCCCGTGACCGGATTCGGAGAGCCCAAAGAGAGTACCTGATACGGAACCCTGGATACAACGTATCACTTTTCATCTTTAAGCCTAAAAACCCAATTCGACGCATGTGTCAACGGATCGTAGGACCTAGCCATGGATCGGATCGTTTTGATGGCGTGTCGCCGTTTATACCTCTCTGGCTTGGATTCTCCGCCTTGATCTACACATCAATTATCGTCATGGTCATCCTCGCTTGCATAACCACCCCACTCTATCAGAAGAGTTATTTCGAAGTGCACGGATATACCACTAGGAGTTGGTTTGTCTTTGCCGATATTGGTTTTGCGAGCTTGTTTACTTTGGAGGCTCTGATCAAGGTTGTCGCCGATGGGTTGTACTGGACGCCAAATGCCTACCTACGTAACGTATGGGGTATAATCGATGCCATCGTCTTGATTACACTTTGGATCAGCGTGGGGACCTCTTTTGCGGACCAGGGCGAGATCGCTAGAGCCGTGGGAGCTTTCAAAGCTCTTAGGGCCCTGAGGCTTCTGAACGTGAGCGACAGCGCACGTGAAACGTTTAACTCGATGCTATTCGGCGCCCGAAAACTTATTTCCGCGGCGTTCGTTTCACTGGCACTTCTGATCCCGTTTGCCATTTATGGCGTCAACTTGTTCGCGGGCAAAATGGTATCTTGTAACGATGGCTCGGTTGCACAGCTCGATGATTGTATTTTCGAGTACGCCAGTGCGCCGTACAATTGGGAAGTCCTGGCTCCGAGGGTTGCACAGAACCCTTGGTACTCGTTCGACAATTTCGGTGACTCCTTGTTGATTCTTTTCCAGATCGTGTCACAGGAAGGTTGGACGGATGTGCTCTGGCAGGGAATGAGTATTACTGGCCTAAGTAAGGCACCGACCCTCTTCATTTAACACGTTGAACAACGGCTAACAAGGTTATGATTTTAGATATGCAACCGGTGCAAGGAGCATCCCAAGTTAACGCCATTTTCTTTTTGGTATTCAACTTGTTGGGTGCCGTCTTCGTGTTGGTATGTTACACATTCATAATCGCACAAAGATCTGTGTTTTGTCAGGTTTACTTACTCATGGATGCGTAGACATTGTTCGTGTCTGTTTTTATGCGCAATTATACCGAACAAACCGGAGTGGCGTTCTTGACGGCCGAGCAGCGTTCGTGGCTCGAGTTGAGGAAACTGCTACGGCAGATAGGGCCCTCTAAACGACCGAGCAATAGCCCCGACGAACGGTGGAGGGCGTGGTGTTACAATCGATCCGTACGAAAGCACGGGCGCTGGAACGGCTTCATAACCACGATCCTTTTGCTTCATTTGCTCTTGCTCGTTATCGAATATTACCCGGCAAATCGGAGACTGGACACATACCGTGATGTTATCTTCCTGTGCTTCGCTTTGGTTTATGCGTCAAACATTGCCGTCCGCATCATTGGCCTGACCTGGGAACAGTACATTAAGAGCCGGTGGGATGTCTTCGGCCTCTTCATTGTAACTGGAACGCTCGGTACGACGACTGCGATTATTGCTATTGAGAAGGCGCCGATCTTCGTCCAGTTTCAAAAGTTGTTTCTGGTCCTAGTAAGTTCAAATCGAAATATGGAATTGGGATGGATCAATACTAACTTTGAGCTAGGATACGCTCCTCCTCATCCCACGCAACAATCAACTCGATCAGTTGTTCAAAACTGCTGCGGCCTCCTTCAAAGCCATCGGCAATCTGTTGCTCACTTGGATTGTACTTTTCATGGTTTATGCCATTGCGCTGGTTCAAAGTTTTGGACTCACACGTCTCGGAGAGAACGGCGATGGGAACAGGAACTTCAGGTCAATACCGAATGCCTTAGTTGTCCTGTTCAGGATGAGTTGCGGGTATGTTCCCTCTCCATTTGCTACTGGATCTAAAATGAAGTTAGTTCTAACATCAGATAAAGCGAGGGTTGGAATCAAATTATGTACGATTACAGCGTCGCAACACCCAACTGCGTCGTAAATTCCAACTTTTTCAACTCGGACTGCGGCAGCAAAGGATACGCTAGGTTCCTGTTCATCTCCTGGAACATCATTAGTATGTATATCTTTGTCAGCATGTTCGTCTCTCTCATCTTCGAGAGCTTCAGTTACGTCTACCAGCAATCCGGAGCACACAACAAATTATCGCGAGAGGACATCCGACGGTTTAAACGGGCCTGGTCACGAATCGATCCTCGAGGGACCGGGTTCATTCCTCCCGATAAGCTCCCTCGATTGCTTGCGGAACTCGATGGGGTCTTTCAGATGCGCATCTACGACGGGCACTATACTGTTCCGTCTATTTTGAAGGACTGTAGGGTCAGTCCGGAGAACGATAGACTTGGCATCGGCGTCGATCTGAAAGCTCTCAACCAGAGATTAGCTAGTCTCCCTGTCTGGAAAATTCGGCGACAAAGGCACGTCTACACTCGGTTTGTGGAAGAATGCTTCGTCGCGGCGGATAAGGAACGCGGCATTTCGTTCACTACCGTTCTATTGATCCTTGCACATTACAAGCTCATTGTAGACAACAAGAGTCTCAGGTATATTACTCCCCATCACAGGATACAAAACTGCGGGGAAATATTAACTAACGCATCACGTCAGGCTCGAGGAATTTCTTCGACGGAGGGCGAAACTTCAGATGGTGGAAGATCATATGCAACGGAACATCGTAAGGAACTTTTTCCGTATGATCGTTGCAATGAGGGAGTTTTCATCGATAAGCGGGAGGAAGTCCACGGTACCTTTTATCCCTGTAATACGCACAGACAGGGACAGGACGTCCACGGTCCCACAGATATATGTCGAGTCAGAGTCCACACCTGATCTACTCGCAACCCTCCCTGTCGACGCGGGGCGGCCCCGACCGTCGACGGCTGGCTCACCTAGATCAGGAGCCCATCGAGTGTCATTTGACGAGACACTGCATGTTGTCCCGCTTTCGCCTGTTGGGTCCGGCGTATCGCCCTTGACGACTCCAGCGGAGCCTAGACACTCATTCGGGTCATGGACTCGGGAGGGTCATCTGGGCGAGCCTTCGCAGCAGCATCTACGAGCGGACACCCGTCTATCGACACACGACGTTCTAGATGCGTTTCAGAGTTCTTCGTGGGGCGCTGCCATGAGGCGATCGGTGTCAGCTGCAGCGAGAAGGCGGAGCGGAGAACTGCCCAACCCTCGGTTTTCTTTCAACAGCGACCAGAGCGACCGATGATGATGGTGGCTTTGATAAGCATTCGACGTTGCTTAATACGCTCCCTTTTCACACTCTTTCCGTTACACACTGCTTCGCATTGCACTTTTATGTAGATATTCTGGTTTCCTGTCACTTTTTTTTTTTCCTTTTGGAGCGGCGTTCGTATGGAGTTCTATTCTGGTTTCCGGTTCAAGCCTTTTCCGTTGGGTAATGATTCCCTTCTCTCCAACCTGCATTCACTTGAATATACCATGGTCTAGGCGTTTCTGCACAATAAACGAAAAAAAGCGACAACGGGAAATGGGACCTCGGGGGGGCACACTGGCGAGTTCTGTGTAATACTAATTGTATGAGTTTTTTTTTTTTTTTCTTCCTTCTAGAATTGTTTCGTGAAAAGATGCTTTCCCGCTTTAGTGTACGTTTTCTATTTTCATTTTTAGCAGATTCATGCTTAGCCATGTTTTCGGTAGATGTATTCGAGCAATCCAAGGTTTTTCTTGAGGTCATTTTTATTTTCAAAAGCTCCTGTACAGTAGCAGAATATAGCAGCAAGATAAGACAAGAGGACTTGTATTTGTTCTTCTGCCTTATCCGATAGCGCGATGCAGGAGTGGAACCCTTATTTTTTGCATGAAGCTCGGGAAGCATCTTGAGCCTAAACATTGTGAAACGACCGAGAAGGTTTTTTTTTATGAAGCGAAAGAGCTTCAAGCTTTCGGGTTTAACGTTTCGGGTCCACCGAGGAAGATATCAGGATACAAGCACTGCCACCGCTTCGACAATTCATGCCTGTTTTTTTAGGTCCTTGGTGCGAGATGGCCTGTTCTCTTTTAACCTTAACGGCAGGAGCGATAAGTTTCTTCCTATCAAGCGAAAAAAATTAAGAGCGAGCGAAAAAGAAAGAGAGAGAGGAAAACTGGGTCCCATTGACGACACGGGAAAGGCGTCGAGTGTCAGTTTTATTGGATCGTGTGCATGTGGCTCACCCTTTTTCCGCCGGTTTGTGCGAAAAAAGGGAACAGGCGTGTGCTGGATGAAACGGAGTTTGAGTGCGAAGGGGGTGCCGTAGCAAGCCCCAGAAGGTAAACGTCCCGTGTTTCATGGCCGGCCAGCCCCAGACTATCGTCCAACGGGCCTAGTTGAGGGAGCACATCCACGATGCAACGGCGCAGTCGGCCGTGGGAAGCTGTAAGGGAAAGAGCTTCTGGAAGAGATGTCTTGTTTCTGAGGGGGGGAATCCATGGGATTTTGGAAGAGCTCGATGTTCGGAGCTGCTTGGAGGTTACATACTTCTAGCTTCTGTGATAGAAGGTTTCCCTGTTTTGCTTGGCTTCACCGGGACATAAGCGCGAAAGGGGGGTTTCCAGTTGCAGAGGGATGCTGGTTAGGGAGACGGGAAGAAGTAATATACGGTATCTGGATGCAATACTGAGCTGGATTGTAGAACGCATCGTGTTTGAAGGTTGAATCAGAGGTGCTTCATTCAAACCCTGTGGGGCCCGCCACCGACTGCTCAGTCAGACACTTTAACGGTGGGCTTGCAATCTGTATGATGAAATCGATGCAATCGCAATTGCAAACGGATTGCGATCGTGACCCACAGTTTCTGAGATTATATGTAGTTAAGCAGAGGCCAATCCGTTTCGTTCGGTCCTTCTCTTTTCTCTTTCGATCAGTAGAACCAACCAAGGCTCACGACCGTCGTCTACGAACCGGAAGGAGTTTAATAAAAAAAACAAGCTGGCAGGCACCAGTGACACAACTTTCTTTTAGTTTTTTCTTGAAAATACTGTCATTTGCTTGCACAGCCTTTGAAAGGTTCATAGACACGCTCTCTTTTATCTTATTTTACTTCTATCTTATTTTCCCTATTTTATTTCTAATCCGGGCTTCAGGGTAAGCCTCATTTTGACCTGCGGTTGACTCGCATCCAGACTTTTTTCATCACAACCTGCCGTGCATATTTGATTGCCTAGATTATACACACCACCGCAGTTCTCACTTGCCGTCTTGAGATATTCGAACAGCCCCGTTTTCCCTGATCATCTTTCGAGCTTTGACCAGAAGGATCACGAATAATCAAGGGAACCCCGAAGAAGAAAGTGCGATAGGATAATTCTGTAATAGGCCAACGGCAGGGCGGAACACCCGGCCACATCAGACCGGACCAGATCCACCGCTGCACGCATTCGCTGGCCCGGCATACAATTGGCATCGTCACACCACTCAGCGACGACGCACCGTGTCTGCATCATTCTCGCCCTTTTCACAGGCTCCAAATTGCCCACCTGTCAGCTTTGGCATTTCCCGCGATCGGCTTCTGTTCCTTTTAGCCACCGAACCTGTCACATCCGATCACATTTCCTCCGTGCCTGCATTAGACCCCGTCGTTCCTGCCCTAGACGAGATCTAATCTAACCCAAGCACCTTCAAGCGTCGATAGTTGGCCCAAGTATCGAACATTCCTTTCCCGGATCTTGTTCCACCGCATCCTTGAATTCCCAAGGGTGGCACAAGGGGTCCCCTTCGTGCATTATTTCGGCTTGCGTGCATATTTTACAATTTTATATTCCTCGCCCGCCCCCATCGTCTTGACATATATTAAGTCCCTTGCCGGTCCCTTAGATCTTTCTTCTTGGTCCCTTTCTCCTCCTTCCTCCTTTCAAGGATTTTTATACCCTTCAGTTGTCCTTCGACATTATATACCAGCAAGCAACCGCAAGTGGAATCAAAGGCATTTCTTTGGTCTTCCCGTCCATTCGTTATACAGACAAAAAGGCATCTTCGATTCTTAACTCTTCCACTTATTCTTTGGAATCTTCCTTTCGACTTGTCCCTTCCTCGTTTGTAGACCGAACGTCCTAATACAGAATACCACACTCCCCAACACATTAATCACTCCGATTACTCCCACCACAACCGTCAAAATGGTCCACTTCAGCATCCACCAGATCACTGCCTCCCTCTCCCCAAAGAACCTCCGCCTACGGAAGAGAAAGTCCTCCAACGCTTCCACATCACCCTCCGATATCGCCTGCTCTCCTTCCAACCTCTCCATCGCCAGCTCCACCATCTACCGTCGTCGCAACTCCATTGAGTCAATCACATCCACATCCACCGCCGCTTCCAGCGCCTTCTTCGATGCTTGCGACGACCTCGGCCTCACAAGCCCTTACTACCTTCCTGCCAAATGCCTTAGCCCCCCAACTAAGAAGCAGCTGCCAACCCCACAGAGGAAACTCACCAGCGCATCGATAACCTCCACCCTCAGCACCAGCGGACTCATGATCGATCTGTGTGGTTTCCACCACGTCGACGCCGCTGAGGAGAACTTCAGCCCTGAACTTGCAGTGTTGGAGCCCAGGCCCGATGCTCTCAGATTCTGCGGTTTCGAGGAGACACTGGAACAACGATCGATGCTTCCGTTCCGATTGTAGGCGTGTATCCTCTTTTTTATATATTCATATTCACGACATAAGAACGGGTGAAAAATGATAGTTTCATGCTTTTACTTTCATGTCAACTTTCAATGAAGACGTTCAGATGTTCTGGGGGGTAGGCACGCAAGAAGAATTGGAGGGGTGGTGGTGGTGGTGCAGCTTTCTTTCCTTCTCCTCCTTTCCATTCCTCTTTTTTCTCACATTAACTTGTGAGGAACAATTCTTTTGGGTCTTACCCTCCTTTTATACGTGCGATGTATTATTATCACGGCGTTTCTTGGTTACTCTCTTTGGTTGGAACTTTATATCTCTGGTTGGTGGTTTTAATCTTCGGTCGATCGGGTTTTCTTTATGGGAAATAGCGAGTTGCTTTTTTGCGTTCGTGCTATTTGGGATTTTTCTTTTTTATCTTTTCCTGCGATTATAACTTCCGGTTCTTACTCTCTTTAACGACACCTTTTTTTTAGCTGCCTTGGTCCACGGGCAGATATATCTAGGTACTTGACATATTATTTGGCTTGTCAGTCTAGAATATACCAAAAAAAAAATCACTACTTTCTACCACTTTATTTATTCTTTATTATAGACCATTAATTTCATATTTTATCTGTCTCTCATCAGACATCTTTTGCACCATCTCTCTGTCTTTCCTTACTTTTAGAGTTTTTGGTTTTTGTTAAAATAGAAGGTTTTGAGATTTAATTTTAATGATTTTTGCGCCTACATGACATGATTATGACGATTTTTCCGTATGATCACACAAGATACCGATATCTGTGACGTAAACGGAACATGAACGGTCTCAAGCGTGATAACTACGGTTCCACATTTTCCGACGGAATGGAACGGTAGGAGTTGAGCGAATAGGCTCTCAAACACGATGCCACGGGTCTTCTTTCGTCAGTTTACATAAGTACCTTCGGTATCTAGTAGTTGCCCTGTCGGCGGGTTTGTTGTGCAGGGGGCGGCTGATGCGCCTCCTGGGTTTGAGTCCTATCGGTACGATTACAATTACTAGGTTAACCTCGTCGTGTTACGAAGGGAATTCAAATAATGGGGACAAATCAACAACTACCTATTAGCTAGCCGGGGTTTATTATCGTCGCAGACCCAAGTCTAGTACACGTATAGATACAGAGAATGGATTTCGCTGTTCGGCTTTGTACTTGTGAAGTCATCTGCTCCGCCAGACTTGTATTGATACCTGGTAACATCACACAGGATGTTTTGGATACCCAGCCGCCGATGTATCGTGATAAAAGGATAGTGATAAAATTACAAGATGAAATAGAAAATGCCATGCAGAGAGCCAGAGACGCCAGATCCCAATCTCCTAGGCCCCTCTCTTCCCTTCCTCTCCTCCCCTAATGCTAAGTTATTATATACACCCCACCCACCCACATTTCTGCGCTGTAGCCATATATTCGCCCCAAACCGCCGGAATATTATACGTAAAACCACATCGCTGAACACATATCCCATACGTTATCGATAAACGTTTCGTTCAGAAAAGAAAAGAAAAGAAAAGAAAAGAAAAAGGAAAGCCAGGGAATGCCGCGAATCTGCTGTCAAAATATTTGTAAATACTAAAACCAAGACCTATCCGATCAATCAAGCCTCCTCTAGAAGAGCCAACCATGACACTTCTTAGCACCACAGTAACAAGGCGATTTCATCCTGTCCTCGGAAATCGGGTCGCCTGGCTTCCAATCGTCATTTCGAACATATTCAAACGTCAGCTCCTCGCCCGCCGGGATCTTGCGACATGTGAAAAGAGCCAAATCGTATATTCTCAGGTCCGAACGGTTGTGAGTTACCGCGTGGACCATCATGTTTGGTTCGCAGGAATGGTTGATGAACCTGGTGACGCCGCCGTAGTCCGCTCCGTCGACGCAGTAAAATTCCCCCCTGGTCGCTGGTTCACTTCCGGTTCCGTTACCGTCTTCATCGCTTTCACCGTTGCCGTCGTCCCCTTCTTCGAGAAATTTGTCGAGGTCGAAAAGGTAGGTGAGTCCTCGGTTCTGCTGGATCTTGGTCCGTCTGTCCGCTTCCCCCTCGGTAATGACTTCGCCGGTATATCGGTCTATAAATTGACCAGCCTCTAAGTCGATTGGACAGCGTAGCCCTATAGTATTTTTATGAGTATTAGTCGTCAGGTTTCATCCAAAACAGCTCGGAATCTAGCTGTGGTATGCCCTCGACCGTTCCCAAGTTTTTTTTTCTTTTCTTTTCTTTTTTTTTTTAAAAAAAAAAAGGAAATTGTAAAATAGAAGACAAAGACAAAGCGTAGAATTCGGGTTTTAAACCTACCCCAGCCCTTATGTTCCGTCTTGAAGATCTCCAAAGGTACCTGTCTTCCCTTCAAGACAACTTTATTCGGGCATCTAAAGTTGCATGCACACTTCTCATTGCACTCGTGTATAGCGCAGGTGCTTCTGGTAGGATCATATAACAACCCGTTGTGCTTGTATGCGAGGCGTTGAAGATCATCGTGGTTTGCCTCTGCACATTCGCAGGAGGTAGTCTTTACCTGGCAGCCCAGACCACCCTTGCAGCGACAGCCCCAGTTGAACTCAGGGTTAGGTACCGGTACCCCCTCCCGATACACGTAGTCGTCAATAAAAGTGAATTCTAGAGGAGGACACGGCACCATATCAACCGTATTTACTACAGTGATATCTGGACCTTTGAGCTTCTCTAGTTTCTGAGTGAATTTTAAACGGTCAGGATGGTTGGAAGTCAAATCCTTCGGGTCTGGGCTCCCGATTTCAAGTCGTTCGAAGCTTTTTGCTGTGAACTATGTGTTTGGCCCATGGGTTAGCAGAGCTGCGTGCATATATTCCCCAGTGGTTATCATATCATATATATTTCTTCTTCTTCCCCTTTCTTCCTTCTTTTTATTGTAATAGTTCAGATATATATTTCAATATCAACGCAGAAGAGGCTGTTAACCAGCCAGAGGATTTTTAAGTTTGGACAAACGATCTGGACTTACATTGGGTTTCTTGCTAACGGACTCGGACTCAGAGTCATTGCTTGGTGACCGACTTCTCTTTCGGGGTCTGCCAGGGCCGCTTTGGTATTATTAGCTATACTGACCACTTTAAGCCGACGAGGGTAAAATTAAAACAACAAAGTATCCATAAAAATAAAAGGATCGTGAAGTTGGACTTACTTTCTAACACGAGGCTCTTTATCCTTACTCCCCTTTGGTCTTCCTCTCTTTTTGACTACCAGAACATCAGAAGGCTGATCGGATGACAGAGTTACTGTTCCTTCAACCAGACGACCTTGGGACTCGATCTTCTTTCTCGCCGCTGCCAGCTTCTTCAAAGTCCATTTGTTGAGAATCTTCCGGCAGTCCTTGAGGTTCTCAGGGGGTATCCAGCTGTCGTGTGCCTTGGAGTAGTTCTTCCACCTGACAAGGTACTGCAGCACTTCCTGCGAAGCTCCGTTAGAGGTTGTGTTGTGTTGTGTGTAAATTAGACGCTCCAAGCGCGTACTTACCCCCGTTACAGGATCAACCTGCTCGCTGACAATCTTGCTAACCTGGAGGAGAAATCAGGCTGTTTAGTGCTGTAATTATATAGTAGCAAATATTAAGTCCTCAAAGTACTTAAGTACTTATAAATTGAATTTGTGCCATATGCAGGGCTGTTTTTTTTTAAAGTTACCTCATATTCAGGCTCGGATTCACTCGCCAAAGAGTCTAAAGGTAGCCGCTCCATAGAATCCTCAGAACCATTCGAGTCGACGGTAGAAACGCCCTTGACCTCTCCCATCCTCGGGAACTGGGGTCCGTAGGTATTGCTATGTTTTCCTAGAATAATATATGGTTTTTAAGCATACATTCTCGCTTGAAAAGCTGATGTTGACGCGGACCGCTGGAGGCTAGCCGCAGGCCCATAAGACAGGACCGAAACTTACAGTCTGCCAAACAGCACGAAATGTAGCTTAATAGATACGGCGAGATGAGACGAGACGATTTATATGATTTTCATGTAAATAGGACTTGTTGTCGACGGTCGGTGGGGGATGATAGCGGAGGTGGATTATTTAGAGGTGAGATGGTTGGCTCAAAGGGGTTATGTTGTGTATCCACGTTATTTTCATTTAGTTGTGCTTATAGCAGACAACACTTTCTTTCTAATAAAATAAAATTTCCAAAAAATTGCCACCTAATTTTTAAACATTTTAAAAATTAGGAGAATACTAGCCTACTAGAATTACAAGATGAATAGCTTAATCACATTGTCAATTTGTACAAGAAACATGTTAAATCAGATTAACATCTACGCCATGTGTCACGTGCCCCATATATTCTTCAGGTTCTGAGTGGGCTTCAGTAAAACGCGTTATTCAAGACTACCCTATTCAAAGCTCAGGACCACGAGCCACAACGAGATCATTCGAGTCTGGTCGCGACGTAACGCGAATTGTAAATACAACAACGCAACACAACTGTCCCACCGTCGCTTCGCAGTCGTTATCATTGTCCGGTCACCAAAACTGCTTAAGGGAATAAAGTACGCGTCGTTCCATGGTAATCTGAGTGATTATACTCAGGGCTGAGAGCTCAGAGCCGTCGGGAATACACTGATCCCTTCAGGAACGGGATTACCATGTCAAGTATTTTGTTATTTCGAGAGAAATTTTGTTGGATGGATTCAACATGAACAACAGGCATAATTGAGTAACTCCTCGTTTGACTTGACAAACCTAGTCACGTATGATTACTTAAAAAGTAAACCGGACTGTCGGTATCCTAATTAATGCCGTCGGTGATATTTTGATGGCTCCGAATCGCTGGAATATACATGTGTTGCAAGGGGTTTTGGCTCTTTGTTGCGAACTACGCAGTGCGATAGCCTCTACGACCCAACACATGGTTTGTTGGTGGTGGTCGTCGCAGCGCTTAGACTTGGCGGTGTTATTGCGACGAGGCTAGAAGAATCCGGGATCGCTCTGCTCACAACGTCAGTCGTAAAGGAGGGCTGAGCTATGGGATAGCAGGGCATGGAAAGGGATAAATATGTCATCCCTCCCGTCCCTTTTTCTCGAAACTTTCGCACTTTCGAGCTCCTTTTGCGACGTCACTTTACGATTGGAAACCCTCTACCAGTATGCAGAAGTTATAGAACCAAGGATCCGAATCACGTATATAAGCAGCGGGGCTGGTACATATTAAAACAGCGAATTTCGGGGCCCATCTTGACTACCCCACCGTACTTTCAGCATTCCCAATCTGATACCCAGATATATCAATAAAAACTACGGAAGGAATGTGGTCGCAATGATTGATAGGAGTCCCCGGTGCAACACACAAAATACCACGCTACTTTGAAACTCCAACAATAAGTGGACGGCGAGACTTGTCCGATCTTAAAAGTCCATCTCAAAAGAAATATAATTTTTTAAAGCCCACCGAAGTACCATAATTGATCGTTACATACGTCGGCAAACCGAATCTGAGCTATGTCTCAAGCAGAAGCACCCGCTGATCGACTCAGACAGAGGAAGAGTAGCACCATAAGGAGTCTTGGAACAAGACTAGCGTGTCCCTTCGCCAAAGGTGACCCCGATAAACATGTAACCTGCTGGACGATAAACAGACAGAATCTATCCGGCGTTAAGTATGTGAAATGGTTGTTAGAATGTGCTCGGCTCTGGTTGTTGAAAGTATGTCTTCACCTTGCTAAAGTCTTCACTTGGTTTTAGGGAGCATCTCAAACGGTTCCATTTCGGCGGTACCCTACCGTCCTATATGCGGGCTGGGACATGGGACGACCTCTTTGACGCCTTATTTCCAGGATGGGGAAATAAGCCACGGCCTTCTTCTTGTAAGTAAACAGGGCTACCGGGTTTCTTGGGTAGTTCTAACCATTGTATCAGATGTCGACATGCTGGATATCTTTCAAAGATCAGTTAGGCCATCGTCAAAGAACGAAGGACGAGACGGCCAACCACTACGTCCTGAAGCTGAAAGGGCCGCCCGGCCTACTATACCGGCTCCTCCACCGAAAACTTTTTTTCAGCCGCCCCTTCCAAGTCATGTTTTTGATCCGGGGTATCCCCTACAATCTATGTACTCAGAGCCAGGTTCTCTCTTTTCAGATTCGCTAGCTCCATCCTCCCTAAGGGGTACTACCGGGACTATAGAGAGTTCCACCTGCAGTATCACTGGTAGCTCTCTGAGACCAGAACACCCTTTCGAAAATTTCTACAATGATGAATTTGGTCTTCGGTTCCCCTATCCCACTAACCTTGAATTACTTCCGTCGCTCCCATCCGTTCCCGAATGTGAAGACGCAGGAAAGGATCCTTCATTAGATGCAGGTCCCAGCTGGAGGTCAAGTTTGCCCCCAAGCTATCTCATACCGCCAGAGCCAAACGTCTCACTGTTGGGATCTCCTGGAAGAAGTCTAAGCGCGGCCGATTCTGGGTACTATTCCAGTTACCAAAGCGGTAGGCCGACGCCACTTAGGGCGCTGGGGAAGCCGAGTTATCCCGCTTCTTCGTTCGCCGGGGACATGGAATCTAGTAGCAACCGTTTGTTCGATAACGTTGCGATAGGCTCTACTGAGAAACCTGGTCAATCTCCTGTTGATTCAGGGCCCAACGTGAGCGAATGGATCGCGGCTACGCGCGATTCCCAGGTGTTGGAAACCGCGAATGAAGGCACGAACTTGCAACCGCTTATCCGTTGTAAGTGATTATTCCTTGAACAGTGTCGGGGGAATAGGAAATTGACCAATGTTTCAAGTGCAACTGGTTTCAGACGCTTTGAAGCTCCTGATCGGACCAGATACCCGCATAGACAATGAACAGGATATATTATTCTCCCTTATGGGAACAATCATCAAATGCGGGATGTCTGTGTCGGCTCGATCGCAGCTTATCGAGAAGTTGAATACACTAGCAAGTATATCGGCCAGGTCAAGCGAAAACAGAACCGAAGAAGACACGGATGAAGAGATGATCACAATAGACTGGGACGAATCGACACCTCGGTGCCAGTACGGCCATCCTATCATTTCTAAGTCAATAGTTACGAAAGGGGGGCCACCACCTGATAAAGAAACCGATGAAGCTGGCGTACCTAACCCAACTATTAAGCCGCTGTCTGGGAATCCCAAGTCTCCAAAAGGCGAATCTCAAGGAATATCTGATGGGCAGATAGCGAAGGCTACCGACCCAACCTCAAACAATAACGATAAAGAGATTGGGATGGCTCACAGTAATTCGCAATCTGTCAGGCCTTCGACCCCTCGAGGAGACTCCCCTGGAACTGTCACAGGCGAAAGCCAAGTCAAAAATGAGTCAGATAGCGGTGACAGCCCGAATAGTGATGATTCAGAAGATATTTATAGGGCCGAGGCAGTATATACTCTTATGGAGATTTTGTCCGAGGGCGGGCAATTCAACCAATGCCCGGGACACAATGAAGGTTCTCAGCCGGACAAAGGTAAATCCAGGGCCTTAACGGGGGGCTCCGGAAATGCCACTGGGCGTGGCGCCGCACGCCGCAAGAAAAGAAAGTTGGATGACAGGCCAGACGACGGCGACGGCGACGGCGACGACGATCAACTGCCACCTAAGGATTCCCTTGAAGCATTGATCAAAAAATTCATAGGCCGCCTAGCATGCCCCTATGCTAAGGGAGATCCAGAATCGTATCGACGTTGCTGGGCAACCAACAGGCAGAATCTCGCTGGGATCAAGTAAGATCTTAAGATTTGTGACTACCTGAATATTTGACTCTAGCATACTAATCATCATATAGAGAACATCTCAAGCGAAACCATGCAGATGAAAACCTCCCAGATCTGAAAGAGTATAAAACTTGGATAGATCTTTTCGATCTCTGCTTCCCACAATGGGGTTCGAAGCCGAAACCAGCTCCAGGTATGTATCTACACCTTACTCTCTGGCGCAATATTATGATCATTTCACAACTAACTGTGGTGTGCTAGAATTCGACATGCCTGAATTATGTCAACAATCGGTATTGTATACCCAGGAACGAAAGAAAAGGCGAACGGCAGAATTGAAGACGGAAGTATCGAGGTTAGAATCAATCTTGGAGATGCCTGATATTAAGACTGGCTTGAGCGAGCACATCGCGTACCTGCGTCAACAGGTCGAGGAGGCTGAGGAAGTGGGATCAAGCAAAGACTTAGTCGCTGAGCAGCATGCGGCTACTGAGCAGCAGGCTCTCATCCAGGCGACGGGGGGTATCCCGCTAGGGAATCCCATGGACACGACAGTTGAAGCGGCCCCTCAGGCATCCATGGGGTACGGTGTAATTGCGGGAAATCAAATGCCTAATACACCGGTAGGAAATAACATGCGAAACAATAGCATCGCAACAAATGGGTACCTCTTCGAGCTATTCGGCGACCTCATGCCACCGCCACAACCTACTCAATTACTCTATAGCCAAGGAGGGGGTTTAGACCAATGGTCCTCAGCCGTGCCGACAGGAGCAGTTCCAACGAATACGCCTGGATTCGGTAGTACGACTAGCGATTGGAATGGCACACCTGCCTCAAACTCTATGACAATAAGCAAAAGCAGTGTAACTTCGACATCCGGATCCAGCCAACACGGAGGAGTCTTGTCTTTGTATACCTATACACTGTCGATTCAACGAATACCGAGAGGATTTGAGAAGTCGGATTCGCTGCCACCCGAAAATCTAGGTCCGAAGGAATTTAAATTCACAAACTTTGAAGAGTTTAATTCTATGTTTGATGTGTGGCTGAAGGCGGCGTTCAGTAACCCTCCATTTTCATGGACGAATGCCGCTCTGGTGAATATCCGGACGGAGTGCACGTTGCACGATACCCTCGCCGTTTGGCAGGATATACAGCACACTTTCCAGGCGACATTTAAGAGGGTTGCAGCTTTAGATCTTGTCTGTACAGCTTAGCAAAACTATGCGGCGACCGTCATCAGGTGGCCGGCCGTAGTCTCCGCATTGTTCAATGAGATATATATGCACCAACCGCATGTAGATGCTGCTCTCATTTTTTCCCTACCACTTCCTTCTATGTACATATTCGCAATAGATACCCAAGTAAATCTAATACGCGTCCCACGGTTTTGACCAATTTTTGGTACACAGCTGCACAGTCTCAATGGATATAATATGCTTACCGCAGGTCTCACAAAATACCATAAAATCAACACATATCCAGGATCTAAAGATCAAATTGGATGTAGTGGCAATCATAATTTTGGATTGGCTAGGTTATTATGAGAATTATTGTGTATCGTACTAGTACATGCATTAAACAATGAAAATAGCGACCACCGGCCTTCCACCAACCCTTCCTTTTGAACCCCCTCCTCGCTGGAGACACCATAGTAGAGCTCCCGTTCCAATCATAGGTCGTTTACAAGTTGAAGAGGAACATGGCAGCGAGTCCGAAAACTGCGGCGCTACCGATGGCGACGCGAGAGGCGGCACCAGTGTACTGTGGTGGCGGCGGTTGGGTGGTGCCGTTGTCAGGCTTGGGAGGATAGGTGGGGGTGCCATCATCTCCGCAGGCGGTACAAAGGACAAAGGTTTCGCCGGTGACTTGGTTGCCGAAGCTGGCATTGTAGTTGTTGCAGAACTTGTTGACACCGTTTCCACCACCTTGGAAGTCGCCTTGGAACTCGCACACGAAAGCGCAAGTTTCGTCTGCAGTAGCAGGGCACTCATCTGGAACTCCGGGGCAGGCGAAACAGCCTCCAGATCCTGGACCGGTTGACCATGACTTGGAGCAAAACGGGCCATTGCCACCGTGGGAGCCACGTCCCAGGCACCAGTAAGGGCACTCTGGGTCGAAGGTTGCGGGGCAGCCAGTTGTAGTGGGTCCGGGTGGAGGGGCATCGGTAGTAGGTTCTGGTGTGGGCTCTGGTGTCGGTTCCGGGGAGGGTTCAGGATCGGTTGGACCGGAGCATTTACCACAAGTTACAACGTTTTGCTGAGTAATGTCGTCAGGATGACAGAAACCGTCGAACTTAGTGGTCTTACCCTCCACAGCACAGAGGTAGCTGCAAGAATCAACAGCGGGGTCTGGGCAGCCGTTAAGATGCCCAGGGCAAACCTCGCAACCGCCAGTTCCGACACCTGTGATAAACCTCTTGGAGCAGTAAGGTTTACCGTCGCTACGACCGGTCGAGGTCCTGCAGAGGAAGGGACACTCTGGGTCGTACGTGGAAGGGCAGCTGGCATCAGGGATAGGAGTGGGGGTAGGAGGATTATAGTCTTGAGCTCGAGCAGAGGCACTGGCGGCCAACATGCTGTTGTACTACAAAGTTAGCAATTCGCTTTCAAAATATGTGGAATGGACAGAAACCCATGCCTGAGGATAAATGGGGCAATAATGATTGACTTCATCTTGGGCGGAAAAACGAAAGTGTAAAGATTATTATTAGTAACAATAAAGAGACACTACTGTGTATGTATATGCCTTGCTGAAAGAGCTGAAGGGATGCTTTTTGGAAGAAAAGGAATGTCGAAATATGCTGGGGAAATGGCGATATTTATGCACATTCGGAGGCAGGGCATTGAGGCTTTTCCCATGAGCATCTCGAGGGTGTCAAGGCTTCACAGACCTGATAGTCCCCCAGCTTTTCTAAATCGGTCGTCCGGTTCATCAACCGCCATGGAAGCGTACTTGCCTGTTTCGAGACTGCCCAGCACAAGCGGGTCCCCCAAAACCCGCGGTGATCTGCCACGCCTGAGCTTAGCTGAGGCTGTTAAGCTCCGAAGAATGAGCGTAAGTGCAAGTGACTAGTCCTCAGAATAACCGCCAAGGAAGCGCGATACCCTTTCCAATTTTCTGGCGGATCTACCAGGTTAATCATATTTTGCAGTCCCCCAATCAAAGGTAGATGCCTCTCCGGTTTTCCACGGCGCCCAGGGTCATCCGATTCTCAAACCTGGTACGTTACATTACATGTCCTACAATAGTAGATAGTCCACATAGAAGACAATGGGAAATTACCAGAGCCGTGCTCTGCTGTCGGCTGGCTAAAAAGAGCTCTTGGATAGGGAGAAGAGCTGCGCAAGTAGACGGGAGACCAGGCTAACAGGTGAGAGTGATAGGTGACAATGCGTTGTGCATGTTGCATGTTGAGTCCAGGCCCAATCGGATATCCGCTAACCGGCCTCGAAAACCCACCCCGGATTATCGAATTTCACATTAATTTCAAAAGTTTTCCCATCTAACCGGAGTCGTCCGTATCGGCAGTCGGTACGTAGAGGGCGATGGGGATTAGGGAAAAGCAAAGAACGGATAGCTTTCGGGACGGAACTTGCAAAGTACGATACATCTCATCTTGCAAAAGACAAGACGTCTTGCTTGAGTTGAGCCAAGTCACGTGTAACGGTCGCGCACGTGATCGAGCGCTGTGATTGGCTGGCGCGAGTTCCATTTTGGGCGCTGCATCCGGCGCAAAATTTCAATCCTCAAAACTCCACAGTGACACAGACATAGCAATACCAAAATGACCACCGACGGCAGCATCCAGCAGACACCCTTTATCAAGCAGCTCGCTGCGAATGGTACAAACACTCTCTGTCATAAAATCTAAATTCCCAATGAAGTTCGGCTTCTAACCGTCTGCTATTTTGTAACGTAATTATAGACCGGCCAACCCGTGACAAAGCCGTCGAGTCATTGAAGGCCTACCTCTCCTCCTCTCGCACATTCGCCCAATCCGATTTCCTAAAACTATGGAAGGGTTTATTCTACTGCATGTGGCTTTCGGACCGTCCTCGCACCCAGCAACGATTGGCAGATGAACTTGCATCACTCGTCGGGGTGTTGAAACCTCACAATGTTTCTGCATTCTTAGAGGCGTACTGGACGACGATGACGAGGGAGTGGACTTCCATCGATTCGCTGAGGATGGATAAGTTCATGTTGCTGGTTAGGCGGTATTTGGCTGCGGAGTTGAGGTATCTGAAGGCTACCGGTTGGGAGAAGGACGTTGTCGAGAGGAGGAATCAAGTACTGGAGGAGTTGGTGCTGCAGTATGTCACCTTCTCCCGCGATGGAAGAACTTCAGCGTTCAAATATCAGAGAAAGGTGCTAATTATTTGTGACCACAGCCCCACGAATTCGAAAATGCCGGACGGGCTTCGGTACCATGTGGTCGACATATTCGTCGACGAACTGATCAAGGCCACAAAGTCCGAAAAAGCGACTGAAGACGACGAGGAAGAAGCGGAGGAAACAGAGGAATATGACATAACTCCGGAACAAACCGAAGCCGTCCTACATCCTTTCCGAAAACTGCAGAAGGAGACACCTTCGAAACCAATACGAAAGAACGTGACCGAAATGCTACAAGACGATAGGTTACGATTACTCTTAAAGGAATCAACCGGTTAGACACCCTCCGGAGACGGCGAAATGACTGTGTACGATTAGCCTCCTTTATTTGTTGGTCAATTATGATTATGGAGCGACCCGCTATACCCTGCAATGTGGACTTTTACAAACTTATGCGCGCTATCCTATATTACAAAGTCAAGACGGAAAAACCTCGAAGAGAAACATGCTAACCGGATCAATATAACACCCTGCAATGGCTGCTTACACCAACGTTGGCCCTTCATACACGTTGGGTCTCAACGACAGGGACATCCCAAGTCCGTGGTGGATCTCCGCCTGAAAAGGCGCGAACGCAACTTTTTCACCGTCAATGCTAATATAGCCGTCCTTCTGGTTCTTCGGTGTAAACCTGTACGCGAGCACCTTTCTGTAGTTCAATTCTGGGACATCAAAGTGCTTGCCAGTTTCAGCACCAAGCATAACACCCACGGCCTTCAGACGTCCGACATCACCATCCATCGTGGCCAGATCCATATGGCCGTCGTTCGGTTTGGCAGCCGGGAAGAAATGAATATCTTTCGACATGCAAATCATCTGAGGGGTGAGGTCAGTCAGGATAAGTTGAGGGTCTAAGTCGTTGGGAATAAACTTACATTTCCGCAATAGAAGTTCCCCATCTTCGGGTGAGATTCCGCCACCCAATCGTCGGGCACCGGATCGTTGATAGTACCGTACCGTAGTGGTGGCAGCCCTCCGTCCTCATGCTCTCCGTCGGGGGGTAGCCGAACCGTAGATGCGTTCCTTCGGATCTCTTCTTTACTATCGATCGCAAGCTTGACATGGACTTCGGACGGGTATATCCTCTCTGTGATAACCCTCTGCAGGAACCCGACCGTGAACCTCGTGTTACCCATCCATCTCATATTCTCGGTGCCCAAGTCCAGCTCTGCCGTCAAACCAACAGCCTGGGATAGGAACGACAGAAGCCTGTTATCGCCTTGGGTAACGGAAACCAAGTCGAACGGCGTACGTTTCCCTTTGACGAGAGCTACAGCCGCAAGACTCGGCGAATCCGTCCCCGTAAAACTCCAGCACATACCGTTCCCCGACCCACCGGGTAACTGGCAAACCGCGACCTTGCTCAGCGCCTTTCTAGCATCCGGTCTCTTTCCTAGCCCGTTGAACACCTCATGCGGCACGCCGTCACCTGAGATGCACACGATAGCGTCATATGCATCTATATCCAGCTCCTGCGCGATCTTGATAGCATGCTGAGAATACTGTGTCCGTTCGACATCGAGCTGGCAGCTGGCGGCGGTGAATATCGGCTCAATATCGGTTGTGTATATCTTCTCCGCCGTCCCAGGGCCGCCGTGTGGGTTTATGAGGACCTTGAAACGTTTAGCTTGCTGTGATCCTGTTATTATCAGGTATTTAGCTGCTGCCGCCTTGTAGCATTCTATGACATGTAGATGCAATGTATATACCCTCGTAGGCCCTCTCGAGCAATCTCTCGACCCATCTGTCGGCCTTTTCCAAATCGCCGTCGTCAATGGGAATAGAAAGCGTATTAGGCTTAACGACTTGGCTCGATAGCTCCTTGGCCGATGTGATTTGAACGGCGCTCTTATCCTCGGAAATGTACACGCGGGCCCAGAGAACGTTATGTAGAGTTATGAAATCGCCGGAGGAAGCTCCGACACCAGCTATAGTTCCAGATGAAAAGTAACAATTGGTAAGCTACGTTATGACCATGACCGATGTTTGAGGTGGATCGGAAAACACGTCCATGCGACACGTACCGACTCCGCAGCACGATGCATCGCGCTTCTTGGACGACTTTCTCTTGTCTGCATGTATCGTACGGATACCACCGGATTAGCCACATACGGAAATCCCCAAACACCAAAAACTATCGCTGAACCTCGTACCTTTGATCGTGACTCGGTCCTCGCGAATGGTCAGGGAATGCGTGTCCAGAAGCAACACATCCTCGGGGTTTACTCCTACGCCGTCGTGCGAGGTCGAGGTGACAAGGCCTTGGTGTTCTGACGACATGGTTGACATGTTCCTGGACGGGTTTGAAACGGTGTCGGGGGATGCTGAAGGGGGGATGGGAGGGAGTATAAGTAAACGCAACGTAGGTGGTCAGGAGCTTAGCTACACATCTCGGAAGGCACGGAATAAGCCATTCCTGTGCAATCGATGCCAATAAAAAAGCTGAGACCAGGCAGTTGAGCCGCCGTAATATTGGCAGCTAATTTGCTCGCTGTGGGGAACATCTTATTCCTGCCAGTGCGAGTGACAGCGACAGTGCCGCGTTCCAATACTCAACATTCCAGCGTCCGGGGTGGGCTGCTCAGGAGCTTCCTCGGCTGGACTGGTTCCTCCGACCAGGCCAGGCCAGGCATATTCCGTAGCCACTGCACTTACTTCTTAGGTCAGCATCTCTTATAGCCGTCTTGCTCTCGAATTATTTATTCTCTTTTCCTTTCTTTTTGCCGACAGACAACGCCGTGCGGGTAACAGAACTACACGTCCAACCAGCAGTTGCAAAGGAGATATGCTATTTACACTTGCACATTCACACCTAAATCAAATAACAAAAGGGCTGAAATCGAACCTGCACATAAATGCGTCCAATCGGCAGATACCTGCATGCCAATAATCGCTGCCGGCCTCAAATCCCTCCGGCTCCGTCTTAATAAGCTCACGCACCAACTCCAACCTTGCTCAATCCTTTGAGCGACCCCAGGCTGAGCGCCAGGCCCTGCGATCTGCTTCTTATTCTCACGAATCCGGTAATTGGGCCACCCTCTCCGTCCTGCTCCACGCTCAGGTTCGCGAGTGCGTCCTCACCTATAATAAGATCCGTAAGCACATCGTGCATTGAAAAAGGGCTGAGAAAAACAACGTAGCAAGTGAATACGTACCGAAAACGCTCTTGGCATAGAGATTGGCGCTGAGGAACTGACAATCGCCTTTCAGCGAAGCTTCCGGCGTCAAACAGTTCATGTTCGAGGCCGCCATAAGTTGCTTCAGGAACTCTCTCAACGTTGGCGCCTTGGAGTTGATATTAACCTTGTTCTCCCATTCAAACTCGGTCCACATAGATCTGAATTGCGTTTCCGTGCAGGTGGCCGGCTGGATGTAATCCATGATGTCGACGTGGACGTCGTTGAGAATGACAACGTTCGTCTCCGTCGAGCTGGCTCCGTCGTAAACAACGTTCCCGAAAATTACACCCTGATCAGTTGAAGAAACTTTGATTGTCGCCTGCACGCTCTGGAAGTTGTGGGGGGCAAGGCTCTGGGTCGTCGGCTTCTCTACAACCTTGAGGTCGCCCAGGGTCGCGAATTCAACCGTAAGGTTCTGGAGAGTGTCCGACGTTTGGTTGACCAGGAGTACATCGAGGACGATATCAAACTGGTGCACCTTAACGTACGCTTCCGCATACACTGGGTCTGAGAAACCGGTCAGCTGAACGACACGGCTGAGTTTGGAAGCGACATCTTCGATAGCACCGTCGCCCCCAGTCGCTTTCTCTAGGTCAAGTTCGATCTATAATATTCGTTACCTTCCCGTCGCTCGACCGCTGTTTAGGGTCGAGAGAACTTACCATATCAGCGGACTCTCCGGCGTTCTTCTTGGCAAGCTGTCTGAACGAGATGACATCGTCGACCTGGATCGCGTTCTTGCTCTTCTCGCGAGCGTCCGTGGCTGCTCTCTTCTTCTCTTCCGCGGAGATCATGGCTCTGAACGCTTTTCTAGTATCATCAAGGAACACGGTCTCCAGCTCCTTCCTCTCCTCGAACTCTGAGAGGCACTTGACGCAAGACATGATACGATCGATGGAGTCCTCGTCAATCTTAGTCTTGACGAACTGCGACTGACCGACTCGGATAATTGAGATCATTATTAGCATGGCTTCAGCCTTCAGGGCGTTCGTTCGGGCGGTATCCTTCGAGATCTCTGCGTGGCGCATAACAAGTTTTGTCAGGGTGGACGAAAGGACCGAGGCCAGGAAGAAGTCGCCATCCAAGATAAGCGCCCTCAGCGGTGGCTTCTGCGCAGCTTTGACTGCCTCGAGCTTTGCAGCGGTCGCCGAATCGCTGGTTAAGGCGCTTTCGGTTGCGTATGTTCCATCGGCGAGGACTTTGCGGGATCCGGTTGGGGCAGATTTTGGCGCCGTCGCGGTGTGGTCACCATCTTCAGGTACTGCCTCAAGAAGCTTTTGTTCGGAGGAGAGGATAGGGATTTCTCCCAAACTCGATCTTATCCTTTTCCAGGCTTCTCTGATATCCTTTGGCTCCACACAGTACTCTCCCACGATCCACAAAGCGCCCCTGTAGACCTTTCCGGCTCTGACCTCCCCGAGTGTCGCGAGTAGTTTCTCAACAATATTTTGCCTTAGCGCTGGGAACTTCTCGACGACCTCCTTGACAAATGCGATAACGTCAACGGCGGAAGTATTGTTGAAATCGCCGATAAAATCCATGAGAAGGCCGACAACGTTCGCAGCAACTTCTGAGAATCTGATAGCGCAGTTGTGAATAGCGTGAATAAGCAATTGGCGATATTCGGCGTTCTATAAAGCGGGTTAGCATCAGTGTCGTAGCGGGGCCCTTGTGCAACCCAACCTTCTCGTATTCTTGGTCTACCGTCTTCGCCAGCTCTTTCTTGAGGAGCATGACCACATCCTCCACATTTCTGCTAGAAACCATGCTGAGAGTGATATCCAATGCTTTCTTTCGAACGTCGATGTCGGGGCTATTCAGGTCGTTAGAATCACAGTAAATCCAATATATCAGAACTACCACACGTACCTCGTCAGAACCCGGAGTATCTCCATTGTTAAGTCGTCTAGGACGCCCTCGTGCTTCTTGCGCAGCTGGTCCACCCGGTCCAGAACGATGAGTTTGACATTGTTGTCCGGTTCCTTCACGCTAAGCTCAATAAACTTGCCAGCGGCGGCTACATCACGGTCAGCACATGTGGTATACGAAACCCAGAACCTTCTGAATACAGACCTTTGATCGCAGTGGGGTTTCCGGTGAGCGTTGTGAGAGATGTTGCAGCTTCGTAGACAACGGTATTCGATGGGGCTTCCAGGAGGTCGAATATTATCCGTAGATACCTCGCTCTGTTCTGTGTGTTGACGACGGCATCCTTTCTGATGAACTCGATGACGGCCTGTTGCATAAGCTCATCGAGGGTTCCAACATTGTCTACGATGGTATTGAAGTATTCGAGGGCCTTCTGATGACTGATGGCAGCGAGGGCAGCGAAAGCATTACGCTTACACGTATGATCGCTCTCGTTCTGCAGGAATGTGACGATAAGATCCGGCGCATCGGGTATTAGGGATTCGAAGTGTTGGAAGATAGACTGGACAGCAAAGACGGCATTCTTGCGAACATATGCATGTCTATGTTCTAAGCATTGTCGGCAGGAACCGAGCAAGGGTTCTAGAAGTTCGGCTTCGCGCAACTTGCATAGGAATCTCAGGGTAGCTCCTCGAATGAACTCGTTCGGGTGGAGCAGGTCGTTTCGAATACCATTGCTACAAATATATTGGCCAGTCAGAAACTATATCTTTTCCGAACTTGTTTCGATGCCCAGAAAAGGTCAAGCTTACCAAACGAGCACGAATTCCTGCTTGAGCTTGCCGTTGGAGTCCAGTTTGGGGCATATCTCGTAGTAGAAGTACAGCAACTTCTTCAGACCCTTGTGTTTCGACGGCATCACAAATCGGATGATGTGCATCAGGAGGCCAGGCATCGGGTCTCCGTTCAGCATTATTACCAGGATCCGCTTCATGGTTTCCACCTTGGCCTCATCGGAGCCCTTCTCGAGCTGGTTCTTGAGGTCCTGCTGCGACGACGAAGCATCGGAGCTGTTGTCCTGATGCACGAGAGTGTATGTGCTCTCCAGGAACGACATCTTGAGGGATTGGCTCTGTGATCGGGACTAGTTTGACGGAGATGTTTCGATATGGTATGGATGGTGGTGGTGGAAGGTCTTAGCTTTCGGACAGCTCGCCGCGTGTTAAAGGAAGTAGGCAGGTGGGTATGGGTATGGTAACAGTGGCCGAGGTGTAGGAGTGTATAGGCGCCCGGTTCGGCAGGGCTGGCGATGGAGGACAGTCAATTGAGGATGGTGATGCCACAGCGGCGAGTCGTGTCGGCGTCGTCCTTGTCGGTGGAGCTGCTTTGCTTGGTAGACGATATCGCAGCTGTTCTGCGTGGTGTCCTTTTGGGTGGCCTGGCGGAGAGCTCGGCGGCTGGTCCCCAAAGTACGCATCCTCCGTGACCACGTGTGCGCTGTCGCTGCTCCCCAACTTTTTTGCTTTGGTCTTATCGCGTCTTCCCTGAAATTCAGTTCGAACCTTCGTGACCAACGACAACTACAAATCCTCCTCCACCGCTACGGTATCATTACTACATCATGTCGTCCTCCAACGAGCAATTCTACATCCGATACTAGTACGTCTGTCCATCGATGCTACGTTTAGAGCTCCCACTGACTTCATCTGCTATCTAAGCTCCGGTCACTCCGGTCGTTTCGGCCATGAGTTCCTCGGTATGGAGCCCCGCGATCCTCGCAGACACCGCATACCTCATCGATGATAGCTAACGGTCACGCTTAGAATTCGATTTCAAGGTTGTCGCCGGTGGATGCGCTCTCGCCCGATATGCGAACAACTCCAATTACCGAAACGATTCCCTGATCCGTAAAGAGAGTATGTGACACTGTGCAACCTGCTCCGCTACTACTACCACCACCCAGTTGCAGCCGAATTGACGTCCATCTACAGTGTTCGTCAGTGCTCTCATGGTCAAGGAGATTAAGCGTATCATCAAGGAGAGCGAAATCATGAAGTAAGGAGGACCGAACACCCCAGGGACGAACTTCGTAGCCTAACGAGCACACAGGGAAGACGACGAGAAGTGGCCGCAGAAGAACAAAGACGGAAGGCAGGAGCTGGAGATCCGGATGGGGAACGAGCATATATCGTTTGAGGTTTGCAATACCGAGCCAGACGCTTGTCGGTTATCGAAGGCTCACAATTTTTGGTCCACAGACTGCGAAAATCGGATCGTTGGTTGACATCCAGGAAAGCGCGGATCCTGAAGGCCTTAGAGTTTTCTACTATCTCGTCCAGGACCTTAAGGCTCTGGTGTTTTCCCTCATCAGTCTGCACTTCAAGGTACGCCATAGCTCGCCACTACCTTGGCAAGCTTCCCCAGCTAACATCGTTTTCCTAGATCAAACCAATCTAAATTGGCGAGCTCTTGTGCCTTGTTTCCTTTAACCCGCTGCTAGCGGTCGCCGATCCATCGCGACCGTGGCGCTGTACTTTATCATGGAGGTATGCTTTCGTGCCCTGTAGACATCGATAGCTCCAAATTCTAATCTTCAACGCACAGAATTCAGACCCATTATATCACACTGTGACAAATAGAATGTATCTCGCATACCCATGTTAGCCGACTCACTCACAAGTCTCAGGGAAGTATATTTATGCGAAGAATGCGAACTCCAAACGGCCGAGTTGGAATCTCCGCTGCCATGATCCTGGACTGTTAGCCGTCGATACTGCGTGAAATTCCACGGAAGAAACCCTCGAAAGGGTCATTCTGATACTCAGCCATTCAGAAACCTTGCCGGCGAACTAAAAAGTGGGGAAGCGAGAAAATAGTGCATGAATTTTTCCATGCTGCTGCTCCCCTGCAAGCAGGCAGGATAAAACTGAAATTTCGACACCCCCAAATTCTGGGGCAGCTTTGCTTGTGATCCTATGCGGAGTAGATGCCATTTGTCCGGCCTCGAGGGTCTAACTGCAGGCGCCGTCCGAGACCGTTGGTAAAAAAAAAAAAAAAAAAAAACAAAGGACTGACCTGATATTGGTAGCGGTTGTCTCGTACCTCTAGCTACCGTCTGCTTCCAAATTGCCAGGGACGGTGGTAGTGGGCATATCGTAATACGAACCGCGAAGGGCAAATTTGACGGTCAAGAATCGAAAGACTGCATAACATCTCAACTTGCAGCCGGACGAACGAAGTACACACACATTCTTTGCGAAACATGAACACCAATGGGGTGCTGTGCGACCGAATTGCTGGATCTCGCCTTCCCAAAGTTCAGTTTGAGAAAAACCGGAAGCACAAGCCATCCATGATCGAGACAGCTTCCTCAGCGCTCTCCGATTCCTTCAACTGGAAAAAATGTCGCATTCACTGATACCCCCCCTCAACCTTGTTCGAGCTCGCCTAGAGTTTTCGAAAATTCCACGCTGCGACGACAGGTTATTCCCTCTCGCCATGTGTGCTCGAGAGGGAGGGAGGAGAGCGAGCGTGAGGTGCCACCATGTCGAGCAAGTACCTAGGTACATGTACCTTCAGGGAATTAACCTGCATTAGCATGTAGGCCGGTGCATGTGTAGACTGTCGGCTAGTCAAGAATCTCCAGCCAGTTAGTGTGGGTTCCAGAATGGGACCCCCCATCCATTGAACAATATAGACGTGCGGACGAGATAAAAAGGGAGGCCGTCGTTCAAGACTGAGGTTCATTCCGCCGTTGTGGTCTGATCTCTCTCTCCCTTCTGGTCTGTTTACTCATATCCGCTGTGCATACGCTTTGAAGCTTCTTGTTTTAATCGCTCGACTGCTTCTTCTTCTATTTTGAATTGCGAGCCTGCGAACTCTTCTGACCGAAAGCGGACCCAGCCAATCGATCGGATCATTCCACCGGGCCCAATAGTATAGTGGCCTCCTCCTCCTCCTGCCATTTGCCCCAACCGTTGCATACTACGTCCACCGCTCTGAGGCCGCAGATATAATATATATACCCCCCTCGACAGGTTCACGGGAGTCCATTCGCCGTACACGATCACACATATCCTTCTCCACGCTGACCAATCGACCACTCGCACGAACAAAACCAGAGAACTGAACTCCCGCCCGCATTTGATGATAGTGCCAGTCCCCGGCGCCCTCTGAGCGACACCGACTCCAGCAGATCTAGACCGTACGGCTGGCCATGGCGACGACCGGTGCCCGCTCCGCTACAGACCAGCTGCGACAGGGCCTGGAAATCGACGTTGGCGGGCTGGACAGCCGGCCCAGCAGATTCGCCGCTGCTTCTTTACTGTCACGGTCCCTCGACGTCTGCCCGCAGGAATCTCGGACGTCTGCAGATGACCAGGCGGGTTCCCTCAGCCTGAGCTCGTGGAAGGATCTTAGCAATCCCGCTCTGGCATCGTCGTCAAGTGACCTTTTCGGCAGCGACCTGGACGATTCGCTCGCCTCTGCATCTACATCGGACATCAAGTCTCCCACCTCGAAAGCATCCAACGTCCGCAGCCTCCCCGGCAGCCCGTACTCCATGGCCGACTCCTTCGCCTCGTCTCCCGCTGCCTTGCCGCCGTCGACGGCAGCTTCGTACTCCGGCATTCGGGTAGGTGCATCGAACACTCGGCACGCAACAACGCAGTGCCGGGACGCTAGCCCACTTTGCCTTCCCTCACTAACCAACATGATTCCATCACAGCTCTCGCCCTACTCGACATCGTCGTTCCTGCGGCCCGGGTCCCGCTTCGAAGGCACCCAGCAGTCCGACAAGCAGACCTACACCGTCCACGTTGAGATCAAGCATGTCGACATGCGGGAGTCGTTCCTGTGCGGCTACCTCTGCATCCAAGGTCGGTTTGGAAACCCCATCGTATCGGTACATCTCATCAGACTAACCGTGTATCCGCCGATATCGCAGGCCTCACACAGGATAACCCCACCCTGACCACCTACTTCGAGGGCGAACTAATCGGCAGCAAATACGCCTTCAAGACCAAGAACAAAAGCTGGGGCGCCACCGAGAAGATCGACCTCCAACATTGGGGCCGGTTCCCCGCCTACCGTCCGTACACCAAATCCTCAAAGTCCAAGGAAAGCCACACCAAAGAGTTCGGCGAGCAAGAATACATCTTCATGAGGTGGAAGGAGTACTTCCTCGTGCCGAACCATAGGGTTAAGGAGCTTACCGGTGCGAGCTTCGATGGATTCTACTACATCTGCTTCAGCCAGGTCAGCGGGGATGTTTCGGGAATCTACTTTCACTCAAACAGCGAGAAGTGGCAGCAACTAGAGCTGAAGCATGTTCCCGACCACGGGATCTACGGATCCATCGAGTTCAGATGAGGCCGTCCACCGAAGACGATGTAACGGTGTCCGGGCATGACAATATGATTCGAGACAGCCACTCGCTCTGTTGAATGGGGAGGTTTCAAGCGTCTGAATTGGAATCATCAACCCCACCCGCCAACTTCCATCTCATCTTTTTTTCCCAATCCTCTTCCAAGTCTATCATGGAACTCTCCCCGCTCAAAAACACTGCAGGGTGAACCAAGGAACGGATCCCCATGCAACTCTCGTTCTCAACTCTTCCGGACGTTCAAAACCAGTTACCTCTACTATTTCGTACTCCTTTCTACCTACTTTTTTCCCCCTTTCCCTTTCTTGTATCATACGACTTTCCGACTCCTTGATGACCTTTTCCTATGATACCGACAGTGTGGCCTTAGTTCTTACTCAGAAAGTTTGCATTTCGTCTTGTTGTTTAGCGGTTGTTTCCTTTTCCTACTTTTTCAAGACATTTGATTTGGTCGTAGCTAGCGTGGGAAGCCGCAGCCCTCGAATTCTCGAGACGGACCGGTTCCCGTCATTACATTTCCTTTGCTGTCCCATCTCACGATGTTCATCTCCGGGGGGGTTTTCAAGCTATCAATCGCAATATCTGACTCACGCATGTCACCGAACATGTTCCAATAACTCTGGTGGGATGTTAGAATTACATCAGTTGTATTATTAGTAGACCTATTATTCGAATATATACATAACTTCTTAATTAATCTATCTACGGAATTACCAAATTTACCTTTTCGCATTGCGTCGGGCCTCATCCGTGCGCCTGCATCCCTGGCACTTAGCTGCGGCTCCGCCCAAAGTTATGCAACGGCATAAAGCAGACACCCAAAACTTTTCCTCCAACAATTCCCCCAGACCCACATTCCTGCACGCCATCAACCCCCCCACAATCACATTCCGATATCAGCGACAATGGCGTCCTCTCCGGTCCCAAATCCTGTCAAGAGACAGAAACGTATAGACTTTCGAAAGACAGAGCAACAGGAGGCTCTACCGCAAAAGCGATTCTACCGACAGCGAGCGCACGCGAATCCGTTTTCCGATCACAGGCTAGATTAGTAAGGACCCCTTTGATCGCACGTCCTCATCTAGGGAACGATATTATAAAGAGGGGAATGCTCATTCGGGCAATTGCGATTTCGTAGCCCAATATCCCCCCAGGATATGGATTGGAGCGATTACTTTCCCGCATACTTTTCGAAGAAGCGAAAACTCGACGATGCAGCCGACGATTCCGAGGGTACGACAACGGAACCGCAAACAACAAGTGACGACGTTCAGCTCGATACAAAGAAGGTCGAGATTGCAGATATCGGGTGTGGTTTCGGTGGTCTGTTGATATCGCTCGCCCCGACGTTCCCGGACACCTTGATCCTGGGTATGGAGATTCGTATGCAGGTGACGGCGTACGTTCAGGACAGGATCACAGCGTTACGGAACCAATGCGCTACGAAAAAGGAAGGGCAGGAAGCGGTTCCCGGCGGATACCAGAATATTGGTATAATTCGAGGGAATGCCATGAAGTTTTTGCCGAACTTCTTCGAGAAGCACCAGTTAAGCAAGATGTTCTTTTGCTTCCCGGATCCTCATTTCAAGGCTAGGAAACATAAGGCGAGGATTATTTCGTATGTAGCGGATACCAGGACAGACGACGATAAGATACATTGAGGATGGTGTGTGGGCTAATTTACGGATATGATAGGCCGACGTTACTAGCGGAGTATGCTTACATTCTACGGCCGGGAGGCATAATATACACCATCACAGACGTGGAAGATTTACACCTGTGGATGGCAAAACACTTGGACGACCACCCGATGTTCGAGAGGCTATCAGAGGAAGAACAGGAGGCTGAAGTTTGCGTAAAGATCATGAGGACGGATACAGAAGAAGGCAAGAAGGTCGAGCGGAACAAGGGGAGCAAGTGGGTGGCATGTTTCAGGAGGGTCGAGGACCCGGTATGATATATTATATCATCATGGTGATTAAAATCGCTGTCAGTATCGGCTCGAACATACACTTTATTAGGCTGGATTCCGAGACCGGTTCTCATGCAACTTTTGATTTTGGACCTTACGGCTCTGTACAGCTAGCCATGCGCTTCCGCCCATTGCAGCTGCAAACGGGTATAGCTGCCATGGTCGGATCCGTGTGAATGCAGCGTACAGTACGTAGGAGTTCGTGATGCCGACACACACACCTCAGCTCAGCGCAGAAAATGCAGGGCTCTGCGTCGCGTGACTGCAGGCGGCGGCCAGTTGACCAGGTTGCGGGCGCACATGCGCTCTGCCGTGACGCCCGACCAAACACCGGGCTGCTAGGCTAGCGACCGCACCAAGCATTACGTCGCAACCACATCCCACATCCCACCCCTGCGATATCTCCAGTGCCCTCAACTCTTACATGTCCTCCGCCTCCTATCCTTCCGTACATTTACTCCTTGTAGATTTTCGCAATCCATACCTCTCAGTGATAAGCTCCACAGTTCACAGCTGCCAGCCACTAACACTAACACCAATCCCGTTTCGCATCACAAGCCAGAGATAGCTAGAGCTCCCGTATCCCTATTATCGACCTCACCGACATTGCTCGATTATGGTAGAGCTACTATGTCGTCAGGGCATCCTCACACAAGAATACGCTTAAAACTTCCCGGAGATGTCGACAACGGGCAGCATACCTGATCCTCCTCCTCCGTACTCCCCCCCTGGTGCTCCGGCGCCTCCAGAACCATCAGCATCGCCAACCCCGCCAGCTCCAGAGGAGGAGACCGATACCGCAGATGATCCGGAATTCGAAACGTTTCCAGGCATAGAGCTTCCCGACCAGATCCCGTTCCCGCTTAAAGTCGGTGCCGGGATTGTTCTCTTCCTCTCGGTCGCTTCCCGTATCATTCCCAATTTCCGAACGATATTCTTCACAGCGATATGGACCTCGATAATCACCTTCTTGCTCCTGGTGGCCCTGACGGTATTTACGGTTCAGAAGCGACGGCCGAATGAGACCACAAGCCAACCGCTCAAGAACATTAAACCCTTAGCGTTCACCCGTCCGGCAAGGTTCCACGCAGAGCTTGAGGCGATCAAGAAGGATGAATCGTTCGTTCGAGCGCCGTTATACCCACCGAGCCAGAAAGTATCAGACGCCATAGACGAGATCATTGAGCTTATAATGCATAGTTTTATCAACGAATGGTATCAAAAGATCACACCGGACCCAGCGTTTAAGAACCAGGTCGAGAAGACCATACGGCATGCGCTCTATGCGCTATGGACCCGAGCGGAGAAATTGGACCTGGTGGAGATAGCGGTGGGGAAGGTTGTCCCCCTTCTTACGACACATCTATCGGAGTTTGCGGGTGCGGAAAAGGTGGTTAGGGGGAAACACCTGAACAAACAGCTGACGGAGTCTGAGGAATTGGATATGGCTGTTGCTTCAAAGTATAGAGATGGGAGGCTGCACGCGGCCGTCCAGGTCGCTTATACCGATTCGAAAACGATACAGCAGGATTATCTGAGGAAAATCATCACAAAGGTGCTTCCCTTGATACTGCCGGAGAAGGAAATGAAGAGTCGGGCGGTCACCGTACTCGTTAGGGAGATTATGTCTTGCAGCGTCCTGCTACCAGTGATCATGCTGATGTCTGATCCGGATTTTTGGAATCGAACCGTTGAAACTTTGGTAAGATTGCGAAAAACTCATCACCATTGTATCTCGTTTCCTAATAGAAATTCGGCCTATAGGGAAGAGGTGCGCTTCAGGAAAGAAAAACTGTTCGAAAGCTCAGGGCAGCGTTAGAGCAGCACACGTCGCCGAAAACGAAGCTCCATAAACGTCTTACACCGAAGGCAGATGAACGAACATTCGAACGGTTCATCCGATCCATTCGGAATTGTAACAGCTTGCCAGATGCAAAGCGTATGAGGAATGAAATCGCTATTCAACTTCGAAAAGATGCGGACTTCCAAGACCAAATTTACCTCAAACGCCTTGAAACTGCAAAGAAGCTCTTGGATCAAAAGGTTGCTCACCTATCTGCTGGTCCCAAGGCTCCCGCACTACCAGCTCCGATGTCGAGGTCGAACTCGGTGAGAAATGGAAGGAATGGGGCATCAGGCGCCGAACAGCATACCCTACTCCAGATCTTGAAGAGTCCGTCTGGCATAACATCGTTCATGGAGTATATGGATAGGCAGAACCGGATCAAGTTGGTGCAATTCTGGATGGTCGTAGATGGACTACGAAACCCGTTGGAGGACGACCCAGCTTCTGATGAGGAAGCCGTACCTTCAGGCTTGTCCTGGAGTAGTTCTGACAGGAACGACATTGGGCAAATATACGAGGCCTACATCTCAATTTCCGAACTCAAGATTCCAGATAAGTCTCGCCATATGGTAAGGAAGTTTCTGAAGGCCGGAAAGAATGCCAGCAATTTGCAATACTATCAGGCAAGAGGGGCCATCCTCAGGGCTCAAACTGCTGTCTACGAGGACATGCAAGGACGCGATCTTCCAGGATTTAAGAGCTCGGATCTTTTCTACAATTATTCGTCCTCACGGGAGAACCGTTCTCAGAGTCTAGATTCACCGATCATGGGCCCACAGCCCTCGAGTAGCTTACAGGTTCCCGAGTTTTCGGAAGGGCGAAGGGGCTCGTTACAGTTCAAACCCTCGAGCGCTTCTGATAAGGGAGACATGTTTACATCTAGGCACTCCCATGAGGATAAGAGGCCGAAGCTATTCGACGATGACTGGGGCGCGAGCGAGCTATCACAGTCCCGGGGAAGCCTAAAGGATGAGCTATTCTCGGAGGGCTCTGTTCAAGAGGACCCTATCTCGCCGTCGAATGGAGTTGTCGAGGCTATGGAGGCGGCGCTCAATCATATTATGGAGGAGCGTCCTAGCACCGATGACAACAGAAAGGGATCTTCGAACAAGCTGTTCGACGACTTAACCGACAACCTCACACCAGATAGCGGACGCTCGTCTGGTGAGATATCTCGCCCTGCCTCAACCCAGCCTGTGTACCCCAAACGGACTTCGTCAAAGAAGGCGACTAGCCTCGCGACTCTCGGCCTTGTCAACGACTTCGCTTCAAAATCTGTATTTGCGGGAGAAGAAATCTTCGCAGAAGAGAACGCGAAGGCGTTGGAAGATCAGGGGTTTTCTTCGGATCCAGCTTCGGACTATGAAGATGCAGAGGTTCATGAGGCCGCTCCCGGAGACCTTGGGTTGGCCGAGGCCATTTCGGAGCTTACGCTATCTATCAACAAGCTCTATACCCAAGACGCCGTTGTTTCGAGTATGTTGAAGAAGGCGGAGTTAACGAATAATACTGCGGAGCTGAGAATTCTGAACAAGAGTCGGGCAAGCTTGCAGCGAGAAATCCGAAGAAAAGAGCTTCAGAGACAGCAATATATCATACAAGAAAGCGATAACAGCTTATACGGCCGGGCCAGCGTCAGCATCAAGCAGCCAATCGTTGGAAACGAGCAGGGCAAGGAATATGCCATCTACATTGTCGAAGTATACCGAAAAGCGGGCGATCAGTTCCCTGCCGCTGAATGGGGAGTTGCAAGACGGTACAGCGAGTTCTTCCAACTTCACCAGGAACTTCGCGCCAAGTACGCTTCCGTCAAACATCTCGAATTTCCGAGGAAACATGTGGTTATGAAGCTCCAGAAGGACTTTCTAGATAAGAGGAGGGCCGCGTTAGAGGTCTACCTTCGGGGTCTTCTTCTTATACCGGATGTCTGCAGGAGCAGAGAGCTTCGGGCATTCCTTTCTCAGCAAAGCCTTCCGCCAATCCCTGACGCCAATGTCGCCGACGGCACAGGGGAGGCGGATTTCATATCGAAATTATACAACTCTATAGCGGACGGAATGGGAGACGTGATAGGGACAGTCCCAATGTTTGAGCAGTTGACTGCGGCAGCCTCGAGTATCACTAGGTTTCCGCAGAATGGCCTACTAGCCGATCCTGATACTTCTCTTAAGGCGAGAACTGCAGAAGGAGGCGAGGTCAGTGTAGCGGAAGCGGAAGCTGAATTAATTGCTTACGAGAACAGAGAGGACATTCCATTTGTCAAACCTATTTGCGATCTATTCTTGGAGGTATTCGAGCTGAACAAAGGGAGCAGCTGGCTGAAAGGACGGGCTGTGGTCGTAGTCCTTCACCAGTTGCTCGGAGGAACCATCGAACGGTACGTAGTCATCAACTCCTAGTGATCAGACTAGAGTGAGATCCTAATCTCTTCTATAGGAAGGTTCGAGAGCAAGTCAAGGGCCTTACAAATGAAGAGAGTATCGAAAGGTATATTCATATGCTGCGCGATAATCTCTGGGCCGATAGGAGTTTTATTTTCACACGGCCACCTCGGACGACGAAGGAGAAGTCCAGGAGCAGGACGGAGGCGAGCCTGATGCTCGCCACCCTCATACCCGGTACGATGAAATTTAGAACCACACCCTAGAGCTCCAGTATACTAACATTCAAATAGATATTGCGGCGAATGTAGTGGGCAGGTCTAGTGCTAGCAATGCTAGTCGGAGACTATTCGCCGTGTTCAATAACGAGCGACTGAACTCTCACATGGCGTTCGTGATCCTGGACACGATCGTTGATGCATTGTTTCCAGAACTAAGGCAGTAATCCGTTGCTTTGTATTCATTTCCTTTTGTCGAGCCTTCTTCTTCTTCTCCATTATCAGGCGCATTCCATTTCCAGCTGAGGACCTTCTTTCCTTGTTTTTTCAGAGGCTGCATTGCCTTGTCGTAGAATTAGATCGATTTTTCGCGTCTGCTTTATCATGATACTTGCAAGGTCCTTGGGATACCCTTCATGTGCACTCTGTTCGATTATCGTCGCGTAGCTGCAATTGAATTTCACCTGAATAGCATACACCTGATAGAGGGGCTTTCGATAAAGTCTTTAATCATGATGATTCATTGTTTGTGGTGGAGTTGTCGGTCTACGTAGCTTAGAGTTTGGTAGACAAATATTAAATCTCCAACAGAGGCTTCCCGTATCGATTGTGTTTAAAACTCCCCGCCAACAACCTTCTCCCACCGCACCGTCCAGAGTCCTCTAAACCGTAAGACAGAGCCTCTACACACGCAATGTCCGTCGAAACCGAGCTTCACAAGGTCGCGCCGGGCCTTGATAGAGTGCTTACCCAGTACTGCGTCGGTTTCCTCAAATACGCCATCAACACCGAAGTCTCTGATGCAGCCGACGAACTGCAAAATGCGATCGCATCCGTCACCGCGATCCTGCAGTCCGCTGCTATCGATACGCCGCCGGAGACCATAACTGCGACGGTGGACTCAATGGTCAAGACTCTCATGCCGGCTGAGGGTCTGACGAAGCGGGCTGCTGCGGGTACGAACCGTAAGCTGGAACAGACGATAAACATGTCCTCTCGCAGCGGGATATCGGGAACCATGAACCTCGTCGCCTCGGTTGATCTTGAAGCTACGGCGTCACGGAAGGTTGAATCGAGGGTTGATAAGAAGAAATTGGAGAAGGCGGAGAAGAAGATTAAGGCGAAGCAGGATAAAAAGCTTCACAAGACGGTCGAATACGAGGCTTCGAAGCTTATCTCTACGACTAACGATACCAAGAGCTACGAGGAGTTTTACATGCAGGTCAATCCGTTACAGTTGGGTACCTCCGCGGCAGGGAAGAGTAAGGATATTAAGGTTGAGAATGTGGATGTTCAGATCGGTGGGAAGAGGATATTGACGGATACGACGTTGACGCTGGCTTACGGACGGCGATACGGGTTGGTGGGTCAGAACGGTATTGGTAAATCTACGCTGTTGAGGGCGTTGAGTAGGAGAGAGCTGAGTGTTCCGACGCATATTACTATTCTGCACGTGGAGCAGGAGATCACGGGAGATGATACGCCGGCCTTGCAGGCGGTTCTAGACGCTGACGTGTGGAGGAAACATCTATTGGGGGAGCAGGAGAGGATTAACGGGTTACTTACGGAGTTGGAGAATATGCCGTTGGCAGCGCAGAGTAGGCCGGATATTCAGAGTAAGGAGGAGCTGGGGAGCTTGCTGTCGGATGTGCATGAGAAGTTGGCGGAGATGGAATCGGATAAGGCGGAGTCGAGGGCGGCCAGTATCCTGTTCGGTTTGGGGTTCTCGGCGGAGAAACAACAGTTTGCGACGAAGACGTTCTCGGGTGGTTGGAGGATGAGGTTGGCTCTGGCGAGAGCGCTCTTCTGTAAACCCGACTTACTGCTTCTCGACGGTGGGTCTTTATTCCGTTCGTTATGGGGGGTGACAGGAAGCTAATGTGACTTTCTTCTACAGAACCGTCTAACATGTTGGACGTTCCGTCGATTGTCTTCTTGTCCGAATATCTACAGGGCTACCCGAGCACCGTGCTTGTGGTTTCCCACGACAGAGCCTTCCTCAACGAGGTGGCCACGGATATCATTCACCAGCATTCTGAGAGGCTGGACTACTACAAGGGCGGCAACTTCGATTCCTTCTACGCCACAAAGGAGGAGAGGAGGAAGACAGCGATCAGGGAATACGAGAACCAGATGGCTTACAGGAAACACTTGCAGACTTTCATCGACAAATTCAGATACAACGCTGCGAAATCGTCGGAAGCTCAGTCGAGAATCAAGAAGTTGGAGAAACTACCAGTCTTGGAAGCCCCAGAGGCCGAGTACTCCGTCCACTTCACATTCCCAGGTGTTGAAAAGCTTTCGCCGCCGATAATGCAGATGAGCGGGGTATCATTTGCTTACAGGGAGGGGCATCCGATTGTTTCCAACGTCGACCTGGATGTTCAGCTCGACTCGCGGATCGGTATCGTCGGACCCAACGGAGCGGGTAAGACGACGGTATTGAAGCTGATAACGGGTCAATTGCAGCCCAGCACTGGTCTGATCAGCAGGAACGGACGTCTGAGGGTCGGCTACTTCGCACAGCACAACTTGGACTACCTGGACCCCAAGCTCAGCGCGCTTAGTTTCTGCGCGAGGGAGTTCCCGGGTAAGACGGACGAGGAATATCGTCGTCACCTGGGTAACTTTGGTATCACGGGGCCCGTAGGTCTTCAGCGGATGGAGTTACTTTCGGGGGGCCAGAAATCGCGTGTGGCTTTCGCATGCCTGGGGTTGACGAATCCCCAGGTGCTCGTTCTCGACGAACCTACGAATCACTTGGATGTGGAGGCTATGGACGCGCTGTCCGATGCGCTGAAGAACTTCGAGGGAGGAGTGCTGATGGTCAGCCACGACGTTACGATACTGCAGAACGTGTGCACGAGTCTGTGGGTGTGCGAGGGCGGGAAGGTGGAGCACTTCGAGGGGACGGTGAAGCAGTACAAGAAGAGGATATTGGATGCGGCGAAGGAGAACGGGGTGGTGCAGCAGCATTAGCCTGCGTGTGCATACTTAATAGAAGGAATCTTACGCATCTACGGGATCTATCGGGCCAATGTCTACGGATTTGTCGGCGTGAATAGTGATCGGGTGCGTTGGAGGTGTGGTGATTTGTCTGGCGGGCAGTTAAATAAGCGCCTGGGAGAACGGCAGGCCTTTCCATTCGCCGGGCGCTCTCGCAGGCTCTCTCGGACCCACGCTGGCCTCGATCCTGTGCAGAATGCATCTGCTTGCTCTCCGGGGACCTGTGTACGTCCTGACAGACGTTTTGATAGATGATAAACCACTCCATGGCTGGATTACAAGATAAGAGGAAGTAAGAGGAAGTAAGAGTGAAATTGTAATTAATCTCGCCTGGCCGGGCGCCCCTTTAATAATACATCGTGAGCCCATCGATAATAGCATTCTGATCGCACTGAGGCAGGGTGCAAATGCAAACATGCATGCGGAGACCCATGCGGAGGAATACCTTGGTGTCTGTCCCGTTCAGCCTCTTCCCTTTCTCTCTCTTCCCATCAGCCCCGTTTCAACCCTCCCAGAGAAACCATCCACCATCACCATCGTCAAGAGTACCTGTCGTGACCTGTGACCTGTGACCCGGAACAAGGAAAGCACGGATTAGGTTGTTGTCAATATCACACCCGCACCCCTGGATATCTGCTGTCGCTGCTGCTACATAGCACTCCCGCTGCCATCGTCGACATCGCGTTCTCGCTCGACAAGGCTTCATCGCTGCCGGCCAATTCCCCGGTCACTCGCCATCTCAGCATCCAAAGTCCTTCTAACTCACCACCACCATCACCACCACCTGTCGCTCAACATCACCGGCCGTCTCTCCATCGCCGGCCAATCGCTCCTTCGCCAACCCGAACACTTGAATGTCTGCTCGACCCGTCTAGGTCTTCGTGTTGGAGCCCACCACGGATTCTCGGTCTTCTTCTCCTTTGCCCGATCCCTCTCCTCCTCCCACCTTTGAACAGAGTCCGGCATATCTCAATCGCTCTGCATCCGCTCTGAGTTCAACGTCCTCCTCCCCGACTCTCCCGTTCTACTCCCCTTCCGCCGATTCTCCTCCCTTCCTGGGACCTCCGCCATTCAGGGGACTTGGAGAGATCATCCACCAGGAACAGGATCCCACCGCTCACAAGCCCGAAGACCAGACCCAAACCTTAACCTTAAACTTAACTCCCGGTCCCTCTCTCGATCTCGCCTCCGCCGAAAAGAAGCCGAGCGAGACCTCCGGTTCATCATCTCCAAAACCCCCCCAAGCCGGCTCTTCTTCAAAGGACGACAGAGAGCCGCCGCCTCCTTACACCGAATCCTCGAGTCCCATCCAATCCTTCACTTTCTGTATGGCTGCGTCGGTCATAACACAGGTCTCACAGACCGCTGGGCCCCAGGTCAACCTCGCAGGTTAGACAAATACGATCAATAATTAAATAAACTATACCCGAGTGAAAGCGTGACCAGGCTAACTTTTGCGCTTTCGCACTCCGTAGATGGCCCGGACGAAAACCTTACCCTTGACCTTCGGTAAGCTGCAGCCTTCCCTTTACTTTTATTTTCAATATCTCCCGCTATCCGTAACATGTGGGTTTTATAAGCTTAAGATCGCTAACGCTTGAACCAAACCTTACAGAGGAACCCAATTTGTGATATCTAGAGACGAGCTTCTGACCCTGCCAGAATTCGTCCTTCTGTCTTTGTTCCCCAACGGTCTCTTCCCTGACGGACAATTTCGCGAAGATGACGTCTACTCTGTCGATGTAAGGCAACCAACCTGCAATCAGTCCTATGATATATGAGTATCGCTAAATTTCGTGTCATAGTTCGACCCAGCTTGCCTTCAGTACATGCTAGAGTTCTTCCGGAAAGTGGGTTCCACGATACCGCAGCCTCATGAGGATGAAGATGCGGATCACGAAGTTTCGCCACCCAACAGTCCCTCGAATCTCCTCCAAGGTCGCGCTGGAATAATAGTGTTACGTGAGGATCTCGACTTTTATGTGATACCACCAAAGGCGGAAATCTCCCAGGCGCACATGTTGGAGGTGAAGAGAGAGTGTGCCAAAGTCTTGCTCTCGTATGATGGGATCTTCTCCGGACTCCGAAGGACGGACGAATCCGGAACGACTGAGCAACATCTGATCGAGATGCTGACTGCAGGGTGAGTTTTGACCGCTGAATTCTCTTTGTGCCGATGGTATAGAACCGGCTCTGACCATATTTTGCACAGTGGTTTCAATGCAGACGACAGGTGGGGGCATCGTGCGAGGGAGCCTAATAAGGCCGTCATCTGCTCCCTTGCTCTGGCAAGGTTACGAACAGACATTCGCGGTGAGGGTGCCAACTCTAATACTGTTGGAATGGCCCAAAAACTGCTTTTGTTTTGGCGGAAACCAGCTGTAAGTTCTATGGATATAACCTTACATGTCGCAAAAATACTAACACACGCTTTGCAGAGACGGTGTTGGTGGGAGGGAATGGAAATCCCCGGTGTTCCCGGCGTTGAAGGAAAGCTTAAAGTTTGGATTAGACGCGTGTGGACTCTAGAGATGGTATGTGTGGTCGTCTAGTGTTTTCGTCCTCATCTCGCATCATATCTCTAACGGTATCTTGAACAGAGTGTCATCGGCCTGCGCTAGAGACGCCTCCCGGCTTGATGCAAATCAGGCCCACCTTCTGCTGAATTTTGGAGCACGTTTCACGAAAAGATAAAGTCCAGCGTTCATGCCAGCGTTCTACATTTCTTCTCCTTTGCTTTTTTAATCTCTCGCCTTCGATCACGCCGAATACCTCGTCAGCCTACGCAGAAGAGTACGCCGTCCGGTGAACCTACCACTAGCCGCATCATCGCCAGGATGGCCACCCGTCATGACCTCGATTCAACCCGCAACCAACCGCTCTTCTGGACGGGACTCTCGACGGCTTACCTTCGCATAGTCTGTCCTTTTAATGCCTCTTTTCTTACCTTAGCAATCTATATATTAACCAATTGTCTTTCGATTATTCCCTCGCAAACTCTTGATAATGCTCCCGACCTTTCGTTTCCCGACCAGTGTATTTATTAAACTTTTATTAACCGCTGCTACCCTTGCTCCGCCTACTCCTTGTCCAGACTTTGGCCGTGATGGCATGTGGATTTATAGCGTGTATCTTTCTCTTCCTTCCCCCCTTCTCTTTTGGAGAGATTCCCTTTTTTTGCTGTCTTTCCGCCTAACAATTGTCAAAGAAAACCGTGTAAAACATACGATGTATATGTATGTATGTACCCCGAGGCAGATGGGACGGCTATTTCGCCCGTGAAAATACAAGTATTATATATACACACTGATATCGCAGCTACGACTAAAACAATGCCGTAAATGCCTAAGCCTAACTCACAGGCATGCCAGTCCCGAATAAATAACTCGTATATCTCAGAACCGGGGTTCGAATACCCTCGAACTTTTCAATAGCACGTCCTAGCCGTGATTGAATCGTTGTACACTCGCCACCTTAGAAATCGTCAAGGTACTGTTTCGAATTCGCCTGTCCTTTATTGCCCTGTTTCGACCTTCCTCCAAAGCGAGCGTCGTTATCCTCGGGTTCGATATCGTCGAGCCCCCAGTCCAGACCCTCACTATTGACCCCGTCGTTGTCGACCCCTTCAAATAAACCATCCATATTAACATCGCCGCTTTCGAATGCCTCCTGGAACAACTTGGTTTCGTCGTCGTTGAATTCTTCCTGCACAGGCGTCTGCTTGCTCGCTGCAGGTTTCCGGAGCGGAGCAAGATCGTAGGTTTCACCGTCGAGTTCCACCAGATACCCTCCCTCCGGCGTCTTCTTCCCGTCTATCTTGACATCCATCTTCCCAGTCCTGAGGCCGATAAGCGCCGATCTAAAGACCTGTGCGGCCTCGTTACTCCCACCGAGACCCCGGCTCATCGCCACGTATTTATTCAACAGATCCCGTCTCCTCCAATCATAAAACCTCCACAGATTCGAAGGTTTCATCCACTCCTCCAACGTCATGTTTCTATGTTTACAATTCAGCACCGCATCGAGTCCGTTTTCGCAGACGGCGAGGATGTCCTGGTAGGGCGCGTTACTACAGATCTCGCTCGGGGCGATGGATACCGTGCCCCTTATGTCCGGGAGGACAACGTGACCTTTGGAACGGTCGAAGTCGGGTTTTAGGTGGCCGATGTATCTGCCGGTTTTTACGTCATACCCGCGGTTGACGAGGACCTGCTCCCAGGCTGCCCGGACCTTACCGCGGATACCCTTTCGGACGCTGGATTGTTTGCCCGTGACGAGCTTGGAGGATGTGTGGAGGTGGAAGAAGTAGCCTATTGCGTAGGTTTCCTCGTGGCGCTGGAGGGCGGTTCGGAGGAGTGGGTGGAAGGGGTTCAGGAGGATTCCTTGGGTGCGCAGGAGAAGGACGGCGGAGCAGTACTGGACTGTGAGGAGGTTGTGCTTGTAGACGTTTATGGAGGCGCGGGCGGGGTTGACGTTCATCCATTTCTGGCGGGGTTGGTGGGTGTAGCGGGCGACCTGCCGCGGAGGAGAGTTCGACTGGTGGTGCCTGCCGCCATCATCGAAGCTGCGGTTGTGTTTGTTGGAGGGATTCTGTCGGTGAGAGGGTTTCTGGTTGTGGTTCCGGTTGTCGTCCGGCCTGGAATTCGGGGAGGAATTATGTGCGTATCGTCTGAGGGTGGTGGTATGAATGCGAAGCCCTTGGGCGATGCAAGTGGTTGGCCGTCTCACGAGACGAAGGACTGGCGGTTTCATTGCAGGTGAGGAATTGGAGAGTATCTATGTGGCACTATCGTCGCCGCTGCATTCCGTCGCGCATTGTTGAGACTCTGAAGCATATGGGAATGCCGCTTGAGGTTGGAGGTCGGGATAAATGCTGGATGTGTTGACATGTCGTCCCGTCCGAGATTTTTACGGCGAGCAGGAAGACTTCGAAGGGTTTGGATCTTTTGAACACCGGCAACCTCAAATTTGTAGGCCATGCGGTTTTGTTTCAATTGATTGAATGAATCTGTCGATGCTAGCTAGTGGATATATACTCTGTCTATATATATCGATATGCCATCTCCGTGTGCTCCTGATATATGCCGTATGCAAATGCCTTTCCAACCTGACAATGACCTGGTAAGAAAGAAGAACAAAAGGAAAAGAAAGGAAGAAAAGAAAAGAGGCCCGAGTATGTATTTACAACAATGCGCCGAATGCATGGTGATGAAAAGGAAGAAAGGCGGTCGAGGAAGAACACCACGCGGAAGGGGAACGAGAAGTAGACACAAGAGGAAGAGGAAAGAGATAAAAAAAGAAACCCTCCCAAGATTATAAGTATAGTACAGTATGAACGGATGAGGCCTGTCAGTGGGTGTCTATCCCACCTAGGCCGCGAACGAAGGCTCCAGAGCCATCGGCGCGTGTACCCAAGAAAGGGTAAGAAGAGCCATGCATAAAAGAGGGATGGACCGAAGTGAAAGTAGAAAGAAATATGGAATCCTATCGCCGAGCCAATGCATCCGAAGGAACAAGAAGAACCAGAACCAACATGACCAAGACTCCAAAGGGAGGGAAATGGGAGATATGCCAAATCAGACATTGATGATAAGGAAGACCGCCTGTATGCCCGGCCATGAACAATGATGCTGATGCAGATGATGGTAGAGAAGTTCGGAAAGAGAAGGAAACGCAAACTTTTTTCAGTGTGAGATGAGTGACAAAGAGGGAAAGAAAGATATATTGGTAGGACGCGGTAACCTAGACGAATGTCATGAGGGTAGAGCGACGTCGGCGGCTAGTAGTTCCCGACCTCGCACGGCCTTTCTGTACGGGATCAGTGGGAGACTCTTTCTCTTGGTTACCCGGTAGAGGTGGCGAATCAATCGAGCCAGGCGCGATCGTTGATGACTTCTCCGTCAGCGTCAAGTCAAGTAGAGCGTCCACCGGAACCATAGAAATCTTGTTGTTGCTATCCTCCTCCTCTTCCTCCTGGAGGAACGCGGGGAGTATTTCCTGGTAGTTAAACAGTGCTTGTTGTAGCAAGACATCCTCTTCTGAGAGTCTAGTCTGGGATTTTATTGATTCGGGCTGGGGAGGCTTTGGAGTCTCCGCTGCAGCTTCCAGGGCCTCCTCGAGCTGCCTGATCAAGCTCTTCACGTGTGCAACAAGTTCTTGAAGTGATGTCGTATCAAATTTCATCCGAGCCTCCGGGGTCGGGGCCTTCGAGGTTTGGAGTGGGGAGGGGACTAGGCGTTCCCTCGACTTCTTTTCAGGGAGTTCACGTTGCTGGACTCGAGCAACGATAGATTTAGCGCTGCTGACCGCTTTCCTTTCATCCTTGATGAGAGCAGGCGATGAAGGCTTGCTAGAGAGGAATGGCTCTTGCGGTAGGCGGGGTGTTGTATTGCGGCTGTGGAACAGATCTGTTCCAAAGATATCGTCGTCCGGAAGGAGGACTGAAGCCCTTCTAAGGGGCCGTGGGAGGTGGATGTTCTCTTGCGAGGCATTGCTCGCTAGATCAAAGGAGTCAGCGGTTGGTGTCCCTGAATCCGCAATGGCTGAGATCGGTACGTCGTCGTCGACGGTAGCTAAAGTGATGATACCCTCCGCATCATCCCACAAGGCCGAAAATGGTCCGTTGCGAACACCTCTGATATTGGCCTTCTCGACGAGTTTCTTCAAGTTCTCAACTTGCTTTGCAAACTCGCGGACATTCCCAAGATGGCCCATAACGGTAGCCTGAGCATCCTTGATGGACTTGGGAATGATAACGTCTCCACAAAAGTCATTGTCAAAGTCGTCATCCCAGTTCTCACTCGCTGCAGGCGACGGGTTAGTCCAGTCCTGCCAATCCACAGGTACCCCGGAGATACACTTACAATCTGCGAAGACGCCAGCAACCGGCATACTGCGACTCCTAGTGTGAGTACTCGGTGCCCGCTGACGTGACTTTGAGTTGTCCGAAGCTGCAATTTCTCGACTGCTCCTACCGCTTTTTGCCGCACTCTCAGACCAATCCGATCCACTAACGATACGATCACCTTCGACCGAGGGTGCATCCATTGATTTCCTTCCAACGTCGAATGTATCAAGATTGCTGGAGTTTCGAGCGTGTGGTCTTCGTCTTGGGAAAGTAGAATGCACAGGACGCTCCTTTGAATTCCTCTTAAGAGCATTTGCAATGTCATCCTCCAGTTTTCGGATAACTGAGTCCGAATCCTGAACACTCTTCGCCTTGTCACAATCAGACTTGAAGACTGTGGTGAAAGGGCTGACAGGGTGTGACCTTGTCTGAGGGCGAGTGTTGGACGGTGTCAGAGCAGTGAACGGCTCTTCATTCACAGACCATGTCGACTGGTTGAGAGAGAATCCCTGCATAGGTTCGTCGAGGATGATTGGGGAGGCTTCAAGTGTGCCTGGAATGCCACGTGAGGACGACTGCTCACTGCCATTGAAGAGTGTATCTAATTTGGGTGGATGCGTGGGGGAAGCACGAGTCCTTAGAGAATCGAAAACCGTATCAGATAAGAAATCCTGTTCAATGTCGTCACTACCAATTAGAGTGGATGCTCTCTCGGATACGAGTAGGGATGGTCGACGTGCATGAGAATCATCCTCTTCCTGAGGGGTTTGGTCCAGATCCATAGCGGTGGGCAGCATTGCCTGTGGAGGGGCAATTGGTGTGAGTGGGGAATTCGGTGAGAGATTCGGTGAGATCTCGTTCGGTATCAATCGGACGGTTGCACTGTGAGACAGCTGGTATGCATCCGGTCGGTTTGACATTTGGATGCTGGGGAATCCCTCGGAACTACCCGGAGGGTCGTAGGTCGCGCTAGGGATAATCGAGAGGCGCCTCCGTTTTCTGGTGGTTGGTCCCGGTCCGAACTTTGTCGAAGTCGAAAGGAAGCCGGAGATTGAGAGCGAGCGCCTCGAACGTCCTCCCGCCGAGGTTGCGGGAGAAGCGGCCCTGGAGTTGTCGTAGCTTGAACTGATATCCCGTTGATCCTCGAAGTCAATCTCGGGTAGGCTGTGGGGGCCTTGCGTGATATCACAAGGCTTGACAAGAGTAGGTTGCCACCTCTTTGATGGAAATATCCTCTTGATCCAATTGATTACAGGGCTTCTAGGCGGTGACATGTTCCCCGCCCCGCCGGCGAACTGTACTCGTCTCGGTTGTAGGTAGAATTCCCAATCGTGAATGTGTTCGGGTTGGTATGTCGAAGAGTGGACGCTGCTCTGGAACGAGAACGGGAGACTGGATCCCGAAGGGTTGGAGAGCGATTGGGCCCCATAAAGGGTAAAACTTGGACCAATTGTCGCGGGACGGTCGATGTTCTCGGACGCGGGTAGTAGGGTGATTGGTGCCTTCTGCGAGTTCGAACGGCCCAGAGACTTCAACGTGTTCGATCGGGATCTGTTCTTGATCCCGACGGAAAGCCTCCTTGCGAGATCGGTAAAGGAGGAAGTGGTGGGGTTCTCAGGGGGTGTGACGCTTCGCCTCTTCAATGCAGCCTCGGACAGTCGTCTGTACCACTTACGCTTGGTTCCGGCGGTGGAAGACGAGGCAGGAGTCGTTGTTTCCTGAGAGGACGTTGTCAAGTTTGTCGGAGAGCGACCACCCGATCGTGACCCGGTTGCCGACGAAGGGAAGGACACGGGCGAGGCACGGTGGGAGGAAGGGATGTCAGACAGAGGGACCTGGATGTGCGAGCTACTCATCGTCATATCGGCTGGCTGGCCGAAGGTTAGGCCACATGCTGCGACACCAATGGTACCGGTGGCGCAGAGCTGTCGTATAAGGGACAGATTTTTGTCGTCAGCATCCAAGCCATGGGGCAGAGGTATCGGTGAGGGCAAGATGGCGAGCATCATTGTGAACAGAACATACCGTCGACACAGTCTTCATTGTCAGAACATTCCCTTGGGATGGGCCGTGGGTCTCTAAAACGGGTATATATATGAACGAGAGGGTATCCGTCGGATTGGATCCAAGGTGGCTAGTATAGTAGAGTACTATCGATACGTCGGGCGAAGGGTCGGCTAATTGCTTGGTCAGGCCAGGCAATTGTGATAATTGGGAATGTCGATACTCGAAGGGTCTATACAGGGTAGGTATAGAAGAGGCTAAGGTGGGAATGGTAATGGACGGGCGGATTTAGGAGGCCGCGAAGGGCATAGTTTTTAGGATCTGGAGGTTGGAGGTACTCAAGAGAGCGGTCGAGGGGGGAGGAGAGGGGGGGAAGAGAGGGTCCAAGACGGGCGGGATTGGACGCCCTGGATCGATTACGATACGATCAACTCCGCTTCGAGAGGATGTATATTAGATGGCCTCTTCTGCGGGACCAACTGTTTAAGTAAGATGGATGCCCGCGGGTTAGTGCTAGTCCGTATACCGACCAAGTGGTTAGAGGGCGAGGTGGAGCGGAGGAAGGAGGACTGACTGAGGGATTACAGCTGTCAATATCGGGCTCTGGTTGCCTCGAATTGCCCGGCCATCTGAAACAATAACAACGAGGCCCCAGAATAAGCAGGAGCAGCCCAGCGGCGAGTCGAAGGCTCGGTCGAGGCTAAATATTGATGTCGACTTCTTCCAACAGCTGATTTCGAGGGCGGAGCGAGGGAGGGGAAAAAAAAAAGGGACGGGTAAGCCCTCTATTGGATCCCTCGAAGACTAGTGTCTGGTTCGATGAGTTGTTAACTGTTTCGCCCAATGCATGCCAATGTGTACCGGTGACCCTGCCGCAGTATGGAAAACCGCGCAGCCGCTGAGGTATCCGGGACCTGTCAAATATAGGTCACCAATCACGGGGATGGGATGCGCAGACCCTGATAACGAGACGAGATAGATCATGCCCTCGGTCTAGTGCGTTCTACCACAGAGGATATCACACACTGACGAGAGGGAAGGAGAAGGGAGGGGGTCAGGCAGAGATACACGCAAACGTCAAGTAACGTATCGTGTACACACGGCCAGAGTGTGTGAAGTGTGCGGCCGTTATTGGGTGGACCATATATCACAAGATGTGCGAAGGGAAAACGAATCTTGAAGGGGAACGGAACCCGTCTTTCACGGTAGGCTGCTATCACTTACACTGTACAGTCACAATTGTCCGTCTGTCCGTCCGTTTCTTGATGCTATCGATACGGCCGGCCCAGTCCTCCTGCAAGATGCACGTGTGGTACTGCAGGATGGCTAGTCGAAAACGTCGGAAAATCTGCCGTGTCGTGCTGGCAAACGACCAGGTTGACAGCAAATCAGTTCAGCTGCGAGTTCGTCTGCCCAAGCCGAGAGCTCTTCCTTGCGTCGTGCAGCTTCTGGGGGCGATTGGGCGAGCGATGTATAAATAATGAGAATAAGAATAAGAGAAGAAAATGTTACTTCCAGTGAAGGATATTTTGATAAATAGGCGTTTACCGCTCCAGCATCCAATCCCGTCCGTGGTGCGGTGGAGGGAAGGCAAGGAGATGAGCGGGCCCCGAAGAGAAGAAAAGAAAGGCGGGACAGGCTATGGCGGGGCGGTAGAGGCGAGAACCAAGCGGATGGCGGGACAGATGACTGACGAAAAAGCGGAGAGGAATATAAAAGATGGATCTAGTGTCGAAACCAGTCCCTCCGATCTTTTCAAAACCTATGTCTCTGTTCTCCCAAGGGCCCTTGACACCTTTAGACTTTCAAGCTTTTCCACATGCGAGAATGCCGTCAAGCTATTGTAAGTCTCCAGAGGAAGCGTTTATGCAGGGTTCCAATGTAGACAGCACAAGCATGAATGCATGTAATTGCGGGAACCACGCCTGTTTCTTTTTCCTTTGGTTGGAAGTCTGACAGGTCAAGGATACTGCTAAGGAGCGCTGGATTTGAGGGGAGTTCTTCAACAATTTCTCCAATCCGGAAATTGGCGAGAGTCGAACGGTATCGACAATTAGGTTTGGATTGATATAATAGGTCGAAGAGAAGAGCAGACAGCAAAGACGGAAGTCGAAAGAACAGCTCAGACAAAACAGAAAGACCGGGGGCTTTCTCTTGCTTTTCTCTCGCGGCCTCTTGGGCTCGCGGTCGCCGGCAGGTGGCTGCTCGTCACTGGGAAACGTAATGAAGAATGAAGGTTGGAGAATCACGGTGATATGTTGACCGGCAATCTGGGAATGTCAATTGGTATCACGAAATACCAGAATTGAAGGAAAAGCACGCGCCTTGCTTGTCACAAATTGAGACGCCCTTCTCGTACGCCGCCAAATTTCGTGCACCGCCTGCCTCCGTCCATTCGTGTGCGGGCTGGTGAAATTTGGAGGACCGTCCCCCAAGACCCCGGCCAAATTGTGCTCATGTTGCCTCAGGCCCCCTGGCCTGCCGTCTCGTCTTGCACAAACAAACTTCCATTCTCAGGTGCTCGCCGACGGCATTGTCACGCCCATAGGCTCCGATGATGCCAGCGAAGTCTGGCTTGTTCCCTTGTCAAGCCGCCCTGAGGGGAACTCTGCAACAGACAAGCAATAGCCATTCCATGGAACCCGTTTTGCCGCTAATTGCCCAATATACGGGCCCATCCTTGCTGAAGGAAAATTGCAGTATTCCTGCCAGAATACTACTGCCTTGACACCAGCAATATGGTTGATACACCAGACCAGTTTCACGATCCTTTGACCCCGCCTCAGGACCATCATCCATGGCTTATCCTGATCCCAAACAGAACGATGCGATGCCACCCGATTGCGGAACAATTGCATCACCAGTTGGATGGAGATTTTGCCTTTATCATGATAAGATTGGCATTCCTTGGCCGCCTGCAATTTTAAACTTATATTAGACAATCACCGCCGCTCAGCTCAATTAATGGTATTTGGAAAGCGCTTCGACTGACCAGAATCATGTCAATTCGTCTATGAAATATAGCCCCCACGGAATAAGTCGATTTCGAAGTAACCGCATGTTGCACCGCAGCGGAAATTAAAAGGTTGTCTTTGGACTGTTGTCTCTCGACGACTTTGCATTCCGACACGAGTTTGTGTTGCCTCGTTTGTTCCTATCGCCCGGTTTGGAAATACAACGTCACAACACCAGATCGGGATGTCTGGGAATATCGAAATTCCAACGGTGTACCGGCAATATCGTTTATGCAGGTACCCTCTCCACCATGCAGACGTCTTATTTTGGGAGGCTTTAACACCCCTTGGGCATGGAGGCACGGATTCCCGAACGTTATCTGCGTGCGATTTGTGTCTTCTCTAAAATATACTGTGCAATGTATACCCTCACCCTGCTAGCTGCGGCAAGGTAACACTATGCGAGAATGGGATCTATACCCGTTAATCTAGATCAACCTACGGTATGACGAGGTGGATCGCCGTCGTGAACTCGTAGCTAGGATATAAATGGAATCCTATGCTCAGGATTCCGACCAAGGCGTAGGTGAGCGACCCTACACCAACCCGCGACGGTCTATATTTTTCCCGATCGGGAAGATTTAATATTTTATATATCTATAGCCGGTTAGGCCCTCTTTCTGCAGTGCCGGCAGGCTACAATTGCCGTCGGTATGACGACCGTAGGAGTCAGAAGCAAATCCAGATTTCCCAACCTGAGCGGTATGCTATTGTATTTCCAACATATCAACCGCCCATTGGCCTGAACCAATATTAATACCGGCTCCACCATTTTCATGTACTCATCTCAATAACGCTTTAAATCACGAATGTGTACATAGACTGGAACCGCAATAATCACCGGTTACAATGCTATACTAGTAGCTTCGACGGTAGTATATATGCGCACCTCTGTGTATAGAAAGTTTCGTCGGGTTCGGCTCGTACTCACTCGAGTGGACGGTTACACGCAGAAGCACTTGACAGCGGTCGTTTATGCATATAGCAAGCCGATGCTGAATTCGGCCAGAGCTGTATCCGGGGAACGGCTATCCTGATCGTGTGTGGCTTAGGCATATATCTAGGAAATTCCCGGGACCTGGAGGCGATAGAAGCCGTGTGGGCGCAAGCCGACCGGCTTGCTAATACCAAAAGCATCCGGGTGCATATGTATACCGCCAGATGTCCTGGTAGTTTTATCCGGACCTCGTGCTGGCCTGGCCCCGTCGTCTGACGGAATGATGTCGAAAGCCTTTCCCTACTTGAGACTGTAGACACATTAGCAAAAGCACAACATGTCAACACTAAGCGAGCCACATCTTTTAGGCCCAAACGGATTCCTCGGTGTGATTGATATATCCCCGAGCTATAGGACACCGTCCTTGGAAGGGTTCCGCCTAGATGGCCTACACTCCAATCGTTTAAGTCAGCGTAGGTCATGCGGCGACGCACGCCCAATGTCTGCATATATAAGAACTTTAGCTTGACTTATGTCGAAATGTGCAATCCTACCGCTAGATACACTTCGAAGTCTTGTTAGGTTGACCGTAGGATTCCAATCGAATACTGTATATCTCAACGACCCTATACGTATGAGAAGCGACGAAATTGGCACCGTGGATCCATGGATGGGAAACTCTCGCTTCTAGCCTCAATACTAAGGCCATACCATACTCGGACAGCAGGACAAAGTTTTTTAAGGACGAACGGAATACAAGGTCTAAATAAGCTTAAGTGCTCGGGAACCCGCTGGGCTTTGATAGCAATCCGATAAATCAGGCCACCAGAGTAGGCTTGATACTGAGAAACAATGTCTAATCTGGTCTCAAACAATCCACAGGGACAGGGCGATAAAAACGAAAGGCTGCCCCCAGACGCGGATCCATGTGGGAATCACATGCTCATGCACCGTAGATCACGAACGGTCTAAAGCTCCACCTTTACTGTGCTGGATGATCTATATCCAGGTCTATGTGCGCTAAACACCTGACGCAAGTTACCACGAGGATACCTTAAGAGTCCACCGAATCGATATCCCCACGCTTTGCCCATTGTCCATATTCTCCCAATCGTACAATTTCCGACAACGAACTGTCAGTGGGTCCCCACGAATACGAGGTATCCATTTATAAACACCAAACTCCATCTTTCTTCCCACTTTTATCGCTTTGTCATGCTTGTCGACCACTCGGGATCTCTTCCAGCTTCCGTTCGATGGAACGCCTTGGCCCTGGTCGAGTCGTTATATTTCAGCAGACATATTCTATATGACGTATGTCTCAGAATGCGCGATATATGTCTGAGGTTTAGGAAAAGGGTCCTGCAAGTTGAAAGATGGGGGTCCTTTTCTGTGAGCGAGTGGGATCTGCACATGGAATATACTTTGAGTGCACCGGTAGTGTGGTCTGTTAGAAAAATCGAGCGTGGGATGGCCAAGACCCCTTACGTGATATGATAGGACCTTTGATATCACTGGACGAGTTCGATGTTGCAATTGTCTAAACCTTGGATCGGATAACGGCCGCGTGGACGAGCAGGCGACCTTGTGTTACCCTGCACCTCAATGCAGACCAAAATTGATGATGGTTGGCTAGCATTAGGCGTATAGAAGATTTGCCTCAAATACGAGGCCAGACAATTCCATTGAAAAGCGAAACCCAGGAAATAGATGTGATATGTAATTTCCTGTCGTCGTGAATCCTGAGATACCAACATCAGAGATTTTCCTGAGCTGAGAGTCGGAGTTTTGTGGCGAGCGTTGACCCTGGTGGGTCCGTGTTTGTTGGGAACGGGAAGATATCGGGAGAGATAGTGCTATCGTATTGGCGCTGTGCTATTTTCGGTCAGTGCGAGACTGCTCACGACGTCAGATACTCATTCTGCTTGCCAATTTGCCAGCATATGTTCGGAGAAAGATCCCTTCAAGTCGTACAGAAATGCAGGAATGGCCAATTGATCAAGTAAATCTCCTACGGAAATTCGATGGAAGTACAGAGACGAGAGAATCCTATCTCCTGCCCGGCCAAAACTTTCGAAAACCTGATATTTGAGGGTGCAGCAGCATAAATGGCGCATTCGAGGAGCTGAAACACTGTTGGATTATTTGATTGAAGTGTGTTGACATCCTGTGGATATATCGAGAACCATCCACCTTTTTCGATGCTCTGGATGTGAACGTGGTAGGGCTGGTGTGAAAGCATCGGCAACATGACGAACGACAGCGAGGAAAGGCGATTAAGATGAGAGGTCGGCTGGAATGGCATAGAAAGGAATGGATAATTGAATGGCACATTTCCAACCCTCCCACCCCCCTCCCACATATCGTGGGTGGCTATCCACGATCTAGATCATCGCCGAATATGGCATTTGCCGATGGCCTAAAGGACGCAATGCCACAGATCCCGGCTTGCCTTCGAGGAATACGAGGAATCCTGCTAGGCTGAGCCGCATGTTGCATACGAGCTGTGCAGCCCCCAACCTCCAGAGAACAGTGCTCGGAGTCTCGGGGTCAGAGGGTCGAAGGGCCATGATTCAGTGCACCGAGGTTTTTTAGCACCCCGCACAGATATATCGCATTCAAGCTCGTCTCGGCATCACAGACCCATGACATTTATGTAAGTATTATTCTGTATATCTCGCATGCACCGGAGCCTTCAAGCCAGCAACACGGGACTCGGCAAGCCGGGACGCCTTCCCGGCTAATATGGCTGATATCAACGACCCAAACACCGACCTATGGAATCAGACGAAGGGCATGTATAGTTGCAGGCGCTTGCGGCTTCGTTGGTATTCCCTCGAGACCCGGTCAAAGCATGCGCGATCCAGCGGATGACGAATTGGTACCGTTCTCACTGGGTGGATCTTCAGCTCCGGAGCTCGTAATCTTACACGGAGGTCCTCGCAGGGCATAAGAGTTCCAAAAAAAATTCGATGGACGTGGAAGCTCCAAGCAAGGCTCTGAAAGGGCTCAAGGTAAGGGTGCCTACAGAATGCGGGGTCGGCATATATATTGCAGCTGAGGGATTTAACCTCCGTTGACGAATGTGCATTGTGGGCCGCGAGAGAGTAGCGGGATGGATGGCGGTCATCGAAGTTGGATGGGGCTCTTCGAGCGGGACCGCGAACTCCTCCACTGCAAAATTCGAAAGTTGCGAGTTAATCCTGGGATTCGAATCGGCTAGGCAGGCATAGAAGGGCAGAGCTGAACAGCAGGCAATGCTTGAAGGGTCGTGCGTCGGGCTTCCCCACGAAGAGATCTCATTATGCATGTGGATGGAATTATGATACTTAGAGTACAGTCGATGAGGGTATAGTACGAAATGGAAAGAAGGAAAAGACCACGTCGATCACTCTAATCAGGTTTGAACACCCGGTTCCTGTCTGTAAAGAATTATTTCAGATTGTTTAAAGTATCGACGGGCATCTGCGAGCGATTTGCACATGTCAGCATTTTTAAGATGCTCGAGGGAAACGAGGGCCGATGGGGATCACGGGAAGCTCAAGCACGAATGGGGTGGGCATTTGCGTGTAAATACCAAGGAATCGCGAAGCAAGGTGAAACATATGGGCTGGCAAGGTGGAGTGGCCAATGCAATATAGCTTACCTTCATCGATGAGCACCAGGCTGAGGTAGTATCTTGTGGAGTACTTCTTGTTAACCTCCCGGAATGTGGGGGTTAAATCGAACCCTCCGAGGAACAGTCTTATCGGTATCGTCTCGCCTGTGTCAATGTCAGTACATCGCTTGGCTAGGTGGGTGGGGCCCAGTAGCCCACGAGAAGACCACGATCCCCATGTTGAAGGGGTTTACAGGTGACTGTTCTTACCTCGAGATGGCGAGCCATCCATGATCTATGCGGAAGCCGCGGAGTCAGTTATATCGTTCCAAACCGGCGCACACGGGACAGAGGGTCGATGCTACGCATACCTCAAATCTGACCAATGTTTCGCTTTCATTATATTGATTTGGAGGCGTTCCAGTCGTCTCCCGTCGGATAATGGAGAGCTCCATATGCTTGATCTTCAGCCTGACCAAGAGGAAGTATATTCTTCCGACGATGACATCTTTCAGATGGTATTTGTTTTTTGAGTATTCGAACTCAATATGTAAGCAATCTTCAATGCCTACGTCCATTTTAATGGAACTGTTGATATCAGGAGGTTGTCTGTAGGAGTAGACCCATATGTCCTTTTCACGAATGACGTCTGCCAGCCTTCTGGAGACCGTCACTCGGATGAAATAGCGCAGTTTGACATTTATGCCGTTGTATGACTCGTATTGCTTCTCGACATTCTTGAACTCGAAGTCATACGTCTGGGGATGCTGTAGATCCCCGGGAGCCGCAAGCTCCTGGCCCAGGGAGAGAAACTCGTAATGGTTTCCTCGGTCGAAGAACATCTCTGAAGGGGAACCGGTTAACATGGATTGAAGTCGGAGATTCCACCATCACGTACCGATAGTTCCAATGAACTGAACCTTAATTCCTGTGTGCTCGAGCCTCTTTCCATCCTTCGGCCTGATCGTGACACCTCCCTTCACAGACTCCCCGTCTTTGTACAGGGGGCATTTCTCACGGCGGGTTTTGTCAAGCTTGACATCGACCATCTGTCTGTCATCTTCAGAATCCTCCAAGCGGATATCGATATCGAGAGGGGTTGAAAAGAAGTAGGACATGGCTGCGGTGGCGGGGTGGGAGATATCTAGATGTCGTCACCGCGGATGTTGTATCGCGAGCTGGCCCGGGAGCTCCGGAATGCCAGGTAGACGGTGTTTGGGTAGACGCGATCTTGGATCGGGAGTGCCGATGGGGTGGTTTCGGGGTGGAAATGGATGGTTCGGAGCTGCGATTTTGGAGACGTCGTTATGGATTGCGTAGCTTCGTGTAGCTTCAAGTTCCAAAGGGGTTGAAGGCATGCCTAATGCGGAGGGGAAGCGGTGTGGCTGGTGCGCATGTGATCTCACGTGATTGTGCAACGATGACAACGACAAAACCAACACGGCAACGCAACAACACGGTCGCACAGCAACACAGCAACACAGTGACCAACACATGAGGTACCAGCCACAGCGCACCTTCCTCGGAGCTCCTGGCCTAAGATGCCTACCACTCTCACGAGACGACAACCATACCATCATCCACGGCGGGGTGTCTACGCTGGGGCCTCTGGAGCCTCCGGCCTCCTGGCCTCCAAAGACAGGCCAGAGGGCAGAGGGTGGAGGTCTCCCCATCCCCGTCTCCGTTCTCCGCGACCAATCTTCCCCAGAAACAGCCAAAGCCAGCTGGTTAACAACGGCGAAATGCTGGCACTTCCCCGCATTTTCCAGGCAGCTGGTAATGCCGGCACTTCATTCGGCCTATTATTACCGTCTGAACTATAGCGGTTGAAAACCAGACCGCTGGCTGGGCCAGGTACCTTTCGTGTCGACCACTTCGTCCCATTGCATTTGTCGACGTAGCGGGTGCATATATGCATGTGTGAGTACCTAAGGAACCCACCTGGGGAACGTATATGCTGGTACATGTACAGTTCCACGTTCCATTGCAGCAGAGCTACCGTTCGAACTTCGTCCGATTCTTCCATGGGCACAGGCCTGTCTACGTCGTGTGACACAGTCGGTACTGCTGAAGGTATCGGACCTTCGTATCTTCCGTACAGGGTGTCTATACGCCGGTACCTGCCCAGGTATGTACAGTACTTACTTACACACATGCTCCAATGAGACCACCCAACGCACAACGACATCAATCCATCTCTGCTCATTGCATCGCCCATGATGGACATCAGGCTTCTCCCCCGTTGACATCACCATCATCATCATCGTCGTCTCTCAGAGGATGGTGTTTTGCATCCGGCTCGACGTTTTCATCAGAAAGCAGCCATGACGACACGTCGTCCCCGTTCCGGATCTTGTTCCAGCCCTCCAAAAAGGTGAGTCGCTAGTCAAGCCTTCGTGGTTCTCCCACCCCTCCGAGCCTTAGGATTTATCATGCCTCTTCCCCCGTCCAATCAAGAAACAGGCTAACGTAACCATCAAGCCTCCAAAGTCCTTAGTGTCTTCGGATGATCCGCATCTACGGCTCGCAAACGGAAACCATGATCATCCTGGCAGCTGGCCTCCTTTGGAGGCGGGGTGCAGATTGAACGCTGTAAGACGGTCTGCACAATCGTGGTCAGTCACGAGGAAGTTTCGTACTTCTCCTCGGATCCACCCAAACGGAGTTCTGTTGTTGCATGTTCAACTCCAGGCTTGGCCCGTTGAAGTTTTATTACCCCGGATTTTGCTAATGCTCTTCCCCCCAGCCGCTCGGAGCAAGGTTGTTCGCTGATGAGTTGTCAGACCTCTACTCTCCCATCTTGATTGACCCTCGAAGCCGCAAAAGATTTTACGAATCATAATATGCATCTTGCATTTCAAACACGAATGGGATTCCAAGACCTCTTTCCTCAAAAATCCCTCGTAAGAAAAACGAAGTCAGGCGATCTAGCCTTTACATCTGCGTGCATTGTTTGTGCAGTAAACGAGGTGCAAGATGTTGTCTACGCAAAATGTTACCATGACTGCATACATTTTTCTCTACAGTGCTAGCAAATTGCTCGGAGAAGGCCAGAAGGGAGGAATCTTGGCTCCGCCTGTGGTGTCCTTTTTTCCCTCGCTCCCTGGCTTCGCATGCTGCTTTATCCCAGGTCTCTTGCAGCCCAAGAATAGGATACTTCGCGGGGTACATATTGTGGAGGAAGCAAGGTTCAACGACATAGCATTTTGGCCCTAAATCCCTCATAAGATCGATCAGGGCTCGCACTGGCAACTCGTTCCTGCTGCAGGCCGGAGCCCGCCCGCGCTGCCGTGACACAATGATTCACCAAGGGAGCGGGGAGGAGGAAGAGGGGGTAGATTTCAGGATGGCATCGTCGAGACTTCAGCGCGAGGACGACGCTGGACCACCGCCTCTTCGCGTTGCACGGGCGGTCCCCAAAGTTCCAATATTCTTAAATTGAATCGGCGAGCCAGCGAGATTTTGGCTGTGTGGGAGAAGCGAGGGGAGTTCGCCACAACTTGCTTAGCTCCCCCGTTTCGCATTACCAACCAAACTAACGAGAAAATAGGCTGCGGGTGGGGGTTTCCAGCAATTGCCAGCTGAATCATGGGACCAGGGAGGCGACACTAGTCAAAGCGTGGGGAAACGAGCGGTTCCTTTTTTTACTTTTTTCTGGCCATGCAGGCCAATGCATGCAGGCAGACCAGCAGACGGAGTGCGCTCATCAGAGTGTCTAAAAAAAAAAAAAAAAAAGGATGACGGCGGCTTTGGTAAATCTCCTAGAGATCACCAAAGGAGTATTATAAGAAGGCAGCTTTCCCCAATCCTTCAACAGGTATAAAAAGACCTTCTCCCCTCTAGTTTCAAAGCTTTGTTTCACTAGTCATTCAATCATCACCACCCTCGACAGAGATCGATTTGACAAGCTCAACCATAGCCGCCACCTTTATACTGCTCTATCGCCTCCTCACCTCGCACTTTAAAATTTACCCCTCCTGTTATCACACGAGCTTTTTCCTCTTCATAAGGCTCCAAGATGCATCGATACACCCTCAGGTCCTCCGTTCAGGTTCCGCTCCCAAAGCCGGATACCTTGAGCCTCGACCTTGACGCAGCACTTGCTCGTCGAACCTCAATCCCCAAGGCAGTTCCCAAGCCAACTGAGGCTCTCCGCCATATTTGGGTTGTTACTGGCCCGGCTGGCTGCGGCAAGAGCTCAGTCGCTGCCTTCCTCGCCCAAGCTCTGGAACTCCCATACATCGAAGGGGACGACTACCACCCGCCCGAGAACGTCAAGAAAATGTCGAACGGAGTTCCACTCACCGACGAAGACCGATGGGGCTGGCTTGACACTCTCCGTCAAAAGGCCAGCGAGGAGCTCGAGTCCGGGGCTATGGGATGCGTCGTTACCTGTTCCGCTTTAAAGCGTCGATACCGAGATTTTATTCGCCAAGTTGGGCAAGCCGAGGTCGGGATCGTCGTGCGATTCGTCTACCTTCGCGCTGACGTCGAGCTCCTTATCCAGAGGGTCAAGGCTCGCAAGAACCATTTCATGAAAGACGATATGGTCCGAAGCCAATTCGTCGCATTGGAAGAGCCGGATTCCACCGAACCAGACGTCGTATCCGTCGATGTTTCTGGCTCTCTCGCCGAAGTTCAACAGGACGCCCTCCGAGAGGTCGAGGCTAGGATGTTCGAATGATCGACGAACACTTCCTCGGTGCGACGAGTCGTTTTCCCTCCGCGGTAACAAAAGCATTGGCATCGGCGTTCTATTCTTTCGAAACATTGGGAATACCTTCTTTTTGTTGCTTTGTCTTCTTTTTTTCCTTCTTACGGAGCTCAACTTAGCGATGGAGTTCCAAAATACCACATGGGCATTGTACGGGGTTAAGGTTTTCTGAAATTTTCTATGAAGTCTGCATTTCTGGGGTGTTTTTTCTTTTCCTTTGTCCCTCTCCTGGCATTGCAGAGAATCGAGGTCAAATCTGTAAACTAGCTTATTCGATCCTACAGAGGAAACCATCCAGCCTCTTCTGGTTCTCCTTTTTTGTTTTCTATAATGGATTCATCTAAACATCATTCCCCACCTTTCAATCGTATCGTAAGAAATTGTAGCTTCAAGTATATCTGAAATTCAGCAGCCTCCTTGAGACTGCAGAATGGAAACCACGAAAGCGAGCAGTATCCCAGCTAGCGTCGAGCAAACCTGGGCGTCAATGATTGCTCACATTCGATATGTGGGAGACCCTGACCTGTATGGTGGGCGCACGTGCCTCATTCGTCGATGTTGCTTTCCATATCATATCGGAAACAATTCCCTATAAAAAAAAAAAGGAGGAAAAAGGATCGAGTGTCGATGCATGCGCCGTTGGAATGCTGCCTCCCTCGTGACAGGTTTTCTGGCCGCGTTCTTTCCTGCTTCGAATTCCGCCAGTTACCGGCAGCTTGGTTCCAACGTAATAATGCTCTCGGTTCTTAATGCTCAATGACGTGATGTACCAACCCGCCTGCGAGTGCAGCTATGAGGTACATGTACATGATGTACCTTTTCTTTCCTGTCTTATACAGCCCTATCCAATAGCAGATACATCGCCATCGCATCCCTTCCCTCGATGTTTGCAGCGATGAGTCCTCCTCCTCAGGCCAATTACGAGAAGTCACTCCTTCCTCCACAGTTTCAGTTCCATCTTTGCAAACCTAACAGAGGACCTCCCACTTGATTGCTTTTTTGGCCATGGTTTGGGAGGAAAATAACAAAAAACGTGGAGGTAGCTTTTAGCTCCAACAGTTCGCTTTTCTTTTTCCTGCTCAACTTCTTTTTCTTTCCGAGATTTCGTTCACGTAACAGTTGACCACAGCCTTTTTTTTTTTCCGCACACGAACGCCTATTGTCCCACGCCGAAGGAGTAAGCCTGAGAACACTTTCGATGATTGGACAATTACCCAAGCTCACCCTTGCGAGAAAGGAGGTGAAGCAGAGTGGAAAAAGAAACCAAGAACGTGGGAGACAGCCACATTTCCCTCCCATCGATCGAATCGATGGATCCAGGTCATTGGAACCCGTTCCTATTGGCCAGTTGCGACAACTGCAACCATCAAAGGCTCTAATTTTCTCGAGGAAGACACCAATATTCGGAAACAGAGAATGGGCGTTCCTGTTTTCGAAATGTCCCCTTTTTTCGAAGACGCTTTGGCAACCACCTCCCTAATGGGACGGCTCTGCAAGACGTTAGCTTTCAGAGCGTTTGGCTCTTTCGAGAAATCATCGGCATTGTTCGTTCGATGCGGCTTCAGAAACATGGTCTTTCGAAGCTAGAGGCACAGACTAATTTAGCACCGTCTACCCGAGACCCGCGAAATATGCAACCTCCAAAGGCAAAAAAAGAAGAAGCTAGGTCTGAGCCATTGTGTTAGTGTGGGGGATACCAGGCGGTCTGGAGGCGAATTCCAGATATCGAGTAAGAGTAATAATCCCCCAAGCGTTAGCGGTCACTTTAAAAAAATTCTCCTTTGTTGGGTCGCAAGGCCTTGCCAATCCTCAAGCCTACTCTCGTGGACCTTGTTCGAGCCCCCCAAACGAAAAAAAAACGTCTCTATCTTTTTCCTGTTGGAAACTGCAAGGGGGTGTGATATAATTGGAAGGTTGAGATTGAGATTAACAGATTGGACGTCGCTTTGCTCGCTCGCTTGGACGATATGAAATTTGATTCGAAGGCATTACCCAGAAGTTGGGGATGGACCTTGTCGAAGGTTGTTTCGTCGTCAAGATATGCTCCTTGGCTGCGCGGACGGAGCTGCAGAGGCAATCGATTAAACGTAATGTGTCCACGCACTCTCGACCCACTGCAACCATCGAATGCGATCCAACATGATACAAAAGGGGGGCATGAGAAGGTGTCGGCGACATTCTCCACCAAGCCAACAGGAACGAGAAGTGGACGAAAAAAAAAGTCAAACCACCATCAGCATCCGATCGCTCAATTGCCGATGCCTGCCGATCCAAATTGTGGGGTGGGACGTTTAGTAACCGGGCTGGAGAAGTATGGAGTCGTTCTCGTTTGGAGGTAGTCAGCTTAAGCAAGGCCCCACTTTCCGATATTTGGGATTACCATATCTGTTGCAAATCTGGACCAAGGTCTGAAAACTCTGAATCCGAGGCGTTTTCTCGCCGTGGGGAAAAAAGCGTGATCAGATCCCGTAAAAAGTTCTCCAGCTTCCCCAGGAATTCTTTTCCAGGCGTGCAGCCCGGCTATCCCTTTAGAGGCGATTACCATGCACGTTCCCTCTTTTGGGGGTGGTTTCGAGTTCTTCAAGCTATATCGGATGTTACCATATGTATACTTAGTATAGTAATGTAATGTAGGATTATACCGGAGCCATCTCCGTCTAATAAACTAATGTCCTAGTCTGGGACTAATGCCCATTCCCCCTTGCATAAGCTGTGGCTGCCATAGTCTGTGGCCGTGGGGTACCTATAGATACATGTGAAAATGTTGTACATACTGCTCTGGCTAAAGTGCAAAGCTTTGGAAAGAAAACAACCACCCGTCATGGAGGCAAAAAAGGTGACGTCTAGCGCAACTTGGACATCAAAAGCTCAGGCTCCTCGCAGTAATCCTTGACGAGGTTTGCCATTCGTGCCATTGTGCTACCGTCGATAACGCGATGGTCCGCAGACTACCCGAAATCACACTTGTTAGTACCACTTGATTCAATATCGAAGGGACGGGGAAATTATCACGAGTCGCTAAGAGGAGGGTATAGAGAAAGGAACATACCCATGAAAAGTTGATGATGGTCTTGGGGACGACGGCGAGATTGTCATCGAAGCTTGGTACGACTTTGGACCTTCCGATTCCCATAATTGCCACCTCGCTCGTGACAATAACGGGAGCGACGTAAGTGCCGCCAATGTTCCCGATGTTACTCAACGTGATTGTACCACCTTTGAGGTCGGCTGGGGTTAGCTTTCCCGCGCTCCCCGCCGCTTGGAGTCGGGCCAACTCCGAGGCGATTTCCAAAATACTGAGCTGCTGAACGTTCTTGATGTTTGGGACCATCAAGCCGCCTGGCGTCTCCATTGCAACGCCGATGTTGTGCTGCGGACGCATGACCAACTTGGGCTTGAGCTCGTCGGTCATGTCGACCCTGCAATTGATAATCGGGTGCTCCTCGAGGGCGACGGAGACGGCTTTGAGGAAGAAGGGCATGTATGTGATCTTTTTGAGGGAGGAGTCATGGGATTTAGCCAAATTCTTATTGATGGTGTGACGTAGGGCAATCAATCGGTCAATGACGGCCTCGTCCGTGTAGAGGAAGTGCGGGATCCCGAGGGATCTGGTCATAGTCTTGAACATTTGGTTCTGTATAGGTGTCAGCGGCACCGTTCGTTCTTCTAGGGAGTCCGTTTGTGCTGTCTTCGCAGGTGATGATGAGGTGATGATGGTGGATGCTGATGGTTCTGCGGGGTCCTCGACATATCTCTCGACGTCTTCCTTCAACACCCTACCGTCCTTGCCCGTGCCATTAATCTTCGTTATATCCAGTCCACGCTCTTTGATTATCCTGCGGACGGCTGGGGTGGCTAGTGTCCTGTGCTTGCCGCTGTTGACGCCCCCGTTGAACTTGGCAACCGCAGCCGCAGCTCCCCCAGTATTCTCCGCAGGCGATTTGGCTACCGGGGACGATGCCGGAGGAGAGGGCGATGAGAGCGTGACTTTGGTTTCCTGCGCAGCTGGAGCGGGAGCAGCGTCCGCGGTGGCTGACTCGGACGCATCCTCTGGTAAATCGATCATATCAATATCAACCAGGGGCTTTCCAACAATTGCCATATCTCCCGCCTCGTAGTACAACTTCTTGATCACACCATCATATCTCGACGATATCTAGCACAACCATCAGCACTGCCATTCAAATCATCAGTCCGAAACCCAATTGGGACCTCACTCACCTCGACGGAAGCCTTATCCGACTGCACCTCGCAGATGTTATCGAACTGTTCGACTCTGGCACCCGGTTGTACGAACCACTGTATGATTTCGCACTCACGTATTCCTTCGCCGATATCCGCTAACAGGAAAGGCTTCACGACCAACGCCGGTCGTGAGTAGTGGAGATGTGCTCGCTGAAGATCCATCCGCCATGCCATCCGGCTGGTGCTCCGTGCCCTGCTCACCAACGACCGACGCCACATTTTCCGGTCTCTTTATCTATATATACTATCCTTTATTTTTTTTCGTTTCGGTTCCTTCTTCCGCGAAGAAGCTGCGAGGATATGTGTGGTTAGCGTTGAGATCTGGTATCGAGATCAGATGCTTGAAAAACCTACGTGGTTTGGAGAATACCGCAGAACCAGCGATGGAGCAGACGGACAGGAAGAAACGTTGACGGGAGATGGAGCCAGCCGGCGGGAAGAGCACGAATTTCCAATGGTGGCCGGGCAATGGTCTCGGAGAAGTGATGTGGGAGCTCGCAGCTTGGTGTTTTCCGGGGAAGCCTGAAAAGCCGCTTAACATCGGCATTCGCTGTGTCGAGATGCTGTCTAGCCATGGTTCGGCCTGGCCAGCCACCAGGGTAGCATGCCCGTCACGTGGGAGCTCCAACGCGTCCATCTGTTGCATTTTACACCGTCCAACGCCACGCGCAAGATGGGCAATTGCCTAGCGATATATAAGAGTACGGATGCATATATGCTACTAATCATGGCAGTATATAGGATGTCACGGGATTCCTGAAGCTCCGCCAGTATACTAGTTCAACTATCCGCGAAACCACGCCCAACCGCTAGTCTGCGGACTAGAATACTCGGGGAGATGTTGGACATCTGGATGCTACAGGCTCAGGTTAACCAAAAATAGTCTGGTTATGAGACTGAGGTTAACCCTGGATTGATTGATATGGGAGAAGGGTTCTCTCGGGATATGCTATCCAGGAACTTAGGTACGGGGGGCATGTTTGGGTCGACGCTCACGGGAGATCAAGGAGATTAAATGCCTCCTCCCACGGATGGTCAAAATCGAATATTTGATCACCAGTATTACCGCACGCGTCCAAACACCGCTGATACCTAGCGTTAGCGTTTTGCACTGGGACGGTCAAGGGGTGCAGCCGGTGGGATCCTGTATCCGAATCGATCCACGATCAAAATCTTATTCTTACCCGCCGCAGTCTAAACGTCTGAACAGTCGCAGTCAATGCGTCCGTCAACCGGATGACGTTCACCACGCTACCTACAATCCGAACAACCACATGGATAGAGGGCCCCTGATACGAGGAACTGCGATTACGGATGGACTATGAAATAAGAAATATTGATTCGAGAACGTGTGCATGTTGTCAACTTCTGATCCTCGGTCCTGGTGATGTGAGACTATTCTAGTCAGTCTTGTACCCCTGGACCCGTCTTGTATTGAAATTCTTAACAAACTGTATTATTGCGAAAGGGCACCCGTGGTCCTGTATATATCACAACTGTGGGCCTTTGTATAAGACTGGTCTCGTAAACTAGCCAACACTACAAGACTAAGTCCTTGTTAGTCTATGGTGCTTGTATGTTATCGACCAAATATAAAGACCATCTATCGAATATATAGGCCGCACTTCTGGGGTTTCTAGCCTATGTTCGACCAAATTGTCTGGTTATGAGACCGGTTATACCACAAGACCGTCAGTGTTTTAGACTTAGCTGCCGAGTTGCAGCCAGCGTCTGTCGTACATACAAGCCAATATTAGACGTGGCCTTTGCTCTGCGACGCTCTGATCGATGTCTCATACGCGGAGAATGCAAATATCACTGACAGGTATCAGGAGCTCGTGCTTTATATGGAAACGCTTATATGATTCTCTTATATTCATGGTAAGCCGCTGTGACAAAATGCGATAGAAACAGATACCAGATGCGATAGAAAAAATATACCAAATGCTAACATAAAAGAACGCCGCAAGCACCGATTACCTGTCGCCCACCAGAAATATAGTACCCGATGATGACGCCTAATGATAGACAAGCCGATACCCGTTATCATACACATTACCATGATTCAACCTAAACCTGCCGGCGTCGATGTCCCCCCTCAGCTCTTCCGGAGCCACATCTCTCGCCTAGACGGGAAACCTCCCTCAGCTACCGTACCCTGCCTTTACTTCCCCCCCACGGATGATCCAAAGGAGAGAAACGATAGAGATAGAGAGAGGGTTATACCTCAACCATCTTCCCGTCCTCCACCTTGACCGTCTTATCCCTCAACTTGCGCATCAAGGCGACGAACTGACTCTCCTGGAACTTGCGACTGGTATCCTGGCTCAGCGTGTCCACTAGCTGCCCTGCAGTTCTGGCCAGTTCATCAGCGTCGTCGCGAGATTTATCCTGCTCCTCCTTGACGTCCTCTTTGAGGTCTTCTGATGGCGGGAGGGCGCTTTGGAGAGGGTTCGGAACCTCCCGCTGAGGGAAGTCCATGACGTCGGACTGTAAGATGGCCGCTTCCTCGAACATCTGGTCGAACTCGGCGTCCGTGTAGGATGTTTTGGTGTCAACGTGGTTGGATTGGAGGGGTTCGTAGGAATGCAGGGAGGTCATGGGCATGTACCCGCTACTCATGCTTGTGAAACCGCTGCTCGCCACCGAGGCATTTTGTTGTGATACGGTAGACGTTGCCGGCGAGGCAGCGTTTAGCTGTGAGAGGAACTCAGCACCCCAACCTGTGGCGACGGGCTTGTGGGTTTGCAGGGCCGATATGGGAGGAGGGGTGGAGAGCTGGAGTCGCTGGAAGTCGGCGGCCCAACCGGCCTGCTGGAGGGCGGGAGAGGGTGGAGCGGGGACGGAGAAGTTTTGGAGGGAAGGGCGGGTCCTCAGAGATTGGTGGGAGGGGCCCGGGGAGGTGCTGAGGAACTGTTCGAACTCGTCATGTTGGTGGGGGACGAGGTGGGACTGCTGTCGGAATTGCTGGGAAGCGGTGTGTCAGCACAAAGTACCTCCTATAGGCTTTTAATATGGTGAGAAAGGAAAGAGCAGTGGTCTTACAGAGGAGGGGGTTTGGGAGCGGAAGCGGTCCTGCTGGAGGGAGCGGTCGAGGGAGGAGTGGTTCTTGAGGGACTGGAGGGGGTTGGAGGGCCCGCACATCGACGAGGATGACATGGTGGTTGCTGGCTGCGATTCTACCGCTACTGCGACGGACACGGGTATAGCCTGGTAAGAGGTGTATCGAAGGATGAAGGTGGGTGGAGGTTGAAGGAAGGTTTGGATGGGATGGAATAGAGATTAGAATTAGAATTTGATGCCCTCGGCTTCGGCTTTCATGTGAAGTTAGCCGAGGACCAGCCGGACTGGGAAGTCACCTGACAGGCCTGTTGCCGGGCCTGCCAAGCATATGCCCAGCTGACATGGCAGAAGGGGCTCCGGTGGTTACGGAGCGAATGGTCTGAAACGTCGCAGGGCATTTCAACCGGACTGTCCCGACGGCGCGGACGATGACGGTGAGAAGAGCATGGTTACATACGGCAGGCCTTCGATTGGCCGTCTGGAAGGGACAAAAGTGCAATACCTGCGATTGTTGGAGTTGTAGGAATAGGAATGGATTGGATGGAAGAGGAATGGGGAGAAGAAGAAAAGAACAATCCTACTGGGCTGCAGGAGCGAGCGAGCTAAGCTGCAGCCGGGGATGCGATGTGATGTAACTCTCCCATCGGTGGGTGAAGTTGGGGCGCAGTTCTTCCCCTGCACTCAATTGGGCGATTGGCTGATAGAATACGATACACCGTTTCACGATAGCTTCGACGATTTGATTTTGGCCTGGACAACGATCAATTGATGCCGACACCATACATACTTCTTACTTATATCAAGTGCTTCATCGATTGGTCTGGTGTTGAATTCACAGATCGAGCACAATGAGAGTGTATGCGGGATTGAGGGCCTTGAACAAATCGCGCAGAGGTTCGAACAGGAAACAGCCAAAAGCGCACATCCGCAGATTGGCCAATCAGGCTGCGTGACAAATGAGTCATCGGTCGGTCACCACAGAAAGTAAGAGTCATCAGGCATTCCAAATAAAACCCGTGTTGGCCGCGTCAAACGCACAACGCGGCAACACATCCGCGGATCCGTCGACAGGACACAGCGATTCGGTGCTCTTCGCCAGCGTAGACACGCACTGACAGAACCTCTCGACAGACGGGTCAACGGATAGGCAGAGGGCACCGTCTGAATTAGACACCGTGCCCACGAGCGGTGGAACCTGCCGACGCTCTGAGGGTCAGGTATGTAATATTACGGTGCGAGGGCTGTGCTGGGCTGCAGCTAAATTAGCAGCAGCAGCAGCGTCAAACAGCCCGCCGAGCAGCCTTGCTGGCTCCTCGCCAACCCCAAAAGTATAAGAACCCGTGAGTCACCCGCCGTCGTTCGCCTTCTCTTCTCTCCTCCATCACCAGACTTCATCCAGAACAAAACGTAATCACAAAGTATTCCCCGTAGACTCAGCCAAAATGGCCGCCTGAATCCCCCCAGATTCCGCCACTCTTCCCAAACCCTTCAAAATAGCTTATCCAATTATCTCTGCTCTCAATCAGGCCCCGTCTTTCAAAGACTCGCCTGATTCCACTACCGCCAAAATAACTTCGCTCAGCGAGTTACCCCCCCAAACCGTCAAAATTTCACCCTCAACGGACGCTTTGCGTTACGCACAAGCCCAAGATCCGCCAGGATGGCCCAATCCACTTATTCCCAATTCGCCTGTCAGGCATTCTCCAGATATCACAGCTCCCCATCAGAGAGACTTCCAACTCTTCTCCACAACTCCCACCAGCAGCAGCCTCAACAATCAGACAAACTTCAACGCGGACTTCGAGCTCTTTCCCCAGGATCCTGCTCCCAGGAGAATCTCTTCGACTACTCGTGCGATCCCTGAGATAACTTCGTCCAACGTCAACGACGCTGTCTTCAATCTCGGTTATACCACATCTTTGCCCGCCAACCGCTCCTTCGTCTCCGCTGCTGCCGCCGTTGCCCCCGCAACTTCCTCTCTCGTCCAACGCTCCTCTCCCTTTGTTAACTCGGCGTCGGACTTTAACCCCGCTCTCATAGAGGCTCTCTCTGACAACCACCGAGCCCATCTTATCAGAGGTAATTCTTCCCCTTCCATTTCCATTCCCATCCCCTTCACACTGCCCCCCATAACCACAATACTCGACTCCCTGGAGCCTGTTCTCCAGCAAGACATCGACATGTATCTAGATTTTTCAGACTCTCCTTCTTCCTCATCATGTTCCCCATCTTCATGTTCCGCTTCTCCCTCACTTCAATCTCCCGTTGAATCCCAGCTAAAACCACCCAAAGCAGAGTTCAGCAAACGCCAGAGAAACATGGAGGACGAGCTGCTTTCAATGGCGGCCCTCGAGGCTTCGCCCTTCCTCGCCAACGACATGACCTTCTCCCCGAACAACCCTCTCTTCCACGACTTCTCTCCTTTCATCGGTACCCTCCACACCGGGCGTACCAATGATACCCTCGACGACTCCTCTCCGATGGACACCCCTCTCTTCGGTATCGAGGATGGAATCACCGAGGAATGGCCACCTCTGTTCCCTACCGAGGACGCCACCGGCTCGACCGACGTCCTCGTCAATCCAGCCGCTCTCATGATCGGTGGGAACGGAGACATGTCCTCCACCCCTCCTCTGGCCGCCGTTATGCCAACCAGGCAGTTCTCCACCGACTCTAACAAGTCTCGCACCCCGCCTTCCCCTTCAACCAAGTCGAGACAGGCCTCCAACGCTCAGAAGAGGTCGTCCCTGACCGGGATCAGCAGGAGAAAAGCCGCGGCTGAGCTGCCACCGGTGCAGTTCGACCCATCGAACCCGGTCGACATCAAGAGAGCGAGGAACACCATGGCTGCTCGTAAATCCCGAGCGAGGAGGGTTGAGAAGATGGAGGAGTTGGCCGAGGCCGTCGAGAAGCTGCAGGCTGAGGCCCAGCTTCTCAAGGAGGAGAAGGAGTTCTACAAGAACCTCGCCCGACAGCACGGCGCCCTAGTTGATTGACTTGGGAAAATGCTGGAGCTGAAGTTCGGATCGTCTGGGAATACTACTGTCACATCATCTACTAATATTGGGAATACTACTTTGAGCCATCCTGGTGGAGTTTCTTTGGGCTTGTAAGGCGTTTTTTTTGACCTCCTGCTCATTGCCGGAAAAAACTCCTTCTACTTTCTTTTCTTGTCTATTCTTTTTATCATCTTTCCGACTCGTTTTCTCCCTTTTTTCACAATTCTTCCTTTTCTATATACCTTTTTCTTCATGATTGACGACGGATCGTATCTTTGATATTTTTTCGATTTGCTTTTCACGTTCAATATCCCTGACGTTTTTAGTTCCAAGTTTGTACGCACGCTCGCGGAGGCACTTCATCCTCGATGCTGGGAACAATTTTTGTTCTTTCTCCTAGGTTATTATTCGCTACCTACTGAGATTACTACTTGCTTCCGAGTAACTATCATCGCTACAGAACACAAATACCAAAAAAATTAATCTGTTCCAATATTCACACACTCTCTCACTCGATCCGTAAAACCGTGATGTAAACTGTCACACACTCTCAATCTTGAACTCGGACAAACTGTGATGTGCCTGTCCCGAGTAACCCTCAAGTCAAATGTCTCGTGCGTGTGAAAATAGAATAATCCCGGCCGCACAGGCGGGTTCAGCTGAAAATGGAAAGCACATGCCGGGGAGGGTGGACAGATCCTTCACCCAGACACACACAATGGGTATTTTCGGCTTACTTGTGCGATCTGTGTGGGTTTTTCTGCTTGCCCATGTCGAATGCAGGCTGGCATGCAGGTAAGAGCCGCTAAGGGAGAAGCTGTGCCTCCTTTCACAACGGGCGTCACCTTCGCCGTGGGCGATTCGATTGTTTGAAGGGAAAAAAGGAAAAAATGAGAGAAGATAGAGGAATGAAAAGGAATGAAAAGGCGGGTGATATGTTAGTGGGAAAGTATAATATCTTAGCGGCAGGGGTCTCTTTCAGCTGGAAGTTTCGCGGAAGGCATTGTTCGATTACGAAGACGGTCGTGCAAGCTTGCTTGAATGTCTGGTGCCGATCTCAAGGCTGCTCGTAGGTAGACACGACGACGGTCAGACGCACGTCTGAGGGCTTGAGATCTTGTAGATGAGGAACATGCTTTGCGGGGAGACGCATTGATGTGTAGGTGTATGTACGCTTACATGGACATGCACGCTTGTACACATATACTCGTATTTCAGCTGTGATAGCTGTGATGCCTTTCAGTTTCCCCACCCTCGGAGGCGAGATGTCGATTTTTCTGCTCGCGATCGAGGAAAAGATAGTGGGAGTGGGTTTGAAGGGAATAGACGTATCGTACCGCGCATAGGCGCCCGCATGGAGAGAGTCACACTTGCAGCAGCCTAATAATCCAACGAGGACTCCCAAAAACTTGAATTTTCTTTGTGAAATAAGGTTCGGTGGAGCCCTGCAGTCTGGCGGAGGACCGTTGGACAAAGAGGACATCCTAGGCTGAACCTTCAGGCTTCCGGACGACGACGTTCTCGGGTAGCCTGGCAATATAGTATTCTCAAAGCCTGAATCCATATTATCTATCACACCTTATCTCGCAGGCCAGATGCGTACTTGAATCTATCACACCCCGGCCAATTGACTTGTGTATATCATATATTATCCCCCTAAATCCTCGCCATAGGCGTACGCGTGCAGACGGACCAGTAGCAGGTCTTCGGGTCTTACCCACGTAAGAATTGATTCAGGTTGGTATACGGGATAACCTGCTAAAGTAGAGACGATACACGGATGCGGCTATGAAGCTTACGCAGCCATCATCCGGACACCGTTCCCTGTTCCTTGTCGTATCGTACGTACTAGGTAGCCCGTAGATATAGCTTAAGTAGTAGCCTACACTACATAATACATACTTATGTACTTAATTATAGTTGAGCGTGATAATATAGCATTCTCGACGAGGACGATCTCGATATACAGATCGGTAGCTGGCTGCAGCCTGAGATCCCTCGAGTTAAGGTTACCGAACGCTAATCAACGATGATATTAACCCAGGGTACGTACACCGCGCATCCCCGAGCCAGCTGATACAAGGCACACTTTAAAGCACGGGAGAAGGTACAAAAGGGTCATTAGAAAGGCTCCGCGAAAAGTTATTCTACAAGAATAAACCCATTAAAAGCTCGTTCGCCTGCTACGGGAAAAAACGAGGGAAGGCCGAAAGCAAACAGAAGGGAAGGGAAAGAAAAAAAAGGAATGGAATTAAGAATATAGAGTATATAAAATCCGCGGGTGGTAAAAAAGCGTGAAAGGCCGGGCGCAGTCCTTTCCTCGAAGTTGACATGTCTACCGTTACAAGTGACGCCAGAGAATTCCGTATATGTATGTGCAAAGCCGTGAGAAAAAGAGAGAAGAGTCGCGAAGTTATTATATAATCAAGGAAAGGAAAAAGGCCTGACATGGGGTATCCGGGAAGGAAAAAAAAAAAAAAAAGAGCCGCTTTTTTACGTTATATATGTAAGGTGGGTTAGTCAGTCGGGGTGTTTTGTATTCGTGGTGTGTGATGTGGGACCGGGAAACCACGTAGGAGGAGGTTTCTGTTCCGGGTTTGCGCTGGTCTAGAAGGGAAAAGGAGGGAATCTGTGGGTTTGTGGGTGAGTGATAGAACTACTGCTCAACTACGCAATCAGAGAGGTTAATCAAAAGTTGGGCGAGGCAGCGTTTCGTCGCTTGGTCGTCACGGAGAACCTGGGAGAAAGTAGCATCACGGAGTGGTTCCGGAAGGCATTGCCTCAGCGCTTCGCGGGCACGGGGGTTATCGCTGAGCCTGTAAATGGTTAATGGATAATCGTTGCACCTTTAGAAGAGAGATAAATACCTGAGGAAGCAGCGGACGACATGTTTGAGGAGCCTAACCGTCTGCTGTTCAACCAACTGGTTGACCATGTTGCTGAGGACGGTACCGACAGCATAGAAACGTTCGTATGTTTGGCAGATATACTGAAGACCCGTATCGTCTAGGAGGATCTTCTGGACGATGAAGATGGCGACGGTCTTCGAGAGCTCTGAGCCGGTCTCCATGATTCGGAGACAGAGGGGGATGATTTCCGTCGACAGGAGAAAGTTGATGACCTCGGAGCTGTCATTCTTTACGAGAGCACCGATGACACCGAGGGAGGTAAGTCTGAGGTACTCAAATGGTCGGGACTTGGACGTGGTGTTGAGAAACGGGTACAAGAACAAGGGGATATGAGCTGCGGCGCGTTAGTAAGTGTTCTGTGAGGTCTACGCGGGAGCACGTACCGTTGAGGAACAGATTACGAGTGTCGTTATGCGAGGCGACGCACTGAAGGAGTGCAAGGGCATTGCAGACTCGGTTTGAGGCAGCGGCGGTCAAAGAAGAAGGGTTGAGGAGTGGGTAGACGGATATAATCTCTTGGACCAAGACGGCCATAACGCCTGGAGCGGACAAATAATCGGGTGTTAGTGATCTGAAGTGCCGGCGATAAGAAAGGCTGGAAACGTACCAAAGGAGTGCCAGAGGAGAAGAGCGAGGTCGTCGACCTGTTCTCGCTTCTTGGAGAGTTCCAAGAGAGCCTGCTCGCGTGACCCTCCTGCGACTAGTTCCATAATCCAACCGTAGACCTTCTGCTCCTCTTCGGAGGCTCGGATCTGGGCCGGGATTTGGCCCATGAGGGCCGCCGCTGCCCCACCATTGACGGTGACCTGCTGCTGCTGCTGTTGCTGAACATGCTGTTGCTGCTGCTGCTGTTGCTGTTGTTGCTGCTGCTGCTGTGATTGATTGGCACTGAGGAGGCTGCGTGCATTGAGGTTATAGAGACCGGGCTGAGAGGGCTGCGAATGAAGCTGGGCCTGCTGATGCTGCAGGTGGTGTTGCTGCTGCTGCTGCTGCTGGCTTTGCAGCCATCCTTGCTGGTCGTGGGAGAAGGCTTGGTGAGCGCTTGTGAACTGGAGAGTGCTCTGCATCATCCTGGTCGATGATGATGTTTGGACGGAGAGGGTGTTTTGGAGCGTTGGTGGTGAAGCTTGACGGGACGGGAAGCGTGGGGTTTGACGTTGGCTGGGAACGAGTGGTGCAGGGATGAGGGAGAGTCGGCCGAGATCAGGGTTTTATACTGCCCACACGGTCAGCTAGTGGCGGACACGCGAACGAACGAAGGGATGATGGTGATGATACCGATGAAGATGGTCTGGTCCGGATGGTTGATGGTGGATGGTCAGAGGTGGATTATTTGTGATGGCGAACCGTCCGTGTGAGCTATTAGAAATCGAAAACACCACGCCCGATATCTCCGATCACGCAAGGACCGCACAATTATATGCATCCATCTCCACCCATTTAATTGCCCTTAGTCGGTTCGTCCTGCTGTGCGACACAGCCGTGCATCGTCGTACACTACAATAAACCTGCATACGATTCGACCGTCCTGGTACATACTTAAGTATATAATACATCTGCCGCTTCACAATACTGCGGATTCTATACAGCTCTATGGAGATAAAGAATATATATATATATATATATATATATACTGGAATAGCCCGCTGGCATCTCGGTGGGATCAAAGAAGCGGTTCTTAATAAATATCGGAAGCAGGCATACGCAAACCGGCGAACCCGCTACTTGGAATAAAAAAGTCTATCGCACACATTAACACCACGCCGGTTGCTTCCCTCGTCATTACCTCTTCGTATCATATTACATCGGGGAGAAACGAAAACAAGAAAAAGTAATAAATATGTATATCTTCGTGACCACGGTTGGAGAGCAAGCTGGAAAGGAATGAAAACTAGAAAAGGAAAAAAAAAAAAAAAAAAAAAAGGGAGGCAGAAAAAGAGTGGAGCGAGGGTATGAATAGACGCCGGCATTTTCACATATCTCATGTGGTCTGTCTCATTATCTTGCTGGTTCCAAAGGGAACTGGGGTGGACTAATATCTTGCTTGCTTGCTGTCTGGCTGGCTGAAGAAAACACGGGGAAAAAAGAAAGTCGTTAAATTTCATAAACAGGCTGGGGAATATTAAACAGATTGTAATCAGCTAGCGCTGCTGAAGATGCACGGGAAGTGAAGTAGTGGGGTTTGTGAAGGGTAAGCGCGGTAATCGTGAGGTTCGCTGTCCCGTCCAGATCAGTGCGTTAAAATGGGCAGCTATCGGGTAGAAGGGTTTGTTCGATAGCTGTTGGACAGCTGCATCAAATCTCTGCTAGAAGCCATTCTATAGCCTCAGTTCAGAGATGATCTTTGTAATCATGTTCTTGTAGGACCACGAATTGCCTACAAACAAATGCAAAGTTAGCTCCATAGCTTTCCTCGGTGCCCGATCAGAGGAGCCGCTGCACATACCTGCTATCTTTTTCTGTTGGATACCGTAGAGATTCATCAAGGGGACCTTGACTATGTAGATTTCGAACTGTAATATCATACTTCCTCCCAGCTCTGATTGAATTTGGTTGGAGGGGTCCGTCATACTTTCAGCGGATAAATCGTTCGTATTCTCCCCCTTTGTTCGGCGCTTCATTGAAGCGCTCATTGCGCTGGTCCCGCCGAATGACAACTTCCTACGATGCGACGATGATGATGGTGCGACGGCGGCAAGCATCTCCGGGGACTGTGGGATATTGTCTTGGACGGTCGCGAGATCGATGCTTGGTTTGTGAGTGCAAGAAAACCCCCCCTTTATTTCCCGGAATTGAACGCCCATTTCTCCGAGCACCCTCATGAGGTCAGCACGGATTGCCGGCGGTGGCTTGCTCGTGGTGGTGGATACGCTCAACAATCCCTTGAGGAAGATTGGCTTGACATGGTCAATCGAAGGGGTCGCGCCAACCGCCTCGGTGCTTCCAGCCGATGCCATGTCCGCGTCGGTCTCCTCAGGTACGTCCACCGGAACGGTAGAGGGTTCTTCGCGTCGTGTCCGCCTAAACGAGTAAGACTCTCTTCTAGAATGTCCCGTCGAATTGGCTCTGGATGCGGTTGCTTTCCCTGCAGAGCCCGGGCGACCGCTCAACGATAGCGGCCTTTCAAATCCCTTAGATGTGAGGTGGGGTGTCTGGGATTCACCCGCCTTGGGTGCGAGCCCGTTCTTCCGTCGGTGGTCGGCTTCGGAAACGCTCGTGGACCGACCGAGCTGAGCGCCTTTCTTCGATGAGCTCGAGCTGCCCGTGTCAAACTGGGCCGCATCCGGGCTCAAGAATTGTTGCTGATTCGGCTGCGAACCGCCCATGTCGGTATCCCTCGTCCTTCGGACAGACAGGCTCTTCCTAGGTACCGCGATGTCCGAGGTTGCAGGGCTGGCGCCAGAACTCTGAACGGTGACTACCGGGGTGGTCGTCGTCTTGGAGTCAGGCTTGTGAGAGTGACGGCGGGTACTAAAGCGCCTCAGCAGACTCGCGGCCGTGCTTTCCTTCTTGACCGAATCAACGGTCGTCATCGTCGGCTGCGCGGATGAGGATGTCTGGTTGGAGACGCTCAGCTGTTTCACGGAATCGACGAGTTCTTCGTCCCCGTGCGTCCTCGCCCGTGGGCGTGTTCGGGACGGAGTTGAGGACTCTCCTTTGGCGTCATAGCCGGCATCGCTGGTGTGTGCCATTTCGGGAACAGGTATCACCGGAACTTGCAGGGCTCTTTCTGAGCTTTCATTGGGCGCAACGCTGCCTCCGGACAACGCCTGCGCGGTGCTGGCCTCCGCGGTGCTGAGCTCCAGCCTTCTCTCCCGCTCCTGCTTCTCTCGAACCAAGTAATAAACCGACAGCAGAGGGTGGAATGCGCTCAGAGGATCCGTATAAGGATGCGAGAGGGCTTCCGCACTAGGAGCCGACAGAGCATCTCTTGAGCTCGTAGAAGATCGTCGTTTGTAGAAATCAAACTGGAATCCCTTCTTCTTTTCTTGGACGCTCGGGGTAGCGGCATTCTCCTTCATCGCCAACCTGGACGCTTGTTGGTATTCGTCGGATTCGATAACACGGGTCATAAGGCTCTGAATATTTTCGGGGCTACCGAATTCGAACCCTGTCATCGCGAGGATGACGTTGGGATCGAGAGGGAGGGTGATGGGGTCCCGATGGGGTAGGAAATTCTTAGGGGGCCCGTCAAAGCCTTTATTCATCCATGGGTGATGCATGATTTCCATCAAAGTAGCACGCTGCCGTGGATCGGTCACCAGCATTCTCGACAAAAGCGCCCTGCAATCTGTAAGAAAAGAAAAAGAAAAAAGTCAGAGGCGGGCCTTAAAAATATATAGCTAAGAAGTCCTGCTACAAACCTTGCGACAGCCAGGCTGGGTAATCGACCAATCCGCGCTTTATTTTCGCGTGCAATGCGGGCATGCTCTGGTCATCGAACGGCACCTTTCCGCACACGAGGACGTAGAGGACGATGCCGAAACTCCACACATCTACCTCCGGGCCGAGATACGGTTTCGCCTGGAGCAGTTCTGGGGCAGCAAAATATAATGACCCGCAGAATGTACCGAGCAGTGACCGTGGTGAATAAAGATTCGACAGCCCAAAATCGATTATTTTGATGTCCCCCGTCTTGGAGATGAGGATGTTTTCGATTTTCAAGTCCCTGTGGACGATGCTATTCCGATGGCAATAATCCAAGGCACTCGCGATCTGACGGCCGAATTTGCGGGCTTGCTTCTCCTTCAGTCGGCCGTGGGATATGATGTAGTCCAGCATCTGGCCACCGTTGACATATTCGAGCATCATGTACCAATGATTATTGGTTCTGACGACGTCACGCATTCCGCAGATGTACGGGTGGTCGAGCAAGGTCATGATGGCGGCTTCACGCGCGGTTCGGATTTCCTTTGATTCGTCCCTGGGAGCCCTGCTAGAATGATCCTTTTCCGTACCCCCTCGGGGAACTATCTTTACGGCGCACTGTAAAAAGGGAAGAGGGAAAAACGGGTTAGCGGGTGGCTCGATCAAGGGCCGTTACTTGGATACGGCCGCTGGACTGCGAACCGCTGAGATTACCTGTTCGGATCCATCGCTTTTCCTGGCAATCTTCACTTTGCCCATGCTCCCGGCGCCTATGGTCTTACCCAAAACCCAGGTCCCCGTCACCCCCTGAAGCGTAGTTTTCCGAGGCTTCTGAGATGATCTTCCGGGCTCGTCGACGGAACCGGGAGTGCCGGCTATGGGACTCTGAGCGTCGGACATGTTGGAGGGCTGTCTGTTGTGGTCCGGTCGTCGTTGTTCGTATGAAGCGGGTGGGGGTTGCATGCGAGTGGAGTGTTGGTCAGGGTCCCGTCGGGAGGAGGAGGAGGAGTGCTGGTAACCTTCAGATCGACCGGCCGATGTCTGCGTTCGGGTGATGGAGGATTGTCTGACATGCGCCGTACGCGTGGACTGAGATCTTTGGACGCTGCTTCCCGGTGAGGCCGGAGTCTGCGGCTGGGAGGACATGGCCGACTGGTAGTGGTGGGACTGATGGTGATGGTGATGGTGGTGATGGTGAGGCTGCTGCTGCTGCTGCACAGCAGACATCTCGGGGCTCGGATTGTGACGACAGGCTGCGTTGTTTGCGTTGTGGTAGGTTCGCAGCTTTCCTCAGCGGAGCGTTGGATGTTTCTGGATCGCGACAAACCGTCTGAATCTGGGTTTGAGGTCTGACGGTGAGATCGGAGACCGTTCACAGGCCCGGATAGCTTCGACGTAACCACCCGTGGATGTTGGGATGCCGGGCGACTTGGAGACGGCGTTGTCCGAGTGAGGGGTGACGGAGGGTGGAAGGGAGGGTGGGAGGAGGAGGAATGCGGATGGGTCGAGCCCCTCCGATAAAGCTGTCAGGCGCTGTGCGGGTGGACGTTGCTGACGAGGGGTGTCTGCTGGGGAGCGACAGGGCACGGGTTAGATTCTGCTAGAGATGGAGATGGAGGTGGAGATGCGGAGATGGCCCGTTGGAGGGTGTAGATGGGGAGACGTTGGCTGGAGGTCGCTACCCAAGAGTCGGGATGACCTTTTGGAGGGAACCCAGCGGCAACGGTGAGGGAGAAGAGGAAGAGGAGGAGGAGCAGCAGGAGGAGGAGGGATCGAAAGCAAGGAGGCCGGCCGGGTCAGGTCAGGTCAGTCCAGTCGGGCCAGCCAAAGGCGGTGAACCTCAGCTAGCGCAGAGTAGCGAGCCTGGGCCCCGGAAAAGCAGGGCTAAGACAGTCGCTAGCCCAAACGTGATGGCCAAAGACGGCGACAGGAACAGCTGCGACGATGTCACCCGTGGTCAATGTCAGGGAGTGTCCAAGGAGCGTATTCAATGATCAGGGAGGGAGGGAGTGGGTGAGCGGTTAAGGGAGCAGAGCTTCGGTGAGGTTGGAGTTATCTGGCGGGAACGGACCGGTTCCAGGTGGCCACAGCGCCTTGCGATCAAATTGCGCTCGAATGACGGTTGAGGGGGAACGGATGGATAAATAAGTACTTCTTACTCGGTTCCTTCGAAAGGAGAAGGGAGCGAGAAAAAGGGTCAACGGGAGATTGGGAACGAACTGTGACAGTGAAGCCCTGGTGAGATGGAGTCGGAGGGGAAAGAGACCCACCTCTCGCAGCCCGAACGGGGTTTTGTATTCTCGCCGCTGAGTTCGCTCTGGCCGGCACGGACGAGTCAACCGGATTACAATGATGTCAAGGTGAAGTGATGGATGGATGGATGGATTCCATGCGAATGGCTGCTTCCCTGGGTTTGCCCCAATGCGGTGAGGCAGGGATATCGATCCAGGCCCTGTGTCTAGTCCATTACCTTCCCGTAGACACGATCACAGAGTGCCAACCAACCAACCTTGACTTCACTGCACCAACTGCGAACCATTGCTCGGTGCCAACACCTACTACCGCTACAGACTGCAGCCGGGTTACTCCTCAGCCGTTGCCTCGGCCGTTGCGTGTTCGATAAGCTGCCATATTTACTGCCCTCCTAACCGATCACTCTGGTTGCTAACCGACCATATCGACAGAAATAGAATGTGTTGGGCGTGAGGTCGCCAACAACGCAACGCCGGCGCCAAACCGGCATCGCAGCCATCCAACCAAGCCCGTCTCGAAACACACCCGTCGCGTATCTTCTCTCCCAAAGCTCTCCCCAAATCCCTCCCAAAATATGCCGTCGACACGCCGCAGCTCCGCCCACCCCCAATCCGCCTCCTCCGCTCCACCCTCCCTCTCCCACTCCTCCTTTCCCCGTCCATCCCGCTCCTCCTCCTCCGAGAACCGCCTAGCCCTTCATCCCGTCCCCGAACCGACCAATCCGCTGCACCAGCAGTGGGAGTTCGCCGCCGTCTGGGAATTCCTCTTCCAGTTCCACCAGGGCCTCAAAAGCCCCTACTACGATGACATTGAGGTACTCCGATCCACACATCTAACTCTCTGACACCTATAAAGTCCTATTTCTGTGATGCTGACCGTGCCGTCCAGGATTTCGCAAACGACCTCAGCTCGCCGTCCGGCACACCCCTGCTCCACGATGTCCAGATCGGGCTCCTCAAGAACGTCTCCTCCCAGCGAGGCCTCACGTACGCTCCCTCTCCAGCTGCCATTCGACCTCACTTCTTTCTGACCTTTCTTCCACCGCCTAGCATCGAGATGTTCGACGACTATACGAGGCGACAATACGTTCACCGAAGGGCCCCGGCCAACCCCTTCGGCACAGACCCAATCCCAATTTCCTTCTACACCCTCGAGCCCGCAGAACGAGTCCGTAGCACCCTTGCCGTCAAGCTTGATAGATATCCGCGATTCTAACCATATATACTGTCACCAGGCCCGGGTTTTGCACCAATTAGCCATGTGGATCATCTCCAATACCGACTCCTTCAGATCCAAAGTCGACCCCCACAAGGTCGTCGACCAGACCGACTGGGTATTTTTTTTTCCCTTCAACTAAATCCCCTCGTACATTCTCTAATATATGCATATGTGTCATGCAGCGGATCGACCCCATCGGCTGGGACTCGAAAGGCAATACCTACTACCAATTCGACAACGGCTACCTCTACTGTAGAACCGAGCCCACACCGCCCGTCTATCAGAAATGGAAGAGCAGGAAGAGCACGGGCTCCAGGTCCGCGAAGCGTCGAAAGGTTACCGCCGACGAGGACACAGACCCCGAAACCACCGTCATCCCACCCGACGAGAACGAAATATTCGCCTCCCAGATAGAATGGAAGTGTCTGTGTTCCAACCTCGAAGAGTACAGAGCCTTGGTCGTCAGATTCCAGAAGTCGAAGCACCCGGACGAGAAGGAGCTCCGCAAGGTCATCATCGAAGATATACTCCCCATCTTCGAGAAGGAAGAACAGGTGACACTGATTCCCCCCCGTCAACTTTCAACCGACACGCCGGCTAACCCTTCCGTAGAAACGAAAACGAAAACAGCTCGAGGCGGAAAAGGAATTGGCTCGCCTCGAGTTGCTTTCGGGTAGGAAACGATCAGCACGAGTTGACGAGCGAATGGCCAAACGTCGTGAAGCGGAAGAGCGGGAGCAAGCCCTCCGTCGCGAGCAGGAGGAGCATGACCGCCTGGAAAAGGAAGAGACCAAGAAGCAAAGGGACGAGGAGGTAAGGAAACGCTTCCGATATATCGGTGCGGCCCCCAGCTAATCGCAACCAGGCACGAATCGCCAAACTAGAAGAACGCGAGAGGCGGCTTCAGGAGCGGGAGCTTCGTGCCAGGCAGCGTGAGGAAGAACGCGCAAGGCTTCTCGACCCGGACGCTACAGAATCCGAAGACAACGAAAAGGGAAGAAAATCTTCCCGTCAGAGGGAAAAGCGCAAGGCGGAGTTGGATATGGAGGATAACGATTGGGTCTTCGATTGTATCTGCGGCGTCAACGGCGTGAATTACGTACGTCGCCCGGCCCTCATCCAACCCCCGCTCCTTCGCACTAACGTATCGATTTCCCAGGACGATGGTACATACAGCATAGCCTGCGATAAATGCGGCGTATGGCAGCATGCCGCGTGCTTGGATGTCCCCCAATCAACTGCCGAAGAAAACGATTTCATATGCGACCGTTGCCGCGATAAGGAGAAGGCGGCGGTGAGCCCCCGTATCAAAATCAAACTCCGTCTGCCGAAGCCATCCCTATCCGAGCCCGAGGGAGAGGAAACGCATACATCATCACCCCTACCACGCATCATCATACGCAACCCGGCCTCTAACAACGGGGATTCCGAGCAGAGAGAACTTGAGAACCCTGAAGCTGCGCGATCTGCCGAAACCACGATCAAATCGGATAGACCCGCGGAGAGAGGGGCGCTGCAAGAGCAACCAACCATTGAAAACGCAACCTTCCACCCTAAGACACAAGATCTTCCATCACCAAACTCCCAGAGGACCTACAAAGACGAAGATTCTACAGCCGGTCAGGCAGGACCGGTCCTACCGATCCCCGTATACAACATTCCCCAAACATCCTCCAGCTTGACGCACTAACGCAGTCCTATTCTCTCCCAACTACATCAACACAGCCAGAGGGCGAGCACTCTATTTATTCTTACATCCCCTTCAGGGGGATGGTTCTATCAACGTCAGTGAGGCGCTACTAAGCTCTGCTTCCGCCAGATGGCCGGAATATGCTTTTTAATACGTGTAAATCACTATATTTTCCTTCCTTGCCTTTTTTATAACGAGGCATCGCCTAGTTGCTGGTTCAACCTATATAGATGAGGAGCAGTGGGGCTGGACAGGAATAACTATGGGCCCTCTGTACTTAAAAATAATAGTATATTAATAAGAGCATGAACGATATCACGGTTCCATGGCGACCGCTTAAAATCGTTCTGTGCCATCTAACTTGACATTCGGGATGCCACGATGCCACGTTGTGGATGTAACCATGAGACCGCACGTAATATTATGTTCTCGGAAGCGTTAAACCCAGTCCGCTACCAATTTATTCGGACCAACCAACTTAGTTCCGAGACTGTTCGACAGAAATCAACAACACCGCATTCCTTCCCCTTTCCCCTGACTAGAGTGTGGGGATTACCAGATTCCTTTCATCGGGTAAGGCTGGATAGAATCCTTTCATTCCGTTCTAGAATGCAGCATCCCAGGATTCGGGCAATGCAAGCGAACGTGCTACAGCCCTATCAGGATAATCCCACAAAATCAACACCGTCCCATTCCACCGCCGGAAAGCGGCAGGACGAGGGGAGGCTGCAGATGCCGCCCTGTCAGAAGCACAAACTGACCGGGATTGGCCTTTGGACGTCAACGGCCCCAAAATTACCGGGCTACGTACCATGTCCTCGCCAGAACCCGTGAATTTGATTCTCCGCAAGCGACCCTTCGTTCCCGAAACGAACCCGTCTGCCGTGGTCGCGATATGTGACGGGTAATTCCAGGCTAACAGCCCTGGCCGGGATCTCGGGATCTAGACGGGCAATATGCTGGGTGAGTCAAGATGTTAGCCTTTTTTCCGTACCTCAGATGGATCCTGCATCTACAATATCTACATTGCTATGGATAGCCTCAGACTTAAGTATGCATAGCCTTTGGAACGGCCCACTTGAATGATTCCGAAGGAACCGGCTCTAACACTAGCCGTTTTTCGAGACCATAAAAATGAAAAGCCATGCTTCGAGAATCCGCTGTTTAGAATGAAAACCAACCGGCTCTGATACCCCGTGATATTTCCTCCCCTCCCCCTTAAGTACCTAGGTACCAGTTAGCTATATCAAGAGTGTCTCGGCAAGAAGCAGAGGCTGAACACACCTCTCACCGGGATCGGGAAGCGGGTGAGGTCAGAATAGTTTCAATATCACAATCGCATAGCATGCATGTCATCCGATGGAAGGATTTGGGGTCCAGCGAACGCAATCAGACAGTATCCCATTTCAATCTTGAGTGACAATGAAACCTTATAACTACCTACACTTAGACAGCGTCGCATACCCGTATCGTGCGGGTGAAATTCAAGCTCGTGTGCACAGCAAACGTGTAAATAGGAGTCCGCATATGCGCATGCTGTGCCTCCCCGTTAACCAGACCGGTCAGCCTCGTCAAGACAATCAGTTTTCCCACAGCCCCTTGCAGACCTTGCCGCCACGGTACTCCAGATCCCCACTCTCTCCTAAATATTTGACAGCCATACCCTGAGGGAAAGAGCATCGACAAACCCATCTGAGGCGCGACTTTGACGGCCAAAAGACCGAATATTCGAATATATTCCACCGGCTCTCCTGCTTAGGGACTTATTACGTAGGTGACTCCCCGATACAAAACACACGTATCTCCTTTCCGGTGCTGCTACGCCGCATATTCGGCTACCGCCAGGGTCCTACAGGCCACCTGAGACGAGGATTTCATCTACCACTGCCGTTCCAGGTCGAAGTTGCAGACAACTTTCCGAACAAAGAACAAGGGACTCTCTTCAAAGCAAGTAGCTTGGCACGTTTTCAAGGAATACTTCCGCACACACTCTCGGGACCGTAACCCCCTCTAGTACCTAGGGAAGGGTGGCGAAAGAAGCTGTCCGGAGGTCATCTGACTCTCGCAAACTCTAGTGAATACCTAGGTACTATCTGCAGAGAAGGTACCGCTTTTGATAAGAGTTGGTTTCTTCTCAAAAGGTCGGACTGCCCAGATTGTTGCTTCTTTCCTAGGTTGTTGGATTGTATCCGTAGTGGAGGCCATGTTGCAATCAGTTCAGGAACGAAGTAACCGTCTATGAAACCCCTGGGGCGAGCCAGCGTAGTATCTCGACAGACACAAGCGTGTATATAATACACCTGTGATCTTGCATATTTATGAAACGAGCAACTGCTGTCATGTCCTATCGCGTATCACAAAACGAGGGCGAAAACCCGGGTACACATGCATCAAAGGTTTCATGGCCGGATCCCACATGACTCGTTTTTGCTTGAAGTCGATGGAAAAGCAAGGGAGTCGAACCCGTAGTCCGCACCCAAGGGCCCAACCTGTCTAACGGCTGGGCCTAATAACCCGCGGTTCGTCCAAAGTCATGTCACCCCCAGACGGCCAGTCATGCAGAAGAGCAGGAACCCTCCGTAGCGTATCCCGCAAACTAGAGAAGCAGTCGGGCATCCAGAGCTGTTTCCGCAGGACAGCTAGATACTTGTGGGCAGCCGGGCTATGGGAGTGACAACTCGTAGACCACTTCATCGCTCTACCACGCCACCAACAGTATACTCTCAGTCGACGCACCTAGGCCGACACAACTCAGTTCGGGTCCACGTGCTACAAAGAAACATACGCCGTGCTATCGAAGCGTTTGCGTTTCGAATTCCACTATTGGGGGAAGCAAGCTGCCATACCCTTGCCATGCCTTGCATGAGACCTCTCTTCGAAGGCGGCGTCCTCCCGTGAGCCTTGAGACTAGGAGATATCTCTTTCGATCCACCCCTGTTGGACGTCGACGGTTCGTTCCTCTAAATAGAACGGACAGGTAGCACTGTTTCTTACTTTTTGAGATTTCCTTCCTGCATGCCTATTCTTCGCTGGGGGGCTTCTTATGTCATTACGTTTTTGCCCCCTCAAAAAAAAAAAGCTACTCTTCGCAACCGCTGAATCGCTTCCCTTTGCTTCCTCGCCACTCCACCATCTTGCACCTCATACTTTGTGCGTTGGAAGTGGCAGTTCTGGGAAACCAGCGTAGTCAATTTACCACATTTCAACGCGGTTTTCTGACAAGGTGACACCAACAGCTGAATTGAATGCCACAGGAGGCCAATAGTCACATACCTAGCCAATACTGAAACTTCTGCCCAACATGGCTCGAGACGCCCCTGGGAATGTATTCGAAGGTTCAATCGACTTCCTGGGCAGACCTTCAATGTCGAGGACTTCTTCCTCCATCGATTTTTATAATTCCATGCACGCTCAAAATAACTTCTACTCGCCCGCTCCCACGAGCTATTCTACCGATGAATGTGCGACCCCGGAGCATAGCTACTCTGATTGTGTAAGTCAGCTTTTATCCCGATTAAAAGAGGGAAAATATATTCCAACCACCCCTGGTTGTCCCCCGTTGGTTAGAATGATTTGCTCAGTTTCAGCATCTGCAGGAATTCGAATCCCCATATCATCAAGCGTCCGTCAGGTCAAGCTCCTCAAGACAGAAAAACAACGTAAGTAATACTCTAAATTAATCACAAACCAACTGCCAGGTACTAACCAACGTCTAGGGTGTTCATTTTCTCCATCCGGAAAATGGCAACGTCCACACGAGGCCCAGATTTGATAGGATGGGACCCACTAGTGCGTACGCGGGGAACGGATTTTCCGGTGTAAGTGAATTTGAAGTATATTGTGCGGTTGCTCGGCCTTTGTGCTAAAAGATGCGTTAGTATTCCCCTACGAGGCCTACCATTGATGCTCCACCGACTCCTGCGTCTCCGACGGAGGGCCAAGCATGTCGAAACCCCAACCAACCAGGTTCTTTCGGGCATTCCCAGCAGCCGAGCATCGATGGCGCATCGGCCTCCCCAGAAAAGGATGCATTGAAACCGGAGCCAACCACCAAGTCATCGAAGAAGAGGCGCAAGCCCACAAACGGTTCTAAAGCTGAGAAACCAAAGGTGCCAAAGTTAGACAGGCCACTAAGTGAACTTACAAAGGATCTTGTGGGGCTCCCGGTCCGGGATATGGAAAGATGGGTCCACAGAAGCATCGAAGAAAGAAGAAGGGAGGTTGAAAAGCGAGACGGGCATGTAGCGCGTCCAATGAACTCCTTCATGCTCTACAGGTCCGCTTTCGCGGAAAGGACAAAACAATGGTGTTTGCAGAATAACCACCAAGTCGTCTCATCCGTAAGCGGGGCGAGCTGGCCACTCGAGCCCGCTTGGATACGAGAGAAGTACAATGAACTCGCAAAGATTGAAAGAATCAACCATCAGGCGGCTCATCCGGGGTACAAATTTTCACCGAGTAAGAACCAACCGCCCCGACGACGGAGGACACCTGTGGATGGGGAGGATGAGGGAGAAGTATACTTTGGTGAAGAGGAGGGGCTCCACGATATTGAATCAGAACCCATACAGATACCGCAGATAACGGTCAGGAAGAAGAAGCAGAGACATAAGTTAATGGATACGAAGGAGCACCGTCACTCACCGGGTGGTGCAATCGCAAGGGAGCCACCTGAAATGATGCAGCATGAATCGCCTCTGGGTGTGGGGATCTTAAGGCTTCAGACGGGAGCGCAAAGATCCTCATACGAGACAGTCAACCCAGGAAGACCAGCCCCGATGAACATGGTGAGCAACGACATCGACGGAACGTACTATCAAATGAGTGTTAGACCGATGGCTTCAGCAAATACCGGCAGCTCGCTTATCGAAGATGTAACCATTCGTAGGACAGCCGCTCCGGTCGTCACCGCTCCAGGGATTCTCCACCTCGAGCTAGAGGAAGCGCGGAAGAATGCCGATTTCCCTCCCTACCAACAGTTTCAACAAAGACAAGAATATCTCCTTCAAGAGCCTCTGGTCCCAGCGAAGCGAGAGGCTTTGATGCCGGACCAAGATTTTTCCGGTTATCCACAAGAACCCGTCCCGGAAGTGGATTTCGAGCAATACCGCAAACTTCTCGAGCAGCAGGTCATGCAAAATGTGGCCGCGCAGCAGTCTTACATTCTCGACTGCGGCAAAATGACCGCACCCTATCAATTCGTATCACCGGGCCTTCTGTACGCCAACACAGCTGGTGGGTACGAGTTTGGGGATAAGGGCGTTGCGGCTATCCGAGGCTACGGAGATGTAGGAGGGGCTGCGTGGCACGGTTTGGCGGGAGGCGGTGGCATTTTACACGGCGACGTCGCAAATTGTTTCCAATACGACGATTGGGTGGCTGAGTAGCCCACATAATATGGGATTATTTGGAGGATATGGCACACATCAAATGCGGCAGTGGCAGGAGAGAGTCGATGCCACTGAGGGAAACTATGGCCTCGAGTGTGTAGGCAGTTGGGACTCATGTAACACTAATTGATAATACTGGAGTACTTGGGAATGTCGAAGGAGGGTGTCTGTGAGAGCTGCTGCAAAGAGTGGCTCTGCAGCTGTCCCTTGTAGTTTGCTTTGTTGGTTGTGCGAGTGGATATCTACTAGTACTCGAGAAATATATGTATCTATGTACTTAGATTAGGGGTAGGGAAGTATCGATTGATAACTATTCCGATTTAGGGCACCGGGAATCTCGTAAGCCATGTTGCAGTCTCGTGAGGACCTGGTCTCTAGCATCTAAAATGGTAGTACTTCAGTACAAGCAACAGAACCCCTCCGAATCCTCTTCCAGTGCTATCGACGCTTTTGCGTTGCCTTGTGTGTTATTGTTCACAAAGCATTGTCACCTCGCGTTGAGCTCTCGCGTCCACCTCAATTCAACCCCATCCCTCAGCTATCAAGAGCGGAAAGAATAAGCGTCATGTACGGAGAGCTGGGCTATAAGCTGGTCAGTTTCAAACCAAACACCAAGATACTATGGCCAGCCACCCAAGCAGCCGTTAACACAGTCGACAGGTCACACACGCGAAGCGTACACAGGCGCTAAACCAACTGCCGCCATATCAAACGGACATCGTCCGCGCCGTCACTCGGGAGGTCCGCGATCTACACCAGGATATCGACGAGATTACAAAGGCCTACGATGGGGACTTCAATCCGTCGGAGGACCCCGCCAGAGCCTGTGCGTTGCTAGTCCAACATCTGTGCATCAGGAGGAACAAAAGATGCTTGCTGGCGTATCATCGGGTCAGGGCGGAGAAAATCGAGCAGATGTGCTGGAATGGGATGGATGTTGCTGAGCAGGCTCAGGCGGCGAGGGTTACTGAGGGAGACGACGACGGAGGGACGTCATCCCACGCATTGAGTCCCGAGGAGGACGAGTATGCGAGGCAATACGGAGATATGTTGGCGGCTTATAAGGGCCAATGGACGGATATAGATTTGACTGGGAGCCTTGAACCTCCCAGAGACTTGTTTATTGATGTGAGGGTGCTCAAAGACGCCGGCGAGATCCAGACAGAATACGGGTAAGTCGGGTTTGACGGTGAGAGAGCTGAGCTTTGCTGATATCGGGTCACAGGGCAATCACGCTATCGAAGAACAGTCAGTTCTTTGTGCGCCAGGGCGACGTTGAACGATTGATTAAGCAAGGTTTCCTCCAGAAGTTGGGTTAGAATCTCATGTATTCCCTTTTTTTGCTGCTATCCCACGGATTTTAAAGTCACGTCAAAATAGCCCCCAGAACGGTGCTCTCACTGGTACAAGTTTTCCCTCCTCCTCCTCCTCCTTTGCATACCAAACATCGACAGACTTGCGAGCTCGGAGAAAAAAATAAAAAAAAGGGACGAAGACGAATATGGCACTGCTCTTATGCAGGACACATCGGAAGAGGAGCGCAGGAGGGTTCACTTGATAGTGGTCTTTTGCCGGCCTGTCCTCCACTCCCATGCAAGCCGAAGCACACACATCGCCGGTTGCACAAAGCCACGGGGAATGCCCGCCAATCAAGTGCGCATGCAGCGACAGGTAGTTTTTGAGCTGCAAGGCGGCCGGGAACAAATCGATTTGCTGGACATCTAACGGCTGCCGGCGCGGTTGGGAAAATCTGCAAGACAAACGGTCCGGGATCCACCCTTGCATCATAGACTTCCACGATGACACTCACCTCGAATGGCAGGCCGGAACAATAAAGGAGTTCAAGTTTTGGCTAGCTGTGCTTCTCTTTTAGACTAGATTCACCGGGCTTGCTATGTATCGATATCTCGCCGATTGTAAACCCCTGATATAACGTCGAAGTTTATATGACGAGCTGAGGTCGAAATTTTCGTTTGCCTTCGAAGCTTGTCACGGATCCCAACTAGCGCACTGCTTGGACACCGGTGCTTCAGACGGCACAGAGAGACCGGTTACGCCACTTGCCCGACATGTCGAAGCACGCCGGGTTCTTTGGAGGTAATTGAAAGAAGTATGTATGGTATGTGGGTCAACGGTTGAATAGAACTGGTTCCTTTAAAACCGACTGGGTCGGCCCATGGCAATGATCTCGGACGGTAAATTCTTCTTACGTACGAGAATCCAAACACGTCTCCCAACCGTTCCAGCGCCATTCGATCCGCGATTGTTTCCATGGAATAGATACTTCAATCGGTGCCCAAGAAGTACCTGGCTGGCAGGTAGGTTTAAACTTCCATATGCATCCGGGAGACCAACGGCATCAACCGGCCCATATCGAGTACAATCGCGGCTTGCGAGGGCACTCTGGATTAACGCTCCGTTAGCCTGCTGGCCACCAGCGGAGGATCATATTTCGTGGCTGGTGCTGCGTGGATTGAATCGACATCGTTTCAATCGCCATTCACCGCCCTCGCCCTCGCCGCTATCTGCCGTCGTCGCACCGCATTGGCTTTGACCGGAACCAGCCGCTGCCGTTCGTGCTCACACGCCTACTTTCCACTTTGATCTCTCGCGCCAGAAACAACACAAACGAACGTTGTGTATCCGACCAGGTAGGCTGCGATACAATGTATGCACTTGCATCCGGAGACTCTTCTGTCTGGCATATCAGGGTGCTGCCCGTGCTCATCGAAGGCCCGGGTTCGGTACTCGTCGTCCGTTGTTTTGTGAGCGAAAAGATCGGGATGGCTGCCTCACGATGACACACACCCCCTTCCCTTCCTGCCAGTGCATATTACGCCATTTCCAACCTCGTTTTTCTAATCCTTAAGCTTCTGTTGCCTAGCATACACTGCTAATCTCCAATTTGATATCTGGCCTTAGGTGCTACGGATTGCCAGCCCTCTTTTTAGACTGTCGCGTGCAAAGCTAACCATCGTATGATGCCATCTAGTGCCATGATATAATCTGAAAAGAATGTCCCAGTCGGAATCCCACCCTGCAAGTGCAGGTCAAGAAGCTCGAGACCGAAGCCCCTTGTCTCTGTCCGTTGGGCCGACTCGCGGCAGAGCCCCCAGTGGCCCCAATGAAGGCCGACCACAGAGTTACACATCCCCGCACCGTATGAAGGACTTTGAGCGTCCCTCGGTGCGGTCATATTTCCATGGGTCATGGTACCCTCACCAGCGTATGTTCTGCTCCCTTCTTATAGTCCTAATGTCCTCTCCGACCAAAATACGCACCGTGTCCGTCGATGTCTAGGTTTCAGAATGCTGACGGATCCCCTACCTTTCATAGAGAGCCCAGATCAACAGAACTGGGCCGCGTACGGGTCAGAGAGAATCCGAGCTCAGACAGCCGAGCTAGCGTCGCTCGCGATCTCAACTGCCTCTTCATATAGGGCTGGAGCGGATCATAGCCACGGTGACAATGCTTCACCTCCTCTCGCAGGCTTTCCCAGAGGTGATAGAACGGCATCTGCTGATAGCCCCACCACGCCCAAATTGCGTCCTTCCCAAACAGTGGGGCCCCCACGAGAGCCGTATCCAGAGGAAGACAACGCTGGCCTAACAAAAGGGTATTCTGGATCGTCGGGTCCGTCCCATCTGACCCGCCTTCTACGAACTTCACCCCCTCTGGAATCCATCACCGACCCGGGAGAGGGCGTAGAACAGACCGAGGATTTTGGGCTGGGGGCGAGGGCCACGGAAAGAGATAGTCTGCTACCTTCCAGAAGAATAGATCATCGAGAGACATCGTATAACTCAGTCTCCCCAAATGAAGTCGAAGCCCAAACTACTAGCATATCCCGTGGGAAAACAGGGCCGTACCGGAACACGACTATCCGCTCTCTAGCAATGGGCCTTTCATCGCCCAAATGCTGGAATCGCGGAACGATTTGGAGGAATGCGGTTGTTGCGCCTGTCAGCGCTCTGCCAGCCGTAGCCCTGGCCCTACTTCTGAACCTTCTTGACGGCCTCTCCTATGGAATCATTCTTTTCCCTTTGGGTGAAGCAGTGTTTAGCGACCTCGCACCTGACGGATTATCTATTTTCTTCGTTAGCACGATTGTTTCCCAGCTCGTCTATTCTTGTGGGCTTAGCAGATTCAATGCTGTAGGCTCTGAGATGATCGAGGTAGTACCTTTTTTCCATAAGATGGCTTTCACGATTTTGTCTGAAGTTGGAGGGGACCCAAAAGCCGTCATTTCGACGACGATATTTTGCATGGCTCTAAGCTCCGTCCTAACTGGCGTTGTGTTCTTCCTTCTTGGCTACTTGAGGCTGGGATCTTTGATCGGGTTCGTACCTCGCCACATTCTTGTAGGATGCATAGGCGGTGTGGGCGCATTTCTGGTTCTGACCGGGATAGAAACAGCGGCAAGACTAGAGGGCTCGCTTGATTATAGCCTCGACACGCTGAAGCAGCTGTTTTCGCTACCCACGTTCTTCATGTGGATGCTGCCTTTGGCGATCTCGGTTTTCCTCTTGGTTTTGCTTCATTTTCTCAAACATCCATTCACAGTCCCAATATTCTTTATGACGATACTAGCTGCCTTCTACGTTTTCGTTGCGGCAATTCCGAGCCTTACCATCGAAGGTCTACGAGAAGCTGGCTGGATATTTGACGCCCCAAAATCGGACGTTCCATTTTGGCACTTTTATACCCTCTATGGTGAGTCTATCCTGCCCTGATAACAGAGTAAAATAAGGAACAGAAGGAGAAAGTTAAAATAAAATAAAATAAATAAAAAATACAAGTATATCGTAAGTTGTTTTTAACCAATTGCATGTCTAGATTTCGGCACAATCAATTGGGAGGTTGTTCTCCTCAATATCCCCACAATGATGGCATTGACCTTTTTTGGGATACTGCACGTTCCGATCAATGTCCCTAGTCTGGGGATGTCGCTTGGCCTTGAGAATGTCGACGTTGACCGTGAGCTGATTGCCCACGGCGTTTCTAATTGTTTATCTGGCTTACTCGGGAGCATACAAAACTACTTGGTTTATGCCAATAGTGTACTCTTCATTCGGAGTGGTGGGGATAGCAAGCTCGCTGGTATTATGCTGGCACTAGCAACCACGGCGATTTGGATGGCTGGGCCTGGTATAATCGGGTAACTACAATTCGATGATAACGGGCGCCCGAGCCCGCACACGGTTTCTATAGTTCGCTAATATTTCACGATAGATATATCCCGGTCTTCGTCGTTGCTAGTTTAATCTTTTTGTTGGGAATAGAACTACTTCGGGAGAGCTTATACGACACCTGGAGGAAGTTGCATCAGTTCGAATATCTTACGTATGGTATCTCTAACTCGCGAACTTGTTCAGTCGTCCACTAACTATCGCTGAAGTGTTTGCATCACCGCCGTAACGATGGGGCTTTACGACTTCGTTGTGGGAATTCTGATTGGGATAATCTTGACGAGCCTGGCCTTCGTGATCCAGGCAAGTCAGAAGCCAGCTATTCGTGCGGCGTATGCGGGTGCTAGATCAACGGTCCGACGCCATCCTTTCCAACAACGGTTCCTGAGCCAGGTCGGACCCCAGATCTACCTGTACAAGCTCGGCGGGTTCATATTTTTCGGGACTATATCCTCGGTCGAAAATAGCATTCTCGATCTCCTCGACGAACGAAACTTTAAAGAACGGCCTATCAGATTCCTCGTGCTTGATCTCACAGGTGTCAACGGGATCGATTTTTCCGCCGCCGAAGCCTTTATGAGAATACGGAGAACGTTGAAGAAGCGGAATATATTCCTGGTGCTTACCGGACCCAATGGGGATGTCAACGTTGCTCTGGAGGGGGTGGGAATCTGGGATGGCGACGAGGACGGCGTCAAGCTGTTTTCTGACTTAAATGATGGGCTGCAATGGTGTGAGAACTTTCTCCTAGAGGCCTACTATGCATCGAGGGATCAAGGTTCTTCGCGCTCTCCACACCTAGGTAACTGGAAACCAGTCACTCCCAATCGCTAAGCCATACTAACTCCGTCATAGAGGTACCGATCCGGCCGGGCCCAGAAGCTGAAAACACGCTTCAGAACTCTCCGAGGATCAACCAGTTGAGGGCAGCTGCGAAGATCAGGGAGCACGAGGAGTCGGCATCCAAATGGTCGAACTTTAAACAGCCGTTGCCCTTGATACTCCAGACGTTTCAGGAGAGAACGTCAGAGAACGAAGACTTTTGGTTTCGGGTAGTTGACTTTTTCGAGAAGAAATCGTTTTTAAAGGGCGCGGTTCTATTTCGTCAAGGGGTAGGTCTTTCCTCGAACGGGCAAATCCGTCCTATCGGTGTAGGGCTAATCGTCGCATGACAGGAGGTGGCATCCGAATTCTACCTGATCCAAGATGGATTGCTCAAGGCATCATATGACCACCAAACGGGCAGATACTGTACGTGCAGCGAATTCCTGAATTCCCATGTTTGGCGCTTGTTGTTAACGAAAAGTAGATGAAAGTATTACGGCTGGAACGACATGCGGCGAGCTTCCGTTTTTCTCCGAAACACCAAGGACCGCTACCGTTGTTGCTGAACGGGATTGCGTCACTTGGGCGATGAACCGGGAGCAATGGACCAAGCTGCAGGAACGGTATCCGGATGTCGGGAGCGAATTATACCGGCTGGCCTTGAAACTAACGACGGAGCGAATGGAATCCATAACTTCTTATATCCTCACCAGAGGTGGTTGAAGCAATTATATTATAAGACCGAAATGACCATGAGCATGTCTTATCACTTTTCCCGTTTTGCATATATCAAGCCGTCAGCCTTACAAGTTACAAACGGGTGCCAAAGCCCCACCGTTTTGGATAATGCCCACGTGCGCTTCCTTCCATATTCCCATTTTCAGTGTTCCAATCAGCTCGATTTATTTTTTATGAGTGGAGTTAAAATTTATTCCTGCAGTGTTGGATCGACACGCCAGAGCTGCTCAGAGCTCTCGGTGACGATTCTTGGCTCATGCGCTCATGTCCGTGAAGAACGTTTGATATCGTATAAATGTGTCTGTATCGATGGGTGGAAAGTGGGGAAAATTGTAATGGGGTTGAGACGTCATCTCAGCATAGCTAGCTTGGATGTGTAGCTGCATGAGAGCTGCAGGAGCTTTGCAGCGAGCTGAGCCCATGCCCTGATACTACCCGCTTTGCTTTTTGAGGCATGCATGCATGGCACGGTTCGTTGACCAGTAGACGATTGGTTCGAACCAGGTGGGGAAGCTGTATAGCTTAGGGTCACCCTTGCAGATAATACGCATGAAATCCGTTTCGAATAGAAGTCCAAGAGCACAGAAAATGGCGAGCTTATGAGCTTACAGCCTCCCGAATCCTTCTGTAGACGGTTGGAAAAATCTGTGCAAAAGCAAAGTGACCAAAGGCGTGTGACCATCTGTCGTTTAGTTCCGAAGCTGGTTTTCTCCCCTGCACGTACAGGATCCCGTGGCTAGCCACCAAGGCTCGCTCGGCCTCGGCTAAGAAGTTTTCCTTTGGTTCTCTGAGGCTTCGAGGTGGCGATAGTACGGGCTTCGATAACCTCATTTACCAATCCCTTGAATTTTTTTTATATATCGCCATCTGGGATATAATCAAATGACACATGGACGGACAGAGAACGCCGAGGCAGAGGGTCACAGGACGTTCCATTCCATAGGTTTCAGATGGGCGCTAATGACCGACCAGAGTTGAGAAGGGCTCTGGAAAGATGAGATGAATAGGGCTATTCGAGCCTGGACAAGGTGGGGTCTTACATGTATCTGGGCTTTCAAGCCCTCGGCAGACCAGACGTCTGATGGCGGATTATCGTCGGATTAGCTGTTTCGGCTGCGATGCCCCGTGATTAAGTAATTTGGGGGGGTTGGGATTTCGAAGATGGAAATTTGGAGATAACAGAGCGAGGTTTGTGGTTTTAAAGGGGTACATATCATATAATTGTGATTAGAGTGGGTGCGATATGAAACGTCCATGCTCACCGCAAACCACTCAACGAAAAATTGAAGCCATCCCTGGAAGCGATATTTGTGAACAGGGTAACAGGGGAACTTTTGGTTTGCTCAGGGGGAAATTGATGGCTTTGGAAGAGAGGGATATCGACGGCGTGACGGCTTCTGGTATGAAGTATTGATTTGCCAGGAAGACCTGACTAATCGTAGAGACTTTCGCAAGGAAAATTTTCGTGATGGCAGGTTCCATTCCCCGTTTATCTCACAGCGCATGGGTAGTTTTAGTGTTCATAGGTTTAGCCAAGCTAACGAGCGAGGTGTGGATACCTGCAAGTGCGAGGAGCGGAAAAAGCAAGGAACTCTGGAAATTGGACCTTGTCGGTGAAGCATGCGCTCAGATGATAACATACTTCCCGAAAAAACTCGAAATGTCGACAGATAGACCAAGGCCGAGCTATCGATCAGGGATACCGGCGGATACGGGCCAGAGCGAGAGATTGTTCTGATGGCGGTTTTGCCTGGCCACCGCCATCGTTGGGGTCGAATCACCGACGGGGCCGATATAACTGTCGATAGCTCGGGGTGGACTGAGACGAGCATATGAGATGCAAGTCAGAAGAGCTTGAGGCCTCCAATTTCACCATGGAAACAAGACCATCTCCACTTTAGCGCCGTTTGGGAGACGATTTTGACCAGCCGGTTCAACGGTTGCGAACTAAGTGAGAGTAGAAAGAACCCTTTTTTTTCTTTCCCTCGAACGAAGGGAAGGAAGGAACGGTAGTGGGCCAAGGCTCCCTGAGGATCTGTATGTTTTCTTCTTCGGAATATAGTTTTTGGCCTGCAGAATTGTCTTTGCAATGGGCAAGGCATCTCCGACGGAGATGGGAGTTCGATGGGGAGGAAGGAACCTGCTCGCTCACCTGGTCAGCTACGTGTGAAGTGTGTATGTACCGTCAGTACGTACCGCGATACCAAGGCTGGGGTGCACATACGATATCTCTGCCCGCGTCGACACAGACGTCTTCCTTTTATTCTGAGCCTTGCCCCAGGGTCACCCCTCCACGGTCCAATCCCGTATCGAAGTAGTGTCTGTCCTGTCTGTCCTGTCCTGTCCTGTCCTGTCCTGTCTGGTCTGTTAGTGTCGCAGCTATCAACAGGGCAAATTTCCTTGCATCGAGTCAGAAGCAATAAATTCTGCTATATAATAAGAAGCCCAAAGAGGCCCTTTCCGTAGCACACCAAGAAGCCTTCAGGAATCTTTTTTCTTTTCTCTCGCCCACCTCTATTTCTCCTCTCCTCTTCTCCCTTCTTCCTCTTCTTCCTCCTACCATATCCTTCCATCGTACCTTGCAGTCGCGTCTCACCAACACCATCTTCACCATCAGATACAGTGGTAAGTCGACATCTGCGTCCGTCTGCTTGTTCCCGAGAGCTGCTCCACCGCCTCCTGCTTGGTTTTCCACCAGCGGCCAGCCCCGAGAATATCATTCCACTGAGTCCTTCACGGTTCATTCCCCTATCGGTGCCTCAAGTGCCTCAACGGTGCACGGTCCTGAATACCTGACACAGCAGCGGCCTAGCGTATACCCGCGAGTGCTACGAGGCCACAGTGGTACCGATGAATTAAATAAATAAAATAAACTAAAATAATATGACAACCGGTGTCGATAACCGGCATTCGCTGGCCCACCGCTTGGAGGCACCTCCCTCAGAGGACCGCACAGCGGCGGCCACATTTCACACCGCAGGAGCTCGTACCTGCTCCCTATCCTGACTTCTTTTCTTATCCTGATCCTGTCCCTTTTTCCAAAATTTATTTCCTCCTGGTTCAAAAAGTCTTCTCCCTTTCCTTTCCTGCATCCGGAGACCCTTTCATTCTCACCGTTTCCACAACCTCATCAGAACCTGCTGTTCCCCCTCAAGTGCACCTTGCCCGCGATACTGGAGCCCCCCGACATCGATTCCCTGTTGCTTACGTACCCCTGCAGCTTTTAGATATCGTGCATCACCATGTCGGACATCAAGCCTACAACCGAGGCGCCATCGACCGCTGCCCCAACAGCCGAGCCAACCGTAGAGACGACCCCTGAGACCAAGCAGGAAACCGTTGAGCCCACACCTGTTGATAAAGCCGGAGAACCAGCTCAGACTGATGCCCCAGAGTCCTCGGCCGCTGCTGGGGATGCTGAGACACCCGCTGAGGCGCCGAAGGAGATCGAACCCATCTTCGAAGGCGTTCTCGAAACAAAATTCCTCTCCGTTATCCCGTGAGTAACTGTTCCCGGGACCGATACGGTTGCTTATCTAACGTCAACTCGCACGTGACAGCATCTTCTTGAAGAAACACACCTTCTACTTTTCCGAAGAAGCCATCCCTGAGGATAATCTTGGCGAATACCTCAAGAAGGAAAAAACCAAGGCCGGCCATGCTACCTACGCCCACGCCACACAGACCGGAAAGGGTCTCTTGTTCTACACCAAAACCGACAAAACCAAGCCAACTGGTATTGTCAGACTGGTAAGATTCCGATGCCCCCTTCCGTGTAATTGTACAATACTAAAGGCGCGAAACACAACAGGACGGTGCGGATATCACCACTCAAGGTGACAAGAAGTTCACAATCAAGAGCGCAGGTCACGAGCTTCAATTGGAGGCCAACACAGCTGCTCTCCGTGAACGATGGGTGTATACCTTGAAGATCAAGATTGCTGAGTCCGAAGGCGTTCATGCTACCACCGCCGAGACCGATGGGTTTAAAGCCGCCCTTGAAAAGCTTGTTAGTAAGTGTTTACGAACTATGCCCTCCAGCCGACGGCGCGTACTAACGGTATTTACAGAGCCGGCTCCTGTTGTCGCCGCCAAGAAGGAGGAGCCAGTTGAGGCTAAGGAGGAGGCTAAGGAAGAGACACCTGCAGAGGCTGCCCCTCCAGCTGTCGAAGAAGAAGCCGCTGAAACATCCGCTCCCAAGCCTGAAGAGGAGAAGAAGGACGAGAAGAAGCGTTCCTCCTCGAAAAATCGTTTGAACAGGTTCTCTTTCTTCGGAAAGAAGGAAGAGAAGAAGGACGAAGTCAAGGAGGAGCAACCAGTTGGTAAGTAAAACGCCAGCCTTCGCCAAGCAGGAAAGGAAACTCGAGCTTACTGGATTCCGTAATTAGCTGAGGCCAAAGAGGAGACCCCGGCGCCGGTCCCAGAAGCCACTGTTGTCACACCTCCAGAGGCTACCACAACTGTTGAAGAACCGGCTCCTGTCACCACCCAAACGGAAGCCGCCCCAACTGAGGAGCCAAAGACTGAGACATCCCCTGTCGCTTCACCGAAGGCCTCCAACCGCAAGTCCTTCCTGGGCGGTCTCTTCGCAAAGAAGAAGGAAGAAAAGAAGGACTCTCCGGTCGTTGAGGAGGAGGGCGAGACGAAGCCGACGGAACCGGCCCCAGAGGCGGAGACCCAGGCCGCTCCTACTGCTCAGGAGCCGCTTCCGGATGCTGGTGAGCAACCCGCTGCCGTCGAGACCCAGGAGCCTGTCAAGAGCGATACCGAAGCCGAATCGCCCCGCGAGCGCAAGCCAAGCAGCGGGATCTTCGGAAGCTTGAGGCGGGATAAGTCCACCGATGGTGAGGATAAGCCACGCCGAAGTCTCAGCTTCTGGAAGAAGGATAAGGAAAAGAAGGGTAAGGAGGAGGCGCAGCCCACTGCCATCACCGAAACCGAGCCGCAAACAGAGGCCACCACTGAAGAGCCAGCAAAGACCGAGCCTTCCAGCGTTGCTCCAGTCATCCCCGACGTCACCACCACGGGAGCAGAGAGCGAGAAGAAGATCACTGATCTTCCAACCGTGCCAGCTGTCACAGTCGGAGATGGGTCGAAGGCTTAAGTTACATACAGAACATGACCAGTGAACTGGTCATTCACGAACGGGGCATGAACACCACCTAATGTCAACCTTTCCTTCAAGCATTCTCTCTCTCTCTCGCGCGCGCTCTCCTTTATTGGTAGGATTTGAATACCTTACGGCCGGCCATTGATCTGTGTCATGTACTTCCTTTTACCCCTTACAAATCATTAATACATCCTGAAAAACGGACATCCTTTTCTTGATATTTCCTCTGTGTTCCAAATTCACGAATCCCAAGACGGTTCGACATCAATCCGCAAGATATCCCAAGCATCATCGATTTTTTTGTAGTCGCAGCCAAAACGCACGCACAGCCTTTCCTTTCCGTTCTCGCAACTGCCTTTTCACGCTTCGTTTTCCTCACTTGTCGCTCCGCCTATAGCATTTAATCCTGTTCCAATCTTCCGTTTCGGCACTTCTCTGGCTCGTTCTCAAGGCATTTCGGCTCTTACAATAATAGTAATAATTTGTATGTAATAGATATTTATATTTGTGCATTGCCATAAGTCCTCAACGTGAGCTAGCTACCCCTTTATCTGTGATGCAATATGATCATGGCGATACTGTTTTTATGGTTCGAAGGCTGAGTGGGATTTTGATGTGTGATGTGTTGTGCCGTCCTCCAATCAGGTTTATCGACCAGCACAGTCACAACCATCAACCTGCAGCCAGCTTCCTCTTACCTGTATACTACTCACTTCCATCACCATCGCTCCCAGCATCGATCTTTCTCAGCACCCCCAAGCTCGAGGGAGATCCAATATCGACATATCGACGTTCCGACTGTACAGGCTACCGAATGGCGAAGTATCGGTCCCGGTCCCGTTCCCCGGGCACGTCGAACAAGAGATATCGCGAAGACGACCGATACGACAGAAATCGAAGCAGAAGCAGAGAAGTCAGTACCCCCACCCTTATTTCAGTGTTACCCGCGCTAAGACTTTGACCTAGAGGTACTACGACCGTGAGCGAGACCGTTATCGCGATGATAGGCACCGAGGTGGTAGGGACAGACGAGACCGCTCCAGGGATAGATTTCGTGATCGTGACCATCGACATAGGATAAGGTCTCCGGACCGGGCCCGTGATTCTCGAGATCGTTCCAGATCCAGGTCACCCTCCCACCGCGCCAGATATAGCGACAGGCGGGATCGCGACCGGGGCGACGACTCGAAGCGGAACAGCCGCCATGAGGTCAGATGTCTGGCCAGAACGTTCCTGGGAAGCTTCGTACTAACTTACACGCAGTCGCCCGCTACACCCGTACCCTCCGCCGCACAGACCGAAGAAGAGAAGAAGCGCGAGCGATTAGAGCGACTCGAGGCCTGGAAGAAAAAGAAAGCCGAAGCAGACCAAGCAAAAGCCAGCGCCTCAATCTCCCTCAGAGCCGACCAGTCTATTCTCTCGCCAACGACTAATACAGCCCCGCTTGCCCCAGCTAGAGACGAAGTCTCACCCGGTCTAAAAGCGTCCACACCCATTTCTGAGAAACAAAAGATCCCCAGCGCTGACAAATTCCCTCCAGCTTCGAGAAAGCCTGCCCTAGGTACCCTTAGCCGCCCCCAGCTCTGGAAAGACCGTAAACTAACACATCCCCTAGTTGAAATATCAAAAGCAGCGACTCCGGTGCTTGGATTATCGGGATTCGGGTTCAAAGGCAGCTCAAAAAAACCAGGGGCAGAGTCCAAGGGAAAACGTGCTCTCGATTTTGGCGATGAGGATGTTGCTAGGAAGAAACTCGAAAGGCTTCCCTCGCCAAAGCCTGATGAGGTTAATACAACTACTGGTGAGCCGCCAGTTGACGAAGGAGACGATGACGTTGACATGCAAGACGATCTCGAGGCCTTGCGCGCTGCCGCTGTAGAGCGTGGAGAACGAATGCAGGTCGATGAAGCCACAGCGGAAACCCAAAATCAGATGGTGATTGAGGAGGAGGAAGATATTGACCCCCTAGATGCCTTTATGTCTAATATCGCTTCAACAACTACCGGGGTTGCTAAGCCCCAAAAGGGACCTGCTCTCGCCGAGGCAATGTTCGGAGATGACGATGATAATCTTACAGCCATCGTAAACGATCCAGACGATATCCTAGCCATGGCGTCCAAGATGAAGAAAAAGAAAGAACTACCAACGATCGATCATTCAAAAGTTCAGTATGAACCTTTCCGTAAGAGTTTTTATGTTGAGCCCGCCGAGCTTGCAGACATGTCAGCACAGGAAGCCAACGACCTAAGGTTGATGTTGGATGGAATCAAAGTTCGAGTAAGTCTTCCGATATCTGCTCACCAGAATACGTTCTGACCGTTCTGACCGAGACGAAAGGGTGCCAATTGCCCCAAACCTGTCCAAAAATGGAGTTTGCTAGGTCTGCCTTCCGCGACACTGGACGTAATCAACAAGCTGGAGTACGAGAAGCCAACTTCCATCCAGGCGCAAGCCATCCCCGCAATCATGTCCGGGCGTAATGTCATCGGTGTAGCAAAAACCGGGTCGGGAAAGACAATGGCATTTTTGCTTCCCATGTTCCGCCATATCAAGGATCAGAGGCCCCTAGAGAACCTTGAGGGGCCAATTGCTCTCGTTATGACCCCGACTCGGGAACTTGCCACACAAATCTTTAAGGAAAGCAAGCCTTTCCTAAAAGCTCTAAATTTAAGGGTAAGCACCCCCCGATATATATTCAAGAATAAGCTTTCTAATCCGACGTTTAGGGAGTTTGTGCCTATGGCGGGTCACCTATCAAAGACCAAATCGCCGAACTAAAGAGAGGAGCTGAGTTTATCGTATGCACCCCGGGGCGAATGATCGACCTTTTGGCGGCAAACTCCGGCAGAGTAACGAATTTAAAAAGAGTTACATACGTTGTACTTGACGAAGCAGACCGAATGTTCGATATGGGGTTCGAACCTCAAGTTATGAGGATTATCGGGAATATTCGGCCCGATAGACAGACAGTTCTCTTCTCTGCCACATTTCCTTCTCAGGTAAGGAGATCCAGTTTACCCCACCGTCTTCGAAGAAAGAGGGTCCCGAATAATGCGTTACTAATTTGATCATAGATGGAAGCGCTCGCGCGGAAAGTACTCATTAAGCCGGTTGAGATTGTTGTCGGGGCACGGAGTGTGGTAGCTGCTGAAGTTAGCCAGATCGTCGAAGTGAGGACGGAGAACACGAAATTCGCTCGACTACTCGAAATCCTAGGCGAGCTCTACGATAAGGAGGATGATGCCCGGTCGCTTGTGTTTGTTGACAGACAAGAGTCAGCTGATTCTCTGCTCAGTGATCTCATGAAACGGGGCTACGCAACGATGTCCCTCCACGGAGGTAAAGATCAGATCGACAGGGACTCGACAATTTCTGATTTCAAAGCCGGTGTAAGTCAAGTGCTAGTGGCTACCTCGGTCGCCGCACGCGGCTTGGATGTCAAACAGCTTAAGTTGGTCGTCAACTACGACTGCCCAAACCACATGGAAGACTATGTACATCGAGTTGGTAGGACTGGCCGTGCGGGTAACAAAGGGACCGCCGTGACTTTTATCACACCCGATCAGGAAAGGTATGCCCATGACATTGCAAAGGCACTCAAGCTAAGTGGGCAAGACGTCCCAGAGGAGGTCCAGAAACTTGTTACTTGTGAGTCTGAAGAGTATCCCCTCGCGATCTTTGGCCGGAACCTGCTGACACATTACGTCAAAGCTTTCTCGGAGAAAGTCAAGGCGGGTAAAGAAAAGGCGAGCAGCTCCGGGTTCGGAGGCAAAGGCCTTGACCGCCTCGACCAAGAACGTGAGACCGCCAGAAAGAGGGAACGCAAGGCCTATGGCGAAGAAGGAAACGAGGGTGAAGAGCCAGATGCCGAGGGCGAGGAAGTTAAGACGAAAACAACGGCGGCTACCGCTACCACCGCCGGATCGAAAGGCCCTAACCTTGATGATGCCATTGTCGTTATTAAACGTGATACCGCGGCCGCTGGCCAAGCGTCGGCGGGCAGTCCCTCGGGAGCCTCGAGCGCAGCAGCAGTCAACTCAGTGCTCGATAAGGTCCTTGCTGCTACATCTGACATTCAAAAGCGTCTTACGAAGGCCAATGTGCTTCGTTCCGGCGCTCCCATCGACAATAAGGGGCCGGACGCGGGAGCATACCACGCAACACTGGAAATCAACGACTTCCCTCAGAAGGCAAGGTGGGCAGTCACAAATCGTACCAACATCGCCAAAGTTCTGGAAGCGACTGGCACCTCCATCACGACGAAAGGTTCATACTATCCGGCAGGGAAGACGCCGGCAGCCGGACAGGATCCCAAACTATATATTCTCGTTGAAGGAGATACGGAACTTGTTGTTACTAACGCTATGAGGGAGCTGAAGAGGCTGCTGGCAGAAGGCACAGCCGCCGCAGTGGACAGCGAGAACAGGGCAGTGACGACTGGAAGATACAATGTCCTTTAGGGTTGGCACCTGGGGCACATAGCATAAGAGCGGTGGTTGTTTGCTGTTTTCGCCTGAATATAATAGACCGGTGACTTTGCTAACACTCGCAGACACGAATACCGGCGTCCTTTTTGGATATACTGTGCCATGTGCAGCTGGCTTGTTTTTTCTTTGGTTTCCTTCGTAGTTCTGCGCAGTACTTTGGTAGTAATTGTCAGGGTTAGTTTGAGAATGCATCCTTAAAAATAGCACCGTGTTCGCTCAGCCGGCAGAGCAGCCCGAAACTGCGAGCCGCCGCGCGGCGCCAACGGTTTGCGCGTTGATAAGTCTGCTCGAAGTAAATATAAAGTATTCAAGCAATCACTCTCCTCTGCCAAACCTCCCAATCCACCGACGCGCAACCGGCCCAAACAAAGTCACCCAACCAAAACTACCACTTGTCAAAAATGGGCTGCGGCGGCAGCAAAGAAGACTACGAGGCCTCTGCCGAACCAGCGCGGACAGCAAGGTCCACATACAAGCCATCTGGGCCGGGACACACTCTAGGGGGCAGTGGTGGCGGGAACGAACCATCGGGCGCTGGAGCGACGAGTTCCATGCCATCGACTGCAGGTGGCGCTGCTGCTGCAGCGGCCGCTGTAAGTCCCAACCATCATCTTCACGAACCGTTTTACTCTGTCATGTCGTGTCTAACTATGGATCTCTCTCCCAGCGACGAGAAGAAGCGCAACGAGCGGCCGAATCCCGCGCCAAAACCAAACTGAAACCGCAACCGAATCCAGAGCCGGCCGGAGGAAAGGTCACGAACTCGGATACCCTTGCTTGGAACTAGCCTGTGTGCTTCTACGGAATCTGTGGAGTTTTGTTCTGATATGCGTGTTTGAAGCCTACTCTTAGCTCCCATGTTTTGCGTACGATAGAGGGAAGGAGCTGGATTGGGTGAGATAAACACCAGGCCGATGCTGCTATATACATTTTTTTTGTTTATCAAATATCGCTGCTATCCCGAACCCGTGAACCTCGTCCCATGGTAAAACCGCGTCCCTCGGTCGCAGTGAGCAGTGATCATCTTTCATTGCCTCCAAGGGATCAGGAGATGTCTTCCAACTCGTCCTCTACCTGTACCTTAGGCCGAGATCTTCCTTTAGCCCCTCGTCCACCCCGACCGCTCTGACCACGGCTGCTCTGGCCGCCGGCCTGCGGTCCATGCTTCTTCTTCCCCTTCCCGGTACTCGGCCACTGTTTTATGACACCTTCTTCCCTTGTCCACAATTCACCTCCACCGGCGCCGCCGCCGACATCTTCGACCCGTAAAATGTACTCCATCGGTAAACAATCGTCCTCTTCCTTCCCTGTCGTCAGGATGACCCCGTTGTCGCTCCTCCAAAACTTAAGCCCGTCCTGCACACCCTTGAGCACGTCTATGTAAAACAGCACCTCAGCGTCGAATCTCATCCCACTCATGACGGCCGGGACCTCCTCCCCCGTCTCTGGGTGAACAGACGCTCTCGGTAAGCCGGTAGCGCAGTGAATATGTGTCCGACCCATTTTCTTCAGCCCGCCGCTTTGAAGGATCAAAGTCAGCGCGGAGTAGTATGTGCCGTGAACACATAGGTTTGGGATGTTCTCCTCATTGATCGGCTGCAATAGAAGGTCGTCTTGGACATGAATCGAGTGTCCCTGGGTCGCACGGATGAAGTACTGGCTCAAATCAGGGTTCGGATCGTTATCGAACTCAGGAAGGAAGTCTTCGAGGTCGGACGACCGAACTTTTGGGCCTGATGTTGAGCTGATACCGTCTTGTGTCGCCGCTGAATCCGGAATCTCACGCATGAGCTTGAACCGCTTCTTCGAGTTCTCCTTGACGACCTGGCAAAGCGTCGGAAAGTCAAGCTGGAGGTCTCTGTACCTTTTGGAGTTCAGCTGGTATTGTTAGCAACTGGGAGCCGACGTAAACCAAGGTGGTGGAACATACAAGCTCCGCAACGTTGACATAACCGTCTTCTCTCATATTCAACCGCTCCTCATGGGCACGATGCCGCAATGTTCGTGATAACGCCCTGGAGACCTGCTCCATCCTATCCATCCCTCCTCCGCGACGGCCAGCCGCAGATGCACCACCCCGTGTCATTGTGGATTTCCTCTGGTGACGATGGAAATATACTGTGGATCGTAGCAAACCGGTGAGCCAATTGTGCTTGTAGTGGGGAAAACCTGATAGAGGGAGGACGGATATACGGCCAGACATTTATAGTCCAGCCCGGCCTAGCAGATAGACGGACCGATGCCTGAGGCTGCATTCAGCAGTCATTTGACGGCTGAGAGCGAATCATACTGAGTCACGTCTTATGGCGGCGACCGATCAACCAATCACGAACGAAAGATGTGATGACCGTTTTGGGAAACCCAACGTTGTCAACACGGTATCGGAACACTAATTGAATCACATAGATTAGAAGACGAAACACGATCACGAAGCAGTTACAATGAAAACCGGGTTATTATTTTTTAAGACTTCATTCACCAAACTTAATCTACATCGCCCCTATCGAAGAAACTTTAAAATAGTAATACAAATGAAACGAAAAGATGCATTTTACATGATTCGCTGAACCCGGTCATTCAAAGACGTAAAGGAAAATTGATTGTTTACGCAGCAATGAAGAGAGCGGCGAGACCAGCAACGGCAGCAACACCGAAAGAAACGAAGTTGGCAGAGGCAGCACCAGTGTAGCTTGGTGGTGGGGTGTAGGTAGGAGTGGTGGTCTCGTTCTTTGGTGGGGTTGGGCAGTCATATCCATTGCAAGTGGGTGGGACGGAAGTGTAGACTGGTGGTGGGACTGGAGTGTAGCTTGGGACCTCAGTTGGCTTGGTATATGGTGGGATCTCAGTTGGCTTGGTGTATGGTGGGACCTCAGTTGGCTTTCCAGGGCAGTAGGTGGAGGTGACGGTGGTGGCATAGCAGTAGTCCTTGCCGGGGCAGACGGTGGTGTAGTAGGTGTGGGTGTAGGTGGTTGGCTCCGGCTCCGGCTCGTAGACTGGGGTCTCAGTTGGGTACGGCTCTGGGGTCTCGGTCTCGTAGGTGGGGGGGACGTAGTAGTCGGTGGTGTTGGCTGGTGGGACATAGTAGTCACCGGTTGGCTTGGGACCAGCGCAGGTGGAGACGGAGTAGGCGGTCGAGGTGTAGGTGGCGGCCGGGCAGTCGGGAACGTAGTCAGCGCACGAGGTGACGGTGATCACATCGTAGCTGGTGTAGGTAACCTCGGTGGGGTAGTCAGTTGGCTCTGGGGCGTAGACTGGCTCCTCAGTGGTTGGGGCACCGTAGACTGGCTCGCTGGTTGGAACGTAGACAGAGTCGCTGGTGGGGACAGCTGGCTTGTCGGTGCAGGTCTTGATGGAGGTGTAGACCTGCTCAGCGGAGGTGTAGTAGACTGGCTCTTCCTGGTAGACACCGGCAAGGGCACCACCGACGGCGGCAGAGGTAGCGAGGAGGGTAGTGAAATGCATTGTGATTGATTGGGATTATATTACTAGTTAAAGTACGTCCGTTTAGGAGTATTAAGAATGTAAGTTAAGACTAAAAAGTCTGCTAAATTAAGCGCAAAGCACAAAAAGAGTGTATGGGTTAAAAGAGTGACTGTGGTTAGAAAACCGAAGGCAGTAGTGAAGACCTGGAAAGGAATTGACTGTGGTGGAGAGAGAAGGGAGGAAAAGTCTGGATGGCTTGGGGGCTCGACGGGCTCCTTATACTCGAGCCGTTGACGCCGATTGTGGACTTTCTCCGCCGCAAACTTTCAGGTTCTCCCCTTTTCCCTCCCATTGTCCTTCTCCTTTCTTTTTTTCCCGGTCTCCCCTCGAGATGCCCAATTTGGGAAAATGGGAATAGGGGTGGGAAACGGGTCGTCATGGATGGTTGTCGTCCATGCGAAGACCCATGCCCAATGCGCATGGCAGCATTTTGGCCGTCCAACAGATGAGCTGTCCTGTGTGTCTTGTGAGTGGGCTCGCAGGCTTCCCAGTGTAGCCTTACTATACCAATTTCGCCAGCCCCCGGTCGTTGGCAAGGGCAAGACCGAAATCAAAAGCGCACAACCTCAACAGGGGCGGCAACTTTAAGATTAGAAGGGGGTTACCCCATCAGGGGAGTTGGTGAGGTAGGAACCGCACTAAAGGGCAGCCGGTAGCTTGGTTTGTGCCTGAGGCACACAGAGTCGCCTGCAACCTGCATGCCTGGGGTCATCGTTGTCGCCCGTTCATTGGTCTCGATCGAAGGCAAACCGGCTGCTTTTTTCGGTTTGACAGCTGGAGTCCTGGACAGGCATACAGAAACAGGCGAACATGCATGGAATCGTATGCTCTGTGACCAACTTTCTGGTCCAACCGGAAGGCAGAGGGCGCCGGCGCTATGAACATGTGCGGTGCAGCCGTACGCCATGGACTGTGGTATGTAGTATGCGGTGCTGCAAATGAACGGGTCTCAGCTTGAACGAAGAAGCCGAAATTAAACAGACGGGCAGACACACGGGATTGCAGGGCAGATAGGATCAGATTCGCTTGGGATTCCGGATGATTGGCTCGAAGGCCCAAAACCCTCAGCGGACGATTAGTTAGCCGCCAAGAAAACCAATTTTAAATAATCGCGCTGGTGTTCTCTGCCATTGTTGTATAGCCGTCGCAAGGGAGGGAGGATTTCAAAGGGGCAATCACCCGAATGTAACCCTCAGGACTCTGGCGACAGAATGACGGACGGCTTCATCGTGTCCAGTTTGAATTGGGTTGGATTGATTGTTTAGATTGATTGTTTGATTGATTGATGCTGTCACTGGCATGCATCGGTAAGGTGCCATTGAGAGAAAGCGAGAGAAAGAAGGAACCGTTTGATTAGCCGGGCTATTACTCAACAGAGCAGCCCCCTGTGCGGGTCCCTGTCGGTGTCGATGTCCCGTCCTTGTCCCTGTCCCAGCCCACAGCCCCATTCATACTTTACAGAAGACTCCAGAGCATCTCCCGTACACTACATACATGTATGTACACAGTAGTGTGCATAGATTGCGGTTGTGCATCTGCAGGAACCCATCTCACCTGGTCCCGATGGAATACAAATCCCCCTTTTCCCCTTCGTCGCCATTGTGCTCGCTTTCCCTAATTAATACCAACTCCCATTGCTGACTTTAATCCCCGCCAATGAAACCGTCGGCCAGCCACACCCAAGCCGCCCAAATTAATTCCTCGGGATCAAATCCCAATGGCACCGACCTCTGCCAGAATCTTCTCTTTTGCCATCAACCTTGGCTTGGCGGGCTCAGGAAATTGGATCTGTCTTGGATCTATTGACGTGCTAAGCGGTGGGACTGGATGGATCTCTCTTGGAATGTTTCTGCTTGGCTAAAGCTTCGAGTCCTCACCCGAAGAAATCTCTTCGTCCAATCGGCTGTATTGTATTGTCTTGTCTTAATCTCACGTAGGAATCGGCGTTATGCACACAAAATTGCTTCAACCTGCGGCTGTAGTCTCGATCCAGCAAACCCTATCCATCCGGCAGTCCGTAGGATCCATCGCTCGGACTTTCCTCTGTCACACATCTTCACAGCGCCCCAAACAAGCCGTACTGAAATGAATAAGCTAAACCAATCCGCGGCTATTTGCTCCTCGATCGGACAGCTCGTGCGCCAACGTGACCGCTCTACACAAACGTTCCCGCCAGAGCTAAGCTTTCCCAAGTCTTCTTCTGCTGCTCACCAGCAACCTTTAGCCTGGCCTTGTGGGCATCCACCTGCCCCCTCAGAATCCAAGGCACGTCAAGCCTATCCACATAGATCTCGCAAAGCTGTTTCCGACAAACCCACTATCAGCATTTCGGGCAGGTGCTAACTATAGCAGCTGGGAATTCATACCTGGATGCAATCCTTCTTGACAAAATCGCTTTCGGTCAGGATTTCCTCAAGCTCCTCGACGGTGCGAGCCGCCACGCTTCGACTCTGGAACCCTTTCTGTCTGCCTCCGAAAAACTCCAACATTTTCATATGATCCCATGATGTGCAGATATCGTTGTATTGCTGCTCCGGTCCGTGGATCTCTCTTTCAATGGTGTATCCGTCGTTATTTATCAGGAAAATAGTCGGTGTGAACCCGTTTCTGATGTACGAAGAGATCTCCTGGACCGACATTTGGAGGCTACCGTCGCCAACCACGAGGATCACTCTCCCCTTGTTACTGTTCTCCCTCGCGGCGACAAGGGCGCCCAGTGTCGCCCCAACGGTGTAACCGATGGAGCTCCAGTAGATTTGGGTTTCGTATTGAACGTTGGAAGCAAGGGTCGCATCAGGCATTCCGAACTGCGAAGTTCCAACTTCAACAAACACGATATCATCTGGTTGGGTGAAACGCCCGATACGCTGCCAGATATACGACTGTTTCAAAGGTCCCGATGTGCTATCATCAAGTATCGGATTCTACGGATTTATATGTCAGAGAGCTGCCGCTACCACGGGCTGTTCAGCTCGCTTCTTACCTGGAATCTGGTTACTTTGTTTCCCTTCCTAAATCTTTGTGCATCATCCTCGAAGACCTTGAGGATAGCTTCAAGGATGGGCTTAAAGTGTACCCCTTCGAAACGTTCCCCGAATACCGAGCAATAGTGAGGATGGAGCGCTATCAGTTTGCTGTCAGGGATTTGCCGAGTAAAGGCCCCAGTGTTGGATGAAGTGAGGTGAAGTCCGATATTGAGAACCAAATCAGCATGGTTTTCAACCGCTTCCTTGATTCCAGGGAAAGACACTAGAAGACAATCATTGATCAGCAAACAATTGTCACTTTCCTTCTCTTCTTCCCGCCCTCTTCTTTCGAATCTTCCCTCCCACCAATCAACTAACATCCGATGTTTATCAAGGGTTATTCATACTTGAACCATTATACATCCCACCGAATAAAGGCGACGTCTCATCGACCAAGCCCTTTCCGAGTATCGTGGAAAACGCCTTCGAACAAATGGTCAGTCAGGGTATTGTACACGGATTCCTGGTAGAATATACCCACCGGATACCCTGCAAGTTCGATCAGCCTCCTAGTTTGTTTTGTGGCCGCATGGCGTTTAGCCAGGACGTCAGCCAGAATGCACGGATTCTTAGATTCCTCGAGGGCTTTGAGTATCCTTTTCACAATTAAGCTTTCGGTATCAGGCTGTGTGCTAAGATTGAGATCGAGCGGTATTTCTAGTCGAGTTGCATTGAGCGGTGTGTCTACCACATCGGTGGGCACAAATAGATAGACCGGCAGCCTGGTCTTGATGGCAGTAGAGAGGACACGATCGATTTCAGAGGCCATTGTTGCCTCGTCATCCAAAAAGGCACTCGTAGAGCGAATCGGCTCTGACATCCCTCGGTAAACACCGTGGTCAGGATTCGCTTCCAAGGTATGATGTATCATGATTTTGTCTTTCTGGAGCTGCCGGGAGGTATTCCCAACGATGTGGATGAATCCGGCATGCTATTAGAACTTTAGCAAACTGAGAGCCAGGTTGGGGTACATGACGATCGGTTCAAAGGCTCACCTCAGCGTAGGCGCCAGCTACGCCGTTCATAGCGCTGAGTTCTCCAACGCCGTAGGTAGTCACGAGCACACCGGGGAGGTCCCGAACTCGGGCGTACCCATCGGCGGCATACGCTCCGTTCCTTCGATCGACTGTTAGTCGGTCCCCTATGCGCTAGGAAAGACACCTCAAGACGGACTCACAGCTCGTTGCAGCATCCAATCCAGCTAAGGCCCTCGACATTATAAATGTGATCAAGAAGCGTTACTATCGACAGTGGCGACGTTAGCGAAACGAAACTATAGTAGCGAATGCGGTGATACCAACAGTTAAAATCCCCGGGGCACCCCAAGATGTGTGATATCCCTAAGGATTTGATTCTTCGGAAGAGATACTCTCCCAGTGGAATGGGTTTATAGTTGCTCATGACTGTAGACTGCGGTGGAAATAGTTTTCTGTGCTCTACGCACGTGGCGAGAGGATTGTTAATATATGATAAAATTAGACCGAATAATTGCCTGGTATCCCATGCAGGGAAACAGCTCACGTATAATGCGCCCAGTGACTTACTTGGATCAGATATCGTAAAGTAGCAGACGGTTAGTAGAAGGTTGTGGGGAAAGAGTAGAGTTTAGGAACTGGAGCTCTCTCCAAGCTACCTTTTAAACCGAGCTAGGGCTTGCCATGCGTCTCGCTACCGAATTTAGTTGCGAATGCAGGTTTTATGCCGACGGTAGCCATACGTTTATCCGAGGATCGATATCTCGTCGGAACTCATCGGCGGGTATGCATATTGGAGTGCACTATATACTTAACTTAAGTACTAATACTTCATACTTCTCAACGTCTACCTAGTTAGCGCCTATGTACTCACTAAGACGTACGTAAATACCTAATATGAGTGTGCAGTTCAGCGAGAATACGGTTCCAAGTACGATCTGTCAACCTAAGGCCGCTTGGAATGCACCGGGCACTCGCCGTGGAAAATCCATGAAGTATTTACTCCGAACGCAAGAAATAGTTGATAGATTAAGTAGCCGAAGAGAGCAAGAAAGGAGGAAAGGAAGAGCGGTGTATCATGACCCAGATTAACGCCAACATATAAACAACAAACAGTAATCGATGGACGGCCGACGGCCAAGGAGTTACCCGTCACTCCATTCGTCGTCGAGCTGATCTATCAGCCTGTTCTCATCGTCGCCATCGGCCCATTCATCGGTCCTGACGCCAGGGACACCTCTTCTGAACCGCCCGTCGTCACCGGGGGCGGGTGCATACCCTCCGGGTCGGCCTGAGCGCCCATGACCTCCTAGACGGCCACACAGGTTCGTCACTGAGAACGCGCATATCCGGATGGCATCCTACAAGGGAAACCACGAATATTAGCTTCCGTGAAAGAATAGGTTTGGGTTTGGGTCTGAAAAGAAGGGGAGGGGGAAGCGTTTCATTTGGATTGTGGACAGAAAGGCGTAGATAAACGATATGTGCTATATATATATATGTGTGTATATCGGCGCACTTAATACAAGTATATACTCTTTTGAACGGGCCGAGCCGGAAAAGAGGGGCGTCGGTGGGTAGGGACGAGGTAAAGCAGGGTGAAAGAGACTGGTTGTAGAGGGGAGAAACAATACGGGGGCGGGTGTTCAACCCGGGCGACGGAACGAGAACCACCTCGCAGGGAAGAGCAGTCTCCTTACCCATATAAAATTTAAAGCTCCCAGCCATGTTTGCCAATGGGGGACTTGACGCCAACCGCGAGCGTGAAGTACCGTCCTTTGGTAGAAGCAGCCGCCGATAAAGTACACCAGCAGCGCCACGAGGAATCTGTCAGAGGATAAGGATTGAGAGTGTCAGAATAGCCTGAAAGGTGGGCGTGGGACGTATACAAGGACATATACTGACATAATACCGAAAATGGCGACGGGGCCCAGAGGTTGCTGCTTGACGGTGGCGCAAGCGCTTGACGTCCTCACGTCAAACCAATAACTGCACTCATTCTGCTGGCCCACGAAGCTGATCCTGGCGGGTCCGATCAAGTCCCTGTCGCAGGTGAAAGACAACAAAGCGCCCTTCCTATAGCCATCCTCGTTGTCCTTTCCCTCGAGAGGGGTGCCGTCGGAACCGAGCCTGGGACAGAGACTTCCCCCGGTGTACTCCAAGATCAACTTCCTACCTCGGAACTTCGGGGTCGCGGACGCACGTCCCAGGGAGTACGTGGAGCCTCCTTTCCGGTAGTAGGCGGAGACGTTGTGGGCGTCGGAGAGAGCGTGAAAATCGAGGTCATCCGAAGAGAGCACGGGGGCGCAAATATTGAGGGTGAAGTTGGAGTTGTAGTCGTAACCGGAAACGAGGTAGTTGCTGGAAAAGTGACAATGATGGGTTAGCTGCGAAAGGTGGTGCGTCTATACGTATATGATCGTATCCTATACGTATAAGTACTTATGAGAGGGCGGTTATGTGGGTATGGCGGGGGCAGATACGTACTCGTCGTGGCCTTTCCGAATGAGGGAGTGGAGGTCGACGAAAGTACCCGTCCTATTGGAGGTAGCTGAGCAGGGCGGGTCGGGGCCTTCGGAGAGGACGGCCAGAGGGGTAGCCTGGGACAGGCCGAGGAGGGCGGCGGCGACAATGGCGGAAGCGGAAGCGACAGAGGAGCCTCCCCTCCTCCCCCCCCTTCCCCTCTTTCCCCTCCCCCCTGCTCCCGCTCCTGCTCCTGGCGGGAGCCACATCTTTGCAAGGTACTCGGGGGCTTCCACGGCAAGTGAAGCGGATCGCTGAGTGCGTGTGACCGCTGCTGCGGGAGTTCAAAGACGGATATGTATGATATCAAGCACCTGATTGAGCAGAGTTAGCTGTTTAGATATCGCCAGCGGGATTCGGATGGGTGGAATACTTAAGTACTGACGGGATACTCGGATGCAGATGGTTTGGAGTGGGAAGCTGGAAGCCAGACCTGTCCGTTGGATCTTACGTATGTTCCTGTCCCGGGCCCGTTCCCGGCGAATTGCCCGATCCGGCAGATTTGATTAATCACAAGATAATTACCCAAACAGGAAACTACCGTATCGGGCAATAAATTTCGGTCAGCAGCCTGCAGCGCAGAACCGCGACTTCGCACGTTAACAAGCCGTAGACTAATATTATAATGGCCACTTCGATTCGGTAGGCTTCAGGGTACATTCGGACGCCCCTTGGCCCGTCCTTGGTGCTCGTTCAGGGTAGGCTTGGGCCCTCCGGCTTAAAGTCCACCGAAACACCGACCACCCTTAAGCTTCGCGATGCTACCACGAGGAATGGAAAGGGAAAAAAAAAAGTAGCAGAGGGCTAAGGAGACTACACACTCCGGTCAACGAAGCCAGGGATTGTATATAAGCCGGCCGAAATCCTGTGCGCTGCAGCTGCCAGTCCTCAATAATAATCTTCAACAGCCAGCGTCAACGACAATCGCTCTTCTCCTCCTCCTCCACCTCCCCAATCAACGTCGTCGTGCTCACCACCATCCTCACCGTCAATCGCCAGACTGCACTCAGTGCTGTGACCGATTGCATCGGGTAGACAATGGCTGCCGCCGTCAAAGGTGCCATCGACAAACAAGCCCGAAGTCACGGCTATGACTTCGCTGGGCCGTACGTACAAGACCCAGATTCAATCATACAATGACACCGGCTAACAAACTTGCTCCTTCAAAAATCGCAGTCTCGGCGTCGGTGCCATCTCAATCGTCGCTCCTGCCGTCTCATTCCTCCTCTATTTCGGTTGCAATGAGCACGGCTGCCCTCCGACCCACCTTAGCTGGGCCCAGTACGTCGACAAGGTCCTCCCCACGAGGGAACAGTTCTTCTCCTTCGAGGTCTTCGGTTACTTCGCCGCCTATGTCTTCGGGCTCGCTCTCCTGAACGTCACAATCCCCGTCCGGGACAGGATAGGTACCCCGCTGAAGACCGGGGAACGTCTCGTCTACAATCTCAATGGTACGTAGCCCCATCCTCATCCACGCGCACGGATCCTGACGTTCTCTCCCTCAGCGCTTGAAACCTTTATCCCGATGATGGGGGCTTTGGCCTTCGGTACTTACCTCAATGGCTGGGAATGGTCCTTCTGGACCTGGATTTGGGATCACTACCTGCACTTGCTCACCGCCGCCAACCTTTTTTCTTTCGTTCTGGCCTGGGGTATTTATCTTGCCTCCTTCAGGCCCTCGAAACCCCTCCTCGCGGCAGGGGGCAATACAGGAAACCATCTTTACGATGTGGGTCGCACATTCCCTTCCCCCGTCGCTCCGAAATCTAGAAGACTAACGTCGAAAGCCAGTGGTTCATTGGTCGGGAGCTGAATCCTCGGATCGGAAAGCTGGACATCAAGCTTTTCTGCGAGCTTCATCCCGGTATGATGGGCTGGGCGATACTCAATCTCGCGTTCGCCGCTCATCAATTCCAGACTATCGGCCGCGTTACCGACTCGATGATTCTCGTCAATATATTCCAATTCTGGTACATTTTTGACGCCTTCTGGAACGAGCCTGCGATCCTCACCACCATGGATATCACGTCTGATGGGTTTGGATACATGTTGAGCTTCGGGGATCTCACCTGGGTCCCGTTCACCTATTCCCTCCAGGGGAGATACCTGGCCATGTACCCTCTGGACCTCGGGGTGACCGGTGTCGCAGGGGTTTTGCTGGTCAAGGGGATAGGCTATTATATTTTCCGCGGTGCCAACGGCCAGAAGAACGCGTTCAGGACGAATCCGGAGGACCCCAGCGTCAAGCATTTGAAGTACATTGAGACCAAGACTGGAAGGAAGCTGTTGATTTCCGGCTGGTGGGGCATCTCTCGCCATATAAACTACCTCGGAGACTGGATCATGGGATGGTCGTGGTGCCTGCCCACCGGATTCGGGACCTGGGTGACCTATTTCTACGTCGGATACTTCGCCGTTCTGTTGATCAATCGGGAGCGAAGGGACGACGGGCACTGTCGGGTGAAGTACGGCGAGGACTGGAAGAGATACACCAGCATTGTCAAGAGCAGGATAGTGCCGGGGATTTACTGAGCGGGTGGTGCCTGCTATCGTATTATATAACGCCTGCCAATATAGAACTCCACATGTTTTGTTTAAAACCTTAGATGAAGTATTCGTTCGCTCCATTGTCATTACTCAAGTTAAGAAGTAAGTGCTTTATCGCAACTGCCGGGCGCCACAGACCGCCCGGAACCCAGCCGGTGCCGCTGTGGCGTTCCTGCGCACATACGTCACCCAACCTGGAAGTTCTTTGTTTCGCATGTGGCTTCTTCGCTCGTTCCCTCGGATTCCATCATTCTCGACAACCGTGATTACAAAATTCCTGCCTTGCAACTGTCGATTGCGATCGTAATATATAAACCGCCCCCTCTCCCCCCTTCGCAACGCACACGTCGGGTCCTCTCCATGTCCGATTCGCTCGTCCGCTTGGCTGGCTCGCCGACAAGGAAGATCTAACTGACATCGACAGCCCGCGCGCCCTCCAACCTTCCCAGTCCCCAACCAAAAAAGATGTCTTCTGAAAAGGACCGGGATTCTTCGTCCTCTGGCCCTGAGATCGCGACACCGACAACTTCGGGCCCTCCGTCTCCCCAGCTGGTCGCATCCCAACAGTATCCCACAATACCTCCTCCCGGCGAAACCAACCACCACCACATTCTCGTCCTCCTCTCCCTCATATACCCGGCAACCATCGTTCTAGGGTCCCTTTTCTCCAGTATATCACCCACCGGCCAATCGGCATCTTATTTCTCAAGGAAAAACAACATCTTCAACGTGCTATTCGTCAAGATAGGCTGGTTTTGGACCACCGTGGCATTCCTCGTTCATATTGCCAACCTGCGCCATCCGAATGCCGCACACGCCCGTTCGAAAGCCCTTATACGGTGGGGTCTTGCGACTCTCGCGTGGATCCTAGTGACACAGTGGTTCTTTGGCCCGCCATTGATGGATCGGACCTTCACCGTTACCGGTGGTGCATGCCGTCCTAATTACAATATTCAATCCTCGGAGTTCGCAGCCAGAGCTGAGAAAGCGTTCACATCAGCGGCTTGCAAAGGCATCGGTGGCAGATGGGATGGCGGCCACGATTTGTCCGGGCATGCGTTCATGCTTACCCATGCAAGCTTATTCCTCTGGGCAGAAACATTGCCTAGGCTAATCGACAATCTGTGGAGGGGCGTGACCGGTCCAAGGAGCCTAACACCGCTCATGGCAGAGTGGTTTGGCGTGCATTGGTTCGTATGGAGCATATTGGGGCTCTGGTGGTGGATGTTGCTGATGACGAGTGTTTACTTCCACACATGGCCTGAGAAGGTATTAATCCTCCACCCTCTCCTCTTTAGCAGTTTAAACAGCAAGCTAATACGCCTAATATGCAGGTGTCTGGGTGGTTTGTTGCACTCTTCGAATGGGGTTTACTATACACGTATATGATTCCTTTAAACCCACAGGCGAGACAGGTATTCGGAGCACCAACGGTGTGAATACCATGCTGAGCCGTACGCTTTTACATGATAGTTTTACTTGGAGATTTAAATCCTGCAGGCGTAATATTCGGCACTTGGTCGGCGCTTCCGCCACCCTTTACTTAGACTCGGTGAAATACATACTTAGATGAACAGACTAGGTACTGTGGATACGTCCATCAAGCTACATCCTTTTCACCTAGAAAATCCTTCAGATTCACTTCGCCGCTACCCCTCTTGAGCGGCTGCTGTTGACCTGATCCTTCCTTCCAACCAATCATGTATATAATCCTGAACGTTGCCGGGATGTCTGTTCCACTTCCAGATCCGCCGTCCTCAGCTTTTCCATGTAGCTCCTTATAAATCCCTTGAAGCCCGGTCAAGACATCCCTGCTCAAACCCGCAAGACCCTTCCTTCGTCCCAGAATCGCGTTTGCTTCACCCATCGCCTGTAGGTCTTTAACGAGTGCGAAAACGTCCTCATAATCGACAATTATATCATCGATGTCGATGGTTATCAGTTTGTAGCCCGCCCGTTGAAGTAGACCCCCCATATCCCGAACATCTGCCAACGGGGACACATGCGGCGACACACCACCCAAGCGATCTATACCAGCGAGCTGGAGGGATGTACGAAGCTCATAAAGAGTATCACCTCCGAACATTGCGCACAGAAACGGGCCGTCGGGCTTCAGAACCCGATTTATACCGGAGAGGACGGACGGAAGATCATTGATCCAATGCAAAGATCCGCAGGATAGCACGGCGTCGAACCTATCGGACTCAAAAACCCCACCCTGCGATGGTGATGCTAATAAAAGAGTCTCTTCGTCTTGTGCTAATCGAGTTAATTTCATCGGAGAATCCGATGGCATGATGTAGGCGTCCGGGTCTCGATTGAGGAGCACCGGTGACAGCTCGGCTGAGGTGAGGCACTTGATACGTCCCGCGAAGGGCTCGAGCCCGGGCTGTGGCCGGTGTAGAGCTCGGGCTAGATGACATGCCCCAGCCCCAAGGTCTAGAACATGTTCATATGACCTGTTGATGTCCTGGAGGTCGAGGAATTGAAGATTTTCAGTTATTCTGGCTGTATGCAAGCAGTGGCTTGGGATGGTTGGCTGGACATACGTGCAATCTTTCAACAAGTCTGTTCGCCACTTCGTCTCTTAGATAGTCAACGTTTCTCGACTCCTCTGAGTCTGTCGCTGCTCTGTCTCGCTGGAGCCTTTTAATACGCCTATCAAATATCTGGGAGACCGCACCCCCAGAGTGAACGCCGGCTGGCCCGGAGTTGCTGGCGACGGCAAAGTTGCGCCGAAAATCGAAGTGCCTCCGTTTCCCAATATCATACCGCTGTCGAATCCCTCGCACCAGGCAGGATCGAAACTGTAAGGGAATGGACGCTGTTAACGCCATATCTTCGTGGTAATCTGAACCTGTTGTTACATGCTTGTCAAGATTTTCCCCCCCAGCAGACTGTTGTAGTCTGCTGTTTACATCTGTTGCGAAAAGTGCGTTGTAGGAAATATGGCCATTCCCCCTGTTTGTAGGCAAGTCTTAGGCGGCTTTTTTTTTTTTTTTTTTTTTTTTTTTAAGGTACCAACTTATATAACTAAGTAAGTAAGTAGTCTCGAAATCAGACGGTGTGTTCCGTAAGTAAGTAAAAAATAATACCAAATAAAATAAATTAAAGAATTTACAAGTTGGCGTCGTCCTAAAGGGTGAGGCATGGCCTCCTTGCATGCGCATGTGTGCTTGCTATCCAATATTTCAATATATACGTACATAGGATACTAGTGTACAGCGGGGGTGGTTCAAATCATATCTACATCTATATTACAGTCGAATTACCTAACTAGGACGCGATGCATATGCATGCGAAGTAAATCCGACAAGAGCGGAGTCTATTCGTTGGCCGAAAGCTCGGTTTTCTGGTGTTGATACATCATTTGCAATCGTTTTTGAGATGTCGAGACCTCAGGCCGGATTATGGAGTCCAGCGGAGCACTGATCGTTCTTATGCTTTCCCACCTCGCCTCTTGGGATTGGCACGCCCGGGTTGTTTTTTTGGACCCGGGGTTTTCTTTGTATCCGTGCCTTCTATGTACCGCATTAAGTCGTCGATGCTCCGCGAATCGATGCCCTCTCTGGTAATAGAGTCTTCCGGTTTGATCGAATCGACTGGCGAAAGACCGAGACCGGGCTGCGGTTTTGTTCCCAGCGTCACGCGTGGCGTCATGGCGACCCGTCTGAGGCGACGGTTCTGCAAATCTTTGGCCTGTTTCGCGATACTCACTGCATTCTGTGTGAGTTGTTCGAGCCAGTTTTCAGCCTCTTTCGTGTTTCTATCGTCCGCACCGAACTCCTGGAGGAAGACGTTGTAGGCGTCCCGCATCCGAGAAACGGCACCCTTAGATTCGTTGTCTAGAGCCAGGGCTTGTGCAAGCTGGAATGACAAGGTCGCAGTGTTTGGTGATGACGCCCCAAATATAGATTCGCAGAGCTTGAGTGACGCCTCGAACCATAGCCTTGAGTCATGGTAATGCTTCAAGGCCTGTAGCATAACCGCAGTATTGTTCATGGTAGTAACCGAATCCGGGTGCCCTTCTCCATAGACAATTTTCCACATCTTGAGGGCATGGCGGATCAGGGCGAGAGCAGCGTTGGTATTCCCGCTTGCATGTTCGAACAATGCCAAGTTGAGATAGGAGAGGATGGTCTCGGCACTGTCGACACCTAAAATACGCTCTGCTACTAGAACAGCCTTTCTGGAAAGCTCTACAGCTGCAGGCTTCTCATCCAATTGGTAGTAGATCATAGCCAAGGCGTTATAGACTCGGGCTACTTCTGGATGAAGTATGCCGTATATCTGTTCATGCAACGACAGAGATTCGAGCAAGAGCTCCTGACCCAATTCCCTCTGATCTTGTAGAATGGAGATACGGCCTGCCTCCAGGGCCTCTTCTGCGAGTTGACTCTGATAAGATTGGAAACTGTATTAGCACTTGAAGTATTGAATCATACGGCGTATTCTGATGGAGACATACCTTGGGCGAGGCCTCTTTGACGATCGCTACGATATTGACGATATCTTCTTGTGTGAAAGTTAATTGCTGTTGGACGACTGGTGTGACATTGGTAGTAGAATTTGTTTGGCCACCCTTTTTCTTAGGATTTTGCTTCGGCTGGCCGTTTGTAGTATTTTGGCTGGGTAGGGCAGTAGCCGAAGGAGACAGAGCTGCCTTGTCGAAGACGTATTCCTTTGCACAAAGCTGGAGTCCCATTTTCAACGAAACTTCTCGCAGCAGTTGTTTGTGCCTGATGCCCGTCCACCAGGATTCGGCAAGTTTAAATCTATACCTGCGGAAAACTTGAGTTTCGATAGCTTTCCGTATATCCGCTGGGTTCAAAGCCTCGAAATCGAAACTACCTTTTGAGTACACTGCCCACAAGAGATCGTCCCTTTCTGCCTTTGGATCGGGGTTAAGACCGGTGCCCAACAGACAATTGAGATAGTGGGCTATGCAATATGTAACAAGGGGGCTCGGAAGGTCCCTGAGCAGAGCGTTGAGATGGTGTTTACAGGCCCTCGCGACCATCTCTTGCTCTGCTAACACTTTCACAGCAAGTAATTTTTGGCCCTCTGAGGCCGCGAGATTCGCAATGCTACCGAGATATCGAATATTGATGCCTCTTTTGTGCATAAGGCGAGATAAAGAGTATCCATCCATGGGAGACCCCACATCTCCTCTCTTCAAATCATCAATCTGGGCAATGTTAGAATCTATTTGGGCGGGGAATTCACCATGGAAGTGAGGGGTAACTTACAAGGCCTGGGATGATTTTCTCCGTTAAGTATTGGCAAGCTTGTCGAACGTCTTCCTCATCTCTGGCGAACTGTTCCCTCTCCACATCTGTCTGAGGCTTCTGGCCAGTAAACACATCTGGGTTGAGAGAGAATGTCAGACCTGATAGATCGATGGGCTCCTGATCCTCCTTCTTTTCCTTGTCGCCTTCAGCGGAGGCATTAGCTTCTGCTTCCTTCCTCTTCCTCTCGAGATCGTTGTTGACATATTGTCTCATTTTGACCTTCCAGATACTATCGATAAGTTCCGAACGCAAGACCGCCATTCTGTGAGGGTATCGATTATCTGCTTCTTCGTTCTCCCAATTGTTCTCCAAAAATAGAATATCCAATGGGGTCGTGCGGTACAAGTCGAGCACGTACTTCCGACCGTCGGTGCCCAGTAGACCTTTGGTCTCTACACTTGCGACGAGATCGTGTCGGGAACCTTCTTTGTCCCAAACAGGGTGAGGTTTCACTCGCATAGCTTTGCTGAGCTGTTCAAACGCGGGAACAAACATATCATTGGAGGCTATAACATCCTTCCCCTCCACACCCCCGTAATCGATCTGTGTCTCGCCCGGCTCCCTCTGTTTGAAGATCCCAGGGACTATGCTCTGCCCAACAATTCTTCGGCCAAGGTAATCGACGACTACCGTACCAGGGGTTGAGAGTCCGGTGATATCCAAGTTGTTCACCATCCTGACTCCTAGTATGTCTTTCCCCGTGGCAACCCTGGCGGCTTCATCGCCACCTTCCGCTGCAAATGTTCCAACCCCATCCGCACCGTAAGAGAAGAAAATGTTGTTGTAGACGTATATTTGGGCGTCCCTTCCCTCTGTAGGGTTGAGAGGCGCGACTTCCCCTCTAGCAATTAGTACGGCGCCCCGGACGGCGGCATCAGTGAAATCAGCGAATAGCTTTGAGAGCAGCCGTTCTCGGAAAACACGTTCCTGAACCGTTTCCTTTGGTAGCTCGCGAGTTGACTGGAACTCCTCGTTGAAGTCTCTCAGCGTATCGTTTGATTCGGTCCCAGCGATCAGAAAAGTCTCCTGGGACCGAGAAATATCGGCCGCATGGGAAAAGTAAGGTGATGTTTGGGCGGGAACAAGCCACGGAGATGCCGGGATGGCATTGGTGGGTTGGAAAGTTATTAGGGGGTCTTTCTTGGACTGGAACTCGTGCAATTTCTTGAATTCTGTTTTAAATTCGGAGGACAGTTGTGAGATTAGTTCAAGCAGTGAGTGGGCGGAATATCCACGGGGGGTGGTTTTCGGCAACGGGTCGAATTTGTTGCTGCTTGAGCGGTTGACATAAAAGCCCGATACGTGAGAAGTTATATGGAATTGTTCTCCCTCCAAGGTGGTGGCTTGTATATATAACAAGTGTCCACGCTGCCGTAGGCTGTGTGGTGGGGGGTTCCACGGTGACAATGAAAGATTTTTGATGGTTTTTGGAGCGGACTGGGGGACCGCAGGGAGCATATCGAGAAGCGAGGCAGGCGCTTCAAACTCGTAGTCAACCATTGGGTGTGCCCGAGTGGCGCCAGTCGTCTCGAGCTCGTCAAATATGCTGTAGAATAGAGTCTGACCAGCGTTGACGCCAGCCATCAAGTCGATCCTGCTACCAGCTGCACCGATAAGCTCTCTAACGCGTAGCAGGTGGATCCGAGCTTCCTTCTCCGTGTACGGGTCCTCAACGAGGACGAGTTCCGAATCTGGTGTGATACCGGGGACGTCGGAGAGTTCGACAAAGTCGTTGATCCGCTCGCCATTGTGTTCAAGGTGGAAGCAGGAGTATTGGAAGGTATCTGGGAGTTCGATGATGGATTGACGGATGTCTTGCACCTGCTCCTGCGTCGAAACCTAGGGGAAATGAGCATTTGGCTTGCACGGATTCACAAAAACCGCTGATAGTCCGGGACCTACCATGACATGAATCTTGAAAGGATGGTGGGGCAACTTGACAACAAGCTGGAACACTGTTGATTGATTGAAATCGTTAGTGCTAGCAAACTATGGGCCCTGGTTGGAGGTTGTACTTTGATCAGAATGAGGGCTGTCTACGTCGCCATGGCCATTGACCTCAGCTTCGGGGACGTCGTTAGCCGGATCGGCTTTGATTTCCGGGGAACCAGCATCCATGGTACCGGGTTCTTGAGCTTCGGTCCCACTTGTAACGCCCTGGTCAGGGTGGTCCGGCACATCTGTAGAAGGCGCAAGAAATTCCGTTAGATTTGGCGGTCCGGCCTCCAGGTCTAAAGAAGTCATTCGTCTGGGGTGGTGGACTGGGGAAAGCAGTATGGTTGAACCGGCGCATTCTCAGCTATATTGCTTGGGGTAGTCAAACCGTCGGGCTTGAGGGGGTTATTAGGCAGAGAGGTCCATTGAAATATAATCATGATGTGGTATAATATACAATGGCTCTGCATTCTACAGAAGAGCAAATGCGGCGACATGCACACGGCCGGGAAGGGTTGGGCAGTTGAAGGAGCCCGATTGAGCACTTACCGAGCCCTGCTGGTTGTGCCATTGTAACTTGTTCCAGCTGCCGTTATTCAGGTACCGCTTCGAACGGCGATACCACTGTCGTGAGTGAAGGATAGAAGAAAGAGTGGGAGGGCGAAGGTTTGGTATTCTGGAAAAGAGAAGGAATGGTTGAAAGAATGTGTTGCAGCGTGGTTGCTGGACGCCAAATTTTTTTTTTGTCTGACGCAGAATTTGCAGCCGAAACCGACTTTGCTGTGAACGGCATAACATCTCGCGAGACATGCCATGCCGGTCTGCTCCTGCCTTTCGGCCGACGGGGGTGCCGCGGGCACACGACCGTCATTAGGCCCTACGCTTACCTTTGGACTTAGCTTAATTGGTCGGAAGTTCGGATGTTTAGGTATTTGGGTGTAGTAGATATTGGAGCCATGGCGTACGGTATTATACAAATCATTTCTTCTCACCGGAATCGTCGTCTTCGTCGTCCGGTTTTTCAGCAGGCGTCGCTGTAAACGTAACAACTTTGTCCGTATACCCCTTCGCATTCCGCATTGTGAACTCGTATTTCCCAGATTCCCACAAGTCCTTTCCGTCGAAAACGAATATACCAGTCAGCCACGGACACCAATTCGGTGCATCGGAGGGAAGGATTTCGGATTTACCTTGAGAGTGATCTCGCGAGTACGACCCAAGCTTTCAACGTCTCCAATACGCTCCAGAGATTCTTCCAGGAGCCGATTGAACCTGGGTTCCTGGCAAACCCTCCGCATCGCGATTGCCATGGGAACAGAATCAGCTCGTACAAATGCTTTACTATCTATTGTGAAGAGGTTCAGGTGCTACGGCGAGGTCGTTAGTGATGGGACCGGGAAGAAACCACCGGCGGGTGGAGGGATGTTGGGTTGACGCACATCGTATCGGTGTATAAAATCCGCCCTGGTCATGATTTCCCTAGCTATGTGTAATGGGACCTGGGGCAGTTTCCACCCTCTGTCTTCATTGTACGAGCCGCCTTCGACCTCGTCTTCCATTTCTACCAGTCTTTTGCACAGAACCATAGCAGCAGACGCAAATTTAGAGTACCTAGTGATTGAATGTTAGGCAGGTATAACCCAACCTTCGGACCGTATCGAAGTGTAAATCTTACTCGTTGACGTCGTCGTCCTGGTCTTCCCCAAGAAGACCGCAGTTTGTCAGTAGCCACCGCTCCTCGTTGTCGATAATCTCAAGCGCTTTGGCCTCCATATTCGAGGCTTGGGCGACACGGCTGAGGTATGATAGCCGGCCTCCAACCAACTGGTAGATCTTGTCCAAATCGGCCTCCGTGTCCTGATCGGCATGGTGTTTCGTTCGATAACGTCGTAGCGCGGAGATTGCCATGTCTTTCGGCAGGTCTTGGACAGTGATGAGCTCCATTCTCGATGCGTAGTGCTTCAGCTTCTCATAGACTATGTAGTCGTCTGAGCAGAAAAGCACGGTGCACAGCCCGGTCGCAGCCCACGCTTCGGCTCTCTGTTGAAGCAACTCTATGAGGTCTAGGCCGTCCTCGTCGTCCCTTAGGAGATGCATAGAATTAAATATCAACACCAGTGGTTGGCCGGTGCGCCGTTTCCTCGCCAAGGCGACCTTTTCGAGCTTGTTAAAGGCCCGTTCGATGTCGAGAAGAGCCGTGGTATCCCTCGGGCCCCTGATCGAGAAGAGGGAGCCAATATAGTCTGCAGTTCATTCGATCGGCATCAACTGGTCAGGTAACTCTACAAGACAGTTTTTTGGGGGTTTTTGTTGATACAAACCCTCATGAAATTCAAAATCCAAAGCTTTGCCGAGACGGATCCGGAAAATTTCAAGATCTAGATACCATTGCGATTAGCGTTCCAGCCGGTCTCGTGTCCCGGTTTGCACGGCCGGGCCGCTGACCTGCATGGCACTCCATCATTGCGATCCCGAGCCCGTCAACCTTCTGCATGGCATCTAGTATCATAGACGTCTTGCCGCACCCCTTCTCTCCTAGTAGAAGGTAATAATGGCCGTGAGTTTCACCGGCGACAACTTTATCGATCTTATCCTGCTCGGGTCGAACGATCCTGCAAGCTGTTAGATCTAGCGGAAAGGCCCCACGGGGAAACCGAGTTCACAGACCATTCCTTCTCTGTGCCGCCGGGCACAACGGAAGTGGATCCTCTACCAGCGGCAGCCAGCTCGAGGACCGGGTCACCGGGTTCGAAGGCGTTGTTCATCTTCTGAAGAACCACATGTTTGTAATATCTAATAGCTGGTCAGTATCACCGGAAGGAAGCCATAGGCTCAGACACCAGCTCCGTGTGTGTGAGATGGTCGAGTAGCCGGTCTGACCGGGTAAGAACAGTGGGGGAGAAGGGTGAAACCAACTTATGATATCCAAAGCCTGCGAGGCTACGTAGGAACGGTCAGCGTACGCACGCAGATGGGAGGACACGAGGGAGTGGAGTGCAACTGGGGTACCCTAAGATGGCGAGTGAGGCACCGGTGGTGGCTGCGCTCTCTATCATACGATAAGCGGTCTGTCGCCAGTCATGGCGCTGCTTGCGATGAGGGGGCTCCTCGTGCTGTCCGGATTCACCCCAGGATTGGGTGTTCGGCTGGGGCTGGACTTCCTGGCCTGGGGAGGGTTGAAGTTTAGAGAAGTGTCGACTTTCAGCACACGGCGACGTCCGTTGACGTTCACACGATCATGACGGACGGACGAGAGTGATATCCGGCTTACTCGGTCCCAATTGATAGTCGTTCCCCCCTCCGGTCCCTCCTGGGGAGCCATTGCCATGACCGGACTGAAATCGGCGGTGGGTCAGAGAGAGACCCGAATTTGGCGTCGTCCAGAGGGTGGATGGCGGGCCACTTGCAAGGCGCAGAGGACGTGTGCACGATCGGGACAGCCTTGCCGCCATTGGATCGTTGATTTCTCGGGGTCGGTGTACGGTGATGTCGTCGGTGCTTGGGTGAGGGCAGAGGTACGAGGTACTCAATGGGTACTGTCTACCAGGGACCCAGAGAGCGAACGAAGCGGCGGTAGCGTAGTTCAGGATCACGATGGATCAGGCTAAGTGGCATGTTTCGTGCGAGCACCCAGCACCGCCCGTTGGTGATATTGTATTATCTGACTCGGGCATGCATAAGCACAGGCACTGGACAGGACTAAGCAGGAACAAGTGGATTCGACACTGGACAGGACCAAGCAGGAACAAGTTGGATGATTGAAGGTGCTGGAAGCGGTAAGCGTGTTGGAACGCGTCCTTCGGCTGCTCAGAGTGCTTGTTTGGGGCATCTGATTGAAGACTTCCTTCCCCTCTCCAACCTCCAACCTCCAACCTCCACCCTCCACCGACATCGATGTCACCCTCGATCCCACCGCCGCTCGACCATCACGCTCTTCCTGGCCCGGTAAGCCCTCCTCCCGCACCCCAGCTGACCCGTCTACCGCCCTGCTAAAATCCTCGCAGACCTGCTCCCTACACGCCCACCCACAGAACTCCCCAGCACGCTGACCTGGAACCGCCGCCATCTCAATTGCCTCTCGACCCTCCCGTCCAGCTATCGACGCGATCCGGTCGTCCTTGAATCGAATCGCCCGGTTTCCTTTCATCGAATACTGATTACCAGTCTTCCCTTTTTTTTTTTTTTTTTTTTCTCCTCTCTCGCTTTCTTTCTTTCTTTTCTTTGCCCGACCCGTGCACGTCAGTGCCCGATTCCGCTATGCAGAGCCCACGGCATCGTCGGACCAGGAGCCGCGGCGAAGGAGGTCACCCCTCCTCACCCGAAGTACCCAACAAACGTAGAAAGGTTGGCCCTCGCGATCCGTCGCTTCCCAATCCCCGTAAACTCTTTCAGACTGCTCATCCAGCTCGCATCGACACAGGTGGACCCGTTCCCGAACGCTGCTCAACTGTCGGAGTACCAGGTCAACAACATCATATCCTCTCTCGGCGCCCCGTCCAACGAGGTCGTCGCCGCTCACGACCACGCCAATGATAAGAACGCTCGTGATCACCGAGACGGCGTCACCGCCTACGCAAAAATCTGCGGCAGGGACTGGACGTACTATGTCAAGGATCTTAAGATTTCCATAGGTCGACCCCCAGACTCACGTCCACCCCTTCCTGCCCCCTCCGAGAAGGACGTCGATATCGATCTCGGCCCCAGCAAACTCGTCTCCCGGGAGCACGCAGTGATACAATACGACACGGTGGAATACAGATGCTGGATTTTGGAAGTACTAGGCAGGAACGGGGTCAGGGTCGACGATGAGCAGCACAAGCGAGGGACAACGGTCCAGCTCCGCAGCGGCAGTATGTTTGAAATCGCCGGTGTGCAGATGCTGTTCGTCCTTCCCGACCAGGCCCCCTCCGTCGTCGAGAGCGTGCTTCGTCGTGCCCAAGAAATCCAAGCGGAGTACCTACCAGAGCCAGACTCCCAGGATACTCATCCGCAATCGAACCAGCTATCATCCGAAACCGGTTTCCTCAAATCAAAGCGGAAGGCCTCGAACCTGAAAAAAAAGTCTGAAATCCAAAGCCTAAGCAGCCAACCTCCAAGCAGCTCCAGTAGCCAGGTTCCCGGCGCATCGCAACCGCACCCTTCAACCGCGTCTGGAGCGACCCCGGCCCAGAACAAGGAACTTCATACGAGCCCCAGTTACCACAGGGGTCTGATGCTTGAGTCTACCGAGGATATCGACTACTCCCTTGAGTCTTCAAAGGAGATCAAACCTCCGTTAAGCTACGCAATTTTAATCGCCCAAGCTATTCTATCGAGTTCAGACCAGAAATTAACACTGGCCAACATATACGCCTGGATCCAAGAAAACTACGCCTTCTATCGATTTGCGGCCTCCGGTTGGCAGGTAGGTACACTCCCAACAAATACTTGGAACGATTTCCGGCCTGACGAGCGATTTAGAACTCTATCCGTCATAACCTGTCCCTCAATCAAGCGTTCCAAAAGGTCCCTCGAAGGACCGATGAGCCCGGGAAGGGTATGAAATGGCAAATAGCGCCCGATTATCTAGAAGAGTACACAAAGAAGATACAAAAGGGTGGCCCTGTCAGCAAAGTCAGCAAGCTGCTCTCGCCGAGCCTCAAGTCACCCGCAAATCACAATTCAAAGGGTCCCATCCCCCCCAACTCATCCTCTCGCCCTGGAACGTCAGCCGGTCAGAAGCCAAGTGGCGCCCCAGTTCTTCGCTCGGTTACCCCTCCACCGCATTCCTCATCAGGACCTACCCTGGTAACACCAAAGGAGGCCTTTACTCCGGATCGTGGTTCGCGGGCAGTGGCTAAAAGCAAGGTACTCTCCCAACCCATAAAGTACATTCATAGTTTATCTAACACTGCGAGATGGACAAAGACACCGAACAACCAAAACGACACCGGCGGCGATGCACCGATTGAGGACCTACCAGCATCGCCTTCGGGAGACCGGTCTCAAAGAATAACCAGCTCTCCATTCATCGATAATTTTAACTCAATTGGGGCAGCTATGACCCCGGCGCCACAAAAACAGAACCCCCACTTGGCTCCGCCATCCATCAATCAACTACCCTCTTCATACTTACCAACCTCGTCTCCGGCCCCTTTCTGGAAATATCTCAATTTTCTGACCCCGGGGAGGCCAGATCATAGCTCTCCCATCAAAAGCCCACACCTTAGGAGTAGTAGTCCACCCGAGCCACTTCCTCCCATCGCCAGCAAACTCAGGGAGGTGGGAAGCCCAGTGAAGGATAAGGATAGTATTTTCCGGGGCAAACAAAGCCCTATCAAGTCTGAGCCGTCTAATCCTCCTACAAATGCGGAGGGGGAAGCGGGTTCAGCCGATACAGATGATTTTGCTGGTATTGACCTCTCAAGGTATTATTCAGCCCTGTCCCCCTATCATCCGTCCTACTTGATCCAAGCTTCTAACTCCACGCATTTCAGGGGATTCCAAAAAATTGGTAAATTTCACGCTCGGTCCGGACTAACCCAGACGACGCGCCCTTAGTGGTCCGCCCAGCCGTCGGATAGCCCGTATTCCTCCGGCTCAGTCGTGGCGGGTAGATAAATACCAGAATATCCCAAAATAGGGCAACTTTGTTGTAATGAATATATAGTAGTTAAACGCTTCCCAACCACACTCAAATAGGTGCATGCCAACTCATGTCGATTGAAAAAGTCGGGGGTTCATCCGCGTGTTAGAATATTAACTTGACCGGGTTGCTATTTTGGCACAGCCCGTCCCGTTTCCAATGTTAGTTTTATTTTTCGCGTTCACGAACCGTTGCTTGTCAGACCGGCCAGCGCCGGTGCGATATTACTTCTACTAGGGTATAAACCAGGCCTTCAAGGCAATCTCAACTTTCCAGCTTCACCGGATACATATAATGCATGTACATGTACGCCTGCGTGAGGATCCGATGTTGCGGCACGTCTCAGGGGCCTAACCCTAGGTTATCAAGGCCGGTCAGCAGAACTAAGTACTTATATATGTAAATGCTACCCAGGTAAGCAGTGCTCTTATTACTTACTCAAGTACTGCCCAGATAGTTCACAGCGCTGAGAAAGACCCACGTGGAGGAACCGTCCCAAAAACGCCACTGACATGGTGGCGGATCCCGGACCAACCAGCACAATCTCCCCTTCAAGTTCCACCGTTGTACATGTACCAAGCGATTACTCACTTAAAAGGATTCTGCTTCTTTGTGAAGTTATCATACATATGCGCATGGGCCCAAGGGTCCAATCATATGGGATTGGATGGTTCGGCCGGTGTGGAGACCAAGGCAAGGAGTGCATGCATCGTCAAGGTAGTTACATTTACATGTTTGAGGACGGGTGGGTACCATGTAGGCGCAAGTATGAAGTGTGCTTGAGCCAAGTACGTTGAAGCAAGTCCTGGTCCCAAAGCGCTTTGATTCGAGAATATGCCGCACCAGGGTTCAAAAACAAGAAAAGGCTACCCCGCCTCGGGAGCAAACTTTTCATCCGTAAATTTGTGAGGCCGCCGGAGCTGGATTCAAGGTATACCCCCGAGGGTCGGAATGCCTCATTTACTATTATCGTATCATCTAGACCTGAGAGCCAAGTTCGACCTGAGAGTGCAGAGGCCCGAATAACTGGTTTTGATTCCAACTGCATCGGGTCGCAAATTTTAGACAGCCAGGTGGTCTTCACCCACGAAAACGAAGAGATAAAAGAAGGGATATCGTTGCTCCCCGTCAGTTAGCATCAGAGACGCGTCGGGTATACATTCGAGTGCTCGTGTAAACCGCCAGACCTTCGGGTATTGGGTATGAAGGCGGAATGTGCTGCAGCAGAGCACCTCAGCTACCTGATATTCGTGACCGGGTATGTGTATGTACATGTTAGCTACTTTTTATCCAGTGCTTATTATTCCACTATGCGAGAGAACCCGGCCATTGGGTGATTATTAAAATGGCACGAGCCCCTTAGCTTTAGCTGGTACCGTCCGAGATGTCTGGACGTCTGAACCACCCCAGTTTTCGTAAACCCGAGTGCTTTGATACCCGAATTGTTTAGTCGTTCATGGACAATCCGGACATGCCTGATACGGCGGAGGAGGGTGTGCCCGATCTGAAAGCTCAAGCTCGATACATTTTCTCACGAAGATTGATGACTTTACACCGGTGTGTCGCACCCTGGACTAAATTTCCCTGCAAGATATAAGTACTTCTTACTTGGGTACATATGTTTAAGGGCCCTTTGTTCCCGCTATCTCGGCGCGCCTCCATCGACTTCAGAACGTCTTTTGGGGGTTCGTTTTGGGTTTGAGGAGAATGTCCAAAATACAACAGTGCCCTTAACCCGTTCAGTACTCTCGTGTCGAAGAGGCGAGTCGACGCAAACTGCACTCTGCACAGGACAAAATCCTAGGGCAAAGCCATCTGGCTTGGCTCTCATACATAGCAGCTGGCAGCCTGGCTGTTGCTGACTCAACTTCTTTCGGTGCGCAATTTTGTGAACGGTGGTGGGTAAAAGGCTGCCACTAGACCGCAGCGCCGTTCTCCGAAGGCTGCAGAAAGCAACCGCAGCCAATTGGAAGAACCCTGGTTCCACACCGACGTAGCTCTACGTATGTGGCTTGCCAAGAAGTGCTCGTGGTTACCCGGCAGCCCACGTTTTCAGTGCCCGGTGCGCTTCGCCTGCATGGCCCAAGACAAGCTCACGACCATGTCCGTTCTATAGGTGGAGAAAGCCGCGTCACTACCCCTCAACCCTGATATGCACTGCTGCTTTTGGGCAGTCGATTGGGAAGCACAGTTGGAAAATTTAAAAACTAAAAGACTAAAAGAAAAAAGAAAAAAGCTAGCTAACCACGGGTTTGGGGGATGCCTCATCGTGTGAGCTGTGCGTTTCGTTTCAACGATTGTTTCCAACAGCGGCCGTGTGAGGTAGCTGGAGTAGGCAAGTAAGTAAGTCCTTACTTAAGTGCTCGGGTCACTCCTGACTTATAGCTCTTGATCAGGTCATGGCGTAAAGCTTCGATGTCCCTGGATCGTGATCGCGAAGAGCCCGACGCTGCTCGATTGGAAGGGAAATTAATCTGCCAAATGGGTCTTCTCCGCAATCATCTGTCCTTTCGCCGGTGGCGTCTATAAGGCCGTACAGCTAAGGTATCCAGTACTTACCTGTACTTGCTCAAGTGCTTTCCTTACATAAATGCGGACCAAGCATGGATATAACTCATGCACCAGTCTCGACCTTAACTCGATCTGAATCGACCCAAAAGGGTTCTCCAATTTAAGGGTTTAGACGAGCAGAACCTCTGCTCTCCCTGAAATTAGCCGTGGGGAGAAGACCTGTCTTGCTTGTTCCGTTGTCGCCTTTGCTTTCCGCTTTTCTTTTTTGTTTTTTTCGTACGATTTCTGAGGGAGTTAAGGACTTAAGCTAAAAATGCTTAAGTAATGAGTCGTCTGCGTTCTTATATTCACACCACGGGCGGTCAATTCTTCTTTTGTCGACTTGCTTCTTCCCCGTCGCACCTATTTGCTCTCGCCCACATCAGGAAGAGTTATAAATATATATTCCCGGGAGAGTCGGCTCATCAGGAACATTCAGGGCATCGTCGTCGTCCAGCAAGATCAGATCAGGAGCAAAGCCGAACACGGTTCCATTCCTTCGGCCCCAGCGCCCCACTCGTCGCCTCATCTAGCCCGGTGCCGTGCTCAGCCCCCCACAACCATAACGCCCTTTTCATACAGACGAGGGATCTGCTCTGCTGGATACCGTACTTCCTCGTTCCAGTTTACCGCACATCCGCTCTCCTTCTCTACTTTCTCGTGGTGTTGTTGGGAAACGAACGAGGAGAGAGGCAACATACAACACCTTCGCTTGGGCTGGACAAGAAAACGCCAAGCCCACCAAATTGCAACGGCCTCAACGCGTTTTTTATCTCTGGCGTCCACACCGTCCGGGTCTGCAGACTTGCCGTCGGGAGTCTAGTTAGCCCTTTAGCCCGTCTTTAAGGGAAAGGGAGAAGGGGGAAGGAAGGAGGAAAGGAAGGAAGGGAAGAAAGAAAGAAGAAGAAAAGGGACAACCGGCCAAAGCGCTACTTCATTGCTATCCGCCAACCCGCGAAGGTGGTGATCGATGGTGTATGCGATTCCGACCATAGCCTCATAGCAGTAGTATCTCCAGTATTAATTCTTTTCCCAGGTGATGGCAGATCGGGATGGCGACCGCGAATCTTCAGATGGCTCCTCTCTCGAGAACGACCCCATCGGAGAGAGCTGGGATGAGGCGAGTGCGGGCCCCAGCCTTACTCCGAAAGCTCCTACTTCCTCATCATCCTCCAATCCTGTAAAACCTGTCCCGCTGCAAAAAAGGAGGCGTGTCACCCGTGCTTGCGACTGTTGTCGTCGCAAAAAGATCAAATGCGATGGGCTGCAGCCCTGTACTCACTGTTCGGTGTACAGCTACGGTAAGGCTACATTCACAGGGCCGAACTCGGACCAGATGCTCATTGCTAACTCCCACGGGACTTCGCCGCCTGCTAGAATGCACGTACGACCAACCCTCAAATAGGCGCAGGAACCCGACACCGCAGTATATAGAAGCTTTGGAGGGCCGGCTACAGCGACTCGACTCTTTCTTTAAGTCTGTACTGCCGGATACGGATGTCGATCACCCCAGTTTTGAGGCGGAAACGCTCCCGCAGGTCCAAGAGGCGGTTAAGACTGCTATGAGCAAGCCATTCCCACAGACAGCCGCTCCAGATCAACCCCAGGACCAAGAAGCTCTACTCGAAACAATGGTGGAAGCGACGGGGAGGCTTGACCTTGACGAATCGGGGCGCTTCGATTTCCATGGGCACTCTTCCGGATTCACCTATCTAAACAAACTTCGGGAGCAGTTCGGCGACCTTCTTGGACCAGAGGTCGGGACCAATGCGCTTCTTAGGCTGCGACCCTTTCGTCCCCTCCCCGATGCCACGCGGTCGAACACCGGCTCACCCAGCAGCAACTATCTATCCGATACGGTGCCATTACCCCCAAGAGAGACCGCCCTGGAGCTCGCCAATAGTTGTCTAGGCGAAGCGCTACTGCTATTCCGGTTCATTCATCGTCCGACTTTCGACAGACTCTCCGATCGTCTGTATAGTCGCGATTTCGAGGAATACGGCAACGAAGAGCATTCATTCTTGCCGGTATTTTACCTCGTACTCGCAATTGGTTGTGTTTTTACAAGAAAGGCTGATAAACTCGGCATCGCGAACGTGCTTGATGAGGGGTGAGTCTGCCCAAAATACTTCGCTAAATGGAGTCCTCGCAGGAGTAAAATCGCAAACAGCTAATAGGCAAACAGAGCCAAATATTTTGCCGCTGGGAGGAAGCTGACGGACATCACAGACTGCAGAGATGTCACATCCCTCCAGGGTGTTTTGTTAATGATCATTTTCCTTCAATCTTCAGCAAAATTAGCCACATGCTATTCCTACGTCGGGATTGCTGTCAGCGCCTCGTTCAGGCTTGGTCTCCATCGCAAAATCCCTTTTCCTGATCCGATAGAAGCTGAAGTCAGGAAACGAATATTCTGCACCATTCAGAAAATGGACATCTCCATCAGCGCCCTGATCGGGTTGCCTAGGATGATCCATGACGAAGACATCGATCAAGAATACCCCATAGAAGTCGATGACCAGCACATAACAAAGGATGGGATAACGCCCGGAGTGTTAGGAGAACCCAATAGCACCTCGGCCGCGAACGCTCATACTAGGCTTGTTCAGATTCTTGGGGAGGTTATCAAGAAAATATATCCAATAAAAGGTGTCCAACCGAGCACGTATGGTAACCGAGCCGGATATATGATAAGTTATGCTGTCGTCCGTGGTATAGAGCAAGATTTGGCAAAATGGCAGGAGGAACTACCACCCTACTTGCGGAGAGGAGATGATTCGCCTCGTTTTTTAAGGTGTGTCGCTACCACTAACACTATCCTTCCCTTCGAGCCGTGCTCATATCCCAAAGATCTCAGTACCTTCTTCAGATTTCTCTCGCACACGTAAGGATGATGCTGTATAGGCCGTTCATACATTATGTCGCCCAGCCACGGGACGGCCGGGTTCGCGATGAAAGGCCCTTTTCGAGCGCCGCAGCGTGTATCAATACGTGCCGGGAAATTGTTCATCTATGTCAACAAATGAGAGATAACGATATTCTAAGCGGAGCGTATTGGTTTTTGATATATACCACGTTTTTCTCAGTTTTATCACTTCTATACTTCGTACTCGAGAATATTACACATCCGGATGCACCGGCTGTCCTACGAGATGCGACGATCGGTAAGGAATGTATATTTTCACTCAAGGATTCGAGTATGGCGGGGGAGCGTTGCTCCCTTGCTCTCAAGGTGAGTTTCCCCGAGATTCGTCCTCTAGATCCCTAGGGTCTGGAGACAAGTGCGTGCTAACCGAGTCAGCCGTTATTCGAACAACTACCCAACCGGCTCCGTGAAGGGTTTGGGCAAGCGCAAACCAAGAAACGAGGGAGAGCAGCCTCCCCGGCACCCCCACTTCCGGGTGTCGACCCACCACAGGTGACAAGGAATTTTGGGACCCAAGCGGACCAGCCAAACAGGTCCAGTACGTTCCCTGCTATTTCGCGTCAGAGCTCCGGGGTGGCTGCGGTAAGGACACCTTTGAACTTGTCGGATGCGGGGGCGAGGCGCAGCTCTGACGAAAGCTTGACGCTGGGGCAAAATACGATGTCGCCTACACCTATGGCGGACCCACAAGACTCGAGGCATTCGTTACAGCAGCATTTGGGTGGATATACAGGGATGCCCGACCTAAACGCTTTAATGTTCCCCGCCTCAAACGCTTTCGCATACGGGAACCAGGCCATGATGTTTGACGTTCCGCTGAGCAGCGAGAGCCCTGGTGACCATCCATTTAACCGCGATGTTAGACTAGCACCTGGCCCATCCCGACAGAGCTTCGGCGGTGGCGGAAGCCCCTCCTTTGATAACGTGGAGGTTCAACTTTATGGGCCGCTTCCACCATATGTTTACTCTATTGAAAACCCGAACCCTGGATTCGGAAACCCAGGTTCAGCATTCTCGGGGCTGTCAGCTCCTACAACAGGAACGCCAGGTACGGGCCATGACCATATGGCGTTTGAAACTTTCGGGCAGGTTGCACCGGGTTCGGACCATGGGCAAGTGAAACCAAATAGCCAGTATCCGGCCAATCTCGACGAGTTTCTGAAAATGGGGATGAATGATGAGGAGTGGGAGCCCATATTTGGACACCAACGATTGCACTGAGTTGTCAAACCTGGGCAAGCGAAGTACTTGGCGTCTTCAGCTTTGTAATTAGAAGCCTGAGATATATCTTTCTCCTGTTCAGGGGGTATATAGAGCTATGTATACCCGAAGTGTATTAATAAAGTGTGATTCCAGGGTTTAGTTCGGCCCCAATCATGATATGTCGTTGGGGCTGGGTTGCAGACCGAGGGCGCTGATTACCAGGGCGTCACGAGGGTAAGGTGTGCACAAGGTGGCATTGGTCTCCCACGCTAGATTGTCGGTTTCTTGTAGCCCCAATTAGGCCTTGCTCACGAGAAAGTACAATTCGACACGATACAACGAAGATTAGGGCTTTTTGTGAGTGACGAGCGCTCGTAAATGCAGATGCTTAAGCAAGTTCATAAAATAATAGGCTTCCAATATCCCAAGGCTTTCCCCGTATACGCACGTCTCAAAATACACATAAAATAACTACAGCATCTTACCTTTGAGAAGGAATATCAATGCGGACCGGAACGGCCTGTCAATCCTTCCAATCCCAAACTTGGGCTAAAAATTTGTGCATGTTGACCTTTTTCTTTTGCATTTCGACAATCCAGGGGTGTTCTAGCATCCTCCATGGACTGGCCCGTCTAGCCGTATCTTTCTCGAGGCTGTCGGATTTGAGGGGTTAGAGCGATTGTTCGAAGGGAGATCAGGAGCCAACACGTACCAGCACTGAATGAAATATTTGAAGGCATCACTCCACTTGACTCCTTTATCGGGTTCGTCCTTGAGGACGGGTATAGGTTGGCGTACAATGTATGTGAGAAGGTCTATCAGGCCGGCTTGTGGTTGCCGATCGCCGCTGCCATCCGCTGGGAATGGGAATCTGTGCTGTGCGACCTCAAGTAGCGTGACCCCAAGAGACCAGACATCGGAGGTGATCGTGTAGGACATTCCTTGAATACGCTCCGGCTTAAATATGGACTTGTGTCAGTTCAAGCCTCGAAAATCTCTCGAAGTATGGTTCCATACCGCCATATAATATGAGGTTCCGATAAATGTGTCCGCGTCCCCCTTAGAGCCCAGAAGTTCACCGGAGACACCAAAGTCGCATAATTTCACAAGTCCGTTCCTCGATACTAGGATGTTGGAAGGCTTAATATCTATAATACGACATCACGGTCAGTTTTGTCCGAAGGTGGCTGGGGTCTACAGTAGGTTACCTCTATGGATGATCTTTTTGGAGTGTAGGTACGTGAGACCTTCCAAGACGCCTTCTGCAATTTTCCCTAGAACCTTCTCCCCGGTTCTGCCCCCGAGACGCTTGATCTCCCTGTATATTGCGTCCAATGACCCACCTTCGCAGTACTCCATTGCAATCGAGATAGTGGCGGATGTCTCATCGAAGAATGCACCGTAATACTGGCAAATATACTGGGAGCTACAACCTCGATTGAATTCGAGCTCCCGTAGTATTTGCCGCTTTATTGCAGGGTTTGGGTCCGTCGTTATAATCTATTGCTTCGGATTAGACGGCCGGTCTAACGAGGGGAGAAGTCCCTCAAATACCTTCAGGGCAAAAAAAGTTTTTCCTCCTTTGAGTTGGCATTTCGTGACAGCGCCCCCCGCGCCCTCACCCAAGCTTTTCCCCTCTACAATTCTCCCGTCTCGGCTGGCAAATCTCCAACCCTCATCGTCCAGCTCTTCAACATCCATGGTTGCCCGCTTCGCGTCATCCTCTTCTTTCGAGTGTGAAGTATTTGCCGAGGCACCGTCCGGAGAGCCGTTCGTGAAACCGTAGAGACTCCCGCCAGGCGACCTCTCATGTGTGATGTAACTGTTAGCTGTTAGGGAGGAAGATCCACTGCGGCCTCCGCTAAGGTCGGATGAACTTCCGGGGATTGGTTTCAGTGGCGGGAGACGGGGCCGGCGGCTCGAGGATTGCGAAGAGGGGGCACCCGACGTGCCCTCTGGAGTCGCAATCTGGAGCTTCGGCATCTCTGGTTTGGGTGTCGTGGTTAACCTCAGCTTTGGAGGGCCCCTCGGCGGTGTGGGGAGGACCTGTGGGACGGGAGACGCCGAAGGAGACGCCGCTGACTGCGGAATCGAAAGCGAGAGCATTGGAGATCGAGCCCCAGAGTTCGGACGGCTTGCGAGTGTTGGAGCGGTGACTGGCGGCCGCAGGAGGGGGGCTGAAGTTGCCGACATGGCGGGGGGCCTTGTCGGCGGATGAGCAGGGTATTGCTGCTCTGGGGTACGGTCCGACACTTTGGCTACCTTTCCAATCGCTCGTTACGCAGGCCGCGAGTACCTGCAGTAAAGAGCTGGCTGCTGGCGATGTGAACGTGTCTGTCTATGTGGAGCCCGAGAGAACAGATCGAGAGCTAGAGAAGGGGTTGGGCCGACCCAGAGTTAAGGCTGAGGCCGCAACCCGGCAGGAAGCGAGGGACAACCGCTGGAACTAGGATACCTTCCGTTCTCTTGGGGTGGGGTCCTCTGGGTCGTGACGCGTGGATGGGTGGTGTACGCACAGGTTTAACAGCGGTGACGCATGGAGGAGGTGGGGTCTATACTGTTGAACGGGGAAGGGGGGAAAGGAGGAATATATGGTTGACGGATGGATGGTTGATGGCGATTGAGGGGAAGCAGGGAGGGAGGCAGGGAGAGGAGGAGGAGGAGGTTGTGGGAGGTTGTTGGTTGTGTTGTGATGATGTTGACCAGCCCCAGCCAGCCAATTCACTGCCTCCTCTGGTAGACGGACATTGCCATCACCGTATCATATTATCATCATTCTCGTCGGAACCGTCACAGGCACTCGGGGCAGAGTCGAGGGCCCGTCTCAGCACTCGCTGGCTAGGTAAGTCCGGCATATATATCATGCGGGCTATGCTGATGTGAGGACAGGCTGCTCCGAGCTCCTTGAGAAGCACACGTAGTACTCAAGTACTTCAGTCCTCAAGTACTACTTCTTATGTACTTACTTACTAAGTACTTACTTATTGCCTCAGTAGTACATCCTCGGGTACTTGCAAAGTACTTCAGGAACGGTTCTTATACGTATTCGGCACGTGTGGTCGGTGCTTCGGAAGCGTGCCCGCCCACGCTCGCAAACGTGCGACTGTCCATGCGACTGCAAACTGATATAAGATTCTCCATCATGCCGGGCTTTCATGATCAGGCCAAGAACCTTAAGGCAAACTCTACCAAGCACTTACTTTAAGTCCCGGAGCTGTCGAAGGATGCATCACGGGCATTGGCCACCCGGTGTCTCAACCATCCGGTGAATGCAGGGTCTCCTCGGTCTGGATCCCCCGCCAAGTCAAGCTCCAGCAGGCAACCAGCCGCAACTGAAGGCGGCCTTGACTAGAATGTATCTATCCCTCCTGTGCCTGTGCCTCCGACGGCTGCTCTTAAAAGTTTCACTCTCGTGCAGAATCCCCGGGTTTCGAGTCTTTGGTACTTTTCCACAATATAGGGCCAACCTCGAAAGCCGGGTGAACGCGACCTGATGACCCCGAGAAGACCGAGGACGGTGAATCCGGAATAGCCACACGATACCTTGGGTCCAGCCAACATGTTACCAGTCCGCTGACCGGCCTTTTCTTCCGACTAATGATCTCAGGACCGCCTCGACAACCGCCACGACCACTTCCAGATACCGAGCAAATTATCCTCCCTCGTTTTCTTCGAAAATTCCCACGAGGGGCAGGCCATGTGCCATTTTTTCCCCAAAATCCAACCCTCAGCAGCTTACAACGCGGATAGTTGATATATTCGACCGGATAACTGTTAGGCCTTGAGGCTGTGATCATAAAACAATCCACCTTTGTGGGATACATAACTTTTCACTGTCGCATCGACCGGATTGAATAACGTTCGGACACTGTGCAAACACCCGTCTTTCAGAAACATGGGCGATTCTGCAAGCTCATCCGGTTTGCGAAACCGAATCTCCACTCGCGCGAGGTCTACCATCACCCGAATTCTTAGAGACCCGCCTCCCAAACGAAACGATACTCCCCTAAATTTCACAGAAGGTGTCTCCGGTTCGGACCCCATCGACGGGGGTGGCCTATATCCCCGACCCGGTGATGTCCATGGTCAAGCGCGGGGATCGCAAATGCCGCGAGATGGCGGCGATGGCCCGACGTCGAGCCTACAAACGTGGTTCTCGAAGCTTCGGAACAGTAGCAAAGACTTTCAAACCAAATCTGTGACCGTCCCCCACGGCGGTTTCCTCACAACGAGTAGTAGCCAGTGCAAGGAGAAGGCGCATAGGTTGTCGGTTGGCAGCCATCGAAAGGGTCTCAGCCACCTGATACCGACTGGGATCGGTACGATGCTGAACAGCGTTGGAGGGAACAAACATGGCGAAACCGTTCGTATCGGTAAGAGGAAAGAGAATCCCTGGGCTAGTCATACAGGAGACGATAATAATTTAGCAGACATAATGATGATCTTCCCGGCTGAAATCGTCGTACAAATCATATCCTACTTGGATCATAGGTCTCTTCTGTCCTGCGAATTGGTATCGCGCTCTTGGTGTGCGGCGGCGCTCTCATCTCATGTGTGGAGACACGCCTTCGAGTCGGAGTACGGGGAATGGGAAGGAAGACCATACGGGAGAGACTGGAAGTCAATGTTCGAAGCCAAGACGAGCCTGAATAGGAGGTGGCTGAAGGGGCAGGTCAACCCGACCTACCTTAAGGGCCATACGGATTCAGTGTACTGCGTCCAATTTGATCAGTAATCCCACCCACCGGCCGTGCGAGGTCGAATATATCGAATTAACTCGGTTGCGTGTTAGGCAGAAGATAATTACCGGTTCACGGGATCGAACCGTCCGGGTGTGGGATATCGCCACCGGGGAGTGCATCAAGATTATCGGGGCATCTCAGGATCCAATCCCTTCCTCGAGTGCAATCGGGTACCACAAGGGATCGATTCTCTGTTTGCAGTTCGACGACCGGATCCTCGTGACGGGATCAAGCGATCACACCTGCATCGTGTATTCGCTCCCGGAGTTCGAACCCTTCCAGACGCTGCCCGGCCATAGGATGGGGGTCCTGGATGTTTGTTTCGACGATTCTCACATCGTTTCTTGCTCAAAGGATACCTCGATATGTGTTTGGGAGCGGTCGACGGGTCTCATGCTGAACCGGCTGCGCGGGCACGAAGGGCCGGTCAACGCCGTTCAGCTGAGGGGGAATCTTATAGCGAGCGCTTCGGGGGATGCGAAAATCCGGCTCTGGGATCTCGAGAGCGGGAACTGCATAAGGACACTCAGCGGGCACACACGGGGGCTGGCGTGCATCCAGCTATCGGATGACCGCCAGACGGTGGTCTCCGGGGGCAACGACCAATCGATCCGGGTGTGGGACGTCGACAGCGGGAGGCTTCGGTACGAGATCAGAGACGCACACAAGTCGCTGGTCCGCAGTTTGTACCTCGACAGCCAGAACGGGAGGATAATCAGCGGGAGCTATGACCAGGTACGAGTCGCGTTGCAGCCGATGCTTTCAGCAGGGTTCCGTTCTAAAATGATTATTACAGAGCGTGCGGGTGTGGGATCTCAAGTGCGGGAAGTCACTGCTGAATTTCCCACGGTGGCATGGGAGTTGGATACTGGCAGCACGGGCGGACGACAGGCGGATAGTGAGCGCGAGCCAGGACTCGCAGGTGCTGGTGTTGGATTTTTCGAGGGGGATCCGCGGGCTGGAGAGCATGGCCTAGCACTTACTCTTGCTCACTTGCTCTTACTCAGTAGTACTTAGTACTTACTTCTCACTTACTAAGTAGAACTTACTCGCTCACTAGTACTTAGACAAGTGTAAGGGCGGATGGAAATAAGAAAGTGATCTCATCGGTGTTTGACCTGCCCTGTCCGTCCAGGCCGGCGTACGTAGCCTGTGTCAGGTCGCAGCCGTCTGCAGTGGCCGCCAAGCCCGCCAAGTGGACAAATCGGCGCGGTGGCATTGGCGCCAAGCGATACAATCCTTGGCGCTGAGAGACAGAATGTGTTGTGCCCGCCAAGCTCGAGGCCGTCGAGGCCTTTGGAGGCATCTTGGAGCCTCAAAAAAGATGGCGATGGTCGATGATGCTGCTGCGGCGGCCGTGCCAACGTCGACGCCCGCGCCCGGGCAGGTTTCGCGCGGCGTTTTGGCCGGCGGGCGCGATAGTTCGGCAGGCTTTGGGGGCTTTGGGGGCTTTGGGGGCTTCTGCGGGCGAGGGTGAGTACTTAAACCGGGGAAATTCCACTTTTGCCCATGTTGGTTTTCCCCTTCCTCCCAGTCCCGTTCTCATCTTCGTTTTCATATCCTCATCGATCTCTGCCGTCTGGTTCGGGCCGGTGTATCGGACTGTCCGCATCTTCATTTGACCTGGTGAGTGCTCTCCTGCCTTCCTCTCCGGCCGTTTTATATGCCACGGCCTCTGCAGCTCCGTCGTGGGCTGTTCGGCGGTCCCTTCTGGCCCCCTCCCCCTTTGTTCCTGCCTCTCCCATCGCGAGAAAGGCCCGCCCAATCCCCCGGCGGGCCCTCCTGCCTCACAGGCTCCTCCCTCTGCTTTTTTCCTGCCATTGGAAGCCTCTGCACTGCCTTCGGCCTCTGCTCCGAGCCGTGATATCGTCGTCTTGAATGTTCTTTCTTGTGGTATTTTCTGGTGAGGGTCTTGGAACCCAAGAGTCTTGGCTTGGCTCTCGCCGGCTCCTCAGCTTCCCTCAGCTTCCTCCTCCCTCCTCGTACCCCCCCCCCTCTACGCTCCCATCACCAGCCATCACCCTCCCTATCCACCCGAATACGCTTCTCCTGCTCCCTCCCTGCGCCCTTCACGCCCGCTAACCGGAATGCCCAGCCCCATCTCGCACTCTTCTTGCCTGCCCATCCTTCAAAATGGATAGCACCGAACCTCGCTCCACGTCCTCCCAGGCCGTCCAAACCGAGGCCAGCTCCCCGGTCACCACCGCTGCTGCCCCCGTTGTGACCGCTACCCCGGTCTCTGCCACCTCTGCCGGCTCCCAGAGCCAGGTCTCATCGTCTGCTGCTCAAACCTCCACTGCCACCCAGACCCCAGCCTCTTCCGCATCGGCTCCTGTGGTCGCCCAATCCGCCATCGCCGGCGCCTCATCCGGCGACAATTCCCACGGCAATCTCATCTGTCAGTGGGGTTCTTGCCGGGAAATCTTCGAAAACCCAGATGAACTTTACGTAAGGATCCCCTCTGGTTTCCAACGTCGCTACCGTAGCTGACAAGTAAAACAGACCCACCTGTGCGATGTTCATGTCGGCCGGAAGTCGACCAACAACCTTTGCTTGCAGTGCCACTGGGGTACCTGCCGTACCACCACCGTCAAAAGGGATCACATCACATCTCATATCCGCGTCCACGTCCCCCTCAAACCTCACAAGTGCGAGATCTGCAGCAAGTCCTTCAAGCGACCGCAGGATCTCAAGAAGCACATCAAGACCCATGCGGACGATTCGGTTCTGATCCGAAGCCCGGAGCCGGCGGACCCTGGCCGTCGTGGTGGTACTCGAAGCCTTCAACAACCACCCCACTACGCTGCGGTTCCTCAGCAATACGTCCAGACATCCGTCGCACCGGCTTACGGCCTAAACGGCTACTATCCCCAGCCCACGGCTTACGCCGCGCCAGCTAGCACCGGGTTCTACGCTAGCGGTGGGCACACCCATGACCCTCTCCAAGGCCTGCCTCGCAAGAGAGCCGCCTTCGACGCTGAGATGTCCCAGTTCGTCGATGACGTGAAGCGTCAGAAGTACGGTCCAGGTTATACCCCCGAAGTCGCTCACCGTCTCGCCAGCCTCCACAGCTTGGCTAGCAGCGTAGCAATTGAGTCCGCTGCAGCATCGGCCCATCACCTCGATTATCACCCTGCTCCGCTTGCTGCCGTATCCACTACCCACGGACCGCATTTCCACTATCAGCTACCCACCCCGGGGCCGATGGTCCATACCATGCACAAGAAGGCTGATCTGCTCGAAGCTGATAATTTCCTCACCCAGCTTTCGAGCAGCCTTTACGAGAGCCCCGCTGCGGCCGCAGCTTCCGGAATCTCCCAGCCAGGTGTTCATTACACCACCACCGGTGTCCCACCCTACAACAGGACACCGTCCCTCCCCCCACCAAGCCCGCACACTTCGTCCGGGCACCCCACTCCCTCCGTTCACCAAAACAGCCCCACCCCTGTACTCACCCCGCCAACATCGTACACGTCTCACTCCCCGGCGTCCACTCACATGTCAAGCCTCTCTACCGGGGTAAGCTATCCTAATCTCCCCGCTCACACAACCACCGCGGACACTCTCCCGAGCGTGACCGCATCCACCCTTGCCGCGTCGTTTGATGCCGATCAGAGGCGGCGGTACAGCGTCGGCGTTCTCCAGAAGTCCGCTCCGTCGCACGACGCCATGGACATTGATCCCAGCCCGGAAGAGCAAACCCGGCGCGAAGGATCCGTTGGGTCCGCAGGGACTAGCGGGCGCAATAGCGCTAGGTCCAGCATCGACGTCTCTATGATTGATCCGAGCCTGGAAGATCACACCCCATCCGCGACGCCCCATCACAGCAAGCCTTCGAAGCCGGAGGATATCCTCTCGCGGATGGAGGCTTTCAATGTTATCAAGAAGCTACGCGATGAAATACAGGCCGCCTTGCAGAAGATGAAGGATGGTTCCGAGGATGTCGAGCTGAGAGATGAATGTGATCGGGAACCGTCTGTTGCATACCCCGAGCTCCCTGTCCAGGCATCCGCCTAAGCGCTGCCTTGAGGTCTGTCCGGTCGACGAGACGGTGGGTCTCCTCCTACCCAAAGCCTCCTTATTATATTTCATTTTGGAAAATACTTTTTTACCGGTTCTTTTTTTTTTTTTTTTCTTTCTTTCTTTCTCTTCCTTTCGTGTCCTCTGTTTCCCACGCCTCCTGTTCCCGTCTGATCACCTTCGTTCCCTCCTTTTTTCATATGTTCGTTCCTGTTAAACGGAGTTCAGCCTCTTTGCTGTTTCGATACAACCAAAAAATTGTCGTAACGGGTCCTCGTGCGTTGCCCATTTCCCATGTAATCGCAGTGCAGCAATCCCATTCCGTGCCTCCCCCGTAGCCTGACGCCCATATACTTGTACGCATACTTATATCTTAAGCTTAAGAGGGTTATTATATATATAAGACTCCTTACGTAAGGCCGTGATAGTGGAAGGGGCAGACGTTGAGTGGGTTGTTTCGAATCAGAGCCGCCCGCCAAGTATTCGGCCTCCTCCCAAGCTCTCACCACACAAAAATCTCCCACCTCCCTGGCCTCGGCTTCCTCCTCTCCCCATCCTCCTCACCATCTCCCACCAGATCTCAAGCCCGTCGCAGTCCGTCAGCGAGGACACCACATCACTGGATTCTCGCAGCAGGCGCCGGTGACAATAGCAAACCTCGACCGGTAACCCGTCACCGGAGGTACCGTGCCATCAACAAGGACACCCCACCCGAGACTTACAAAACTCCACAGCATCCTGCTCGTCCTCCTCAGAACGACAGAAGAACCACCAATAACCACCCTCCGATATACCACCCGCCTCCTCCCACCGCCTCCTCTCCTCCTTTCACGATGGGAGAGTCAAGGTACCACCCTATATCGCGTACCTGGACCTAACTCGAAGGTCGAAAGGCTCGACTAACCCTACTTCCCCCTAGACAAGAATTGATAAACTGGCTAAACGCCTTGCTCCAGCTAAACTTAACAAAAGTAGAGCAATGTGGGACGGGGTATGATTGTTGCCCGGTAGGAACCCTCGGTGCTTCTGCGCTAACAAGCCGTGCTATAGAGCTGCCTTCTGCCAAATTATGGATTCCATCTACGGTTCGTCCGTCGGCGCGCCCGCTCCAGAGAAAACGAACAAAAGAACGACAACCGAAGCTAACCTCGAGCTATCAATTAGGCGGCGTTCCCATGAGCAGGGTTAAATTCAACGTCAACACAGAATACGCCTACCTCCAGAATTTCAAAATTCTGACGAGTACGTTCCGAACCCCGACTTGCACCGGCCAAGCTATCAGCCTAGCTAACGGGGTTGATGGGTTAACCCGCAGATGTTTTCGCTACTCATGGTATTGACCGGCCGGTCCCCGTTCAGCAGCTGGTTAAATGTAAAATGCAAGACAATCTAGAGTTTTTACAATGGATGAAGCGATACTGGGACCAGTATTTCCCTGGTGGCGAATACGACGCCGTAGCCCGACGGAAGGGCCAAACCACTGCGGCCCCTGCTGCTGCCGCTCCACGTTCCACAGCAGCGCCCAAGGCGCGGGGCACAACCCCCCAAATCACCGCCCAAAGGACCAGAACTCCATTGGGTGGTGCATCCACGACCGCACTCCAGGCTGAGGTCGCGACGTTGAAAGAAAGTGTTGCCGGGCTCGAGCGCGAGCGTGACTTTTACTTCAGCAAGTTACGCGATATCGAGCTTTTGCTACAAGAATCTCAGGAGGACGCGGCCGAAGACAAGAACACTGTCATAAAGAGAGTCCAAGAGATCCTATACTCGACAGAGGTAAACGATCCCTTGAACACTCTTGGGAGAACCACCCGATCTAACAGCCCTACTAGGACGGATTTGAGATACCAGAGGAGGAGCAAGGTGGTCACGACGACGAAACCTTTTAATGATATTCTTTTAGCGAAGATTCTATTCTACACCGCCTGACAGAGGAATCCCCCCCCCAATACCACAGATCGTAAATAAAATCGTTTTTGGACCAACCCCTTTCGATGCTCCGAGAGGGAGCCTGGATCAACCCCTTCCATGCGGGGTTTCTTACGAGCTATAGCCTTGTCTGTCACATACACGCGCATACGTACACACGCACACACGTTCCAGCCGTGCGACGGGCAGAATTGCCTTTACAATAACCCATTGTCAATTCACCAATCAACCCCATATCTCTCCCACACCCATCTCCTCCACCCTCCTCTAAGTATATTAAAAATTGAATAGTAAATGCAGGGTTATGCGACTTGGACCTCAAAAATCAAACCCCCCACTAGAAAAGCGACTCCCATGGGAATGGGAATGGCCGCCGCCACCCCCAAACCCACCAAAGGGGCTTGCACCGGGTGCCCCGCCGAAGTGGAAGCCGCCGCCGCCGCCGCCGCCTAGAAAAATGAGAAATATAGTTAGATTGGCTTCGTATTCCTAACATGAATGGGACCGAAACCACTTACCCATAGCAGCGAACAGCACGCTCGGATCGATTCCTCCGCCCATGCCACCACCGAACATCTCGCTTGGATCCGGTTCTATATCGAGACCGCGGTCATAACGATCACGTTTGTGTATATCTGATAATGTTTCATACGCCTCGCCGATATCTTTGAATCTTGCATCAGCATCCGGGTTGTCCGGGTTCTTATCCGGGTGCCACTTTATCGCCATCTGTCGATAGGCTTTCTTGATCTGCTGCTCATTCGCATCCTTTTCAATACCGAGGATTTTGTAGTAGTCCTTCCGTAGCGATTTTTTTAATTCAAGCTCGGCTTGCCTGATCTCCTTCGGAAGCGTGCCGTCCTGGGGATTCGAGTCGTAGAGAGCTTTAAGCTCTCGCACAGCTTCCTCCCATTTACCAGCCTGGCCGAGGACTTTTGCGCGTGTCCGTCTCGCTTTCGTATAAGATGGATCGAGCCTAAGCGCAGCATCGCAATCTGATATCGCATCATCGTAACATTTGAGCTATGCACACGATAGAACTTAGCGTCTTGAACGACCTGTTTACCGGCGAGGGAAGAGGCAATGCATACTTTAGCAAGAGTCATCGCCCGATTCTGATAAATCTTCGCGTTGGTGCCCTTGTTCTCCGGATCGACCCCGAGAGCCTCTGAGTACAATATCCTTGCATTTTCAAAGTCGCCCTTCTTGAAAGCTTCGTTGCCCATTTCCTTCTTTTTGTCAAGCTCTTTGGCTCGTTTAAGATATACCCTTGCATCTTTGAAGTCGGGATCGCACCGCAATGCCTCCTGGAAGTGCTGAGCAGCTTTAGCATTCTCCCCCTGTGCATAAAGAATCCGGCCCCGCATTACCAATGCGTCTGGATCTTTCGAGTTTTGCCTTAGCAAGGACATCACAACGTTCTGTGCCTCCCCAAGGCTGTTCACGTTGCCAATTTTGAGGTTCGCCTCCGCACGCATCAACCGCCACTTTTTCGGGATCTCGCAACCGATACCCAGCATCCGTTCAGCTCGGTCCAGAGCGAAAAGAGTCATCGAGCCGCTTCCACTTAATAGTGACGATTCCGCGCTCTGGATATGCGAAAGCATCTGCTGTGGGAGGCTCCTATCCGACGCTGACATCCCCTTAAGCGTCTGGCCACTCCGAGAAGAATGTGTATCCAAAAGTTCAAGCGCTTCATCCGGCCGACCCATCGAAGTCAGAACCCTTGACATCCGTAGCAAAGTTTTTTCCATGCCTGGCTGTAGGCGGTTTGCCTCCCTGCAGTCTTCCAACGCCATCCGGTAATCGCCATTAGACATAAATGCAGCAGCCCTGTTGTTGAAATAGGTCGCATTTAGCGGATCTGCCGATATTGCTTTCGTGTACTCTGCTATGGCAGAGGGAAAGTTTTTTTTCTTGAAGAAATCATTCCCAAGATCCTTACAAGCCTCGGGATCGATATCGATGACTCCCGGCCCTCCAGATGGAGTATTACCAGGAGTAATCCCGTTATCGACATCCATCGGGGTCGGGGGGCTGACCGGTGATTTGTCCATCACTCTTCACACAAGGAGTGACCCAAGGATCAAAAACAGCCCTTCTGTCCTTCGCCCAGCGCCCTCCACGGATCTAGATGAGAGTGACTGGAGGAAAGTCTCAGGAGAGCGAATAAATGGGAAACGGGCGATAAACCTCGGAGATATAGGTTTGGCTGCAGCCCGAGGTCTGAAACTAGCTAGGCGCAGTTGCTCCCGGCGTTTGGCGGCTATCTTTATCGGCCCTTTTTCCTTTTTCCGTTTCCTTCCTTTTTTTTTTTTTTTTTTTTTTCCCGCCGCCCCCCAAAAAAGAGGGAGAACAAGGGAGGAAGATGGAACGATGCAGCTCCGTTCAGTTCCTCAACCCGTAGGAGGACGCCGAATCGGTTCGTGTGAGTGCGTGCGAGAAGGTCCCCAAAGAATATCGATGGCGTGAGCCAGTAGCCGTTGGTGGTGAACGAAGATTGTGTATCCCGTAAATCAGTGAGAAACTATACTCTGGATTGCTCGGGTAGATGTCGGGACCGGAGAACCTGAAGCTGGATCCTTCTTGGAGGTCTTTGTTTGGGGTAGAATCTCAGGTTGGAAAAATTAAGGTGTTCGCCGTGCAACAGCGCCGTTGTGTGGTTTTGGGACAGACGAGGTTCGAGAAGCTTCCATTTGAAGAACCAAAAATGTAGCATCGATTGACCGGATCCAAACCAAACCCACGCACTTGAAAGGCTTCGGTATGTACAGTATGTAGGAACTGAGTACGTAGTATGAACATCTATACCTCCTTATCGGAATGCTAAGTACCTAGGGACCACGTAAAGTATGTACAATGAGAGAAAGAAACCACGCTTGTTCAATCCCAGAGAAAGTAGGCGTTGAAACGAACAGATATTAGAGCCTTTATAATGCTATGACTTTTTTTTTCTTTTCGAAGGGAAAACAGAAGAAAAGAAATGCAAAGAAAAAGGAAAGAAACCCAGAAAAAAAAAAAAAAAAAAAAAAAAAAAAAAAAAAAAAAAAAAAAAAAAAAAAAAAAAATGAATAAATGAAATGAAATGGAAGAGAAAAATGAATATGAGGCGTAGCTGTGAGTGGATGAGAGAGGAAAGAGAGCAAGCAAGACAGAAATAACCCCTTCCCGACGCCGGTAAACAAGACAAACAAGTACCTAGAACATGATATTAAAAATGGCCAAGACAAAAACACCAGTATTGAGCACTAAGATTTTGGGAAAAAAAAGCATGGACGGGTGGAACGGAGCAAACAACAAAATACTCTACAAGCCTGAAATAATTTGGAACGCCAAATAAATGCTGGATCCGAGGTACTCGAAAGGTGATAGATATAGCACTAGCCCAGATCATAAATCCTAAAATCAAAGTTGCGCATCTTCTCGAACTCCGGCGACTAAACGGTGTCAGAGGATCTTGCGGTTCCGGGCCGAGAGTCCCTTATTCGACGTTTTGGGGTGCCCTTGATCTTTGGGGCCTGGTGGACATGGCATTTGTAGGCGTGTCTAAACCATGTCGTGCCCTTCTTCTTATTACTGACAAGACTGATCCATTCATGACAAGAATGGCAGAGACCTTCCCACACATCCGGGTTGCCATCTACACGACGGACATCCTGTGGCTCCATAAACGCCTGACCAGTAGCCGCACTGATACCGTGAGTGAAAGATTTGTCGTACCAGAAGGCAGAATTCTTTAGAACCAGCCACCTTCCGGGCTTGCAGATACCACACCATCCTTCCCGTTTATTACCGTGGTTACGAACCCATTTTGGTGTGTACAGATCACCTTCAAACCGAAGCTCCTGCTCATGCGGCTTCATATCGGGGTCTTCGGGATTCATGTCTTCCTCGGGAGGGTCCAGCTGCTCCTCCGAGAGCGCGGCATAGAGATCTGGTGGACTGCACATATCACCGTAATGGTAATGTGGGTCGCTATTTGATTGGAGCATACGCAGATATGTCTGCTGTCCGGCTGGGAAAGGAGCATCGACCTGTGATTCCAGAAGTGGGCGAGCAGGCAGGAAGGTCGGAACACGGTTGGGGTGGAAAACGGCGTGGTTGTACTGCGGGTAAAGCAACCCATCTGATTCGCAGTGGCCCGCAGAGCACTCGCTCAATGTGTGTAATATTCCCGCTTCCGATATATTAGGTCCACTTGCTAGCTCCAGTGTCGATGCTATTGAAGTCACAAAGTTCCCATACCCTCCGAATGGGCTGCTACCCGGAAGATTCATCCCCGTAGACCATCTCTTGCTACGGCCTTCCACAGAATAGGGCGTGAGCCGCGAATTCTGCCTAGGGGATGGCGAGGCTTTCCCTCTGCTAGGCACCCGAACAAGATCCGTCATATTCCGAGGAGACGGAAGGGGGGATGGGTTGTTAGTCGAGGCGCAAGAGTGAGCGGAGGCCCCCAGGCGGCTATTAAACTGTCCGTCGAACGAGAGCGCTGTATTGTTGCTTTCCTGTGAGGATAAGAGACCGTCGTAAGGTATTAGGTCCGCGGAGATGGAGGTCGATGCATCTGAAAGCCTCCTCGACAACGATGTTGCCAGGCTGTTGCCGTCGCAATCGGACACAGGCTGGGGGTAAGAAAATTTAGGGTGGAGATAAATGCCCTGTGCATCGATTTCCTCGTTTGCAGGGAAGTCTGTGATCAAAGGCTCGGGGTCTACGCCGCGGACAATGATTCCATCTTGGGAGACTGGCCAAAATGCAACTAAGGTATGTCAGTATGGTTCCGTTGAATTCAAATCATCCGGGGTAACGCCTACCATCGTAAGATTGGGCCTGGGCTGGGCCCTGAGTGGCGCCAGCCGACCATAGGTGGTTCGGGCTGCTAAACGGAGATGCAGCCCCAGGGATATTGATGATTGATGATTTATTCAATCCATCATGGGAGTGCCGTTGAACTTGATGGCTAGCCTGCCAGTGTGTTTCCCCATTTAACTGCTGCTCAGGCTCGAAATACGATTTGCTTGGAAGACCCCTTAAGGTGGCGTTGGCGTCGAAAGGACTATTCGATGAGGTCCTATCATATACACTGTTCGAAGAGGAAGTACAGTCTCTATGAAAGTTTGAATACCACCGACGACCCGTCAATAAAGTTCAAAGGGGAAAGTGATGGAAATCTTTGCGAAGGTATACATGGGTAAGTGTATACTTACGAGTATGCGGACTCGTCCATCTCGAATGGAGAGTACATGGTATCCCCGGGAGGTGAATGGGAGTGTGGTAGGACAATGGTGTTGCAGACCACCCTCGGGCCGGAATTTTTCGATTATACAATATGAAATTATTTATTCTCTACGAAGCTAACGTATCTCAGGCCCAATTTGTTGATGCGCGTGTTCGTCAAGGATGTGGTCGTTTGGGACTGAAGCTGGTGTGCAGGCGTGGGTATGGATTAAATATCGTAAGGAAAGCAGTCTATTGGCTAATCGAGGAAGAGTAGATCGGATGGGAAGCAGCGAAGGAAGCCTGATTAAAAGTCGGGAAGGCGATTATATATAATAAGTGTACACCCGAAGATATAAAACCCGAAGTATATATTTCTCTATGCTCATGAGATACTGGCAAGTTGAATGGGATAATTGTAGGCGAGTTAATGAATGGAAATTGGCGAGTGGCTTTCTATATATATAGCCTTCTCGTCGAGATCTTGCAACCAGCGCCAACGAAACGGCCCCTGTAACAGGCTCCCAGAAAGGGCGGCCTCCATGTATGTCCGTTTGCGAGTATGTATGTGTGCCCTGGGAAAGAGGAAAAATAAAATAAAATAAAATAGAGTAATAAAACATATTCAGACCTACTTACCCTTCTTGGAGATGGTAGGAAGGAAAAGAAAAGAAAAAGAACAAAATACATTGCCGGTGGAGGGAAAAAGGAAATATTCGGGGCCAGCCTAAACCCAGGATGGTGAGAGTAAGGAGACCAGGCAGAAAAGAAAATACCCAAAACATAGTTTATGTATATGGATATGTATGGTTTACGGATATACCTTTCATCTCCATCTGCTTGTGTGTTTTTTTTTTTTTTTTTTTTTTTTTTTTTTTTTTTTTTTTTTTTTTCTTTTTTTTTTTTTTTTTAAGGGGAAAAAAAAAAAAAACACCCAGGTAAAAATAAAACAATGTCCGAAAAATTGATCACCAGCAACTGGGTGCATGCAAACATCCTTTCCCCCAAGGATGAATTGGGGATGAGGTTTGAGGTCTGGTGAGGATGGTAAAAATAGCTTTCGCCAAACTAGCTAGCCGACGACTTTGTTTCATGACGCCCAAACAAGCCAGCAACCATGCCTCGCGTGGGCGCTATCCCTGTCGTCTTCCTGATTGGGGCTCACAAGTTCCCTTTTTGGGCCACCTGCATGATGTATAACCTCCATGCACCGGTCCTGCTGATGGGGTTGAATTTTCGACTAGGAGATTTTCACCTTGGCCAAAAAAGCATCGATTCTTTTTTAGGAAACTGTCAACCTCAAACACCACCAGTCTCGCGGGGAGGATAGATGGATGGGATGGGATGGGACGGGTACAGATAAGATCAAAGCATTGCATTGCATTGTCAATGACCTCAACCATTGTCCGGTGCCCGGCCTAGATCTGGAGAGCACGCCAAGACATGTCAAAAGTTACCTGTCATCATGCCCGTTGATAGCTTCACCCAATCCTGGGGTGGGCGCTTCCCAAGTGGTTCACTATCAAGATCAATTTCCCCCGGATTGCCTGAGATAAGATGAAGTATGTTAGCTAGGTAACGTTGGAGTGTATGCCTGTTTTGACATTCTTCCAGAGTCCTCGGTTCTTCTAAAATTAAACAAGATTGCCTCCAGGAACGTATCCTCACGCGCTTGGGACCCAGAATCCGAGTTTTACTACCACAAGCGACTTTAAACGCTGCTTACACACACTCGAACTCGCACACACACACACACACAAACACAAACACACACGCACACACACGCACGCACGCACGACATGAAGGGCCAGTGTGTGCTTAATTATAGCTGTAACAACAGTTGCGGCGCCTACTGCAGCCCTCCCTATGAATTTCCAGTGGGGATACCTTCGACAACTGTTGCACACAAACACTTCCTCGTGTGTTGCACACATCAACTGACTCTCGCTTGTTGTCAAGTACGTCCAACGGTGGCCATATCGTTAAAGGTTGGTGTGGCGGCAGCCTGGATGTGCCGGTCGCTCTGGGAAAGCTCTCTTTTCAAGTGCCATATCCCTCCATGATCACTGCAGAATACGGTACTCGGTTTGATTTGGACAGGGCTATAGTAATTAATCAAGTGTCAACACCTCCCCAATCGGGCATCCCGAGTGCCCCCGCAACGTATACGCCAGATAAATCCAGATACTGATATCCCATACGAATTTACTGCTGATCCATCTCGCCGACGGTGTTGGTTTGTAAGCCCGGCGGCTCCGTGCCCACTTTACACCTGTATATGTATCGCTTCGCTATTTAGGTTTGTATACATCTTTGGTAATAGGCCAAAGGAGACCGAGTGAAACCGAACCCTCCTCTTAGTTGTCGTTATTTTGCATTGCTGAATCGACGGCCGCTTGACCTTCGCAACTGCGACAGTAAGCATCGATAGATGCTGACTTATTGCCTTGGACCCGATCCTCGAACAAGGTTAAATTTCGAAGGGCAGCTCTCGCCTGCTCACACCTTGATCGTTCTTTCCAGACCCAGATTTCCCACTCACTCATAAGGATGGATTTCTCGAGCCTGTTAATTAAAGACAAAGTGACGAGGATATCATGCCGATACGTGCCGAGCCTCCTCTTTGCCAATTCGAGTTTCCTTGGGAATGCAAATTGGTGTCGGTGGTCCGTTTCCGTGTCATCCGCGAATGCATGAACACTCATAAATTTTTGGAAGCTAGTTGGTATGTTAGCTCATGGTACCGATGATATAACTCAGGGAATTGGTTGCCTTGTCTTACCACTGCCCGTGGCTCGCCTGAAAAAGCGGTGCATTGAATTTTGTGGCCAGTTCTAATTCCTGGAGAGTGATAGAGCGTTTCATGGTACCGGAGGGAACGACCCCAATGCTCTCAACGTACGAGAGAGCTGCTTTGTTGTGCCACAGCTCTTTCATTGTACCGACCGATACCACAAGGTTCAGGAGGATAGACGCCCCTAATAAAACCAACAAAACTGAGTTTGACCTCAAAAATCGAAATACTACGGTAGACACAAACAGAAATCCCTCGACCAACGTGGCGGCGAATTTGTAGGCTATTGCTGCCGAATCGTGGACAAGGAGCGTATAATGGGTTGTTTCCGGCATTGCTGACAGTGGTGGGACATGTGGTATCACGAGTGTGGGTGGATTTGTTACGCCTTGGCTTATTGTTACCTGACCATACTGGTTGATGACCTTGAATAATTTGGCACCCGCTCCAAGCACGTTGACTTCGTTGGAGATAATAGCTGCTAGATCCTGCGCGTCATCTTGCAGAATTCGCCACGCATGGTTGCTAATGGCGTCTATAGCGAGGTTAGATACTAAACAATTCAGAAACACCGAGATCGGGGCCTACCCTTCCAGAGAAGCGGTTCTTTCGACCACCTAAGATGCACCCAGAGTGAAATGTTCGAGCTTGATTTGGAAATCTGTGTAACAACAATAGTGGTTTCTAGGGTAAGCATATTCGTGTTCGGTACCATCCAGGGGCGTTTTTCATCGATGATAATATAGTATCTGTTATCTTCCGAGGCCCGTATCTTCTGGACGTCGCTCAATTTAGACCCTTTCGGGATTTTAGTACGAGAAAAAGTGTATGGTGGCTATCTGGGAACAGCTGACCTCGCTTATTCGTATAATGGAGAGTTCTAGCTCCAGGGCTATCTCCTATAGCTAGCCATGAACTAGGTCTAATCTCTGCAAACACACAAATCAGTATTGCTGCTGACTGCCCACGGTTCAGGTAAGTTTACCTGAGGATCGTCGTCTCGAGTACAAAGAACTGAAAACGGTTGATTTGTCACCAAATATCAGAAAGAATAAGGATTTCGCCGAGATAGGGAACGTTTGGCTAAAGGCATTGACAGTATTTGCCGGGGGGACAAATGTAAATGGCGATGTAACCAGCGTCTGTTTTTGGGAGTTGTTGGGTTGCATTCCAGTAGCCTGTTCCGCGAGCTGACTAGGCGTCACAGTTAGTTTATTATGGGCTCGATTCTATAATTGAAACCGATTGAATTAACGCAAAGAGCTTACCGCATTGACCGGTGTCTACGCGACATTGAATTGACTTTAGAGGATGGATCCTCAAATCCCTCGGCGAGACTAATCTCCTCCCAGCTATCACTAGTCGGGCTTTGCTGGGGCTCATTCTCCATCTGAATGAGGTTGTCCACGACCCCAGATAAAGAAGGCTGCTCTTCTATCACCGTAAGGTTTACGAGGTATCGAAGTCGTCTCTGCAAGACCCAAACGGGCTCTAAAAAGGTAGTAACTGCGATATCTTCGCCCGAGAGAGGCCCCAACTCTTCTACTTCCTTTAGATGTAAACGGAGTAGATCGCTAGCCTTCCCCGGAGTGACTTGAACGTCGGTTATGAATTGAAGCCGGATCTTGTTAACAAGGACTAGGCCTAGATAATGCGAATAGAAATACATCGCAGCGGATGTGACAAATGCCCTACCCGGAAATTCCTGTGCGTCGTTCGGCTTCCATGTAGCACGGAATACGAGTAGGACAACTTCCTCCCGTGGGACATCAGAAAACAAAATCCGGAACTGCGCGTCATGCTGGCGGAGGTCATCCGGATAGTTTGTGGGATAGTAATCCGTTTTGGGAACGGCCTGAGAGTGCGTCGTTGTCGAAATTTGCGAATCCAAGTCCAATGAGATGGCTTTGCGATGGCCGTGAATGGCTCCGCTAGTGTCGATGGTGGATTGCGTAGAAGCCGAAGAATTGGGCTTTTCCTTAGCTAGATCCAGACTTTTGTTCGAGGGTTCGTCGGATCTGCTAGAGAGACCCCAGTTCTATTTTAATCAGATGAGAAGCTCTAGTATTGCAGGAGCCCAGAGAGGTTTGCTAAGGACTCACTGATGAACCCCAAGAATTTGCCATAAGCCCACCAGGGAGGGTCACCGCACGATCAGATATAGTAGAAGCTACTAGGGCTTGCTTCGATAGACTCGTCGACATTGGCAAGTTGACGAGGGTTTTAGGGGCTAGTGATAGGGAGGTTCGCCCATCTGTGGTAGTAGACCCTCTTGATACCAACCCGGTAGATGCAGGTGTTACCGCATAGCTAGGTGTAGGTTGAGGTGGCGTGTTGAGAGGTAGTACCCCGTGACTTGCGGATATGAGGGCTTGAATACCACCGCCAGGCATTGACTTTCGGTCGCCAACAGATCCCTGGCCAAGATTAGGTCCTGTATTTTTACGAGATGGTATCTCAAGTATCTGCCCTAATTTTGAGGTCTGGTTGCTTGAAGCTATGTCGTCGTTAACGACCAAAGCTCGCCTTCCCAAATCAGCGCTGATTCGAGAAACGGGCTCGACACTTGAAAGACTATGCCCCCCGAGTTTCTCTGATTCGTCGAGTCGCAACATTTGTGCTGACGCGAATTCAGCGCTTGGGGGGGAAATAGCGAACGCGGATATTGCTGATGCTGTCCCTGAAGACGTCAGGACGGCTGCACGTTTTGCTGCTTCGAATACATTAAGCCAGGTACTCAGTTCCTGTTGTGTTTCAGCCTGGAGCAAAATGCTGTTACTATTTAGGGTGGTTGGATGTCAGTCTTCCCTCGTCACTTGTAGAGGCTTGCCGGGTGGTGGTACTCTTTGGTTTTGATTTCGAAGCAAAATCTACGATCTTCTTGGAAAGCCGGTTTGACATTGCAAAGGAGCAGCCCAATCTAGGACCCAAACGGGTGGAGTTACGAGTGTAAGCTTTTGCGTAGGCCGATTTTGGGAGCTAGGAACGGACCTTTTCAGTCTCCTCAACTCCGCTACCTTTCGACCCTTGTCCTTGGAGTACGAGAGATCCAAATATACCATCTTTAACAAAGCACCAGCGTCGAACCCAGGTACTCCGAGCGCCTTGCTTGCCCGTCGCAGACCGAATGAACAACCAACCTTGTTTTTCAATAGCTTCGCTGTCTTTCGATGGGGTAGCGGACTCTTTCCCCCTGGTAGTCAAGAATGGAACTGTGCTGCTCGAATAATCATCTAGCTCTCTAGAAGGTTTTGTCACGTGCCTTACCTGCTCCTCCATATCTTTGCGAGCTAGGGCAAGTTCCTGTTTGAAGATTTTGGCAGAGTTCTCCATCGCGTCGCTCCAGGTTCTGATCCTATCCATCGTGGATTCGTATCGATCCACACCCATTGAAAACCCTTTCCGGTGTCGAACTTGATCTCTCCATAAGTCCGTCGTTACCCTTGTGATAACCCTGTCAAGTCCCGCCCGCAGCTCAGGGGCTTTGACACAGAAGTCAAAAGAAGCGCGGATATACGTCTTTCGGCTTTCGTGTAATTGAAAGGCATCTTCTCGGAGTGCAGAGGCTTCTTTACCCTTCGACTGGCCGGCATATCTTTGAAGGAGCACATCGTAGCGTTGCTGTGAGGTCTCGAAAACCCGCCTGCATTCCTTGAATTGTCGAATGTCATTTCTTAAGAATTCAGATAGCGGCTCTATCATCTGAGGCTGGAGTCTCTTCGAGTAAGCAATTGCAATACTCCAAAAATCCCTTCCCGCTTCAGCTAAGAGATCAATTGCGAGCAGTGAGTAGTCATGGTCGAGAATCGATTCGGATATGAACGACGGTATAGACTGGGAAAATGATGTTGCGAGGGCTTCCTCTAGACCTGTAACAACGATAGAGAGTTAGATGGATGTTTTTGGGATCCGAATCCCCCGACCCAGAATGGCCGTGATAAGCGGGTTCTTCCGAGTATACCTCCTATCTCCTGGATGACTTTCAATAGGCTACGAAGATATCCTTCCAGCCATTTCTCGACCGTATCGACCTGTTCGCAGAAGTGTACAACGTTTGCACGAAAGGTTGGGGAATCGAGGGCGGATTCCTTGAGATTGACTGGGCTGCCGATAACCGATAAGACCAAATTAACATCAAGAACGGGTGACGGTTTTCCTGTCGATCGGGACAAGGACATTGTGACCTACATCAAGGAAAGCGGTATTGCCATTTTATCATTGGGGTTATACTTCCGACTGGCTCGTTATTTTATCAATATAGAGGGTATCGCCAGTGCGTCCCATCAGGAGTGCTGCGGAGTACGACGAATATAAAGGAGCTCGAATGAATTAGGAAGGGTGGAAGGAGGACGTATTGAGTAAGGTTCAATGACCGATCATAGGTATGGTAGCTGAGAGGTCCAAAATAGGCTCTTCGATGCAAGGAGCCGAGCCATCCTTGTCCCTGTTCAGGGCGGTTGGTCTCGTGGTCAAACGCTGCTCCGTCGTGTTGACATCAACGTAACCATCACATCTAGAATCGATAGCCCCTAGGAAGTACTTTATCTTCGGTCATCAATCGAACACTCACACCCTCATCACCTGAAAGCTTCGTTCTTAAACTAACACCTAAACACTTGACCGGTCCGGCAGGGAGCATCGGATCATGTATGAGCCCGAGCTTTCTATTCCTTCGTATGGCACAGAGGCCCTCCCAAAACCACACACAGTATATCATATCAGTGTCAGGCTACCCCTCCGCTCCTTCTCGCTCGAGAAAAGATACTCGGACTTTGATGAGCTCCACAGGGCTCTTATTTCATCAGTGGGCACACCGCCGCCGAAACCTCTCCCTGCTAAATCCTACCTAAAGTCTACAGTATCAAACAACGAATTCGCTGAGGAGAGACGACAGAGCCTGGAGGCGTATCTTCACGCAATACAGGATGACAAGGATTCGAGATGGAAGGAATCTCCCGCTTGGAGGCAGTTCCTGAAGTTACCCTCGTCCGCCTCCAACTATGAATCGTCATCTACAAGCATAGCTTCCCATCTTACTTCGATTTCTGGGAACGCATTGTCGGATCCAACCCTCTGGTTAGATGCTCACCGGGAAATGAAAGCGTTTCTCCAGGAGGCAAGATCGGAGATTTCGAGAAGGGACCAGGCCATATCGATCTCTGACCAACACGATGCATCAGCTGCTGCCAAAAAGGTGCTCGTCAAAGTGTCCGGCCTGCTTGATAATCTGGAAAGGGGGCTGGTGTCGCAAAGCAAGGCAACGGGAAACACCACACTTGGGGATGGCGAAATCAGGCGCCGCAAAGACCTATTGACTGCCGGTATAAAGGAACATAGTGCCCTTGAGGCGCTTGCAAACAGCCTGTCCTCAAACAAACTCCAAGGTGGTATCAAAAACCCGTCCGACGTGACGGTCACAAAGGAAGCGTTGGCAGTCGCCGCTGGAAATATTCGCGGAAGGTCTACTGGGAGAATCTTGGGAGCCCCAATCCCTGAAACCAGCCGTACTAGACAATTAGACAATGTTGGTGTCTTACAACTTCAACAAGAAATCATGAAATCACAGGAAGAAGACCTTGAGGCCTTGCTCAAGGCAGTTGGCCGCCAGAAACAAGTAGGGGTCGAGATTGGGCGAGAACTTGATGAGCAAAACCAACTTCTCGATTCGCTTGGCGTAGACGTGGAAAGGTACCAATTAAACAATCCTCTGGGTGAAGATCACATTTACTGACCAGCCACAATACAGAGTCAATGACAAAATTAGAGTCGTCAAAAAAAGGGTCAAGAATATTAATTAGAGACCATCTGAAGATATGGAACGATCAGTGTAAACTAGGCTCAGGGATGCTGTGAGGAAAGCGGCCCCGCGGATCAGCCAGAGTATTCCTACTGGATTAACTGGGCATATGTTGGGCAGATGGCATGGTTGACCTCAGAACCAATCCCGGACGACCAGGGTCGATGTGATCATGAAGGTAGAGGCGGATCCCATGGAGAATACCAAGTCGGCCCCAGTCGGGGACAGGAGGCCGAGGAGGGCATCCCACACGGTCTCACCTGCCCAGCTTCCTCTTTTTCCTCCCGATTTTTTGGCTTGATTCTCTTTTCGAATTCGGGTTATCCCGGCAAAGGGGACAGTACCACTTCACTGTCTTGGGAGGCTCTGCTGCTAATTGGACACACTCTAGATGGAACCACTCCTTAGGGCACTGTGAGAAGGTTAGCGACTCGCTGCTCTATAGGCTTGTTTTGGAAACCCGTACATCTTCGTTATCACACCCGACCATCGTACCAAAACTAATCCTGTTACATAAACAATAAGTTGGTTCATTAGGGTCTATCGGCATATCGTCACCATCGTCCCCTATACAGAGTATTAGTCTGGTGAATGTTACCCGGGTTGTGCTATTGGGAAGTACCGTATTCTCCGCTCTGGCTCGAGGGGTCCTCTTCTGGCGCCTTTCGTAGCCTCCGGACACCTTGGGGCTGACGGGTCTCCGGTTTATCCCCCGATCTATTGGCATCGGTTTGAGCAGCATGTCGCTTCGAGGGTGCGTCCATTTTGGTTTTATGGGGAGACACGGAACTAGGGCCAGCCGGTTCACCCTGGAATTGGTTGCCATTCTGAATAGAGGCCCGGCGGGTGCTCGACCTTTGCCGGACAGCCCCTTCAACCTCGTGTAAGTTGCTAGAGTCAGGGTAGTCGTGGAAGTTTTCCGGTGATTGAGCCGCTGCAGCTGCCGCAGCTTCGGCCTTTTCCCTCTCTCGCTTCGCGCGTTTCATAACATTCAATCGCATGCCCTTGTTATCTTGGCTTCTTTTAAGAGCCCCGATGGCTATACCGCTAGTCAGACCATCCCCTCCCTCGAGTACTTTTTCGATCTCTGCTCTGCTCTGGCCCGTCCTCCGTGCCCATTTTCGAAAGCCTCTTACACCACGCCCGAGCATCTCGAGCTGCTTAAGCATCATAGCATCAGACGGCTGCCAGGATGAGTTTTTCTTCATCCGCTTCCTCAAGACCGCGAGTTCCAAGGGTTGGAGCTCGAACCATGGGAGTCGGTGACCATCCTCCCCGAAACAGTGTGTGAGAGAAGACTTCCGATCGGCTTCGGAGACCACTGCCCGCGGGTTCGGCGGGTCGTCCCAGTCGGATTCACTACTAGATTCAACCGCCGCTTGTTGGGGGCCATGCCCATAGGTGGAAGCAACCTTGGAGTTGCTGGTTTTGCGCGTACTAGTTTTCTCGTCGGCTAGGCGTGCAGTAGACTTCCTCGATGCCGTGGAGGCTCTTCCCAAGCTATTCGACGCACGAAGGTTTGTATGGCGTGGTAACGATGGTAATGATGTTCGACGGGGGCCATCAAGCCTCAGGGTTATACGCATCTGTGTATCGCCCTGGTAAGAGGGTCTTCTATCCCGATGAGGCTCTGGTGCCGAAATTTGCCTTGGTACAACGTTTATTTTTTGAAGACGGCGGATGATGTCAGATAACCGGTTGAAATGCCTGTCGACCTATGGCTCCGGATGCAGGGGATTGAGATTAGCAATAGTTTGAGTTTGGACCGAAGGACAACCATACCGTTTCATAAAGCCTGACCGCCTCAGCGACGCTTTCTTCCCGGTCCACAAGCCCAGAATTTAGGGGGTTAGCGATCCCTTTGCGGAGGTCTCGTAAACGGCCAGCAAGGGCTGCCTCGTCGTGTGGCTCAATGGCGGCATCTCCTTCTGCGAGAGCACAATATTCGGTGGCGACCTCATGAACTGCGGCGGCGCATACCCCATAGTCGCAGTCAAGTTTGTGAATGAGGCTAAGTGACCGCGCGATATCGCAGTGGAGATATTCCGTGTCTAGGCAGGACGTTAGGTGGCTAGAACGGATGTCTGTTAGGGACGTGCTTACAATCAATGTACTCCGATACTACCGAATGAGCATCGGGATTGCCTCCGGAGGGCGGTAAAAAAGGCGAGGACCCGGGATCCATCGAGCTCAGGGTGTAATGCTCGAAGTCCGGGTGGGTGTCCGGTGGTGGTAGTGGCGATTGGTGATGGTAATGGTGATGACGTTTGGTGGTTAACATTTGACGCGCTCGAGCCACACCTTCCGCTCAACCTTGCCAAGCGTTGACCCCTACGTCAATACCCGATGTCCCGACCTCGTGGAAAACTAAGCCACTTTGGTAAGCTCTTGATTGATTGCCTGGTAGTAAACCCAAGCATTCTCAGGTATAGATTGTTAGCTGTAGTCCTGTACCGTTGATAGTGTACTATAGGAAAGAATGGCTAGAAAGCCTGGTAGCTGCCCTAACCGTGGCATTGCATTGTGTGGTACACAGCACGCGTCGTCGTGAGCAACTGTTGGCCTGACACCCCGCTTCAATCCCTCATCAGCCATCCCTTTCGTGCTCTTGCTCTTAGCTACGTCCTTCACGCATGCCTTGCGTTCGCACGCTCCGTACAACCATCACAACCACCACAGATACATCGTATTCACCATGAGCTCTCCCGTCACCCCGCAGTATTGCCTCCTGAAGACCGTCCGACGCTGGCCTTATACAAAAACATCCAAGACCAGTCAGACTGTTCTGAAAAGGTTCTTCGATAAGGAACCATTTTTCAATCAAAGATGGGACATGTGCGTCAAGGGGCCACCTAACCCTGCCACCTGGATAGCAAGCTAACATTGCCGTATAACCTTAGCTATGTTATGGAATCCTCCCCTGGTATTGGTGATGTGGGCGGGATAGTGGTTCCTCTGCAGCAGGTCAAAGCTTTTTTCGAACAAACAGAAGCGGAAACCGCAGTGGCACTGCACCCAAATGACCGCGACCTAGTTCTAGATTCGGGATGTTCCCCTGACCGTGTTCGCCTCGTCGGCATCTCCACGAGTTGCGAGGACTTCGACAAGCTATCCACCTCTCTTCCGATCCGAGCACAGGGGGGCCCTAGCCCCAGCGTCAGCGTCCCCAGTGCGAGTGCCAGCATCCCCAGTGCAAGCGCCAGCACCCCCAGAGGAGCCCCTAGGCAAAACAAGGGTACGAAATCGGAGAAGAAGCGGCACGCACAGGTACAAAACAGAAATAACATGCTGAATTCCGCCATCGAAGTCTTCAACAAGGGACGAAACTACACCTTCTTTTCGATAGATATCGAAAGTTGGGAAAAAAACCATGATATTGTGACGGAGGTTGGATTGACAAGGTATTTTCCCGGGATAAGAGACGAATCAGGCAAGCCCACAGGCGAAATGGTCAGCGAACACATCATCGTCAAAGAAAATCGCCGATACAGAAACGGCAGCTATGTTGCCGACGCATCGGGCAACTTCGAATTTGGGGATTCTAGGCACGTTCCCCTGGCAGACTTGAGCGGCACTATCACAGCTTTCATGGAAACGCCGGAAAACCACCAACGTATTCTCATCGGACACGACGTCAACGCGGATATTGAGTACCTCCGGAAGTTAGGGTACGACGAAGAATTAAAGAACTTTGTAATGACCTTCGATACGGTTGAGATTTGGAAGGCGACCGCCGATACCTTCGACGGAATCAGCCTAGGTAGGCTATGCGGCGAGCTGGATATCAGTGCGTGGAATCTACACAATGCCGGTGAGTACTCGAGCATGGGCATACCATGATTGGTCGGAGGGTACGAGACTGAATTTTCCGGCGTGCAGGGAACGATGCCCGCTATACAATGGCAGCGTTTATAGAGATGATGGCTAGAGCGGCCGAGAAGCTGCAGAATCATAAAATGGGAGTTACTGGGTGATTGCTCCATGCTTTTGGGAGTTATTCTTACTAAGTCCCGCCAGAAGCAGAGCTGCTGCGAAGGTTGTTCCCACGAAGCAGTCCGTTGCGTTGGGTGTGTGGTCGCAGGATTAATTACTTAATATGGCAATTCCCGTGGCAACTTCCTCTTCCGGTTAGCACCAGAATGCTTTTCTGTTTTAGGAAACATAGAATAAAATCGAAAATAGAAATAGAAGACATGAAAAAGCAGCAAGAAAAAGAAAAAAACACAGAAAATACTTTACTTGTGAATGCCCCAATCATCGAAAAAACTCATCCACCTCACTCCACCTCATCATCACCTCTCCACCACCGCCGTCATCGCCGTCTTCCCTCTCCCGCCTCTTGAACCTCCCTCACCTCCCCTCAACAACCGCGTATCCTGTTCCTCATCTCTTCACCCTCTCGCCCTCTCGTCCCCTCTTCCGTTCTTCCACCCTTCCACCTCTTCTACCCTTCTAATTTCCTACCCTTCTGCTCCTCTTCTCCTCTTGTCCTCCCAACCCCGATCCTGTGGGACATCGTCTTCATCTTCAGCTGTCGTCCAAAGGTTCAAGTAAGCTAGCTCCTCTCTATAGGAGGTACCTTTCTCCCGAGCACCCTCAAGCATTCCCTGCTTTAGCTGTTTTCCGTGCTTTGCGCAACACCACATTCCCCTGCTACTTCCTGCTTAGAAACGAAGGGGAGCTAACCTACGACCACGTCCGTTCTAGATTGTCTGGGTCTAACACTCACCTCGCATCCCGTGACACGCCCCTCCAAGGTCCGTCTATACCCAGATCGTAAACCAACCTAATCTGTCCCCAAGCTCAAACTCACACTTTGCTTCCACTTCTGTTTAGAACCGCCTAAGAAACCTCACAGGGTAGCCCAGCCAGAACGCACGTAATATTCTATCAGTGCTCAGTCATAACGCTATCTTCGTCGTCAAGCTTACAACTCCCCAGCATCAAGACCGCCCTACTCAAAACCCTTCAAGGTAGGATCCTTAACACAGCCCACACCATTGCCAATCTCCACGATAACGCAACAAGCCCGAAGCAATATCCCAGCTTTCTTACTTCGCAGTTGATAATGCTCCCTTATATCCCCTCTGACCCACTAACAGATCACCTCACTGCCAGGAAACCCCCGTAAAAAAATCCACCGCAACAATGTCAGGAGAGGAGAAGACCGCCACCGCGGAAGTCTCAAACATCTCTAATAAGCTTCAAAACCTTTCGGTCAATGATGGGCAGGACCGGGAAGCCGAAGCCGGAGAGCCTGCTCGAACGGACGAGGAATATGCTCAATCACCCCTGACACTTCGGGCTATCGTCTCTTCAAAGGAAGCCGGTGTCATCATCGGGAAGGCGGGTAAAAATGTCGCCGACCTCAGAGATGAGACGGGCGTCAAGGCGGGCGTCTCCAAAGTTGTCCCAGGCGTTCACGACCGAGTCTTGACAGTCACGGGCAATCTAGATGGTGTCTCGAAGGCCTACGCGATGGTTGCTCAAACTCTTGTTGATAGCCCACCAGGTGCCATCCCTACCACTCCCATGGGGACCCATCGTAAGCTAACACTCTGCAAACCCACCACGGAATCATGTTGTATCTGACATCTCGTAAAATCTTCAGCGGTCCGACTGCTCATATCTCATAACCAGATGGGCACAATTATTGGCCGCCAGGGACTGAAAATCAAGCACATCCAAGATGTTTCAGGTGTCCGCATGGTAGCACAAAAAGAAATGTTGCCGCAGTCCACTGAGCGAATTGTCGAAGTCCAAGGATCGGCCGACGGCATCCGTCAGGCCGTCTGGGAGATCGGAAAATGTTTGGTGGATGACTGGCAACGAAATACCGGTACTATCCTTTACAACCCTGCTGTACGATCCAACACCACCCACGGAGCAGGCTCTAGCCCATCAGTTATCTCGAATGGAGGCGCCGGCACCTCTTCTTCAACCGATCGATTCACGAGTGATCGGCCAAATCGCGGGCCAGTACGTACCGGTAATGGAACTGATTTTTCGGAGCCCTCACCATCCTTCCCAAGACGAGGCCACTCCGACGCTGCTTCACGAACTTCTACACAGCCCCCAAATACTGAGAACGGTGAAGAGCTCCAAACCCAAAACATCAGTATACCTGCGGATATGGTTGGCTGTATCATTGGACGAGGTGGTAGTAAAATTTCGGAAATTCGTAAGAGTTCCGGCGCCCGAATCAGCATTGCGAAGGCTCCACATGACGATACCGGTGAAAGGATGTTCACCATTGTCGGGACCCCGCAAAGCAACGAAAAGGCGTTGTATCTCCTCTACGAAAACCTTGAGGCGGAGAAGATGCGTCGATCGCAAGGCAGCGGCCAGGACTAGAGGATCCTGGATGTTCTTTCTTCCCGATTTCGCTGCCGTATCTTCGCCCCCGACTACCTCTCAAATCACTTCCATGAAACACACCATCAGTATTAATAACTTTTCTCACGGATTCTCAAGAATAGGACGTGAACTAGGACCGAGCATCTTCCCATCATCCCCTGGTTTAAAACCCTTTCCATAATTTCTACCATGTTGGCTCTTTGCTTCCTCCCCCCCTCCCCCCCCAAAAACAACAACAACTTTCCTCTTATCATTTGTTTGTCCTCGTTGCACACATTATACTTTGATGGACAGGCAAATTCCCTGTTTGGTTGCCCCTTTGGTTATGGGTAAACGCTTTGTTACTAGGGAGAGCACTCCCAGGCCGCGAGAATATGCTTGTTCTACTCTCCCAAACTTTGACACCTGGATCCTAAATTTCAAGGTTGATTCGCTTTCGTGTGAAATACTTTTTTTTCGTTCTTCGTGGGTCGTTGAGAGAAGAAAAATCACTCATTCCGAATCTTACGATGACTTAATTCAAAGGGTATTGCGGGAAATAATATGGAGTTTCTAGGGCTTTTGCATGAGTTTTGTTTTTATCTATATCTTATTTTTATTTTTATTTTTCCATTATTTTTCCAACCAAAAAATTATTTTTTATTTTCGTTTTCATTTTGGGGAGTTGGAACAACCTTGTAATCCAGAGAGTAAATCAAGAAACAAATAAAGACAAATCCTCCACGGACAAAATTCGACCCTGAAAACCGCACAGGCGGTACTGGGCGGCTCCATTACCGTCCATAGTATAACCTATTGCTTTCTTCGATCGTAGTCTTGGAACGATAATCCTCGCTTGGGAGTACGAGACCCAATTTTTCCTTTCTGACTCTCGACCAGAAATCCCTCCGATCCCCGTCAGCCAGCGATTTCAGTTCCCGGATGAATATATCATAGAGCTCAAAGACCTCAAAAGTTATGCAATCCTCCCTCAAAACCCTCAAGCATTCGATGGCCCGGCCGTACTGCAGATCCCCAACGCTATGACGAATGGTATCCTTGATGATATCACCCATTTGCTGCACTAAAGGTTGAATCTGTTCCCTTTCGACTGAAGCTATCATTTGTTTGAACTCTGGGACTGGATTATGCTTGTCAATCCGGAGAGATTTGGTCCTTTCTTCTAAAAGCTTCCCTACATCAAGTCCAGATAATGGTGTGCCTCTCCCTGACTTCTTCCCCTTAGCCTTCACGGGAACTGGTCGGACGTCAGCGGCTTGCCTTAAGCGAGCGAGGTCCTCTTCAGGATCTAAACCCTGGGGAGGCATTGAGTAATTTAAAAGGACCGGGCTAATATCCGGAAGTCCATCATCGTCTGGCGCAGTTGCCCGGGAGCGAATGACCTGCTGTATTCTATGGAGGACCGGCGAGAAAACGTCCTCGGGTTGCGCAAAGGGTAGCAACGGGTCATTTAAGCCCTCGAGATTCATAAGGTCCATTGAATCAACGTAGTCGTCCATCGCTTCTTGTAGCTCCTCGGTCGGTATAAGCCTGTGCTTGTCAAGAAGCTTCCCGGTAATCGTCTTCACTGTATCAAGTGGTGCAAACTTGTACTGCCTAGTATCCTCTGCAAATGGGAGCTGAACCTCCACTAGACATTCGAATTCTGGCTCGATTATAGGCGCCATCGCGACCATAACAGGCGGTTTATCATTCTTCGTGACGAGCCTTCCAATCGCTAGGGAATCCAATTCATAAAGTGCGTGTATGAATGAAGATAACGCCATAATTGCCTCGTCGTTTGCTTTGGAAGCGACAATAATATTGCTATTGGAGAGACATATCGGGCGCTCGAATCCAGATTTCGGTATAAAGCCAACGATCTTGAGGCCCGCCTCCGTATCAAATTTCACAACCTCCTGATCTTCTGCACTAATCGGTACAATCGTACGCCCGTAGAGGTAGCCTTTTGCCATATCCTCCCGGTCTATGTCGATAGCTTTCCCAGGCGCATCGTCATCCTCGACCTGGAAAGTCCTTGTATTCCGAATCTTCTGAAGGTTGTCATTTGTCGACTCGTGCTCAGAAGCTAATGCGAAACTTGAGGCGGTGGGGGGCTTTGCGACCATGGTGCGAGGGAAGCGTTCCACATCGATCAAAAGAGCAGAATCCGGATTGATTGACTGGTTCCCGATCGACAAGTGACCTCGAAAGGAATGAACGGGTCTAGTTTTCTTAGTGCGGGGACGTTGGATCTCCTCTATAGCCTCTGCTAGGGTCCCATATGTACCATCACACTTGTCGCATAGCTGTCTGAGGGCAGCTTCGTTCTCTGCTTTCGCGGAGGGTTTGTGGACTTCTTCGAATCCAAAGTCTGGATCATCGAAGTCAACCCCAAGCACAGTCAGGTTGATTTTATGTTCTTGGATTTGATCGATAATATCGCTGATCCCATCAAAATCAAAGGTTCCAGTCCCATTTGTTAGCAAAACAATGTTTCGTATGTATTTCAGCTTCTTGCAGTATTTCTCGATGATGTCAAGAGCAACGACCAGAGCAGAAACACCATCCCCCAAGTCAGTTGAGCTCGGCTCCAAGGATTTCTTTAGCCCACGTATTTGCGGCATGAGAAATTGGCCCATGGGATTCAGAACACTGATGTTTGAATAGCTGTCGTCGTTTTGAACAAGGCTATTGTCGCTACCATCGGTCCGGAACCCCACAACCGCGATTGTATCCGTCTTACGACCATTCGATACGGTCGTTGTAATACGATCCCATAGGTATCCAAGGGCGTATTGAAGATCGCTTTCGGGTCTACTGCCGTTAGAAGCACCCATAGACATCCCAAGATCCAAGACGTAAACGGTAGCTTGTTTGTCTGCCATGTTAATAAGAGCGCGACGCCGCGATACGCGTCCTCAGGTATATGAATGGGTTTCTTAAACTGTCGCAAAAAGAGCCAGGGACAAAGGTGGTTTCCGTGATTGAAATATAAGAATCAGTTGTGTCATGCCACGTCCTTGCGTTTTGGCGCGGGACCAACACCACTTCACATGACGAGAAGAGATTGATAACCAGCAACACAATCATGAGGTCCTTTGGACGACTATATCAACCAGCGCTACACCGCATATGTTTATACTGTGCCGGAAAGGGGGGGGTGTTTTTGAATACCATTCGAATCGGTATTGTGGAGAATACCAGTTTATTACAATTATTTTGAAAATCTAGATTTTATGGAATACACATTTTTATACTAATCCCATATTCAATATAATATATAGTGTTTGAAATAAGATGGATTAGGATGGATTTTAATATGAATCCATCTTCCATCTTTAGCTATAATACATCTATAGATTTAGAAGTTTAAAATCTAATTCATAAAATGTTATGAATATCTCAGGATGATGTATGAAGCTTAGTATTCCTAGCTAAGTAACTGGCTATGATTATCTAAATATAGGCTAGGTACAGGTAAAATAATCCAAAAATCTATCTAACAATTATTTTATCAAAAAACTTCATTTAACATCCTTATTAATAATTAGTGTTTGAAATGGGATGGATTAGAATAGATTATCCTGAATTTATTCCATCCATATTGTTACACCTGTCCCAGGCTGCCAAGACCTTAGCTTCCTAAAACAGCTAGTTTTACTTAATTAATCTTTTCTCTCATCATTACTCTTTTTAAACTTAAAAGATTAAAAATTTCGTAAAATAATAATAAAATTTAAAATATAACTCTTTTAAAACTATAAAAATTCAAAATTAATAAATTATAAAAAATATTAAATTAACCAATAAAATTCAAAAATAAATCAAAATATTATTATTTAAAAAAATCTTTAAATACATAAAACCTAAATACAAAAAAATCATATATATAAAACATATTTTTTTAATAATACAAATATTTTTTATTAAACCAAACAATTATTCTAATAAAATCCAACCATACTTTTTTATTCTTAATATATATTATAAACAAATATTACAAATAATCAAAAATTAAAACAATTAAACTATTAAACTAAATAAATAATCAAACAATAAAATATACAAAACATAATTTTCTCAACAAACCATAAAAACATAACTTACACAAAGTATACTACCAAAAAAACAAATTAATATTCAAGATAAATAAAAATCCAAAATATTAGAAAAAAAAATATTTCTATAAAATAATAAAAATATAAAACAAAAAACAAAAAAAATAAAAATATTTATCACGTATTTATCTTTTATACCAAATATATAAAGGTTATAATATTATTTTCTTCTTTTATAAAAGAATTTTTAACAAAAAATATTTTTGTATAAGATTTTTTATATAAAAAAAAATATATATAAAATAACAAATTAATAATAAAAGATTCTAATATAAACAAAAATCCCATATAAAATTTTATACAAAAAAAATATCCTATATAAAATATACAAATTATATAAATAATATATACTATAAAAAACTTACAAAATATTAATAAAAGTCAATCAAAATTTAAATTATTAAATAATTTTTAAAAAATAATAATCAACACATTAATACTATATATAATAATCAAAAATATAAAATAATTAAATTATTAAGATGAAAAAAAAAATTATTACACAATACAAACAAAAAACATTAAACAATTTAAAAATAAAATCATCATTCCATGTTTTTTTTATATGTCAAATAATTATAAATATATTATAATAAATAAATATATAAAATATTTTATTTATATAAAACAAAAAAAATCTAAATATATTATAATTCCATATAAATATTTTTTTCTAAATTTTTTAATTAATTAATACTGATCAAAATATAGTAAAACATATTTTTAAACTTGATTATTAAAAAATTACAAAATTAACAAAAATATTAACTTGTTTAAAAATATTTTAACAAAATATTAAAATTTTAAACAACAAATTTCAAAAAAAACAAAAGGAGATATAAAATATAATAAAAAAAATTCAATATAATATTATTTAAAATTTTTTATAAATAATAAAAATTTTGTTATGGTTATTAATAAACATATTAAAAATATATATTATATAAATATTATTCTAAAAATAGAAGATACAATAAATATGAAAAATAAAAACTTATTTTTTAAAAAAAAAAATTCAAATTTAAAATTTTCAAAACTTAATCTTTTAATAAATTATTTTAATAAAAACTTTATTTTTATAATTAAAAATTTATTTTCTTTAAAAATATTTTTAATAAAATATAAAATTATAAAAAACACTTTTAATAAATTATTAAATATTATTAAAAATATTCCAAAAAAATTAATTTTTAAAAAAATAATTTTTTTTTAATTTTATAAATTTTAATATATTTTTTGAGGAGGTATTAAAAATTCTAATAAATTCGAAACATTTAATTAAAATATAAAATATCTAAAACAAAATTTTTTAATTCTATTATTTTATAATTTAAATAATATATTAATCATATTTTATTTAAATCATATTCAAGATATAATCCCATTTATAAATACTCATATATTACAGGTTATGATAATTTGCAACGTATAAAAAAAAAAAAATTACCTCATCACCACAATTAAAAATCTAAAATCTAGTATTGCGTTAAATTTTTGTTTTTAAAAAAAAATATTAATTTAATTTTTATTAAAAAAGTTTTTGAATGATATTTCAAAATCTTTATTATTATTTATAATAATATTAATATTGTTATTAAAAATCACACAACTACTAATCTTTATTAATCATCTATTAAATATGTTAACACTATTAATAATAATTATAGTAAGTATAGATCGTATAGACTATTTAAAAAAACATCCATAATATTTAAATTAATATAATTTTATTAATTCTATTTATTATTTTGTTTTTAAATCTACTTTTATTTATTAAATGTTTGTATTAGTAACTAAATAATTATTATTCTATTTTAATATTAAATAATATTAATTACTATATTGCTTAATCTTTTTATTAACTTTTTATAATATTTTAAACTATATTTTTAATAAGTTATAATATATAATATTTAATTTTATTAATTTGGTAAGTATATTTATTAAATAATTTTATATTAGTAAAATATTATGAATTGCATTTCTTTGTTAATATTAATAATATTTACTAAAATTTAAAATATTTTAATCAATAAAAAAAACAATTTTTTATACTATTTAATAATAAAATTAAAATTAAATAAAAAATATCTAAATTTTTATTATATAAATAATATATTTTGTTTAATAAATATTTAATTATATATTTTTTTTAAAAATTTGATAAAATTAAGTTTTAATAAAAATATTTAATAATCTATATTTGTCACACTACGGCTATAGTAGAGGCTATTCGAGGGGACTCGAAGGGAATCACAATACACTTACTAAATAAATATATAAACTTAAATTATTTAGTGTTGAGTTTATTTGTTACTGATTAAGAGTATTATATACATAATTATTCACATGTGTAGATTTCTTGATCTCTCGTAATAAATTGTTATATTTTGTAATCCAATAGCTATTTTTTGGATTTATTTATTAAAATAGTTTGTGTGTTGTTGTGTGGTATTTTGTTTGTTGAGTTGATATTTATTTATGAAAATTTTTGTAACATTTTATAATATTTTTTTTTTATAGGATGAAGATTTTATTTAGTTTTGTTTTTTAATTATCTATCAAAATACTTTAATACTGTACGATCTAATTCATTAATTATAAGGGGTTATCTAATGTTTGTTGTAACTAATTTAGTGGTGTTAAGCTTGGTCAAGTATTAATATTATGTTTTTTTAGGTTAGTTGTTTTATTTAGTGTTGTTGCATTTCTATGTTAAATAAAAAAAAAAATTTTTGTAGATGTTATTTTATATTTTGTTGTAATTTGTTAGTGTAATTTGTTATTCTTTTAGGGGTTTTATATTTAAATATTCTTTTTTATATCCAAAAACTTCATATTATCGCTTATTTGTTCATAACTTTTTAATCTGTAAATTGAAATTAGATTATTTAAATTGTTTTGAAGTTATCTTAAGATCTTTAAAAACTTTTATATTTTAGTAATAATTTAAATTATATTTTTAAGTTTGTTGCATATTATATTTATTTTAAACATTTTGTGTTTGTTTTTAAAAAATTTAGTATATATATTTTACTATAATTGTTCTAATAGTAAAATGGGTTGAATTATATTGATAGATAAAAAAATTATTTTAATATTGTAAGTTTTCATTAAAATTTTGGAAATTTTTTAAATATTATCTTTTTTTTTTTAGAGAATAGAAACTTTTTTCTTTTCTTTTTTTTTTACTCCTTTATATAATTTTTTTAAAAAAATGTTAAAAATTATTTTTTATATTTAAACCTGTTTTTTTATATACATTGATATATTTCGATTAGTCTTATAAAAAGTTATAAAAATAATATAAAATTTTTTTTTTAAAAAAAAAATTTTTTTCAATAAGTTTCATTCTTTTTTAAGCTTGTTTGGCATAAAATTTTCGGTTTTTTAAGTCATTTTTTTATCTCAGTACTTTTCGTTTTTTTTTTCCATTAATATGGTTCTTTATAACCAAACAATTAATAGAATTAAAATTTATAATATTAATATTATAAATTTTTTTGTTTTATTATGTTATTTATATCAAATTATTAATTATGTTTATTATTATTATTAATATTATAGTAATATTAAATGTATATATTATTTAAAATAAGGTGTTAAGTATTGGTTTACTTCAAATATTTTTATTTTTTTTGATTTTTAATTTAATATTTTGTTTTGTTATCTTATTGAATACTTTTTTTTTTTT